>OV656835.1:11586486-12836486 GCA_927399475.2 Acleris emargana | reverse complement strand
GGTCATACTATTCGAATATATGGGAATATCATATTCTGCTCTCGCTCGGTATCAAATAGGTACGCCATTGATTTTCAAACTGTCGCGGTAAATGTGCGCGGCGCGGCGGTAGATGGGTCAATCAACTTTTTACCCACACTTTTATTTTACCGCATTTCAACAAACATGTTTGTTTTTAAATATAATACCACTGCTTATTTTCGTTTTTAATGATGTAGTCAATTTACTAGTTCATCAATCTATCTTTGTCAAGTACCTACCCATATTTTAATTTCTAAAATGTGTGTAAATTGGGTAATTACGTGTCTACTGAGTTACTGTCTGCGAATTTGTGTGATAAATAGTAAATTGTCAACTGAGTTACCACATTTTTATTACATACATTTTTAAACAATAAAATATAATGTGATTTATTAAATAAGTTAATGATATTACTGCAATTAAAAAATAATTTCATCTACAATAAGTCCCCAGATTTTATTTTATTCATTAAAATCTGAATGGTGGGCAATAGACAGAAATATGTGTGTAAAAAAGTGGATTGACCCAGCTATGTGGTTATTTTGTAAAATATAAAAAAATCAAAAGCACGCAATTCAAGTTCTCATAATCCATAGCCCTAATATTTAGAACTTATTCTTTATTTTGTCATAAGTATTGTTTGGGGGAGGCCTATGTCCAGCAGTGGACGTCTTTCGGCTGACATGATGAAGTATTGTCGTATATAAATTTACTAGTAAACGTTCAATATTTAAGAGCCAGTGGTCACGGCACATTGCTCGTAGAACTTTTTTTTTATAGAGTGAATGGTCAAAACATAAATTCCTGTACAGGGTAATTTTTTAATAGGTGCACAATTTTTATATTTGACTGGCTATTTTTAATTAATCAAAAGTTGTGTTATTTATACTCTAGCTTAAAAAACATTAGAGATATTGCCGATTCAATGAATACACTAACTTAACGATATCCATAGACCCTCTAATGAAGGGGTGCGATGAGAGGAGCGTGCTGTAAACTTACACAGCCAATCACGGTGTTTGTGAATTTAGGCTCACTATTTTCAGTGATTGTGTGTGTATGGACGATTTTAAGGCCGTGGAAATAACCTCAAAATTACAACTGTTCGAAATTATAAGCAAACACTATAAAATTTCGTGAAACACGATTAATGATTACGAATATGAATCTATTTAAATATATTAAGGAGTATTCTATTTCATAAGGCATGGTCCAAATAGTTTTCAAATTTGTATCTGTTGGCTAAATATGCAAGCATTTAAAGTGTCACTGTAATTTTGTATAGAACGTCGTTTTTTTTTCTCGCATTCAAAGTGAAAAGTAGAGTGTTTAACGCAAGACTAAACAAACATAATGACAATCGAACTACAGCAAGTCTCGCTCGCTCGCTCGCTCGCGTGGCTAAGTATCTCGTGTCATTATGGCTTGTTTTGGTCCCTACTTGAACAATCTACTATTACCGTTGAGTTTTTTAAAAAGTTATTTTCTAGTATGACTTGGTGCACACGCGAACATAAAAAAATGATAATATGCGGAAAAAATAAATATTGATTTTATTGTTGTAATATAAGTACTTATTATAGGTATATAAGATTCAAAATTATATGTTAAAATTTGTGCAATTACCCCGATTTTAATGTTTGGAGATCTTCGGTGGCCGGATATGACGCAGTACGTGTCCACGTGACCACTGCAGAGACCTCGGAGGAGAGTCCAGGTGAAGTATATTATTGTACCATGGTTATAACGAATAGAAAAGAGCCCCAGGGCACAATATCGCACGGGGGCATTAGCCTCCTCACCGAGGATCGAACCCAAGACCGCTAACTGCTACCTAATTTCCTTAAAGATTTCAGAGCGCCTTTTTTGGCTAACGATGGAAGAACGGCTCCAAGTAGCAAAATGAAATTAGAGCATATAAAATAGCGTAAATACACGTTTCATTAATTGTAATAGTAGATAGTTGTCATGACCAAGGATTTACTGCTTCGCTAGCGTCTTTAATCGTAATATTAAGTATACACGATTTCCATAACTTTGTCTAAATATTTTATCGAATTTAGTATCATAGGGATACCTGCCCGTATTTGACAGTAGGGATACTGTCAAATACGGGCAGGTATCCTGATGGTGCTAATTTCATTTGGCAGGCCATTTTCCTGCTTGGATCCGTCCATCGTTTGCCAAAAAAGGCACTGTGCAATCTTTAAGGAAATTACTTTTGCCCATAATCAACCCAACGGTATTGTTTATAACATAGTATACTTAATTACCCCGCCAATAAAGTTAGCCGTCTGGCCTCCCGACCGAGCGAGGCAGGCAACACTCAATCTATTGATAGCTCTCGATAATTATTTACTTTACTCGCATCGGCACTCGCGCTCGTTACATATTTAATTTAAAAAAGTATACCTACTACCTACCAGTTTTCCGTGGTTCTTCGTGGAAGCGTTGGTTAAAAATACGATTTGCTCAGTCTCTGCCAGTGTTTTTAATATAACCCTTAAGCCACGTTACTTACGGCGTGACTTATTTACTTGTGTCGCGTTGGAAAGGTAATTCCAAAAACGGAATTAAAAACGATGGTTATTCGTCGGATCACAACGCGATTTGTGTACGTAAATATGCGTCTGCTTAACTTGTGTTTACTTTTACAGCACAACCCTAGTTGCTTTGGGTCGCATTGCATGTGCACCTGTCCCTGAGTTGATATTATCTACCAGACGCCTATAAGCAAGGTTATTTTTTACATAGCCCTAACTGATATTTGGCCCTACCAAATGTCATGAAACCTAGCTAAGAACCACCGCTAAAGCCACCCGTTTAAGAGGTACGCATGCCTGCACATTGCACATGATCATGCCAAATCCTTTTCTCACTGCTTTTATGCCATTCTTGCACTTGCTTGGGGAATTGGGGAGGCCCTTACATAACCTGATGCGTGACGTTAGAGATGTTTCCCACTTTTTCCATAATTATGTTCTCCGGGAATGACCTAAAATCCGGCTAATTAAAGGAGGTAATCATTACGGGCACATGCGGGCTCATTCCACGGGCTATCTTATTGTTACTATGTTTGATTTTAATTTCAATTATGTCTCGAATTGATTTTTATATCACGGACCGACCGAAATGATAACTTAATAGTATATTTATTTCTGGTCCAAACTTTAAGATCCCCTGAAATGTCACTTTGACAGTGTCGTAACTTTGTTTACATTTTTTCTGTGGGAATAAAAATCCGACGTTGGAAGGGTTTGTTACATTCCGAAGGGTTCTTAGCTTTTGTCTGAATATCTATCATCGGCATCATCGCTGTAGGTGTCTGAGTACCTATCTTTTAATATTCAAACTTCTTAGTGAATTTCTTATTCAAATATGACGCCCGCATTAGTTTAAAAACATGAAAATATAAACCTTAAGTTGTGTATTTTTTAGTACGCTTTACGCGTTTATAACAAAGCGGCAACGTGACCTACACTATAAAATTATGCAAACAGTTAACTATACATACAATAACTTTGCAAGGTTTCAGTTCGTCGAAAGTTAGTTGAAATACGCAAACAAAAACAGAAAACAATTGAGCTTTTGGATTAGTTTCTTTTGTAACAATTCTAAAAATGATTTTTCTCAACTGTTTTGTGCAAGAAGCCGCTTTTAGTGAAGCAGATTTTTTTTATGAATACTTACCCTATTTCTACTGCTTGCTAAACTCAAACTACACATATTTATGAACTCGAATGTACTTTGCTACGTTCCGAATCACGCACGATTCACTACATTTATTTATTTACTAAGGCATAACTAAGGACCGTATTAATAAACTGATCTCGACTCTAATGCTCGTCTCAAGACGTGTCAAAAATGACAGTTTTCTATGGTTTGAAGTTTACTTTGACGTATCTTGTGACGGGCATCTTAGCCAAGATGAGTTTATTAATACGGCCCTAAGATTTATAATGTCATCAGCCTATCGATCTCAATAGAACGTGAAAGTGTGACGTCACAAGACTATTAGGGATGTGGGCATGCCGATCGTGCCCACATCGGTTGATCCGCGCTTGTGTCGAGGATGTAAATAAATAAATAAATAAATAAATATCAGGGGACAATGTCACACCAATTGACCTAGTCCCAAACTAAGCTCTAGGCTTGTACTATGGGTACTAGACAACGATATAAATACATATATAGAGAAATATATACTTAAATAAATACAAAACATCCATGACTCAGGAACAAATATTCGCGCTCGTAAGGCAAGCGCTTCTCAATAAGCCTGTTCCCATAGTACCTAATTGCTCACCTTGTGTACAGTGTATTTACCAGCGGCTACTGACTGTTAATCACTTGATTGCCATGTTGATTAACTGCCAGTAAAGTACTTGTGTCTAAGGATTGCCGGAAGGATTTGGCATATTTTAAATACATACATACATACATACCTTCACGCCTTCATTCCCAGAGTGGGGTAGGCAGAGCTACAGAATTACCAACAACTCTAAAAACTTGTTGATAACTTTAAATTTATAATAATCTTGTTTACATTTACTTTTAGTTTTATTGTTTATTAGGAGCTTCAGAAATTTATCCAAATTTGTTTTAAATGCGCAGGCCGTTCACGTGCAGCAAGTAGCACTCCAGGCCGCAGCCCGAGCCCTGCGGCACCCCGCACCGCACCCTCCGCTCGTCGCTCAGACTCCATCCCACTTTCAACCGATAAGAGCGCGGTGAGGTAGTCACCGAACCACCCCGGTTCAGTGGCTCTTCGACCCACCCCGCACTCTCATGGCGTCAATAAGTGTCTTTGTGCCCATAGTGTCAAATGCTTTCTTAAAATCGAAAAATATAGCAACAACGGTTTTCTTATGTGCCTAATAACCATTAATCTCATTTGTAGAGTTCCATATTAGTGTACTTTTGCGTTTTTGACCACCTCCTTTTAAATAATCTTAAATAGAGGAATATATACGCACGTACATAGAAAACCTCCATGACTCAGAAACAAATATTTGCGCTTATCACACAATTATCTGCCCTTACCGGAATTTGAACCCAGGACCGCTAGCTTCGTAGGCAGGGCCACTAACAACTAGGCCGACGATTTAAGTCTTTAGTTCCATTAAATGATTTTTTAAAGCCTTTTAGACTTTCTACACTAACAGAATTTACTATAGACTGATTTTCAATACAATCAATACTATTTAAGGCTGTGAATTTTATTTAAAAGGAATAATCATCGTAGTCGCGGCATTATAATGAGAAAATCACTTAGCTTTTTTTAACTCGTTTAAATGTAGAACTGCCGTCATTAGACTTCTTCACCAGGATCTTACCGTTTGCCACCGAGATATACTTATATAAACCGTGTAATCAGTTAACCTATAGTGAAGTTTGGGAAATATTAGATGCAGGCGGGAACGCAACATAATATATAAAGATCATAATAAGCGTATAATAGGATCAAGGACTATCTAATAGACAAAAATGCTTGGCCTAAGCCCGAAACTTAGTCAATAATAATTTTTCAAATGCAAAAGCTTTATCTTGTCTAGAGGACACCGTTGATGTAGGAAAACATATCACTCTTATGTGGTTGTCTTGCACCGTCTTATATACGAGTACACATAAGTAGGTTTTTTACCTTTTTTCTCCCTCTCTATCTATCTCGTAAGATTTTGGTGTGTTTTCCTCTGGAAACTACGTAGGTAATTTTATATACTTTCTAATTTAATATTTATAGATTTATATAATGCTACACTAAGTAGTACCATTGTAATCACTACATAGTATAAAACAAAGTCGCTTGCGCTGTCTGTCCCTATGTATGCTTAAATCTTTAAAACTACGCAACGGATTTTGATGCGGTTTTTTTTAATAGATAGAGTGATTCTTAATGAAGGTTTATATGTATAATACATTCCACGCGGGCGAAGCCGCGGGCGGGTCGCTAGTATTATATATATGTAAAAAATTACTGACTGCTGAGTTTTTTGCGGCGTTTCTTCTCAGCAGTGATCTCCTCTTGTGAAGCGCTGGTAGATTATTGACGTGTAAAAGTGCTTGCGCGGCCTACTTACTGAATAAATGTTCTCTTAATACTTACTCATAATATATAATGACCATGACCATTATTTACTATGACCATTATTACTATGACCATTATGTATTTTGACGCACGTGTATAAAGATATTTATGACTCATATGCGTGTGGAGGAAGCGAGGGAAGATTCTCTGGATCGTAGCAAGAGGAGGGAAGTGGGCTCGGCCTACCCCTACGGGAAAGAGGCGTGATTCTTATGTATTTATAACTTTATATAGGGTAAAGTCACCAGTAGTCAGCCAGAGACCAGTAGTCGACCTTATATGAGTTCGAAGAGTTGGAAATATATCTTTCTCATCTCACTCATACAAAGTATAGGCAGAGGCCGACTACAGGTGTCTGGCTGACCACTGGTGACTTTACCCTATTATGGTACAATCTCGATGCGATCCCGATGCAGGCACCAGTCACATAGTCATACACAAAGTCGAGCGGACACTTTTTGACGCTCTTCAGTGGGTTATTGAATATCCTCTTCAATAGAAGAGGATTTTGGTGTTTGTTTATTATTAGACTTGTAATATTATAATATCATAGCCTATAACACTTTGTTTCGTTTGCAGCAAAGCGTTCTTGTTACAAGGTCACCTTGGCTCGTCGGCTCCGGTATTTGCGCTCTGGCGCACGGCCAACGCTCTTGTGCATATCTGGGTCGAAAGACAACCCCAGAACGTTTTGCGCTTCCATACAAACGGGGTTTCGCATTTAAATGGTGACCTATCAAGGTCGAATTTTCATTTCCAACTGTGTCATTGGCCTGAAATTTAATAATTAACGAATAATGCATTTTTCTCTAAATCATTAATTTCAACCCACAAAAAGGAGGGTTGTTATTAGTTAAACATGTATCTGTGTATGAGTGTGTGTGTGTGGCATCGCAGCTCCAAAACGAATAAACCAATTCTGACGCGGTTTTTTTAAACGAACACTAGTTTAATCGGGATGGTTCTTAGAAATATTCCATTAAAAAAAAGGCTGTTTTAGAGAAATCGGCGCTGAAAGAAGCGGTCGCCATTTTATCGGGAGATTTTATGTATGGAATAATTATTGAATAGCTTTATTAAGGCCCTGACAGCCCGGCTCATAGATACCCTCGGAGATCCTAGAACTGGTGCTTACCTCTCCCAAAGGATTGGGCTATATTTGTATTTTAAAATTCATTAATTTTTGACATTGGCTGTTGCTACATTATTTTTTTGATTTTACTTACTTCTTTGACGATCATAATATGAATTCTATATAATTGACATGTGTGCAATATAACTGTAACTTATATTATGAAATACATAAATCTACAGGGTGTCCGGTAAATAGTGGACTACCTTACAGGGCTGGATAGCTCAGCTCAGGAGTGGCCAAAATATGATATATTATGTTTAGTAAAAGTCGCACCAAAAACAAGATATCTCAACTTTTCAAAATTTTGGAATTGCGGTGCCCTGGTTCCACATTTTCGATGCCGCGGCCACATTTATTTCAATTTTTTAGTTTCGTTTACTGTGAAAGATAGCTGTTTAAATTTGCTGTAAGACCCTATCAACGAAATTAATAAAAGTATAGCAGTTTAAAAAAAAAAACAAATCAAATTTAAAGTTTAGGAATCTGAGTTTAACTTGCGGCAAGTTTAACATCGCACGGTGTAAAAAAAAAAGTACTAAGTCTTGTAGTGCTGCTTTCCTAAAAATTGGCCTGGTTAATGGACATTCTAAAATGATATAACAATTGAGTTTATTGATTACAGCAGCGAAGTTAATATTAAGTTTGTCCAACAAAGACTGAATTTTATCAAACTAGCGAATTTAATGAACGACTTTTGCTTCCGTTTAAAATCAGGTTAGTTGGTTCTAAATGTTTTAAAAGACAGTTTACATTAATGTGAAATACAACGACACCACGATAAAAGGTAATATACATATTAAATTTCGCGACGCGACTCTTCCAAAAAGGCAATAGGTTTGCCGTACACTCTTTCTTTTAAACAACCCCAATAAAACAGTCTAGAGGGTTCAAATCCAGTGAACGAGGAGCCCAAAAAAGTGGAAGAGCTGCGTAGTCGCGTCGCAGAAGCTAGCCGACAAATTGGTGAGCGACAATATGCCTCCGAACTCAAGAGGTCGTTCATGAAACGCTGCCGAGCCTGCATTAGGGCTGCCGGCAAGCAATTCGTACACTTGCTTTATATTTAAGAAAATGTATGTTATTACCTTTTATCGTGGTGTCGTTGTATTTCACATTAATGTAAACTGTCTTTTAAAACATTTAGAACCAACTAACCTGATTTTAAACGGAAGCAAAAGTCGTTCATTAAATTCGCTAGTTTGATAAAATTCAGTCTTTGTTGGACAAACTTAATAATAACTTCGCTGTTGTAATCAATAAACTCAATTGTTATATCATTTTAGAATTTCCATTAACCAGGTAAATTTTTAGGAAAGCAGCACTACAAGTCTTGATACTTTTTTTTACACCGTGCGATGTTAAACTTCCCGCAAGTTAAACTCAGATTCCTAAACTTTAAATTTGATTTGTTTTTTTTTTAAACTGCTATACTTTTATTGATTCCGTTGATAGGGTCTTATAGCAAATTTAATCAGCTATCTTTCACAGTAAACGAAACTGGAAAATTCTAATAAATGTGGCCGCGGCATTGAAAATGGTGAACCAGGGCACCGCATTTCAAAATTTTTTAAAAGTTGAGATATCTCGTTTTTGGTGCGACTTATACTTATCATATTTTGGCCACTCCTGAGCTGAGCTATCCAGCCCTGTAAGGTAGTCTACTATTTACCGGACACCCTGTATATGTGATCTAAATCTATATAAGCTTCTATTTTAGTTTTGGAGAAACCCTTTTGGAGAATGTGTCTTCTTATTAAATTTTAATGTACAAATTCTTTACTTACTTCATCATCCGTACGGTATGCGTGGAGGCATGAGAGGGAGGATTTTGCATTGTAGTATTATTATATCTCACACTCATTATAATAATAACGGCAGAGTCAGGACGTGAAGACCCTAATTCAGTTTGCATTTGATTGCAGTTTTTCCAATGCGGCAAATTAATATCATTGTATAATAAAATCGTCAATATATTCATTTTTTTTTAATTATTCGGCGGATTACATAATAGTTTGGTCAAGTCCACTATAATACGTTGGTTGAGTTCTGATATTATTGGTACTCAATGAGATGAACGATTTCCGAATCAAACCCAAAAAACAGAAAGATGGAATACTGCTAAGTCTGGGCGCGGCAATAAATGACCTCTTGCACGTACTAGTTGTAACAAATCTGTAGGTATAGACCGTTCGACATTCTATATTTGAAATTTGACGCAAATTCCATATTAGTTTTGAAAACTACATGCGAGATTACTTTAGTTTTTCACCTAGGTATATCGGGTTTAATCTTTTACTGTTTGTCAAGTGCTTGAAAAACATTAACGTTTACTAATTGAACATTAGTATTTATTTTATTAAATTGCAATATTTACAATTTATTACAAATTTCAAATTACATAAATTTGGGCACAAGCTTTTACGTAATAACTCTTATTTAATCTGTGCTTTAACTGTTTTTGGACTACTAACAATTACCGTTTTGAACGTTAGGCTCATAGTATGGTGCAAAGCAATCAAAGCTACATGTTTATCATGTTTTGTATAAGTACTGTATTTTTTCAGTGCTACACAACTTGTTTTGGTGTTAATGTTCACAATTTTTCACAACCTACCAGGTTCCGCCCAGGACGATAATATTACTTTTAAAAGCATCTTTATTTATCTCACAGCGACTGTGTGTGGTCTGCCAGTACTCGATCTGGTGAAATTACCGGCGGTACCCTCGCCAGAGAGTGGGATCCAATTACACTTCACTTTAACCCAATCCGATTTACTTAGAGGTTGTTGCTCGGTCGTAATTTCATTACAACTTTTAATCATGACCCCTAATTCTAAGGGAAAAAACGACAAAAGTATCACACGGGACCAGTCTGCGGCAATAACATTATGAATTAATGATTAACAGCTTCTATAATGTTATCTATGTTTAGTCAAAGTCATATATATACACGTTCAGAAGGCGTCCAAAATACCCACCCCTTACGCCCCTTATCACACACATACACATACACACACACACACAGCACAGGTCCCTAAATATTATTGCAAGTTTGCCGTACTTTTGACTGTTTCATTTGTATATATCAATATTTTCACGCAATCACGATCAATAATATAGTTCACACTTTAAATCCATCCGTTGTTTATTATCAAAAACCAGACAGGCTTAAATATTTAAGTTTTAGCGTTGAAATCTGTTTACAAATTATGGGCGTCATTCCAAACAAGTAGCATAATTATGTTGAAATATAAGAAATGGGAAATAATTCGAGACCACATTTTTCTTTTAATATCTCCGGCAGACGTGTCCTCTCTTTACAATGAGCCGATTATTTTTGAGCCGTTTTTTTTTTCGGTAGTATAGTGGTAAGTATCCCCGCCTGTCACGCGGGAGACCGGGCGATCGATATCGGAATAGAATCTAATAAATTTGAATTTGGAAGATTTAGATCGAAATATGTAATATAGTAGCCAGGAACTCAAACAAAAGAGGTTGTAACAACCTCGTTACAGCTATCTTCATTCCTCTTCAAAGAATCAATTCAGTAGGTATTGCAGCTTAGTAGGTACTTAAACACGTTAACATAAAATGAATGTTAATATTAATGGCAGGATTCAAAACTGCAAACACCAAAGGCCAGAACGTAGATACCAAACACGTCGGGTAAACATTTCAAGATGAAACTGAGCCAAAAGTTGTAACACTGACATCTATCGGGATCGAGGATAAGCTTGTACCTACACGTTTTCTATGTAACACAAGTGCCGAAGCGACACTGCCGCCCTCTACAAATTACTCGACGTTACAACAGCTTAGATACAAGAGTACGAGATTCAACACATGACATACTTCTTTATCCCCAAACCAGACGGCGCTGTTTTATAAAATTCAATAAGACAACAAAACAAGGTGTTTGAGACAGGCGATATTATAGTTTTTAATAGGTATCGGATGTATACAGTATATATTCCTAAAGCATTGTCGATAAACAAACAAAACCAAAACATAATTTAATGTTGGCAAGCATTCTATTGGATGCAAATTTATGATTATAGCTGACGGATGCCAAAGGTCGTAACCCAGCAACGGTCGTTAATGAAAAGGCATCGATCAAACAGATCAAGATCGTATCCGGGCGCTGCGCAGAGTTATTCCCAGCGCATGCGCGGGCGGCGCGCGGCCCCGGCCAGCGCTCAGTGTGTCGGCGCGCGCCCGCCGCCATGGGCAACCAACACTCCGCCTCACACCCCTCTCTCAAGCCCCGGAAAAACGTCCACTGGAAGTCCGCAGGTACTCCATCGTCTTCCTGGCCGGCCGGACTGCGTCACCGCGCGCCCCCGCCACCCCTATCTACAAATCTATTTTTATAAACTCTCTGCGCTGCGATTCCTAAAGCGTGGCACAACAAAACAAATCGTAATCGCACCGTCCGGGTTCATGTAACGTTTATCACGCGTCTAATTTTGTTAGGAGTTTTATGCCAACGGTCCGATGCGCCGTTAACCGAGTTGCGTTGTGGTTTCAGGACGGCCAGCGGCGCCCGGGAGGCCGGATATTATCCCGATACTGTCGGACGAGGAGCCGAATGCGATCACGCTGCGATGGAGCCCATCAGCACACGACGGGGGTGCGCCGCTGCAAGGCTACCAGGTGGAGTGCAACCGGCTGGGCTCAGCCGAGTGGGTGCGCACGGCTCCGCCCGTGGTGCAGCGGCCCGAGCTGGTACTGTCGGGACTGGACCCCCCGCACCGCTACCAGTTCCGCGTGGCCGCCGTCAACGCCGTTGGCCGCTCCGACTACAGCGAACTCTCCGACGTCCTCAACGTCGGCGCCGACCGCCCGCACAACGAGCCGCCCACCTTTTACCAACACCTCAGCGACATCACGGCACTCGAAAACGAAAAAACCGAGTTCCGCGTAAGCTTCGGCGGCATACCGGCACCGACCATCTCCTGGTTCAAGGACGATTATGAAATATTCAGCAGCCGGCGGACGGCGATCACGACGACGGAGTCTTCCAGCGTCCTCGTGTTCCACCAGACGCTGCCGAGCGACGACGGCGAGATCAAGTGCACGGCCACGAACCGCGTGGGGCACGCGGTCAGCAAGGCGCGGCTGTCGCTCGAAGCGGCCCCGAAGCTGCGCTACCCGCGCCAGTACGAAGACGGCCTGCTCTACGAAATAAACGAAACTGTATTCCTGAAAACTTCAATAGTCGGCAAGCCGACACCGACCGTGGAGTGGCGTCACGACGGCCAGCCGATCGCGGTAGACGATCGGGTGGAGATCTCGAATACGCCTAAATTTTCGATGCTGAAGATACACACCGCACGTAGAAGCGACCGCGGAGAATACCAGGTGCACGCGTCCAACTCGATCGGTGAGGATACGGCGGCATTTCTGGTGACTATAACCGCGCCGCCGGACCCGCCGCGGCGCGTGTCCGTCGCGCGGCAGGTAGACAAGTCGGTTACCCTCGACTGGCAACCGCCGGAAGACGACGGCGGCTGCCGAATTGGAAACTACGTCGTAGAATACTACCGGGCTGGCTGGAACGTGTGGCTGAAGGCGACGACTAGTCGCAGGACGAACGTGACGCTCTTCGATCTGATCGAAGGGAGCGAATACCGGTTTCGTGTGAAGGCGGAGAGTCCTTATGGTATGAGCGCCCCGAGTGCAGAGTCCGCGCCGGTCCGGATCCCTGGCCGGTCGGTGGATATGGAGTTCCTTGCTGTGGAGTCGCGGATTATCAACGAAGTGCTCACGAAGGAAGACGGGGAGCCAGTGTCGGTGTCGCCTGCGCCGCGACGCAAACGCGCGGCCGCGCCTCCGTCCCCGCAACCGAAGCGTCGAGCGATCACCCCCGAAAAGGACCCTACAGGCAGCAACGAATTCATGCTCGTGCTGTACCCCGATAAGAAACGGGACGAAAAAGCCGGTAAGCACTCTTTATAACTTTATCAGCGATGTGTCGCACCGCCTTTACGAGGTTGTGGGTACTGCGTAACAATAGGGCGTTTAACGGGCCACTCGACAGCACGCGCGGCCCTCGCCTGGTACTCGCCTCCTCCAACGTTCTAGGGCTCTCGACGTTGCAATGACTCACTTCAGCTCTAATATTGAACAAGGTGTATTATTTATTACTCTTACTTGACATATTACTCTGCTGGGCAATATTTCGCTGAGCGATGATGGGTTTGTTTTCTATATGAAATAGATACTACTATTTGAATGCATAAAATACCAATCCATTTAAGTTAATGTTTAAATTTTATCTAACTGGAGTAAAAAGTGTATGCGAGCGTTTTTAAATTGCATTGTGCAAGCTATACATTCTGTCTGGCAGCATGTTTGTTTTTTACGTAAAATTTCATAAAGAAAAATTGAAAAACATAACTTATAGTGTATTTCTATGGAACTTGCTAACTATGTAAACAAAAGACTTAACTTTGTTTTATCACTGTTTCTCCTTGAATTTTCACACCACCTCATCAAACACCATTGAAACCATAAACGATTGAAACGGTCGTTACTGTAAAATACAAAATCACCAAATATTGTATAAACTCTATCTTGGATATTTCATTAAACGTTTAATTGGTTTCATAAGTTAGGTTATTAGGACCCGATGGAATGACGTTTTTGTTTCTTTTAAATTCTACAATTGTTTATGATGGGTAGTGTTGTGGCTAAAGTTGGCGATATATTAAGGCCCTTACACATTATTACCTAACTCACGCTGATCACACTCACAGATGATATAACGGCACCTTTTGTAATAAATACTGGTTGATATATCATCTTCAAGTACGGATTTTTCTTCAGATCGTGATTAAACAAATTAGAAATAAGTAACTACTTGTTTTTAACTTTCGGTATTTTATTATTCGATATGGTTTGACATAAGTAAAGGAAATTGCCCATCACTAGTAAATTCATCATTCAGAGACAATTTCAATAGGGCGGTTTGTTTACATAGTTAGCAAGTTCCATAGAATTAGACTTTAGGTACTAAAATCCGTAAAAGTAAATGAAACCCTTACTTGTTACGTACATACATACCTAAATACGTTTTTTAAGTGTTACATTTTTGCTTTTGGAAAAACGTGCGCCTTGTGTAATATTTAAGTACATGCTTAAAACAAGTCGTTGAATCTTCCTGCCACATTCCGATTGACTTGGAACTATTGTAAAAAAAAAAGATAAAAGACATTTATTCCGTAAGTAGGCCGCACGGGCACTTTTACATGTCAAGAATCTACCAGCGCTTCACAAGAGGAGACCACTGCTGAGAAGAAACGCCGCAAGAAACTCAGTATTGTATTTATAAGAAGGTGCTTTTACTTTGTACCGATCGCGTTCATTAGTTGGTCAAATTTTGTATGAACGTTAAATTACCCATTTATTCATAAACGCGCAACAGCTAAAGTATGGTTTAAATATGCTGTGTCCTTTTCTGTTATTTTGACATTTTAATTTGACAGAAAATGACACAGAATATATTAACTTACGCTGGAAGAAGAGTCGGACGCTTCTAACAGGATTTTGATTGTAGTTGAACACCCACTAAGATGTTAGATCAGTAAAGAACTTGCTGTTGTTACTATGAAAAAATCTCTCTTGGTTGGTCCTCTTTTATTTTAGCGTAGGATTTGGTTTGAAGGCGGTTAAAGTACAAAGTGGTGATTAACCTTATGCATATTAAATATTTATGTAAATAATAACCCTACTTAATTCCCGGCTTCATACATTAGTTATTATAAGCCCAGGAGAGGTCCTAAAAATGTACCTGTTTTAATTGTTCTTATCTTATTTACTATTTGAAAGGCGAGTGTTGGTTGAGATCGTATCAACAAATGTCATTTGTTTTCGATCAAACAACAGAAAAATTAAAATTTGTACGGAATTAACCGAACTCACATTCATGGCGTCACATAAGCTAATCTTTGTTCATTTTATAATAGGTATTAATATTAATATTAAGGGACAATCTCAGACAAATTCACCTTACTAAGCTCAAGGCTTGTACGAGGGGTAATAGGCATGCAGAAAACATCCAAGACTCAGAAACAAAAACTGGCGTTCATCACACAAATATTTTCCTTTACCGGGAATCGAACCGCTAGCTTCGTAGGCAGGGTCACCAACTAAGCCTATCACGTCGCCAGATAACTCGTCGTCAGTATAACTAAGTTTTTGACCAGTGCGTCCTACCTGTCATGACGTACGGAGCCGAGACGTGGACACTGACTGTGGGGCTGGGCCATAAGCTTAAAGTAGCTCAACGTGCTATGGAAAGAGCTATGCTCGGAGTCTCTCTCTGAAGGACAAAATTCGGAACGAAGTGGTCCGTCAGAGAACTAAGGTGACCGACATAGCTCTGAAAGTTAGTAGGTTGAAATGGAAATGGGCTGGTCACGTATGTCGCAGAACGGATAACCGCTGGAGTAAGCGTGTTCTGGAGTGGAGACCGCGTCTTGGCAAACGTAGCGTGGGACGCCCTCTGGCCAGATAGCGGGATGACTTGCATAAGAGGGCCGGCAGCAACTGGATGCATAAAGCATTAAACCGGGCTCTGTGGCGTTCCTTGGGAGAGGCCTATGTCCAGCAGTGGACTGCAACGGGCTGATGATGATGATGAGTATAACTAAGTTTTATTTTTTCCGTTTTCTACAGTAGAAAATAACGTCCCGTGTTGAACTGATAGTTCTGGCGAGCTTAGCCTAGTTGGAAGTGAACCTGCCTACAAAAACTCTGGTTTGCACGCCGGGAGCATCAGAACTGGTAAGGGTAAAAAAAAAACCTGAGTCGTGGATTTTTTCTAAGTATCTTTATACCTAACTATGATTAGGGTCATTCATTGTTTGTCCTAATGTATTGTAGGGCCGAAAACGGTTTTGACAATTGTAACGATTTTTTATTAGAATTACAAAAATAACTAGCTTAACCTTACTGAACTAAGTTTATTCTGTCATTTCAGCGTAAAAGGTTACACATACATACACACATACATACCTTCACGCCTTCATTCCCAGAGTGGGGTAGGCAGAGCTACAGAATTACCAACAACTCTAAAAACTTGTTGATAACTCTGTAACCACAATTTGCACAAATAGGCTAAGATGTTTAACAGTGTATATTAGTGACAGGTAGCAAGCCCATCGCCTAACAGTACTACAAGCCTTTATTCCCTCAGTCGCCTCTTACGACTTCCACGGGAACACATGGAGTGGCACAATTCTAAGCCGGCAACCACACGGCGAAAAAGGTTAAAAAGTAATGGTTATTTTAGACCAAAGAATACATTACAATTGGACAAACAATAAAATTGTATCCATATCAAAGGGATACGAAAGGGGTACGGGCACGAGAGTTAACTTGTGACACATTACAAGAAAAATATGCTTGAAGTCGTCAATGTAATTAGAGATGTCAAGTCATTTGTAACTTTTAGGAAACTCAACCTTATTGCTGTAGAATGTCAGATTGACTTTGGACCTAAGGTGGGAACCAAATTTAATCTCGTGACTGTACCGTAGCTTGGTCTAGTGCCCATAGTGCAAACCGAGTGCTTAGTTCGGAAACGTAGCGCAAACATATTAACCATTCGGCATATTTTGAACCGCCTTTTCTATTCGAAAATGTAAATAAGAGCTATCAAATCGTTGACAGTACAATAACAGCTCAAAGTCATTATGGTTGTTACCTTCCTAGGACAGGACGCCCTGGCGGTTAAAGACTGTACACGATAAAATCTGGCCATGCATGCTCTGGTGTATCTTTGCAACGAATGCATATTTTCAAGCAGTTTTTTTTTCATAGCTTGTTTAGTTATATAACTATATAATAAAATAAAATCATATCACATAATGTATGGGTATGTGTGAGTTTTCGTCGAATATATTCTATCATACCTTTCCACTTCTGTCCAGCGTTTTTTGACAATCTTCACTCGCTTCCTGCTACAATGTCACAACTGTATTTATATTTTTACAAGCTGTTTTACTCACATTAGAATGTCGTCTTACCAAAAAAATACTTTTTCTTACTCATTTCTATTTGTAGTAGTCAGGAAGACTTTTTACTTCAAGCACTGAAGGTTGTTTTTGTATGGGAGGCATTTATTTGTCAAAAAGTCCAATTCGACAAAGTTAAAAAAAATCAGAACTATCTCAATCTCGATACAATTAGAAAAGTTTTAACTACTGTGAAAAGATAATGTAATAAGGTATAATTTGGCTTGTATAATTAAAAATAATAAAATGTTTTTAACACGAGAATTTAGTAAAGACTGTCATAAGACCGTGTACAAAAAAATATTGGTACTGCGGATTATATAATGGTCTAAGTCACAGACGCTCTAACATTTTATTATGATTGTATTTTTATTATGTCGTTTCATAACCACTGACTATTACAAAAAAGTGCTGCTTGAAAATTAGCATTCATTCAAAAAATACACCAGAGCATGCATGGCCGGATTTTATCGTGTACAGTCTTTATTATAACATGGATAGGTATGCAGAAACCGAACTGCATAGCTTTATGTCACAATAACCCGTGGGGGCTGAGATTCTACACGGTCAACGTTTTGACATGTTTCCGCTTTGTCGACGTTTTGAAAGCTCTTATTTACTTGACGGTAATGGGAGCCGAATTAAAAACAATACTATCGTCTACTACACGTCAAAAGCAATGTGGTTTTGCCGAGTTGAATAAGGCCCAGTTCGTGCTCGAGTTAGTAAAGGAAAATGATTCTTTGATCACTTTGGCTTTGGACGAAGTTAGTAAAATTTGATCTGACATTTTTACTTACGGGGCTTTAGAAAACCGACCCTTACTGCCGCACTCAGAGACGTCAATTAAATTTAACGCTTGATTAAAGTTGCTGCTGTCACTTTCTTTGCTATAGCAATAGAATAAGACAACACGTCACTAAACAAGCATTAAATTTAATTGACGTCTCTGAGTGCGGCAGTAAATCTATCAAAACGTAAGAGACTTCTTATGATTATATTTACAGTGTCATATTGACATAGTTCAAAGGGAAGGGGTCTAGGAATCAATTTCCTTGACCGTACGATCAGTTTAAGATCAGATTAAATTAATAATCAAAATATTCTGATAATAAATTATTAAAAATCCCAACTTAATACGAAGCTATCAATTAACGGGACACAGCTATGCTTTTCTTTAAATTATTATATTATTTCGTTACTTTCTGGTCTGCGTGTAACTATTCCATGTTGGCAAAGTTTCGCGGAAGATCAAACAGTATGCTAGATATCATATCATCTATTCATTTTGACTTGTTTTTAAGTTATTTAAACTAATATCAATTAAGCCCCTAAACCTTCTTTAAGTACTAAACCTAACTTATACACTTACTCCAGCCTGAAGCAATTGGGTATTAGCATTTTAGTTCTTAGATTTAAATAAGCATAGACATCTTACAACCCAGTAAAATTCAAATTAAACTAAACCTTAAAGGCTTTCTGCGGCAAAACATAGTATAGCTCGTTCGTATGTGCGGCTACAACAGCTACAAAGAAGCCGCCGCGGAGCGCACAAAACGGTGTCGGCGAATTCTATGAGTTTTACTGCACGAATGCTACCGACTTTGTATAGACTAATCTCGGACTAAATCTTATTCCAAGTTTGGTGAAATGCGGCCTAAGACCCATAAAATAAAATAAAAACTTTTATATATAGCTATAAATAATAGATTGTTCAACAAGGGACTAAAACAAGCCATAATGACACGAGATGTTTGGCTACAGTTGGAGTGTCATTCATTATGGTTGTTTAGTCTCGCGTTAAACACTACTTTTCACTTTGAATGCGAGGAAAAGAAATGACTTTCTATACAAAACTACTATATTTAATATACAAAAGTTTCTTACAAAGTTCCACGGTTAATTTTTTTCTTAAGTGACGCTTTATATGCTTGCATATTTAGCCAACAGATTCAAAATTGAAAACTATTTGAAAACTAATTGGAACATGCATAATAAAATGAATTCATCCTTAATATAATTAAATGGATTCATATTCGTAATCAATCGTTTTTTTTTGCTTTTGAGGCTATTTCCAAACCCTTATTGTCTATACACAATCACTGAAAATGGCCATAATCCCCTATTCAAAAACAACGTGATTAGATGTTAGGGGTTTCCAAAGTAAATTAAAAAAAATACTTTAATCCCTAGAGATAAATAAGGAGATTTAGCCTAGATATGCAGAAACTGAACTAACATTTTAAGAGCATGATAAGTAAAAAGTCTTGTGGTGCCTTGAATTAAACACTTAATTTATCTACCATGTTCACGCATATAAACGTTATCCCGGCTTTAACTGCCCTTTGAGCACGTACGCCACGTACGAGTATATGCAATTGTGCATTAACAGTATGTGAGCTTCGTGTGAACAAAAGACTGGGCACTAGTCCGGGATCGGAATCGGGAGACATAGACAAAGGGACGCCAGTAAATGCTATAGGTAATTGCTTCATTTATCATCTAGGATCTCCACGACGGCAGGCTTTGTGCTTGATTGCTACGTTTGCACTCTATTATTCTGTGCTAACCATGTGTAGATTATATCATAGATTATGTAGACAATATATGATGGTATACTATTAAACGAGAAATATCTATGTAGATTTGCAATCACATTGTCGAAAACGCTTTAACGATTTCGATAATTTGCGAATAGTTTACGGGTGCGAAAAAACGTTCTGTCAAGTGGTCGTCTTCGGGAAAATTTGTTTTCAACCCGAGGGACCAAAAAGGGAAAAAATAAATATCATGGATCAATCTCCCACTAATTGACCTTGTCCCAAATTAGCCTATAGGCTAGTAGGTACTATGAGACCAGAAAACGATAAATATTGTGCAGATAAATACTTACTTGAATAAAAAGGAAACATACATATGTACATTAAATCACGCCTGTTTTCGCGTCGCGTCACGCCGGTTCATGGTAACAAAAAAGGAAAGTTTCATACAAATGTATGAGGACATTTTGGGAGACTATGTTATTTAGGCTCAGCTTCATTGACTCTACCAACCTTCAATTTTTTTTGCAAATTGAAGTCGTGAATGAAATGTACAAACTTTTTTAGAAATGCTCATACACGGATTATTTTATAAACGTTTATTTTGATAAACACAAGTGTGTCGCTTAATAGCTATATTTGAAGTGAGTCAAGTAGGGTAAAATGCATGATTAACATAAAATTAACTTTGCGTTGGCGATTGTGCGGTCGGTAATACTAAGACCGTACAACATCCTAGACTTAGACTTAACAAATGCTCCCGCTCGTCACATCCCTATATATTGGCCAGTACTAGGATTCGAAACCGAGACCGCTTGCTTGGTAGGCACGCAGGGTCGCTACTAATTACGCGTTAGTACGTAGGTAGTTCCTAGTTGGTACCTAGTTACTTTATATAAGTCTTTGTAATCGACTCTGCATCAATCAAGTTGGTAAGCGGCAATTAGTTAGTTTGAACCACAGGCAGACCTACAATTATACACGTTCGAATTTGAATAGACGGCTAAGCCATATCTGCTATCACAAAGCGTAACATAGTCAAAGGGCTGCGCATTTCCGTGTTCAATAGCATCTCTAAACTCGAACAAGTGCCACAGTCAAATGAGGTGAAATTTCACGAGTCTGGAAATAATTCTAAGAATTGATAAAATCATTTCTGATGGCTTTGTTTGTTAAAAATTGGACTTCATACAGCTCCTAATAAATTCGCCCCTGATGTTTTCAATCATGCAACTAGTCTTGTCATTACTATAGTTCATTTATTTTAGCATGATACAGAACGAAATAAAGGTATTTTATTGGGCACGTTACACGCAATATAATAATTATACAAAAATATTGCTCCAAAACGTCTTTTTTGACTGCTATTATTTGACAGTAAATATTTAATGAACGCTATAATCTATTGCAGTAGTACTTTAAGTCATATTCGTTAATATTTACATTGCGTTTTTTATTTGTGTTGATTAAATTTACTTCAATTAGAAACGTGGTCTATAAAAGACCTAAAGAAGCAGGGGTTACAAACCTGTGTTAACAAAATAACGAAACGTCCGAGCATATAACTCGACTAAATCAAATACTATCCTGTCACCTGTCAAATATAGCGAACCTAGTGAATTTTAAATTGATTATTAATAACGCCACAGTTTGCATTTTTTGACAGATTGAACGTCACAACGCCCTTATGTGATATGTCTAGGCTTGCCAGGTGTCCGGCTTTAGCCGGACATGTTTGGCTTTTTGCGGTCGCGTCCGGCCAAATATGTACGTGTTCGGCCTGTCCGGCTTTTGTCAGGCTTTTGCAAACTGTCTTCCGCCCGCGCCGCGCATCGCGCCGCGCCGCGCGGCACGTCACGTGGCGTGCACGTGACTAAATACCCCGCCCCGCTGCCTGCGCCGTCCGCAGGTAGGTTCGCGCCCGTTAGTCTGCCCTAGGAACGCGTGGCGCTTGTGCGTCCTTGGCGTGTGTTCACGTTCAATTAAGTATTTAAGTTAGCGGCGACCGTATTTTTGGTGAGTTAGTTTTATATTTTCCTATTTGTAGCATTAATGTGTTATTGACAAACCTCAAATACAAGTAAAACATCTTTGTTTCAGATCTCTCTATTAGTCATGTCGAAAAGAAAATGTATATTTTCTGACAGTTTAAAAAGTCAATACAAGATGTTCAAATCTGGCAAAGAGCCATGGGACGCAAAATGTGTAATTTGTGATCAAATAATTTCCATTGCTAATAAGGGCAAAGCTGACTTAGAAAAGCATTTAAATACCGAAAAACACAAAATGAAGATTCGTAGTACGGCATCTACATCAAGAATTGATATTTTCATGGAATCCAATGCGAACTTAAGTCTTCAACGGAGCGTTCGGGCCACAGAAGCTACTCTGGTTTATCATACCGTTAAACATCACGAATCATTTAACTCACTCGATTGCACAGCTCCACTTTGCAAGAGTATATATCCAGATTCGAAAATCGCAAAAGATGTAACCTGTTCCCGCTCAAAAGCTGAAGCTATCCTAAAAAATGTTTTAGGCCCATTTGCCCAAGAAAATATGTTAAAAGAAGTGGCAAAAATCAGATACTTGAGCGCCTCCACAGACAGTAGCAACCATGGTGCTATTAAGCTATTTCCTGTGCTTATACAATATTTCAACCCTGAAAAGGGAGGAATTCAAGTTAAATTACTGGAACTACAGGCTTTACCGAACGAGACTGCTGAGACAATATCTACTTACATACACGGCATTTTGACGGACAAAAACTTATTGGATAAATTAATTGCTTTTTCAGCGGACAACACCAATACTAACTTTGGCGGTAGAGAGAGAAGTGGGACCAACAGCGTCTACAGTAGACTCAAATCAGTCACTCAAAACGATGATATGGTCGGTGTTGGATGTATTGCACATATCTTCAGCAATTCCGTACATCACGCCATCGAATCTTTACCAATCTGTGTAGACAGCATAGTGATGCAAATGCACAACCATTTTGCCAGCTTCACAGTTCGTACTGAAGCTTTAAAAAAAGTTTGTTCAGAATTAGAAATTGATTTTAAACGTATGCTTAGTCATTCAAAAACCCGCTGGCTCTCTCTTTATCCGGCCATAGAGAGAATCTTGCAAATGTACGAGCCATTAAAGTCATACTTTCTTTCACTGAGTTATCCGGCCAGAACATTGCAAATGTTTTTCGAAAATGACTTCTCTGAGTGTTATTTATGGCTCTTACATTCTTTCATGTCAATATACCAAAGCCGAATCAAACGCACTGAAACTGCTGATATTTCTGTCAATGAAGTAATTGAGCAGTGTTCGCAAATAGTGGAAAATATAAACGAAAGATTGGAACAAAATTTTTGCCCAATGAAAGTGACCGAAATTTTACGGCGTTTATCGGAGGCTCGTCGGGATGAGGTAGAAGATTTTAAACAAAACATGAGAAGAATGTACAATATTGCCAAAGATTACCTGAATTCCTGGACCAGTGAATTTTGTACTAACTTAAAACACTTTCAGTGGATGACTTTAGCTAATATTCCAAGCTGGGAACAAGGGGCAAAAACGATAGACATTTTGTCTAGGAAAAATGTACAGTTAAATGACAATAAATTTTTTGATCAGTGGCAAAACTTCATAATTTTTTAAAGCAACACGAAGATGACTCTGACTTTAAAAAGCTGTTGGCACATCAGAAGTGGACCTCGTATTTTAAATCATTTAATAATGAAGAATTTTATTCGGAACTGCTTAAGTTGGCAGAATATTATTTTGCAATACCAGGCCATAATGCCAACGTTGAAAGAGTTTTCTCTTTAATAAACGCCCAGTGGACAAAGGAACGCAGTAGACTGCAAACAGATACAATTGCTAAGATGATGTTCTTATTATGCAATTTAAAATTAACATGTAAAGAATTTTACGATATGATTTCTAAGGAAAACGACATTCTTGACAAAGTAGGTGCAAATGCCAAATATAACTAGTTTTTTGTTATTTTTTAAAGATTTTAAATTGTTCCATAAATTCCTACCATAAAGTAAATTCTTACCTAACCGTAAAATTAATATTATCTTTTTGTTACTTTCCAGAAGAATGGTTATTTTTATTTGCTTTATTATATTTTTTAGTTTATAGTATTAAGAATGCCAAAAGAGAGCTATATTCGTTTGTTTTTTAGTTTTAATAATACTTAATAATGTACAAAAGACTGATGATTCATTTGTAAGTAAAACTGTAATAGTGTAACTTAATAAACATTTCAAATTCGTAAACGAGTTTTTTTATTATAAATATTATGTCCATCTTTAAATATGTTTTTTTGAATATGCATATATCTGGCACACTCCATCTTCGATCTCATCCTCACTTTACATCACGCATAAATACTTTTTTCAACAGCCCAGCTGTAAAAACATTATGTTTGGCAATAAAAAAAACATGTCCGGCTTTTAGGGCAAAATGTCCGGCCTTATATAGTGCGCAGTCCGGCCTTTGCATTTTATGGCCTGGCAACCCTAGATATGTCCCATGTTATGTTATGTCATTTTCTCTCGAGTTCGAGAGCGTGAGCGTTGATATTGTTCCATTGTTGTTTTTGTTGTGAGTTGTTTGTTGTTAATTTCCTTGTTAAAGTTGGCAGCTGCTCGTTTAGTCTACATCTTTAATCTCTACCCTACTACCGCACTCTTTAGCGGAGAATCGATGACACTTCATCCGGAACAGTCAGTCTTAAATTAGGTAAATCAATTAAGTATAGCAGTTAGAAACCAATATATACATATTCAAATAGTTTTATAGTATTTTTTTTATATAATATCGAGACCCAATGTTTTGTCCAACACAAAAACATTAATGACACATGCACAGATACAATATATTGAGTGCATAGATTCTTATTGATTCTGCCAGCGAGTATTAGAGTTGACGACTACTGGTTCTTTTTCTTTTTTTTTTCTCATCCTAAAATAAATGAACTATAACGTGAGACAATATGAGTAGGTTACTCGGTGCGGTTTGGCATATGTTTTGAACCGTTAACGTGAGGTTAATACGTTTTAATCTACATTCAAACTCGTTATTTATTCCGAACTTCGGAACGTATCAAAAAAAGTACTTATAAAAAATACTTATCGGCATTGCGGCTCTGGGAAAAATATAGAACATGGTGCAAATTGAGGAATGATCCAAATACAATATCAAATTGGGATAAGACAAAAAAATAACTCAGTTTTTACATTCTAATTCGAAAATAGGTAAATTTAAGAGACCAATTTCATTAATTTTGCATTTGACCCAATAGTTTTGTTTTAATATCTTTATTTATTTAATAGACATGTTATGGATGATATGATTATTTTCAATTTGGGTAGGCGTTTTCTAATAAATTACAACAATTAAATAATATCTAATGATAAAAAGAGATTGTAATAGTAAATTAAAACATACTGTTTCAAGCGGTTTTCATTTAACCCGTAAGATACACCTAGGAGGGCTTCGAGCCGAAAACGAAAGTCAAACAAAGGTTAAATATACTTTTTCACCTCAGCAGCTCAAACAAGCAGGTTTTGCTGCTTAAAAACAGTGAGCAAAATTCAATTTTGCTGCGAGCGAGAGGCAAAGTAGCTTTTTAATAAAAATAAAAAAATGCCGTGAGCAGGGCTGGGGCTATTCACAACATTCGAAAAAATTTAACTTCACTTTGTTCTGTCACTTTCACTTCGATAGGAAAAAAGCGAGAGATAGAAACAAGTTGATTCGATGTTCGATTTTCAAATTCCACACATAGTAGGCCCAAAAAGAAACGCACGTTCGGATGCACACATAACCGTAAAATTGCAAATAAAACTATCTGTTAAAGTTTGAAATGTGTTTATTATAACTATTTTATACAGTAGGTACAATCATTTTTTTTATTTAATGTTTGGAAGACAAAATTAATGAAAAATAAGAAGTTTATCATGTATCTACATAATTTTGTTATCGTTATAACAATCTTTAATTTCGTGACATAAACCGCGGGGGCAGTTTCAGAACGCATTTCAAAAATAGCGGGATTATTGTAACCAATAGCCATAGACAAGGGCTAGTTAGGTTTTTTTTAAAGCCACAGACTACATAAAGCTGTATAAAGTTGTGTTTGCACTACGGCATTATCAAGTTGAGTGACAGGTTTTATCTGTTTCATGTTTATTTTTTCCACTTTTTATTTTATTAGTATTTTGCAAAAATGCTTGTGATTGATGCATATGCGATCGTGTCGTTATTTAGTCGTGTAATCACCAAATGGTCACAACGGAAGACCTGCGTTGGCCCTACCAGCTTCACGCTGTGTTGTTCTCGCTGCTGAGGTGAAAAGTGGTATGTCTCACACGAGACCAAAGTTTTTTACGTCTCGTATCTTTGAATCCCTCGCTACGCTCAGGATTTTAACCTAGAATCACTCGCTACGCTCGTGATTCAATAATAGAATCCTTCGCTTACTCGGGATTCAAAATCATCACTCGCAGCAAAAACTAACTTTGCTCTCTTGTTGAACAAATAAATATTATCGAAATATCCGAAATAGATAAATATTTTAAAACGTAATAATGCAGAACGGCTTTAAAACCCTATTCCTCGAAATGGATTTCGAATTAGACTAATTGTAAGATATGAACAATCCCAATTGGCACCGGCAGCACCCGGATACTTTGAAACTTTTGCAAATTGTTACAATTGTAATCATTTGATTTGCTTTACATAAAAAAATGAATTTCTAAAGGGAACATTTCTGAACTGAAATCTGACTAAATTTGATACTTTTAAATAATACATTATTACAGACTGGTTTGATAGTCGAATCAAATTAATTTAAGAAAGGTTTCCTCATTGTCTGATACATAAAGGGATTGCGAATTGGAATCGTAAGCGAAATTGAGCAGTCATTGAATTAACAGATCGGTAATTACAGTTTGAGCGATAGGCTTGTAAGGTACCCAAGACCATATCGTCGATAGAGAGATTGTTTTTTTCCACAGGGTCGCAGGGTCCCTATTATTTTTTTAATGATTTATTGAAGATCCATACTTAAGCAGTTGTGCTTACAAAACAAGAAAAAAATTGGGATAAATAAAATACTTAACAAAAAGCCAATTAAAGGTTCATACAGATAGAGACAAAGTATTGAAACATAGCAGAAATAAAGCAACGTAGGCACGCACGCCATGCTACACCAAGATAACAAACACTTAAGCAAGAATAAACTATTCTACAAAATGGAAAATAACACAAGTTAATAATAAACACTTAGGTATGTAAATAAATTTTAACTAAGTATCCTCCTAAGCGTAATGTAAATACATCTAAAACAAAATCCTTAGCCAAAATGTTAAGGAAGTTATGCCTCGTCGGAGCAAGAGGGAGTTCCACCGATAGTTAGTCGACACAAAGGAAATTTATTTGGTGGGTTAAAGCGCAACTATGCAACATATCTAGCATACTATGCCATGCCATGCTTCTACCATATTGTTGGCGTTGTGGCAGGTCTCATACACTTGATCGTACCATCTACTAAATATAAGATCTATCCATAAATATAGTTATAATTTTGATTGTAGAAACGATTACAAAACGATTACGTGCGATATTGGGTCCTAATTTTCAAATCGCAATATCTCAAACATCTACAGGTGGCGAGACGCGTTCTTGTCATGTGCCATTAATGAAGTACCCTACCTTGTACAAGGCCCGATGACGCATTTTAAGGGTTCCGTACCCAAAAGGTACCAACGGTAATCTATTACTACGCCGCCTGTCTGTTGGTCTGTCAATCTGACTGAACTGTAGGTAGACAGCTGATTTTTTCACAAAATATACATTTCTAATGCCGCTGTAACAAAAAAAAAGTTGGGTATAGTCAAGGGGGTCTCCATCCAGGTATTTTTTGATCATAATACTGTACGGCGGTTTCTTATTAATAATTTTGAGAAAAATTCATCGTTCTGTTAAAACTTTTTACGCGTTTTCGGTAATAATCGATCGAGTTTGTAGGAAAATTTAAAACCTACTTTTAATTACTGTTCTATTAACTTTTAATATGTTTTTTTAACTCATTAGACAACTGGTAAACCAAGGAAGATTTTTAATCAATGTATTTTTAGGAATATACCTATTTACGATAAATAGCGACATGTTTTTTTATATCACCTTCATATAGGTAGGTATAAGTAGAATTATAACACTGATCGCAATAATAAAATAAACATAGGTTCATTATCTGAGAATTTACCAATATAAGTTCTAGGTATATGAACTTTGCATTATCTTCCTAAAAGGAAAATGTCGTATTTACACCAAAATTGGTTTCTCGATCCCCTATCTACTGAGCGACAGGTTCGGTACCACAGAGAACTTCGTCAGAGAAATTGAGCTCGTAAAAGGACATAAGATACTTATTAAGATATATTTTATTAATTGTAACTCTAATTGGTAGTGTTGTATACAGAGCGAGCGTCTCCGAGTTCTCGGCAAGGACTTAGGGCAAATATTTGTTTGGTGAGCATGAATATTTGTTTCTCCTATATGGTCCTTTATTATACTCCTATATCGTCGTCGCTACTTCATGATTTTATTTATATAATTAAAAGTTAAAAAACATGATAAGGTAGGATTTTATTTATATAATTAAAAGTTAAAAAACATGATAAGGTAGGTACTACCGAGATCATCAGCCAAAAGAAGAACAATGACACCTACTTTGAATCGAAGCTCGACAAGTATAGTTAATTTCTATTACTTATTTTTCTACGAGAATGTTAATCGTTCTCTAGCCTAGTAGATACTGGAGCTTAGTTTAAAATTAAGAATCCTGGCCTCATCGTTGTTTTTAAAAATAATCCAGCAATACTGCAGTCAAAGTTTTAGCGTCTTGTTAAGAGACTTTTTAACTAATACAGAACATTTTAAAAAGACATGCTATTGTTTTTACTTGTCTTGATCTACCCTGAATGATAGATGTACCTAAGTTTTTCACGTCCCAGGCTTTAAAATGACTCATAATAGCTTTGTAGGTATAGGCCTTGGACTAGTGAGTAGTGATGTATTTAATCCCTAGGGATTAAAACCACACTTTACTCCATAGGGACACGTACTTCTTCTTTTTAATTTAAGATAAGATAAAGACATTTATTCAGTGAGCAGACCGCACGGGCACTTTTATACGTCAAGAATCTACCAGCACTTCACAAGAGGAGACCACTGCTGAGAAGAAACGCCGCAAGAAACTCAGCAGTCAGTATTTTTTTAAGTATATTTAATATTACAATGGTACCTACTACTTAGTCTAGCATTATATAAATCTATAAATAGCAAATTTAAAAATATTCCAAATATCCTGTGTAGTTTCCGCAGGAAAACACACCAAAATCTTAAGAGAGAAAAGGAAAAAATAACACATACTTATGTGTATATAAGACGGTGCAAGACGACCACATATTTACTTTGGAAACCCTTACACAGCCAATCACTGTGTTTGTGAATGGAAGTTTTCATCATTTTCAGTCCGTCATTTTTAGGCCGTGGACATAACCTCAAAATGACAACAGTGCATTTATTTTATTTTATTATTAGTTTTGTGAAACACGATTAATGATTACGAATATGAATATTTTAAAATATATTTAGGATAATTTTATTTTATAAGGCATGGTCCAAATAGTTTTTAAGTTTGTATCCGTTGGCTAAATATGCAACCATTTAAAGTGTCATTTTACAAAAACTAGCAACTGCGAATAAAATGTGTCAGAAACTTGGTTACTTACATATTTGTTAAATATTGTAATTTTGGATAGAACGTCGTTTTTACTTCTCTCATTCAAAGTGAAAAGTAGTGTTTAACGCGAGACTAAACAACCAAAATGACACTCGAACTATAGCCACTCTCGCTCGCTCACGTGGCTAAACATCTCGTCATTATGGCTTGTTTTAGTCCGTTGTTAACCAATCTACTATTATACTACTTTGTTCGCTTGGTCTAGAAATGAGCCCGTCGTCAAGAAGGCTGAACGCGTTCAATGCTAATCTCTGTACGAGCACGGCACTGGAATTATTAACCTCACTCCCGCTATTTCTGCGAACCTAATAAACCTCGATTGCTTTAGCGAATTTTGCATACTTTAACTAGGTACAACGAATTTGCGATGTTGGCAAAACGCAAAGAATTGTGTATTATTTATTATAAACAAGAGATGTACCAAAAATTCGGTAGTAATTCGGTACCTATTAGTAGGCATCGGAGTTTTTGTCGCACGGTAAGACTAATGGCAAGCTATGGAGTCGTCATTTGCCATAAATCTAAACTCTTATTCATATTCATACTCATTTATTTAGGTTTTTTTTATAATCAAGGACAACAACGTTGACGAGTTTAGAAACGATTATTTAATGTTGTATTTGGAAAATAAATATTACAATAAAAAATAATTACCATTTTTATACTGATTTAATTACGAAATTTTATAAATAAACAAAATATACATTAAAACACGGCAGAAGGGAATGTTTTAGTCCACACTAGTGGCGAATTGTATGTTAAAATAGTTCAAGTTATGAATTTATAATCTAATAGTTTTTTTTTATATATATATAACGACCTAGATACTATACACGTACACGACCGACCGCTATAGAAGCATTTTAAGATAAATTAAATCAATGAGTATGAATATGAATAAGAGTTTAGATTTATGGCAAACGACGACTCCATAGCTTGCTATTAGTCTTACCGTGCGACAAAAACTCCGATGCCTACCTATTAGTCATATCTCTATGATTGGTTTATGTCTTCACCTATTCAAGTTTGCGTCGCAGATATGAGCAAGATTCCTTACGATGCCTTTCTTCAGAGAAAACTAAGCAAATATGACCCAATCCAGCATACAAAATGACCATATGCATGACCATGGGCATTTTAAAATGATACAAGAATTAAGTACCTACCTATAACAAATTTGCGCTTACCTAGGCTGCCGTAATACCAAAGAAGACGGCTAAGTGCAATGATGTAGACGAAACATTGTATACTCTATTGCTAGATATGCACCTTAATTTTATAATCATTATACTATTACTATGCAGTCAGCCGCCTTCTTTGGTATTGGCAGTAGGTACCTAGTAGATACCGCGCCTTCACCGCACGCAACCAGCATTACAAGTTGCACTCGTAGTGATATATGGAAACCTCCCCTCCCCTCCTCTATCTACTCTGTGAAACTACTGCCCTATAAGCGCAACAGACATCGCCGTCTTCTTCTCCAGCATTCTATACATCTCCTTGTTAATTTAAACACCCTGTGGCTCCTAAAGTATTGATCTTAGAGTACAAATGAATGTAGTGAATTTTGTAGAAAATTGTATGTAGAAACTTTTGTTAGAATTAATCATAATGATTAATGATATTCACAGTACAAGTACAGATATTCGAGATATGTCAATGAGCAAAAATCAGAAAAAGGTACCTTCAACATCCCTCCACCCCCCTTGCACCCCCACCCTTGAAGACATTTAGTATGTCCACCTGGATACCGTAAGGTATACCTACCAATATACCAATTAACAAAACTACACGAATTATTTCCCATTATTTTATTAATTTTCAGAACCCTAGGCGCGTTGTCTTACCTGGTGTATAGGTGTGCGTGCGGTGGGTCGTTTATAAGTACCTAGGGATCGGAAATTCAGATCGATATTTACCTATACTTTTGCACCGGCTTTGTTGTTCAGTTGTATGGAGCGGACTCAATCATAGAATTCATAACTAAAATTTCTGGGATTTCAAAATAATAAATTGCACAGGCATTAATTCATAATCAATTATTTATATTAACTGTTTGAAGTTATTTTTCATGTATAGATTTACCAAATATTATTTAATTTACCTGTTACTCATTAACCTAACGAGTTTATAGGAGCAAAAATGAATGTTTTATCCTACATGTAAAGTAACTATAATATTAACATTTTGTTGAATCCCAGAATCCCGGAACTTATATTATTAAAATAATATTTTTAAGAAGCCGACGCCATGTTTGCCTATCTTTTTCCGAGATTTTGCCAACTTTAGGTAAATATCGATCCGAATTTCCGATCCCTGTTTATAAGGAAAGAAAGTGCCAACCTTGCATGCCTCACACCTTTTTAGTGCACCGTTACGTCCGTATTTTTTTATTTCCGTGTTAATTCATCAAAAAACCTGGGAGTAAGTAATCATTATTTTCGTCATAGCTGGGCATTAACTCGTTAATCCGTTAATCGTTAATTAACGAAGTTAACATTTTGATTAACGGATTAACATTTAAGTTAACTTTTAAAAATGTTAACGGACACGTTAACTTCCGTTAATATGCAGAAGTCCGTTAATCCAATGTCTACTATTTACCGCACGGCACCGCGGCGCGAAAAATAGGATCAGACAAGTTTGAAACGACAAGTACCGGACGGCCGGCGCGTGGCAGCAAGTGAAACCAAAACAAAACTAGATATGTTTTGCCGCCGGCGCGTGCGAGTGAGAAAACTGCGAAGAGATTAGTTTCGTTTGATCATTTCATTACTTAGCGCCGGTGCTTAGAGTGACGAGTGTTTTGTTTGTTGTCCAGAACCTAAACCAACAGGTTTTAAAAGTTCACTAACGCAACGATATAAAAATGCATTTTTTTTACACATATTAACGGATTAACGATTAACGTTAACTTGCGTTAATTCTTCCAAAATGTAACGCTTTAACGTTCAACGAAGCTAACTTTTTTTATAGCGGATTAACGATTAACGAAGTTAACTATTTGATTAACGGTGCCCAGCTATGATTTTCGTCAATATAGTATTGAATACAACAAAAACGACGGCTGAATCGCCCGAATGTTCATCCGCACCTTTCCCACATAGCAACGCGGTGATTAATTGCGCGCGTTTGAATCGATTCAACACGTGTAAATAACTTACACTGATTAAGTACCTACCAAAGACTCTTTAGAACTTGCCTAGAATTTTTTCATCCTTTTGTCAGAGGAGACTAGAGTAGGTACCTACCTATAGGTAGGTAAGTACTATAGTGTGAAAGGAAGATAAGAGTTCAATCCTGACACCTGGCATTCTAGTAGTTAGGTACATATTTATAACCTAAAACGATTTTATATTATGGCACCTACCATGCTAAAACCCAAGGATAGGTTATAAATGGTACTTCGATGCCAGGATTGACTTATTTTCCTTATGACAAATTTTAGTTGCCACTCGCACCTGACAAAACAATGACAAAAACGAATCTAATCAATTTGTCTTATATTATAACTTCATCTGTGTTTAGCACCAAATAGAAATATCTTTAAAGTTACAATAAATAACGAAACTGCATCACATACCTACTACTCATTTCGCAATGTTATTGTTAATAAATTTAATAATTCGTTATTGAGTTGTTGGTAATTCTGTAGCTCTGCCTACCCCACTCTGGGAATGAAGGCGTGAAGGTATGTATGTATGTATGTATGTTATTGTTATAATACAATTATTTGACGACACGTTGGGCTAAGTAGTTGGTAGTGATTCTACGAAGCTAGCGGTCCCGGGTTCGATTCCGGTATGGGAAAATATTTATGTGATTCGAGCAAGTATTTGCTTCTGAGTTTTGGGTGTTTTCTAGACCATAGCATTTAATCATATTAGGAAAGGTACAGAGAAAAAACAAATAAAGTAAAATACAAAAAATAACACTATACATAATATACACTATACAATATTAATTATAATAATTAAGAAAGTAAACTATTATCTACTTAAAACTACCACAACTACAAAAAGAATACTCCCTCTAGCAAATCGGTACGCGGCATTGTACCCATGATGCTGGCTGCATTACCTCTCTGGATAGTCAAACCTATCCTTTGGGAGAGGTAAGCGCCAGCTCTGGGATCCCCGGAGGCGTCGATGAGCTTGGCAGACAGGGTCTTTATGAAACGTTTCATGTCAGCTGACCAAGGTCCCAGAGTCTCCACTGCAAGCGCCGCAAATTCGTAATCATTAATTAATGATGAATATTTGCGACGCTTGAGGGTCTGGGCCTGATCAGCTGCTGCGCCGGCCTGATTTCGGGTTGCTTGTATGTGAGATAGGGCAAAAGTGTCGACACAACATGTTTTCTATGTATTAAAATAAACCTATTTCCCCTGATTCTTCGTGACCTTCGTTTAATTGTAAAACGGCTAAAATATCTGCAAACATTTTTGTACTTGGGGAGGCCTTATGAATCGATCAGCCTTTTTTTACATTTGTACGTGATAATTTTTATGTCTTCCTCTTCGATTGTATTCGTTTTCAGAAGAATTCCAACAGCAGTCCCATGCACATTAATATACCTACCCTTTGTTTTATACTTTTGAAGATAAAAAACACAGCGCCATTCCTACCAGCCTAATTTACTAGAACAAATCGAATTGTATTGATCTGAACTTTTATTCCTATCGATATAAACCATGATCAAATTATATCCCAAAATTGCAGCCGGCTCCCTAACTAGCGATTTTGGAGACTATGTAACCTACCCTACCTAACCTAACCGACTTTATGAAGTCATTAGTTGTAGTTTTATCTTTAATTTTTTTTTAGTGTCTATGTCTTGTGCAAAATGTGGTTACAGAATTATCAAGAAGTTTTAAGACTTGTTGGTAATCCTTTAGCTCTGCCTACCCCACTCTGGGAATGAAGGCGTGAGTTTATGTATGTATGTATGTAAGTGTCTATAGGTACCTACGTATTATAACTAGGTACACATCGATGGGTCCTACGAATAAAGGCCTAAGTGTAAAATCATATTTTTACAAGACGGGCCCTTAAAGTTTAAAAATGCCATAACTCAGAGACACATTGGCCATTCTACTGCAGAAAAAACTCGTTTAGTTAATAAGATAATTGTATTTTTGTTAGTGGTATTTATTAAGCATGGTGTTGTGATGCTTTTAACATAAAAAACTCAAAATTGATAAAATGTTGCTTTGCCCTTTTACGTAGGACCCATCGACATATGGCCCACCCGATATCGTGAGATAAAACCACTGTACACATTATGATAGTCTTGGCACGATTTGTTGACCTAGAGCGAAGTACATACGAAGTAATAATAATATATATATAAGTATTGTAACGACAGCTCCCAGCTTGAAAGAGCATACGGTTAGGGAATTTTCATTCGATTCCTGTATGCGACATTAATAACTGCGTATTTCGGTGTACTGTAAATAATGTGATTCTTATATTTTTCCAGAAAAAAGGAAATCGTTTCAGCTGGAGCTTGAAGACGCGTTGTCTCCTCCGCCGCTGTCACTGTCAGCGCCCGAGCTCAGCGCACTCTCCATCCTCCCCTTCAAAGCCCTTCGCAACGCCGTCAGCTCCACAGAGCTCCTCCACGAACGCGCCATGGCCCGCTTCTACAAGGCAATCGCTATGCAAGAAGAACACGACAAGAACCAACCCAAACAAAACATTCCGTACACGCACGACGCAACCGAGCCCATCAACAAACAGAAACCGCCAGAAATTTTAGTCAAAACCGACTCTGTAGAAGACAGGGAGTACAAATTCACCCCGCATCAAGAATCCTATGACTCCAACGCATCAACGAACAAATGGCTGAATATGTCTTTCGATGAAGATTACACTGCTAGCACTGTGTCATCCGAAGAAGACTTTTCAGACGTAGGTAGCCTTAACGGCGAGAGAGGAAGACAGTTTTTAGACGACGAAGATACATATAACCCTCGGGATAAAACAGCACGCCCGTCACCTTCCAAAGAATACCTAGAAGAGGAAGAGGAAGAATCCGAAGAAATGTTGAAACCGCTGCCTTTACCTGACCCAAATTTTGTTCCTAAACCTATATTAAAGCGACGAGAATTAGAACCGGGACCTAAAACAGTAGATAAAATGTCCAAAACAAAAGAAAAACAAGCGTTTAGTCCTCAAGTCAAGGCAGAAGAGAAACATACGTTCGGGCCTCAACTAAAGACGGATGATTTATTCGGATCAACCATCAAACATGAGGAAAGGCACACTTTTGGGCCGCAAACTAAGGTAGATGAAAAACGTATTTTTGGCCCGCAAAATATGGATGATAAAATTAAAGCTGAGCCTCAAGAAATACCTAAAGAAATAGATACTTTAATGGCTCTAGAGCCCAAACTCCCAGAGAAAACAAAGATTGATGAGAAAAAGAAATCTAAAGAGAAACTTCAGTCAGAAAAGAAGTCCGACATTTTTGAAATGCCAAAACAAGAAGAGAAAATGACTTTATTTAAGAAAATTACCAAGATGCCTGTTCAAAAACCATCATTTTCTCTTCCAAAAATATTACAAAAGAAAGAGGCCGAAAAACCCCTATCCAAAAACGACCAAAATGATAAACCTAAAGAACATAATAAAGTTGAAAAAGTTAAGGACCAAATCACAGAGGAAGGAAGAACAGTAATTGAATATTACGATAATATAGTTAGGGAATATAAAAGTAACAAAAAACCGTCTACCCCCCTTTATCTTAATACGGAAGACCTGAAACATGTGGCCGAGGAACAACAAGAAAAGAGAGAGCAAGTTGCTGACCAAAATAAACTGTTAAAACAAAACAAAACGACAGCTAATAAGCCAGCTGCCAAAAGTAAAACTGGAAACTCTATTAGGCAGGCCAAACCTAAACAAGCGTACCCTACTCAACAGAAGCCGAGGAAACGGGAAAAACCTGTAACGCGTAAAGCACAAGTCAAGCAAAACGACGAAAATGCTCCAGAAAAATATACCCAACAGATAGTCTTAAAAACAACCGAACGAGCTACTATAGTAATACCTATAGATTATCAAGAGTTAGAAGAAAAGGCCAAAGTGAACGTAAGATCCGCTATAGATTATATGGTCGATGTGTGTTTACTCATGCTGGCCTTCTGGGTTTATTTCTTCAAGGACGAGAGACTGGCAATCCCGTTCCTCATATTGATCATTTATCGGCAGCTGCAAGAAACGCTCTTATACGCGCTTTATATTCCTGAGTGGGTGCGGACGCACACTCCCAGCTGGCTAAAGAAGAAAGCTTCTTGACCGTTTCCAAAAGACATTTTGTGCGATAAGCTGATTGTATTGTGAATACTGTGTGTTGTGTGATATTGTGATTTACTTATATAAATGTAATTTATAAACTCAATGAAAGTATAACTACCTATTCTTTAAATAATGAAAAAAAAAACATGAAAACTAGCTGGCGACGTCTGTCATCAATCTCAACATCTATTCACCAAAAAATATTCGGCGCCATGTTATCAAAATTAAAAATGCTAAGTCTCTTACAAAGTAATAATGGTTATTCTTTTGTCTCAAAATGTGTTCGATCTATATCGCAGTTCAGGATCACACTGAATGACTGCATGATTAAGGGCCCGCCGCGCAAGGTCATAGATCCGAAAAAATGCGGCAAGCGCGACTCGGGGCTTGTCCTCGGGGTCTACTGGAACGAGCACGTGGCGGGCGAGCGCGCCATCCTTACACCCTCAGCGAAGAAGTACAACGAAGAGAACGGTAACAAGCTATGGGAACTCTTACAGCTCTCCCCGACACCAAAACTCGGCGAGGCGAGAGTTTTTTTCGACGTAGATCCAAAATTCGCTTTCGTGGCGGTCGCCGGACTCGGATCGGAATGCCTTGCTTTTAGCGAAATAGAACAGTTGGATGAAAATAAGGAAGCAATTCGCATCGCCGCGGGAGTGGGAGCGAAAGCGTTGCAAACGCTAAACCCAACAAGCGTACACGTAGAGTCGTTCGGTAACGCAGAGGCTGCGGCCGAAGGCGCCCAGCTAGCCGTCTGGCGATACACAGCTCACAGAACCCCTACACTTTCAGACGGTATGGTACTGCCACCTATCAAACTCAGCCTGTACGACGATTGCGATCAGCACGGGTGGATAATAGGAAAAACTAAAGCGGAAGCTCAAAATTTAGCCAGATTTCTACAAGAAATGCCAGCAAACTTATTAAACCCAACAAAATTCGCTAAAATTGCAGTAGATTTGCTATGCGAGTTAAACATAAATGTGGAAGTAAAAACGAAGGGTTGGGCTGATGCCCACGAAATGGGCGGTCTCGGGTCTATTGGTAGGTCCTCAATTCAGCCCCCGCTTTATGTCGAGATCGGGTACCACGGCGGCCCGAAGAACAGCCGTCCGCTCGTTCTTATCGGCAAAGGGGTTACCTTCGACAGCGGTAGTTTAGATTTAAAATCAAGAGAAGAGCTCCGGTACATGAAAGGCGACATGGCTGGCGCGGCATGCGTCCTGTCGATCACCCGCGCTGCTGCCAAGTTACAGTTGCCGATCAACATCAGAGGAATCTTGCCGCTCTGTGAGATAATGCCGAACTGTCGTAGTCCGAAACACGGGGACGTATGTCGGAGTAACAATGGAAAGACTATCTTGATACGGCTGCCGTCGCGCGAGGGGAGGCTGATGATGGCGGACAGCCTAGTCTATGCTAGGCAATACTGGCCAAAGTTCATCATCGACATCGGCACCTTTTCTTCGGAGTTGGAGCATTGCTTAGGAAAAGCAGCCTGCGGATGTTACACCAATTCCGAACACCTGTTTTGCTATTTGGAAACCGCTAGCAGTCAAACGGGAGATAGGATATGGCGTATGCCATTGTGGAAGTTTTATGCAGACCGCGTGAAGGATATTGATGAAGCTGATTTGGCGAATGCCGGCCGCTATAAGTACGGTGACTCTCCAAACTGCGCGGCGTTCCTTCACGAGTTCATTTGCGACAGCCAATGGATTCACCTCGACACGCATAACGTCGCGTATACGAAAGGCCTTGACTTCGACTATCTGCCCCGCGGCATGACCGGCCGCCCCACCCGAACTATCATCGAACTCATCCACCAATTAATAGCAGGCTCCCAATTCCCTTAATTTAAGGGTATTCGTAGGTAACGTGCTTAATGATCGTTTCACACATTCCAATCTATGTTCAGAGATCCTAATGTCTGAGCAACTGAATATCTTTGTAGTATTATAATAGTGTAACCGGTGTAGTTCCCCTTTTCCATCTAATTATCTAGTTATCTACGACCAACAGTTGGCTCTTCGGCATTCACCAGCGTCGCCGTGTATGAATTTTATTCGACGATTCTTCGTCCGAGCTCGTCTAAGACCCGTGATGATTCTGATTGGGGATACAGATTTCTCACGAAACCTTATAAAAATTATCATAGGAATACCAGCATCTAATTTAAAAACGACAAATCAGTTCACCTATCCGCCCCGTGCCTTTAAAGACGGTCAAAAACTAAAACAAGTTTATGAACCGTGAATTAAAATATAAAACAAACGAAACGATCATTACGCGCAATGATATTTATACGAATCAGTGGTAAAACAATGTAAAGTCCCACAAATAGTGCGTTAAAAAAATGATACGTGGCTAAATAATAAAACTTCAAAATAAAGATCTGTTTTATTGTTACAACAATCATTTTCAAGGAGACCCTTGCTTGTTTGGTCACACTCTCATTTAAAAAAATCTTCCGGTTCTTTGGTGCACTCCAAGGAGTGTTGTCGGCAGTTGGTGACGTCAGACTCCACTTGGTCTCGCAGGTGTTCGCATAATGCTACTCGTGCCTATATACGCACTTCTAGATCAAAACAGTATCATAGTTTTGGTTCAAGCTCATAGACGTTGTATTTTGAGTTACTACTGTTTTGATCTAGCAGTTATCTTTGGTCAGACTTTCCAAATCGCGTTGATTGAGGCGACGGATTCGGTCAGTTCTTCTAAATGTTCCTTGAGCTCTAGACTAACCTTACTAGCCACAACATCGCAATTATTCTCAGCATTCGTTCTCTGAAGTACCTCCTCGGATAAAATAATTTATTTCCGAGTCCTTTCATTATTACGGTTGCATATAGCACGAAAAATTTAATTTGGCTTAATGAACTAACAAAAGCAATGCAATGACATAAAGGGAAAATATACAAATTCTACGTGGTCGTTATAAAATGACATCGTACTTTTGTAGTTTAATATTTATTTTTATAAAGGAAGGTTTTACACTTTCTTGTAATTAACGAATATAATATGTACAATAGAACAGAAATAAATTTATTGACAAAATATGACACAATACATAAAACACAAAACAATATTATATAACTTGACGTATGATAAATTAATAAAATAAACTAGTATGGCTGACGTACATTTTCACTAGAAGATAATTTGGTAACTTTGTTTTTAATGTATGGAATGGCAAGAGAGCAGCAGTTTATTATAATAACATTGACTAAAGAGGTAGTTAGAGAAAAAGTCAATTAATAATAATGCATAGACAATAGATGTTGCTACATGTGTCGGTAAAATGATAATCGAGAAAGTGTCAACGTCACGTTTCCGGTTTTTCAAGAACTTTAAAGTACAGTGAGGACGCTTTCATATCAGGCGACTTAGGCCGCTTCCTGACTTGGCGGTATGCTTGCAGTACAACGTTCTGCCGGAATAAACGCTGCGCGTTGATTGGCAAGCATACCGAATCAGGAAGTCACCTAAAAGCACAGTTCATCAACAATTAAACAGACATTTCTATTTCAATCCGCGGCTTACCGATACATTTGACAACCAGGAACACCTTTACAGTACCGCGGTAACAGCGCTGCATAGTCGTTACATATTGTCGATTTGTTGTTTTTTTGTAAAAGCTGTCTTAGAAAGATAATTAAGATGAAATATAATAGAATTAAATTTATTTACACAATTTGGCACAATGCATAATATTACACAAAAAGGTACCTATGGCAAATCATTAAAAAGTAACACATAGGGTGCCACTCAGCCTAGCATATGGCACACGTAAAAGGCTTTGGGTAAAAGTATTGATATTTGTTAAAGTGGTATATTATGAAAGTATACGTCTTGCATAGGAGCTGAGATAAAAAAATATTGACACCCAAGCGTATCTTTCATACCAAAAAGTTAAAACTTAAATCTTGAATATCTCGGCCCCGACCCGATATCATTAAACGCAAATGTGAACTTAGAGGTCCTCTGAACCATCTAAGGTAATTATCAGTATCCGCTGAAAATTATGTTAATACAAAGTTATCCAATAGCCTTAACAAGTCCAAAAGTCCAATACCCTTTTCACTTAAACATAATTTTCATCGCAATCTATGACTAAATATTCAATATGGCAACCTTAGTTTCTATAATATGTTTATACTTATAAACATTCATGACGCAATATAAATAAGTATATAAATTGACACGATTGTTTGTTTATCATAAGTATCATTACCCTTTATTTTTCTTTATCTATGTCCCAGGTCAGTTCACAAGTCTTCCTTGACGTTAGTCGACAGTGTAAGATCCAGCTTAACTGAGTATTCGGTGTCGCTAAAATAGCCCTCGTCTCCGATGTAAAAGGCAGGTGCTAACAGCAACGGCTCCGCAGAAAACGCGTTCAGATTGCGATTCGGGAAATAGGAATTCCAATCTTCACTGTGGAAATAATAAGGTTCAGTTGAGATTTTAATATTTCAGATACTACTTTTGCCGACTGTACTTTTTAAAGACTAACCTGACAATTCCAAACCCTATGGGTCCTTGTGACGTACTCATAAGTAACTGTACATTTTGGTAACTTGTCGCAGGAACGCAAGGGTGGCTTGAATTTAGTATACCAGTAGCTGCGACAAGGTATTAAATGTACAGCTACTTTTGAGTTCGACCGTACAGCAGAGATCCTGTGGCCAACTTCCAAATCCATCATCAAATCAGCTTTTAGACACCATGATAATAAATGTTCTTCGTTTCATTACGGAACCGGAAAACGACTTACTTCGGTTGCTTGCCAAACATGATGGGTAGAAATTCATCCACAGGTATCAGCTTCGTCAAAGGTTTGGCGTCTAGAAGTTTCCTCGCTCCTTGCTCACTGAGCAGATAGCCTACAGTCCAGTAGGAGTAGCCGGGCCTTACTAAGTGAGGGGACTCGAACGGCTCTTTTTCGTAATGAGACTCAACCATCTTACGGCCGAGGTAACTGAAAAAAATATGATAATGTACTGATAACTAAATGCGTTTTAGGCAAGATAGTACAGACAGTACATCCAGCTTCTAAATAACTTTCGGTTTACTATCTTCATGTATCTTACTTACACTCGCGACAGTGTATTTGACACTGCTACTTTCATAGAATAAGAAAGATTGCCGATAACTATTAAGGAACTTGTAGTACTGCACCTACTCGCGTGTAGGTACTTCGTCTATGTGTTGACTGTTCTTAGAGACGTTCAAGATATATTTTTTTCTTATTCTTATGTTGATTGCACAACCATCACCATGATCTCCAGGGTATGCAGGGATTAAAATGACGTCTATACGTCGGGTCTACAGTGTGTCTCTGACCTTGGGGCTTTAAATTCAACGATCCATTCTACTCGCTAAACTGAACTACTTTTGTTATGCAACATGAAAAAATAACTTAAATTTAGATAACTAATTGATGTTAAAGTCTAATTGTAAAATCAGTGTATTACATACTGGCCATGTAATCACTATCTCATGGTACGGGGGCGACCTTACCTTGGTACGGGGGCTAAAGGAAAATGGAGAATTGGATCGCGTACATTGAAAATTAGATTTAACTTGTATGATAAAAAATAAATTTAAACTGAACATATTTTTAACAACTTACAGAACAAAAGAAGTTTACTTTCAGGAGTAGAAATTATCTATGCATTTAAAGCCCCAAGGTCAGAGGCACCCTGTATATTGTTTGGCCTTGTACGAGTATGTTTTGTTTTGGTTATAAGATAATGTGAATATCCTTTTATCGTTGCACGTTTTGATCATTATACCAAGCGAATATCATATCATATCAGTATTATACTTTAGTTGTTTTACGAGTATATTCCGCGTTAAATCCAACAGTACAGTCAAGGGTATTAATATCTATACAGCCATTGCGTCAAATATATGTATATACGGACCTTATTTCCAGTGGCATAAAGGTGTATAGATGTTTTTGACGTCTTCGGAACGTATATTTATTTATACCCTTTACTGTACCACTAATTAAAAGATAATAATATTACTAATGACATAACTGCGGTTAAAAAGGATTAACTTTTGCATGAATTCCTTTTTGTCTACCTAGTGTCAATATTGTATTTCACGTGCGACTGACTATTAAGAAGTGGGATATCGTCTGTCGCTCGGTAGTCCCTCTCTAAGTATTTAGTGAGCAACAAAAGAGATTCACTAAGCTACAAGCTAGAAAATGCAACTTGTGCTAGATGTATAGCCGTGCCAGCGACCGTGGAGGCTCGAACAAAAGAACATCAACAATGTAGATTGGCTACTTTTATTTTTCCTCAAAGGTGAAATGAAGAGCAGCACCACTTTCACTTGGTAGCAAAACTATTTTACGTCCTGGATGGTGTCACTTAAATCCCTCGCCAGTACACCATTTTTTTCAAGACAATCTGTTTAAAGGTCTTTCTTGGAAAGTTGGATATAAATTACTTACACAAGGTCCCAGTTCAACGGTTTGATCTCTTCGAGAACCCTTAGAAACCTTTGGTGGAAGTGAGACCCGAAGTATACGTCATCTTCCAACACCATTGTGACGGCGAGGCGTTGCTTCACGATCTAGGGAGCAGTCAGGTGGACACGTGGTACAAGGCGTTAAATCAAATTACTCGGCTGAATGTTCTTTAACGTCATTTATATACATTCAGACAGTTGTAAAAGACCGTTAAAACATAAATTATACATTATTGTTATTGGAATGGGCAAAAATTTAAAATATATGTGTAAATACGATGACGATGCACTATTATGCTTCCAACAAACAACCACGGCCACGGAATGCTGGCGGGACGTCAGCGTGCAGATTGCACCACGTGCGTGACACATAGCGTCACGCCAAAGTCCCGCCGACCTCGGCGTCATTTTTCGATCGTTAGGAAACAAGACCGCCGAAATTAAAACATTGTAAAGGTTCCGTTTTCGAGGCAACGGAGCAGTGAGCAAGAAAAAAAACGATCAATAGGAGAGCTGCGTTGAGCGAGGCTACGAAAATAAAGTGTTTCTATTGGTGGATCTTTTTCCTTGCTCGCCGCTCCGCTGCCTCGCTCCGCCCCAGTGGATAGGCAGCCTTCGGAGCTTAAATAGTTATTTATGTAACTGATACATAATACTGAATACTGTTTTTTTTTTAGGTATGAGTGCCGGGGGTTAGACCACATACGACAGCGGAGTGAGCTCTCTAATGACAGGCACGAGTATCAGTATCCTTAAGAGTGAATTATGTACCCTTACACGCTCATTGAAGACAAAACGGACACATCCCAAAATATATTTCTCTTGCATTGAAAATCTTATACGAACAGCTTCTAATTTCAAAATTCAACACTGACTGATTTTGGAATGTGTCCGTTTTGTACTCAATATGTACCTACATAAGTTTTTCTACAAGCTTAAAATGATGATGACAAAAATAAGCTATGGGTAACTTCTCTCGAATACCTACTCGGGTCCTAAGTTCTGTTACAGTTGCCGGCAAACTTCTTGAACATGTGACCTTGCCTGCGCAGAAGCGATTTTTAGGTGTCGTTGGGCGGGGGGGCCGCCGCAGCGGGAGGTGGCGGCGGGGGGCATCGTTTCGGTTCGAGATTGGTCAATCAGTTGACGTTTGCGCCCCGCGCTCCGTCTACGTCCCTCTGCCTCTCGAGTACACTTTCGTGCACTGATAAATGTAATGTAAAATTCATTTATTCAGACATAATCCATTATGTTAGTATGAACGAAGATAACTTATGCACTAATCGTTAAAGCCGATTGTTACATTGACTTTCTTGTTACAATTTTTTGTTGATTTTTATAAAGTAACGTTATTGTTATGGTTATTGGTTGTCTTTTAGATATTGTTTTAAATTGACATAATATCATGCCACGCCAAAATAACATAGTTTTTAAAAGACAAGCTCGGAAGATGGTGTTCGATGTGTATTGTTTCTTGAAGAAAGACGGAATGAGTTTTTTGGAGACAGTAAAAAACACTGCCGACGCTACGAAAACGTCTCTTAGCGCAGTCCGCCGAATTATTAGGGAAGCGAAGGGCTCCGACCTGCTCACTGTTTTCGGACCACGGGAAAAAAAGATCTGTGAAGAAGAAAGTTACAGGCATTAAGAGCTTTGATCAAAGATGTCTAGCTCCAGGTCCCCTGAACCAAGACCTATCAGCGCTGGTATTGACATAATGGAAGGAATATCTTTTTTAGTTCAAGACTAATCTACCTTTAATATTTTCTCTGTGTTTTAGTATTATTGTAATAAAAATATATTCGTATTTTTTTTACATTTGTACCAGATGACTACCATTTATCCTAAGATTTGAAAAAAATCTGTAACAAAAATTAGGTACTTATTTTGCACGTATGTGTACGATGCGCGAACTTTCCCCCACCACCTCGCCCAATGTCCAAGAAGTTTTCCGGCAAATGTACTTTGATTTATTACAATTTAACAAAAAAATCTTTGCCGTGTGGTGCCGGTAGAATAGAATAGCACCACCCCATATCCTCCCGTGGGTATCGTAGAAGGCGATTAAGGGATTAAGGGATTATTACATTGGAAAGATCTCCTCCGGGCGGGATAGGCGTCGTTAGCATTGGGCTGCTACCTATCTAGGAGAAGGAAAACTCCGAATTCAAACCCGGCGGGATAGGCGTCGTTAGCATTGGGCTGCTACCTATCTAGGAGAAGGAAAACTCCAATTTCAAACCCGACCCTGCAAAATGGACCATGCGAGCACCATTTAAAAAGTTTATACCCCAGGAGGGTACTGGCAATGCCAGAGAATCCCTCCCCAGGCCTAGCCTGGGCAGCCCTTCGTACTCTGGGGGGGGCAAAATAGTGCGCGTATGTTCGGATCCCTCCGGGGATCGGAACGGCGGCGATGCCGTTTGCCACGCGTCACGCTGTGTTCGCAGGGGGGTTGGCAAAAAGCGGGCCGCTGAAAGCCGCCTTGCTACGATGAATGTTTGTGGAGGGATGGAACATAAATTAGATGAGGTATGTATGATGATGAAAGAGAGAAAGCTAGATGTTCTATGTGTGACTGAGACGAAGAAAAAAGGGGTGAGTACGTCCACACACGGAACCTTGACGGCATTGTGGTCCGGAGTTCCGGTATCCGAGCACGGTCGTCAGGGAGTTGGTATCGTACTCACAGAGCGAATGGCTGAATGTATGCAAGAGTATGAATGTGCGAGCCCAAGACTTCTCTGGGTGAGACTCAAGGTAGGTCTCACCCGTTTATTCGTAATTGGGGCTTATGCCCCAGATACGAATAAATCGAAAAAAGAAAGGGAGGAGTTTTGGGAAAGTTTGCATGAGGTTTCAACAAAATGCAAGGAGAATGAAAGGATGATTTTGCTAGGTGATTTTAATGGTTGGACAGGCGTGCAAAGGGATGGTTATGAATCGGTACTGGGTAAGCATGGTGATGAGCGAGTGAACGAGAATGGCAAATGCCTTCTCAATGTATGTTTGGCTAAGAATCTCTGCGTGACAAACACTTTGTTTGATCACAAAGAGATTCATCAGTATACATGGAGACGGCAGAATGAGAAGTCTATGATAGACTTGATGATTGTGGATGAACGGCTGCGTAACAAAGTTGTAGATACCAGAGCATTTCGAGGAGTTAGCGTAGGTTCAGATCACTACTTAGTGGTAACACGAGTAAGGGGTCTGTTCACACGTTGGCGCCATCGTGTTCCCGTACCTACCACTGCGTTAGAGAGGATAAAAGTAGAGAAACTGAAAGACGAAGTTATACAAGATGAGTACGTAAGAAAGCTGAAAGATTGTTTTGAATGTGTCAATAAGATGAATGACAGTGAAGTTGAGAATAATGTTAATAATGTATGGGAGATTATGAAGAATGGCATGGTCAAATCGGCCACTGAAGTATGCGGTGTAGTCAAAAGAAGAAAAAGCAAGAATGAACGTCCGGAATGGTGGGATAGAGAGGTAGATGATGTAGTGAAAGAGAAGAAAAAGTGTTGGTTGGATTTTGTAGCTGTAGATCCAGGACAAGATCTAAGCGACAGAAAGAAAAAAGAGTATAATAGATCAAAGAAAAGAGTGAAAGACGTTGTGGCTAGAAAGAAAGATTTACTGAATGAAAAGTATGATAGGAGTTTCTCTGACAACTTCCGGTCGAATATTAAACTCTTTTGGAGCTTGATTAAATCGGCTCGGGGGAAATCAGAGAAAACTAAATTAAGCGCGGTGAGGGATGAGTCTGGAAACTTAATATGTGAGGAAGAAAAAATGCTTGATAGATGGAAAACTTATTTTGAAAGCTTGTTTGAATGCGAAGATATTTCTCGTGAGCCAGAAAGCATGAGTAAAGGTGCAAGTAGCGAAGATGAAAGTGTGATTAGTATGAGTGAAATCATGAAAGCATTAAAAAGTATGAAAGCGGGAAAATCAGCAGGTTGTGATAGAGTGTCGATAGAAATGCTGAGGAGAGGAGATGGCCTGGTGGGTAGTCTGTTGTACCGCCTTTTCAATGCATGTTGGAGAAGCGGCCGAGTCCCGGAAGATTGGGTCAAGGCCGTTATCGTCCCACTGTATAAAGGAAAGGGGTCACAGCAAGACTGCAAAAACTACCGCGGTATCAGCCTCCTTAGTGTTGTCGGCAAAGTATATGCGAAGATTTTAATTGAAAGGGTATTGAATGTTACGAATGACAAAATCTGGGATGTACAAGCGGGATTTCGAAAGGGAATGGGATGTACGGATCAGGTCTTTTCACTACGGTCCATCACAGAAAAGTTCTTGGCTGTCAACCAAAAGGTTTTCTGTGCTTTTGTGGACCTGGAAAAGGCCTATGATAGGGTAGATAGAAAGGAGTTGTGGACGGTGTTGTCTATGTATGGAGTGAGCAGCAACCTGGTGCAGGCTTTGAGGTCCCTTTATGAGGGCTCCAGAGCCTGTGTCAGGATCAATGGGGCATACTCGGCCTGGTTTAACATCTCTAAAGGTGTTAGACAGGGCTGTGTTGCCTCACCATGGCTGTTCAATCTATTCATGGACAGTTGTATGAGGGATTTGAAAGAGTATGATAAGGGTTTGCGTGTGCAAGAGTTGCTAATCAAATGCCTCTTATATGCCGATGATCAAGTTATACTTGCCCCATCGGTACTTGAGTTGCAGGAGATGTTGACAGTGATGAATGAGGGATTTAAGCAAAAGGGGATGAAAGTAAATGTTGCCAAGACCAAGGTCATGGTGATAGAGAAGGATGAAGAGATGACTGAGTGCGTGATAAATGTAAATGGCGAATTAGTAGAACAAGTGAGCGAATTTGTGTACCTGGGAAGTGTGTTTACAAGAGATGGTAAGTGTGAGAAGGATATCGAGAGGAGGGTAAATGCGGGGAATCAAATTAATGGGGCACTGTACTCCTTTGTGAGCAGACAGGGCGTTTCACAAAAAGCCCGGCTGGCTGTTCACAATGGAGTGCTGGCCCCTACCCTGATGTATGGTAGTGAATGTTGGGTGTGGCAGGACAAGCATGTTAGTCGTGTAAATGCAGTTGAAATGCGCTCTTTGCGTAGTATGTGTGGTGTGAAACTGATTGATAGAGTTAGAAATGAAAAAATCAGAGAGAAGTGTGGAATAAAAGAAGATGTAGTGACTAAGATTGAAAAGGGCATGCTTCGATGGTTCGGTCATTTGGAAAGGATGGATGAGGGAAGATTGACGAAAGAGATATACAGATCGAAAGTGTGTGGAAGGGTCGGAAGGGGCCGCCCTAGGCGTACTTTTTCGAATCAAATCGGAGAAATACTGGAAAAGGGCCGAATCTTAAGTACCCGAAACCGACGTGCGTGCATGACTCGATGTATGAATGTTGAAGAAGCGAAGGAAATTTGTCAGGATCGTAGCAAGTGGAAAGAAGTGGTCTCTGCCTACCCCTCTGGGAAACAGGCGTGATTTAATGTATGTATGTAACAAAAAAATAAATTAAACGCGTTTTTCATAAACCTGTATATTAATCAAAAACTTTGATTTATATAAAATAAAAATAATGTATTCTAAACTATTGCAATTATTTGATGTACGAGCTTGAAGTATTCCCATTTGGGACTAGAAAATCATCGTTCAAATTGCGCACGACTATGATACTGACCACTGCCACAACTCAGACTGTTGGCTTTAAATGCTGATACAAATGTATTTCAAGCAACTAATGATCCGCTTAAACAGCGGTCAATCTTAATGTCTCATTAAATCGACTTTACGATTTCACATGAATTTACGGTAATACGATAACACACCAAATCTCTTGCTACATAAGTTAGAATCGAGTCTTGTTGAAAAATATAATTTTGGTCTTAGATAGGAAGTTTCATAATATTAAACAAAAAAGTATATGGTAAACAAAGTCTAACTTTTAACATTATGACTAATACCCGGATAGGCAGAAAAATATCTAATACTATAACCATGGTAACCAAATAACCAGTCAATTAATTTTACTGTTTAAATAAAGATGTAATTTTAAAAAGAATATTAGTACCAAAATTAATTTTGTTTTAAACTACGTCATTTAAATTGTTATAAAAACACTTTAAACGATTTATTTAATATACAAATTAGGATGTCAACTGTTCACCAGTTTCCAATATCGATATCCGGAATGAGCGCAACCATGGTAATAATAATGCTTATAAAATAACAGTTTCGGGTACAGTCAAAGGCACCAACATCCATACATCCATCGCGTCGAATATCTATACACGGAACTTATTGTAAACGGTATAAAGGCGTTTAGATATTTTTTTGAAGTTATGGGAACGTATAAGTATATATTTAAGACCTTGACAGTACGCTAGGTGGTAGACTGAAACCTTTATCGATATCAACATTAGCGGTTTATAGAACGCGAGAAAATAAAAGGGTACTAACTATTACAGCTTGGCAAATATTGGTTAATGGTGCGTTCCTATATTCAAAACCATTGGTAGAATTGCGACGTCTCGTTAAAATTTGACACATTTTGTACGTAGCAAATGTCATAAAGCTACTGCCCGTAAGGAAAACGATTCGTTTCTTGAATATAGGAACCGGGCATAAATGACTTGTAATAGTAAAGTAAAACCACTCACCTTCTCCCAGATGTAGTAATGGCTTAGAAAACACCCCACCTCTCCTGCTGTCATAGGCCTAAAAAGAAAACTGAAGAAAAAATATTCGTATTTAATGTTTTATCGCAACTTTGAACAAAGTTGTCTATCGCAATTTCCTCTGAAACTGTTTGATTATTCCGGGATAAAAAATCCCCCATGTCCGCCTATAGGTTACTCCGTCCCTCTGCAGGTTAACCCTTCCGTCGTTGGATATCATATTCGCAAAACATGATATTCCGAAAAATATCATAAAAGCAAAATATCATATTCGCAAATCATCATAGTAGCAAAACATAACTATTATTAAGACATGAATTAGACAGTGTCGACGGAGCTCCGCTACTGCGGAGCTCCTATTTCTGGGTGGTTTGGCCCTCCGGGCCAGCTGCAAAACTAACATAACCTAAACCTACCTACGATTTTATAATAAATCCCGACTATTTGTACATATCATGTTTTGCGAATATCGTGTTTTGCGAGTATGATGTTATGCGTATATGATGTTTTGCAAGTATGATCTTTCGCGAATGTGATATTACAACAAACAAACGGACTAGCAGTTGTAAAGAGCAACACCTTCGAGATTCACAATCACTATCAAACCACCCGGCCTTGATAACAAAAAAGTACTTCAACACGTGACCGTTCTATTCTAACCGGGGTAGAAACTTGATAGTCTCGGCGTCACCTCTCCCCAGTTTGTTTCCTTTTTTAATCATTATTATATTATGATTTTGGCGTTTCCCTGAAACTGCCACGGCAGGCGCCCCGGTTTGCTAGATCTGGGGCGGCGTGACCGTCAAAATCTCAAGAACATTATCCCGCCCATCTCAAAATGGCATTGCTTTACTAGCCCTAGCAGACCGTATTAATACTGTTCTTGAATAGTGTGGTCGTCTTAAGACGTGCCCAAGTAAATCTACTCCGAATCAAAATATCAATGAGCTATAACTATAACTATATTGAAATTAACAATTAATTACCGTTCTTGAACTGGATCCAAATAATTCGGCATTAATGTAACCGAGTACTTCTTTAGGTCTTTTAAATCCAAATCTCTGAAAAATATAAGTGTTTTTTAACCAGTACTTGAATTTCGCACGATGTTTAAAAGGTTGTTCTCTGTATGGATACGAGTATATTATATACTCATGTCTACACATGGCTAGGGCATTTCGTAGCACCCCGTGGTTCTAAATACTATGGTGTCGCTATTTTCTATGTTTTTGTATACATAAAAACATACGTAGACATACGTGGAGTAGCAGGCTCGATTTATTTGTTTCAACCACGACCAGCCTGTGAGGCGTTGATTACTGCATGTACTATAGACGGGATCTCTTTCTTTCCGCACTCAAAATTAATATTATGATGATGATGAATATTAAAAAACCATTCTGACGAATTAATTTGGTAGTCCCAATAGAAACCGACTTCACCCGATAATAGTCGTAGTAACACACGCCTGATAGAGTTAGGAAAATATAAATTTTGCTTGCCGGTAACCTTCGGGGCGGAAGATGACCGATTGAAAGATGACCCTCTTTTTCCTTTAATTTATTATATTTACTGATTTACTCTCACTCACTTGGTAGATACTGGCGAAATCACTGCGGCATACAGTGTTGGACCGCCATTAATAAAAATAAAAGAAGATATACTGATTGAAACAAAAAAACTCGATCTCCAAAAGTACGTGGTTACGGAGTTACAATCGAAAACTGGTTTGTTTATATGAGTGCGAACAGAACAAGATCACAACTATAAGAACTAGGCTAACAGTGTGTCGTCAATCAAGAAAAATTCAGTCATGAATTACCTGCCGTCTACAGCATTAACAAACGTAGCATCCATACCCAACTCCTTTAAACTTCGTTCCATTGTTTCCCGTCTAGCCCTCCGTCTTTCGAGATTAAGAATATAAATTTCATCGCAATTAAACTTCGTTTTCTCTGGATACTTTATGTAGGGCTCCATATTTGATTCTAAGTACATGGGGTGACCAGTGTTAATAACTCGGATTTTAAGGTTTAGTATTTCTTCATACTCGTCTGCAGCGTCTTTGCCGTCTTCTAGAGGCACAGGGAGGACTCCGAAAAAATGCTCATTGCAGATGTGTAAAGGTATGTCTGTAACAAAAGAACTTTTCCAGTCCCGAAATAAATATAGACGAAGTAAACGAAACAAAGACTTCCGACGAAGCTAGCGGTCATGGGCTCAAAACCGGCTAAGGGCAGATATTTGTGTGATGAGTGCGAATTTTTGCTCCCGAGTCATGGATGTTTTCTATCTATTTAAGTATATATTGCTATCATTGATATTGTACTATTTAAATATATCGTTGTCCAGTACCCATAGTACAAACCTAGAACTTAATTTGGGACTGGGTCAATTGATGTGACATTGTTCCTAATATTTACTTAAGTACGTAATTGAAAACTAAAACCAAAATGTATAATTTGACAGACCTGTTGCCAGATTTGTTTGTATGAAATGTATTAGTGATGAAGGAAATGTTGATGATCTATGTCGATTTATCTACTTGACCCACAAGGTCTGAGTAATACTGTACAATATTACGTCTATATAACTTAAATGAATGTAGAAGAAGCGAAAGAGATTTGTCAGGATCGTAGCAGGTGGAAAGAAGTGGTCTCTGCCTGCCCCTCTGGGAAACAGGCGTGATTTAATGTATAAATGAGTGTTATTTATATGACGATAAATATTATTTTTGAGTTGTCAAACAGTATGTCTAATTATAAGCTAAGTCTATGTACCTTCTACGCCCTCCACGAAACATATGATAATCCATCTATTGAAATAGGTCATACCTACGTAAATTTTAATTAACAGATTTAATTTCGTACCATTTTCCTGGGCGCTTATAGCAAACGCTATAATGTCATCCTCTGGCCCATCATACCGTGGTATCTTCTCCGGGACATAGGTCAGTCGGTCCGCATTAGCGTGTGTCAGGGAAATGAGCAACGCTGTGTGGACCATCGGGACGTCGAAACAACCGACTTTCATATTTGTTAGGATCAACTTGTAGTCACTGGTTCTCTTGTAGTAGTAATTATCGGTCATACCGCCCCTGAAATGTAAATTTAAATATTATCGAAGATGCTTGTTAGACTCATCTCATATGTTATCGTTTTAATTATTTGTTTTACACTCATAATTTTTTTGACGTTATAACGTCTTATAAATCGATGAACGCCGGCTGCACGCGCGAAAAGGCGTGACTCATTGTCACGTTCCGCCTGAGCCGAGTGAGCAAGCGAGAGCGCGGAACGAGCGATAGAGGCACGATCGGACTAAGCGTTCGGCACGTAAAATTACCGTCCGTAAACCGACTTTACAGACACCAATTTTTGTAATAAATTTCCATGTACAGTCAAGGCAATTGATTCCCAGAACACTTTGGACTACGTCAAAGGCACACTGTAAATAAAATTATAAGACCTCTTAAATTTTTAATTGATGACGTCACTTTGACAAATTCTAAAGTGGTTAAGGGATCATTTTCCTTATACTGTACAGTCAAGGAAATTGATTCCTAGACCATTTTGGACTATGTCAAATTGACGTAGTCAATCTAAACGTAAGTGACATCTTATGATTTTATTTACAATGCCACTTTGGGAGGCCATTTGCAACGTTAAAAGATGGCGGACGTGTAATAGAATTAATTTGTTTTAGACTTTAATTTTTGGGTAATTAGGTGTTCAAAGTTCTTTTCTGATAGTGATTTGTACTTTTTATGCCTTAGTGTCGCACAGTGATTGAAGACTTGGACTTATTTCGTGTATCTGGCATCTTTCTTCTCGTTTCAAGTGGACTCGCAGTGGTGCAGAGGTTAAAACTATCTTGACCTCTGACCTACAAATCACCGTACAACGTTGCCCCCAATCTTCCTAGAGAAGATTGGATTGTGTTTGATACTCATATAAACCTTGACACTGGCGAAATCACTTCACGTGGAAGCCATATCCCTGCGGTAGTAGCTGTTCAAGTCGCCGCGGGGGCAAAAAAAAAAAAAAAAAAAAAAATGCCACTTTGACATAGTTCAAAGTGGTCTAGGAATCAATTTCCTTGACTCTACCTATGTAGTAAAGTAATCTAGTAATATGTTTTTGGGAATTCAATATTTTACGCACGATATTTAGGCACCGTAATGATATTTAGGGCACACCTAAAATATCGTCCTACATTTTGCGATCGCAGCAACTTTGACAAGTATGAAGGAACTTTACAGGAAATTCTGTGCAACAAGCTACAATGCAACGACTATAGTTCAGAAAATATACCATCATGGTTTGACATAGTACGTACCTAAATCAATCGTGCTATACATTTCCTGACGTGACTCGAATAATGGCATGTGGAAAACGTACAACGCACAAACTTAAGTATGGTATCAATCCTTTAAACATTCAAATTCCTCGATAGTATATGTTCGTCATTGTACGTACGTCTTGCACAAAATCTATAATTTTATAATGTTATAAGGTTTATTGAATTAAAGTCATCATGTTTTTCCGCCCTTGGTCATGCAAAAAAAGAACCAAATCTTTTACCAATAATTAGAATACAGTCCAACTGAGTCCAGCATTGGGGCCACCACTTGAAAGTTTTTCTTGACTAGATATTTAAGTGTATTATTTTTTGTGAGGATCACGTCTGCATCCACCATCTGCAATAAAGAAAGTATTTTTTTCTAAAAAATATGTATCCAAAGGTCTATATTTTAGGCACTGGTCCCACCGCCGGCGAGTAAGATATGAACTATCGACTTTTTTCTAGCCCAAGAAACGAACAAAAGATAATCGCTTCCGTGTAAATAAAAGAGAGAGATATATATTTATAGTTCATCGCTCGCTGTTCACACTGCCGGCAAAGACACTCTCCCAACGCCCGGCGAGGAAGCTATAATTCCATAGAATTTTTACTAGCCTCCCGCCGATTGTCAACGGTTTCTAGTACATAATTTCACTAGTTGCTCGCCGAGCTCGCCGATATCTGGCGGTGGGACCGCTGTTTACTAGTTGACCGCAACGATAAAAGCTATCGACTATAAAACGTCGTCGGCGAACACTCGCTTTATAGCGCGAGCGTCAAAACTATCAAAACTTTACTCGCTTCTCGCCGCTCGCCCACTCTTTTGTAGTTTATAGTTCTACTAGCTTATAGTCTGTAGCCGGCGGTGGGACCAGTGCCTTACTCGGTAAAACCATGATGCTTTGACATGTTATCGAATTGTTTTAGCTCGGCCGCCATTACAGTCAATTACAATACGATAACGTATCATGTCATGTCAAAAATAATATGGTTTTACCGAGAAGAATAAAACCCTATGATTAGGGAGTCTATATTGAACATTATATATAGATAAATAAAGTTGCTGAATTACTAAAGACAGATAAAGATTAACAAGAACGTCAAATGGTCGAGGAAGCCTGCGTCTACAATGACCCTAGACAAGATGCATTAAACGAACGTTATCGATATCGAAAGTGTGTAATAATTGTCCTAAGCTGCCGAACGGCCGCGTGATGAAACATATAAAAAGATGAAAAGGCATATCAATTAATACTTACAAAAATATAATCAACCCATTTCTTCCGAGCAAATTCGAGTGCTTGTTCCCTTAAGCGTATAACGTGCTGAAAATGCTTCGGACTCCAGTGGGTCGCATTGATTTCGTCGCTATGACGAGGCCCGGTGGTTCTATCTGCTGTGACGTAAATGCCGTTATACTCGGACTCGTGACTTGCAACCCAGTCTTCAATTATTTGTATACTGTTATCTTCGTTGTAGTCACTGTATAACCTGTAAATTGAAAATATGTTCAAGCATAATCTTGGTGAACTAAACTCCTGAATTAGCTAGGGTTCTCGCGTACTGACGAGTGACAGTTGGAGAGCCGGATTCATTTCTCTTCATGCGACATGATTGTTGTATTGGTTCAAATGATACATTAAGGTACCTAATATTTGATTTACAGGAAACATCCACAAGTTTACCTAATTGTCGATTTACATATTATCCAGTATTCGCTCCATAAGATCTGATACGCTCTTATACCACTAGTAATTAAGACGTGTCAGATATTATAGCCCTAATTCGGATAAGATATTATTGCTGGTAACTATACAAAGAGCTTAGCATAGTCTTGCAAGCCGCGCTGTGTGTTCGCCGTTCATTTATGTGGGATTGCCATCGCATAGCAACCCGAGCAACACACATACAAGCAAGATACATATTGTAATAGTGCACGCACACGTAGGATTTTGTATGTATGTATTTGATGGGGTCATCTCTATCGGTTCACCTATCACCGTTTTTGTTGTTTTAAATTCATAAGTAAGATAAACCTGTTGACGGTTTATATTGAATGTGTAAAAAAAAGTTCATTTGGTTCAGCAATAGGAGTGCGCATCACAATAAGGTTGGGATCTCCTATTAAGTATTTAAATACTTGTATCAGGAGAACCCTCTCTTCCAAATACTATGGGTTAAACAAACTTCCTATAATTAGAACATCTGCATTAACATTAAAAAACTGGAAAGAAAAAGAACATAAATAATACTACCCTCCTGTTCACAAATACAGCCTCCAAAATAGGTATGTTGAAAATTTATGAAGAAGGGGGGATAGTAGCTACATAGTTTATTAATTTAATTAATTTACTAATACTTAATACTAGGTAATATATCTAATTAGGAGCTCTTAATTTAATTTATTTGATCTCTTAATGCATGTGTGTGTGTGTGCGTGTATATATTTTCTGACATATTTTAAAGAAATTATGTCAGTTTTTAGTTAACTATGAATGTGTTTGGCGACTGGGGACGACAGTTTTAACCATCGGCTAAAACTAACTAAATCGTAGTGCCCACTATTATAGGGCCATTACCAACTGAGAGTCGGGGCAATAAATCATTTTGGTCGGACTCTCTCGCTCGTACTCGTGGGGCTTATGGCGAGCGTAAGGGATACAAGATAACGCTGATACTACACGCATCCCTTGACCGGACTGTGATCCAGTTAGTATAAACATTGTTAGAACTGTTACGGAAACAATTGAGAGTGTAAAAACACGCAAATATTGAATAGGTACCGAAATTATCATACCAGGAGGCAGTCCTAATATTTAATCACTAACTTCTCGGAGAGAAAAGATAATCGATGTCTATCGGCTACGTTGTACGGCTGAGTGCGGCGACCTGCTTATGACAGGAGAGTGACTGAACTATTAACAACAAATTCTTTTTATTTTCTTCAATATTCCCTAAAGGTGTATTCTACCTACTGGGTAAAACCACAATGCCTTTGACGTGTTATCGTACCTATTGTTTTTTTTTGCCCCCATGTTGTTTTTTAGGGTTCCGTAGTCAAACTAGGAACCCTTATAGTTTCGCCATGTTCGTCCGTGTGTCCGCAGTGAGCATTCAGAGATTCTTAGTTCTAGAAAGCAGTAATTTGGCACGAATATACATACTCGTATTAGTCACGCCGACAAAATGGTTTTTTTTTTTTTTTTTAAATAACTGTACCTTACCTACACGTAACGCGGGAATGTATATTTTTTTTCTCTTCCCCCCCCCGCATTGTGTAGAGTATCGTGCGATAGGTCTTCCAAAAATATTGCGGGTCTGTAAAAACTATTTTCCGATTAAGGTATTCTTTTGTGAAAATACACTCATGGACAAAATTAGACGAACGCCAAAAAAAGGTTTATGTACTTCTTTCCCAACTATCTTAGGTACTGGCCACTAACATCAGAGGATGCCATTAAATTAAATGTTCTTTTGGAATGTTTTGAACGTTTGATTTTCATTAGTTTTTTTCGCGATTATATCGTATTGACATCTCAGTACTAAAAGTCTTTGTAACATTTAAGTTCCGATGAAAATTTATGTTTTCTTTGAGTTTATGTCTTGACTGTATTATCAGTTGTGTTCAACGTGATTAATTGAAGCATATGAAGTGAAAATGCCAGATCTAAACAAATTTCAAGTGTTTAAAGCTGTCACTTTAATTGAAAATGGCTATACTTACCAAGATGTGGCCCAAACATTAAGGGTTTCAAAATCGGTGGTACATCGAGTTGTCAAGAGGTACCGTCAGACCGGCCAATATAAGAGACGAGCAGGGCAGGGGCGAAACCGAAAAACAACAGCGAGGGATGACCGGTTTATTGTAAACAATGTGCTCAGAAACCGAACCTTGACTTCTTCTGAGGTGCGTACGAAGCAGCAAGAAGTCAGACAGGTTTCAATAAGCACAAACACGGTAAGAATAAGACTGAATTCAGCTGGGTTGTCATCCTGTTTGCCTGCTAGAGGCCCCCTTCTTGCCACAGGGCATCGAGTAGCTCGACTGTATTTTGCTCGCTATCACACAAATTGGGAGGATGAAGACTTGTACAAGGTCTTGTTTACCGACGAGTCAAGATTTTGCCTGATGCCAGATGACGGAAGGGTTAAAGTGTGGAGACGACCAGGAGAAAGGTACGCTCAGTGTAACATAATAGGAAAAGAGGCATATGGTGGAGGGTCAGTAATGGTATGGGGAGGCATTTTTATGGGAGCATGTACGGAACTTCGGGTCATTGAAAATGGGTCATTAACAGCTGCACGATACGTAACTGAGGTTTTGGAAGAAATTGTTGTGCCATTTGCCCCATTCATAGATTTTTTTCTTTTAATGCATGATAATGCTCGCCCCCATACCGCAGCCGCAGTTATCGATAATCTCCGAGACGTTGAAATCAATGTTATGAGGTGGCCAGCACGTTCCCCGGATTTAAACCCAATCGAACATGTCTGGGACAAGTTGGGCAGACAAATTAAAAAAGAAATCGTGCTAACTTGAGGGACGTAAAAACCGCATTAATGGAAGAATGGGAAGAAATCTCCCAAAATTTAATTGATGATCTGATCAGAAATATGCCGCGGAGAATGGAAGAGCTCGCTCGAAGAGCGAGAGGGGGCAACACTAAATACTGATTGATAATTCACAGAACAGCGATCAAGACAAAAATAAGAAAAATAAATTAAACTCGTAAATATTAATTTCCTTCAAAATTTCACTAGGTGGCTTCTTTTGTAAAATTGGTTTTAATTTGACATTTAAACTTGTGTTCATGATTTAAAACTGACCAGTTACAGCTATTAATAATATTAAAAAAGTTATTTGTCCGGAATATTTCATTATATTTGGTTTTAGTGAGTTTTTTTTGTGCATTCCTCTAATTATGTCCATGAGTGTATAAGATTTTATGTGCTATTTTTTGTTAGAGTCAAGTATTTTTTGAAATAGTTTTTGTGTAGTAACGGCTACGGAACCCTACACTTAGCATAGTCAGACATGCTCTAGCCCGGTTTTTTTTATACTTTTTAGTGATCATAATTAATGCTATTAAGTAGTCCCACTTCTCAATTAATTAGCGCATTAAAAAGAAACTCGCTCGATTTTTAAACTATTTCAATCTGCTTCATCATAAATAGTCGCTTAACTTTCTTTATCGAGATGTCTTATCCACACCCTCGAAATAGGTACCGTTGAGGAGTTCCGGTGGCCATCTGTGGTCTTCATCATAAAACCCACTTCACCAAATAGTGCTATCCAAGACCAAATGCACGAAAAATACTTTATGTGTTTGTATAATTTCCTGGCATTGTTTGAGAAAAGCATTATATGTACATGCATCGCCTCGCCTCGGCCGGCCAACCACCTGGTCAGGCAATCCTCTACTTTCCGGCCTTGGTAATAATGTACTATTTTTACACGACTGCCCAGAAAAAGGGTTCATGTAATATGATGTATGTACGATTCTTTATTCCACCATAATTTCTAAATGCCTGAACGATTTGGTAAAATTTAGATGTCTGTGTTATAGTTAGAATCTTTTCACCATTCCGGGTGACAGGATACCTAAACTGTTAAAATTAAAATAAAAACAATGGCAAAATGACAATCGTCAGAGCGTACAAAACACATTTTAGCGCGGGCATTTTAAATTAGGCAGCCTTCTTAGAGGGCAGGTATAGATATATGTAAAAGATGTAGCTAGTAAAGCAGTACATACAAATGACAAACCATAAACACCGTCAAAAATACTGGTAATTGCTCTGTAGCACTACGTAACTTGTTAGTAGAGAAATCAAAGAAAGTACGGTACTTTTAACAATAATTAAAGAACAACCATTAATAGCAGATTTTCAGGCAAAAAAAAAAAATATTCAACTGGTCTTAGCTTATGTTCAGTAACAAACATAATTTGTACATTTCAGTATTTTAAAATAATCCTACTTTGAATTCTTCGCTGGAAAACCCTTGAATATTTTGGTGAATTATATTTATACTCAAAGGTGTTTCCGCTGTCCTATACTTTAGTTTAAATTATTAGGAATGGCATTTGTGCCACTTATGTGTCTATTTGGTTCTATATTAATGGCCAAATGTTCTACCAAAGACAACATATATTTCTTTGGCATTTTTTTTTTCCTGGTGTTAGCATTAGGCGCTTAGTGAATTTAATTAGGTAATCATATTATCATAATATTAACATCTTAGCCTACTTGTGCAAAATGTGGTTACAGAATTATCAGGAAGTTTTAAGAGTTGTAGGCAATTTTTTAGCTCTGCCTACCCCACTCTGGGAATGAAGGCGTAAGTTTATGTATGTATGTAATATTACCATTACAGCAAATCGTCGATGAAACTGCAAAACCGCGTAAATAACATTTTTAATAAGAAGCAAAATCCACCTTTTTAATAAGACTGTTAGGTTTATTTTGCTCTATCATAAATTTGCTATTTACGCGGTTTTGCAGTATCACCGACGAAATAGCATTATAAATATTATAATTATACTTTAAGGAATTCAAGTGTGCTATTTTATTATTATAATTATATGGCATACTTTATGAATATGGTAATGCACAAAGTATAATTTTACCTATCCCGGCCTGTTCAATAAGGTTTGATGTTGACATTTATCTTTCGACTCTGAACTTATCTATACGAAGACTGTTTCCTACTAAAATCACTAGAGTTGTATAGGTAGAACTGTCATAACTTAAATTTGCAACCAACGGAATAATTCTGTAAGTTGATTGGAATTGTATTGTGATTGAATAACCACCTGGAGCCAATCCACCAATCTCTAAAAAGTCAGCAATTACCTACCTACATATGTCACCATCAAAATGGTAGCCGCCCCAGAATAAAAACATTAACAAAATTTAAAGTACAAGTCCCTTTCGAGCTTAGTTTGGGACTAGTTCAGTTTGTGTGAAATTGTCCCCCGATATTATTTATATTTGCTAATTTGCCAGATGTAGGTAATGTAAAACCTGGCCTGACTAAGTCCTTACAAAGATGTTGAATATAGCCCACACCATAATTAGTTCAAGGCGTAAAGGTAGCCCAACTACTAAGGCGAACTTATTTACTGGAATGGTACTGGAAGCAGGACATTGCAAGTAAGCAAGAACTATCGAGGTACCAAATTGGTTTACTACACCAAGGAGTTTGGTGAGTTTCGAAAATATTTTACGTATTTAGCTAAGAACTTAATTGAGACAACATTAATTTTCTTTCATTGTGTTCCCAAAATTAGTAATCACTACCTACAATCATGCGGTTAATTTTCTTTACACAACTCTTGATTGAGTCTCGAACTTAATTCAATATTGTTTAAATTCACTGACAATATAATACCCGACTGCGTATGGGATGCTTGCTTTCAGAAAGACAGTAAAAAGTCGGGCTGTTCCCAGTTCTCCACACAGCGTACAACACGGTTATTTTTCCCGAAAAAGTCATGTCTGTCGTAAATAATCTAAGATAGCCCTATTAAAAAAAAGAAAATTAGCGGTCGTCTAATGATTCGTACCTATAACAATTTTGTATACATATATTTGCCATTTGCATAATCTCAGTTTGTCTTAAATCACTTGTCATAACTATTCACTTCTACTAGTAATCGTTTACTAATGTCAATGGAATGATATAATTCTATGTTGGACAAATTTTTATTTTGCGTAATATGTTTATAATAAGCAGAAACGGGAACTTTTGTCTGTCATTAAGAGACGAAAAACTGCATAATTATCTCGGTCACGTGCTTAGGCATGATAGATATGACCTTTTGCAACTTATAATGACGGGCAAGGTTGCTAGTAAACAGCGAGTTGGTCGGAGAAAGAAGTCACGAAGAGAAGAACATCCGAGAGTGGACTGGAATAGCGAGCGCATCTCAACTGTTTCGACTCGCTAAGGACAGACAACCATTCCAGAAGTAAGTAACCAACTTTCACTAGTTGGAGAGGCGCTTAAAGAAGAAGAAAAATGCAAAATAAAAATTACTCACAAGTTACCAGCAAATAATATATTATCTTTGTACTTACACCTCTTACCTACAAATGTGACTCACCAAAATTGAAAACCAATCGAGAACCAGTTGAACAATTGTATTGCTATTATTCAATTCGATAGCAGCTAACGGTTGGCTGATTAAATAAGGTTCAAAATGGTATATGTATAACAAACGTTCATACAAACCTCGTAAACTTTGTATGAACGCGTCAGCAATGGTTTTTTAAAAGGCACTAAACTAGGTACTATATGTACAAAAATTTGTTATATACAATTTTGAACCTTATTTAATCAGCTAACGAATTGAATAATAGCAATACAAATGGTCAACTAGTTCTTGATTTGTTGTCAATTTTGGTGAATCATATTTGTAGGTAATCGTATGAGATGATATACCTATTATTTGCCGCTACTATTTACTGTCACACACATAAACTCACGCCTTCATTCCCAGAGTGGGGTAGGCAGAGCTAAAGAATTAACAACAAGTTTTAAAACTTCTTGATAATTATGTAACCACATTTTGCACAAGTAGGCTAAGATGTTTCCCAGTTTATTAGTGACAGGTGGCAAGCCCATCGCCTAACAGTACTACAAGCCTTTATTCCCTTAGTCGCCTCTTACGACATCCACGGGAAGACATGGAGTGGCACTATTCTAACCCGGCAACCACACGGGTATTTACTGTCAATTTGTTAAATAGTCATAAGTCAATTTATTTATGTAATTATAATAAAGGTGGTTTCTCTGGAACCATTAAAATTAAAAGTTATTTTAAGAAATACAATGAATTCGGTTCTGACCTGGTCATAAGTGAACCTTCCGCTCCTCGTCTCTCCGCTCATCATCATCATCACGCCTAACTTTTACTTCCCGTTTATTCGGACTACATTTGAAAAGCGATATTATGATGAAATTATGTATTTACACCATTTTATACCAAATAATTTATTTATTTATTTATTTATTTATTTATTTACGTACACACAACTATCCTTACAGGCTAACCTAAATCGACAGTGTGGACTAAACAACATTACTACTTACTACTAATCTTCATCATGGTAGCATAAAACATACAAGGTTATCTTTGTGAATTCATTCAGAGAACACACACATAAACATTATACTAAACAAAAATAAGGTAACATGATCATTCGGTATAATAAGATTAGAATAACCAAAAATTATACTAGAACTATCAACCAATTTTTAGAGTTGTTGGTAATTCTGTAGCTCTGCCTACCCCACTCTGGGAATGAAGGCGTGAGTTTATGTATGTATGTATACTAAACGTTGATAAAATTAAACACTCAATCAAATTCAAAAATTCAAAATTCAAAATATTTATTCAGTAAATTGGCGACATGCCATGCAATGATTAAATTGAGTCTTAGATGTTTCAAGTACCTCTTTCTCTATGTAAATATGGTTATCGTCATCTTGTATATGCCTTAAGAAAGGTTTGGGACCCGGTGAATTTGTGTGAGATTGTCCCCTGATATTTTTATTGTTTTTTTGCTATACAAAATGAATAATATGGTAAAAGATACTTACATACATACATACATAAACTCACGCCTTCGTTCCCAGAGAGGGGTAGGCAGAGCTACAGAATTACCTACAACTCTAAAAACTTGTAAATAATTCTGTAACCACATTTTGCACAATGTAATAATAATAATAATGATACTTATTAGAAAAATATTAAGTACACTACGAGTAACGTTGTTAGGCAACGTAAAATTAGGCAAAAAGTTGTCATATCAGCCACTAGCGACCTAAGACACAAGGAAATCATAAAAAAATCCTCGTTCCCGATTAAAACAGACAACACAATACTCGAGGTGGTAGCTAAAATGAACCCGATAAGATTTTTTTTATCTATGTCGCGGCGGCGGCCAATGATGTCATGTCATGCCTATACATACTAAAATATGCCGGTGGCTGGTTGCAACCAAATAACTTTTCAGGCCTTTGACGCCAAGGTCAGATACTTATTCTGAGTAAAACGGCAGTGTATGTACGCATAGAACATACTGCCTTTTTCTTTTGGAATGCAGAATTACGCGTCGTCGGTGCCGTTGTACAGTCATCCTTATTTTTGAGCCACCATAGAACCCTCTAATAATTTTAAATCACACCTCACAATTCTTCAATGAATTTGAGCGACAGCGTTCCAAAGAGGATCAACAAAAAAGTTCACGTCTGCTCATGACTATATTAGATTGTCCTCTTTCAAAGTCGCCTATCATTAATGCGCATTTTACATTTCGCATAATATTACACATAACCGCATGCACCTAATTGAATACGCATTATATACCCATAATAATAAATAATGATGACGAACAACTACCGGAAATACATTCTGGGGGACAGTACGGCCATCGCCCCGGCGAGTCCCTCAGACATATAATTTCCGGTTGTCCGCATTTGGCAACGGTTAGTACTTGCACAACCAACCTCGTAGCCAGGATCATCCATCAGTAACTTGCTCTTCAGTACGTTATTTTTGAGCCCGAAGTGCCATATTATAAGTCGTGCTAAGCTCTATTGGGATCGATCTATCGTCACGGACAGGACTATCATCGCCAATGAGCCTGATATCGTGTCGACGGATCAATCTCACCGCCGGGCAGTGCTCGTCGACGTCACCATCTCACGTGACAATAACCTCGTGAAGGATGAGAAGGAAAAGCTCAGCAAGTAACTTGCCATGTACAATGTTGACACAACGATCAATGTCCAATGATATTGGGTTATATGCCATTTTAGTATTATGCGATTTTTTATCTAGACCAGTTGAATGTTATGCTAAGTTTATTAATAACATTATGCCAAGTATATTATGTATATTAATGTTATGCAAGTTAAAGAACACACCTTGATAATGTCTATAGGCAAAAAAGGTTATAGATTTTTCATAGCGGGGATGATTTACTTATTTACGAGTTACTGTAACTACATTGCTGAGAGCTTATTAATTATTATTAGTATTATTAGTGTTATGTAATTTAAACTTGAAACCCCTACAGTCCATCTGTCTGCTTGTATGTAGAACTCGCTTCTTCTCAGAAACTCTCAGTTACAAAGTTGTAACTGTTCACAGAGACATATTTTATACCACACACTAATAATGAAATAAGCAATTTAAAAAAATGTAATTCTGTAGCTCTGCCTACCCCACTCTCTGGGATTACAGGCGTGAAGGTATGTATGTATGTATGTAATTAAAAAAAATAACAATAAATTGATTCAAACTAGTTTATTTAAATATTTATGACAAACAAATCTTACAACAACATTCAGTTATTTAAATGATTATTTACTTATTTTTATAAAACTTGCTTTTGATTGTAGTAAGTGTTTGAAATTATGAAATAGTACTGTCACAGGGATGATTCTACATTGACTGAATTATAGATAACACAGATTTCCTCTTAGTTTTGTTGTATCCCTACACTTTTATTGAAGTCTGCACCAAGCAAACAGGCACTGTCCTGTATTACTTTTGTGAAATCAGAAAATGGTTATTTGTTGTATAAATGAATACACCCCGTCCCGTAGTCCCGTGTGGTAGCCGGGTTAGAATAGTACCACTCCATGTCTTCCCGTGGATGTCGTAAGAGGCGACTAAGGGAATAAAGGCTTGCAATACTGTTAGGCGATGGGCTTGCAACCTGTCACTAATACACTGGTAAACATCTTAGCCTAATTGTGTAAAATGTGGTTACAGAATTATCAACAATTTTTTAGAGTGGTTGGTAATTCTGTAGCTCTGCCTACCCCACTCTGGGAATGAAGGCGTGAGTTTATGTATGTATGTATGTAATGAATACACAATTCATAACAATAACCTATGAGTAACTTATCAGTAAAATCTTCCATATTTCTGGTAAATTGAGTACACAAAGGTGAAAGGTTATAAAACTATGTCATATATGCTAAAAATTGTTTAATTCTTACAACAACAAAAACTAACCATTTCAAGACCATACTTTAGTTTATAAGGAAGCACAAAAATAGTGATGAGAGTGCAACTGCACATCGGCATATACTCGGGGCAGTTTCAAGATATTTTCAAGTCAGGACTCAGGAGAGAGCCATCCAACTATATCTCTTTCAACCGCTTTGTTATTGATTGATAAGAACAAGTGACCAATACCGTCTTTACCATAAGGTCACACAGAGCCCATTTCCAGGGCTCCCATCCTCAGGGGATCCTGAAGGAAAAACCATTCGCTCACGAGTCATAGAAAAATGTTGATGTAATTTGCTATCTTTACTTTCCAAAAGGGCCCTTAATTTTTGTGTGCTTAAGGGCCCCAGCACAGTGTAAGACGACCTTGCAAGTTACCGCTGCTATAAGGGTATTTAAGTTTAAGAATGGAACCCTCGGAATTAGCAGGAAGCCCCATTCAAAACATTATCACTTAAAACCATACAACAGATGTTAATATAATCCGTTTATAAACTATCATTCCAGAGTTAGTTCGCTCTGAGGTATTTAGAATTTGGTCTTATTTAATTACCTGGAATTTGCCTGGAGTATGATATAAAAAGTGGTAAATTAGGCCTTAGTTATAAGGCTAGTTTGGTACTGAAGAGACAGCTACAGCCAAATGTTGGCACGTTCCGGTTTTTATATCTCTTGTCGTATAACGGTTACACATCCATAATGCGTGGCAAAGAGAATTAGGTCACCTAATTACGGATTTTTTTAGGGAAGCGATAAAAATTAAACAGTTATTTTAATACACAACTTACCAAATATACAGCCTGTCCTTCGGATAGTCTAACTGAGCGATGTTACTAAGAAAATATGGCAATATGTGTGCTTTATTGCGAACAAGCACTGAGATACCTATTGTGGGCCATTTACGACTATTGTCATCAAAAGCATCACCGCAAGAACAAGAAGAAAATTGTAAAATAACTTTTACAATCAAGAACTGTGTGAAAATCCGCATTTTGAAACGTAATTAAAAAATATTTAATTTAAAAAAGTTTTATTTTCATTTTACTGTACGCGATTTCCCGGCAGAATAAGAGGAAGGAAACTGTGAATTGACAAGTGTCAACTTCTCAATCAAATCAAGTGTGTCACTGTCAGTGGCGCTACTTTGAAAATCGAAGTTCGAAGTTACCTTTTCTCCCGAACCCGAATCCGATAAGATTTTCCGTCAATTGAGACAAATTCGAGAGAATGAGATGAAGCTCACGTAACTGCGAACTTCGATTGTCAAAGTAGGGCCTCAGAGTTCATTGGTTGACCCGCGCTGGGGTAAAAGTAAAAGAGACCATTCACGTTGCGATGGTCATATAGTCGTAACACAGACCTACAGTCCAGTCATTACAGTCGTAGTCGTATTGTGACAGATAGACGCTAGACTGTCTTACTACACCTCGCAAAGACTATTTAATAAAGCTAGTTAATCCGTGCAACTTGGTCGTACAGAGACGGTTGTACTTTAACCTACCACTAAGCAGCAGTGTTCTGATATGAGGGTAAGACAGCTGGTGGAATTACTAGCATAGAGGCATTCCTTAGTCCTTATACCTTAGTCCTCAGTGTTAGCAACGCATTTGAAGATTTAGGATTGCACTATTATAGTCTTGAGAATGCAAAATGTCCATAGGATAAGATCGTTATTTCTATCTTGTGGCCTGTGCGCTCGTTTGACATATCTTTGCGATAAAAAATGCACCACAGTCTAATTTCTATAGTACGGATTGATGTCAGTAAAAAAGCATCCAAGCGTTCGCGGGGAACTGTATACGCTTCTACAATAAGATACCTACTGATATTGTCAATATGCCGTTCAATAAATTTAAGTCTCGCATTAAGTGCTGCTTGCTGGGCAAAGCATATTATACTGTTAATGACTTCCTAAATGATAAAGACGTTTTTAAGTAGTTACTACTACTGCCGTCCGCTAACTAAAAAGTCGCTAAGCCACAAATCTAATTTTGTGGATATGAGCGAAAAACGTGGGAAATATTTTAAAAATATGCTACTTGATAACCGTATGTTTTACAAAAAAAATATTAATGTACAAAGATTGCATGTCAAATTTACTATCAAATAGCGATAATCTTGATTATAAATAACTAGTCCTAAGTTAAAAAAAACTCTTTTTTTCCTTTTAGCTGCGCATAATTTTGGTAAATTAATAAAAAATACTTGACTAGATAGTCACTAAGAACACCTTAGCGACCTTATAGTTTAGGATTCCTACGTAAAAACGTAGATATTTAAAATAAAATAAAAACTATTAGAAATTACTTAACTAAAATGACGTTAAGTTACTCAACGGCTATTTAGTTATGTATTGCAGCTTTGCATTTAACATTAATTCTTAACTATATCAACATAATAGTATTTTAATGTCTTTTTAGGTAAGCTTTTTGAATGTAGCGTCTTATTGTGTTTTTGTAAAGGAGTGTTTTATCTAACCTTTACTACACTTAACAGCCGTTAACCGTTAAACCTTTAAGTATAATGGTGTTTTAGTTATGTATTCGGGATGGAATATTTCAAAAGAAAAAACGAATTGCATCAAAGTTGTTTATTAAAAACTTGAAAGTAAGGAACCAAAAATGCAACAAAAACCTTTCTTGAAACATTAACATAACAAAACATAAGGACCCTAAATTGCGAAAATTAGTAAATATTGATATATTAAGAAAACCGTACATAGTGGGATAAATTCATCGAATTACAATGGCAGCATCAAAGGCGAAATCGACTACAACAAATGCAGCAGCGGTTACCAGGACGGTGGACGTCATTTCAAATTTAAAAACTGAGATATCGGAGATGAGAGACGATATTAAATGCTGTCATGATGTTATACGTGAACAAAAGAGACTACTTAGACATCAAAATAGGTGCATAGACACAATCCTAGCGCTACAAAAGCCACAAAACTTGTCACTCAACGAGTCCGGCCCTCACGGAATGGTCTTCATAAGTGATGTGCAGGGAGCATCCTTGCCGGTAGCCAGCACTGCCGCACCGTTGTCGACTCCTGCGCCGCCGGTACCGGCAGAGACGGAGAATTGTGTGGCACCCAGAAGGCATCCGTCTCGTTTGCGCTGTATGGAGAGACAACACTACGACGGTCGTGTCTGCAGCTGACAACAATGCCGCGGCACCGTCGCCGCCGGCTCTTCCAGGGACATTTCAACCACGAGCCCCCGGCCCCGTGGGACTCCACGCGGCTGCCCCGCGAGTCATCAGCCTGCACGTCTGCAGCCTGAGCGCCGACACCACTGCTGAGGATGTTGTTCATCACGTGCAGACTCAGATGGGCGTCGCGGCGCTTGTGTGCGAGCAGCTGGTGGTCACGCGAGGCAATTACTCGTCGTTTCGCCTGGACGTCCCGGCCGCACAGTTGAAGATTATCCATTCAATGTTGTGCAGGCAAAAATCTTAGAAGCGAAACGAGTAACATCAAAACTAAGGCAATCACAAAATGTATAGTTATTCACCAAAATGTAAGATCACTATGCGGTAAAACATCACTATTAGAGATATTATGTAGCACAGAAAAACCGGATGTACTTGGTTTGAGTGAAATTTGGTGCAAAAAAAGTGAAATTGAACGAGTGAGGTTATGTGGGTGCGCGCTGGCTAATATATAAATGGGGTATAAAAAGCGAAACGACCTGCAGAATTTCTCCGTTCAGTATCACTTCGAATGCACAGCAATTGAAATTATGAATAGTAAATTGATTATTGTTACAGTTTATAGAACCGGAAATGGTACATTTGACACTTATTTAGATAAATTGGAATTGTTACTGCGTAAATTAACTGACGAAAACAAAGGATTTCTTATAGTTGATGACCAAAACGTGGATTATTTATCAGACAACAGTCTGAGACGGCGGATCGACGACGTACTAACTATGTAGTTATGGTTGCATTAACAAAGTAACGAAGTGTTTCATTCCATCATGAAATCACGCACCACTGCTGACATATATGACATATCGCCAAACATACTTCTTTTTATATGGCCAGTAATCTCTGATATATTAATTGTTTTAATCAATATTATTTTCGACACCGGTGTTTACCCTGACGTGCTTAAGAGTACTAGGGTGTGTCCTGTCTTCAAGGGGAAGGGTGACAAATTTGACGTTAATTATTACAGGCCAATAACAATAGTTCCCACAGTTTCCAAAATAGTTGAATCCATCCTATCGTCTCATATAATGGGCCACCTTGAAGGCAATGACTTGCTGACGGACTACCAATTCGCATATAGGCAAAAGATGTCCACGACTGCAGCGGCGCGCCAAGTATTCGACTGTATCGTTTCCGGTCTTGACGATAAAAATAAGATGGCAGGTATATTTTGTGAGTTATCCAAAGCCTTTGACGTAATATAAACCACGAACTGCTTTTGGATAAGTTGCACTATTACGGTATACAGGACACCTCCCACCGTCTACTTACGTCATTTCTGTGCGACCGGAAACAATTAGTCAAATTGTCTGCGGGCGGCAAGAGACTCGAATCTGATGTTGGGACCGTGAGAATAGGGATCCCCCAAGGATCCGCCTTAGGAAACACCCTATTTCTGGCTTACGTCAATGATCTGCCGACCAGCATCAGAGCTGGCGTTTCTGTGCAGTTCGCAGACGATAGGACGGTCATAGTTGGCGCGCGCACTTATGAACAGCTCGCTGGGAAAATTCATGACGCATGTGATCAACTGCAGAAGTGGTTTAAGTGTAACGATTTGCTCCTAAATATTACAAAATCAAGCGTCATGATTTTCTCGGGGCGTAGTGTTCCTGTTCCTCCGTGCGTTGCAAACAGTCCGATGCCTGTGTGCGATCAGTGTAGGTTTCTCGGATTCACTCTGGACTCGAATCTTAATTGGAAGTGCCATGTTGACCTGTTGTGTGGAAGATTGAGTAGTGCGGTGTTTGCGTTGCGTAAGCTGAAATTGCTTATATCTGACGATGCTCTAAGACGGGTCTATTATACACATTTTCACTCACTGATGTCGTACGGCACACTCTTATGGGGAAACTCTACGGATGCCAACAGGGTAATGCTGATGCAGAAACGTGCCGTACGTACGCTGGTCGGGGCGAAGCCAAGACATGTCGGGGCATTTTCACAACGAAACGCATAATGACGCACTATTCACTTTACATATTCGAAATTATTATGTTTGTCCGACCAAATATATCTTCGTTTGCAACAGTAAACGTCGTCGGCAAACAAGTCCGCCACACAGGGCGTTTGAGAACTGTTCCTCGTCGCATGGCACTTGCAGGCAAGAACCCGCGCGACATCGGTCCCACCTACTACGAGCGTCTACCCGCCGAACTCAAACGCGAACCATCTGACGACATGTTTAGGCGCCGGCTTAAGAATATTTTGTTGGATAACCAGTCTATTCGGTGAATGAGTATATGGAACTTGACTTACAAATAGGATTGACTTTTAATTTTTTTAATGTACTCTGTATTTGTGTTGACTTTCTACTATTATCATTTAATTCTATTTCTGACGACCTCAATGTAACTGCATATAATTTGACATGCCATGTAATTTATACTATGTTATATTGAGTAATAAAATCTGAATCTGAATCTGGTGACCCCACCAAAACCGTTGACTACGCGGGGGTGAGGGGCGAGAGCAGATTGCGTCTTTTTAGCTAAGTATTGTGGCTTAACGTACTTCTACCATAATCTGAGTTACTCAAGGCGGTTTGATATTTGTGATAAGTATTTCTTAATTTAAATCTTATGAATCCTACGTTAAAAAGACGTTAACTGATGTTAATGTCCTTTTTGTGTGGTATTTTCATAAAACGTCTTTTTAGCCTAGGATATTAATGTAAACTACCCCAATAAATCTTGGCTTGAAAGTAACTAAAGTACCTTCACGACTTTCTTGTGTAGTAGTGTGGAAAAGCGTCTTTTTTGCTAAGTGAATATTAGAAATATTTTCGAAACATTATGGCGTTAAGGGCTGATTGTGTCCTTCCAGTTAAATATTGATGTTTAACGTACTTTTAGTAGTGTAAAGTATTAATATCTTCGTGATTAACGACCTTTATGCAAAAACTATTTCAAAAACTATAAACCTTACAAATATGATTCCTATACAGATCGATAGAGTATTTTTTTTTACATAAGATGCCATTAAAACATAAAATTTGACCCCCTGAGGGTTAGCGACTTTTTAGTTAGCGGACGGCAGACTAGCTTACTTAAATTAGGTTTATTTTGTCTTTTTTTTGTAATTATAGCTGAGAACTGGGCAGCGCTTATTGCAAAATGCCTTTAAGCCAATGATGTACACTTTAAAATTTAAATTTACCTTGTGTCTTTTTCGTATTTTTTGTTATTGATTCTTGTGTGCACAAGACATTCTAGAATTGAGAACACATTATGATGTTTCTCACCGGACAGATACTTTTTTACTGTTATCTTTGTCCGGCAGCATGAGCATGTCATGCTCACTTTAAGGTCTTTGCTTACTTCGGCGTCGTTGATCGGGTCGCCACCTTCCCGAACCGAACACATGGTTGAGGGAGGCGATGGCTGAGATACGCGTCATACTCGTGAACGGGTGCTGTCTGTGGAGTCCGGTCTGTTCACGCTTGCAAGGACCTATTTTCCAATTTAGTTTTTTTAATTATCGTTCCTGACGTAGAGACCTCGTCATGTTGTTCTCCTAGTCACTTTACCTTTTATTTTTATTGACCTTACATTTGTAATGATTTTATTTGTGTTAGTTTAAAATAATAATATTTTATTACTATTATACCTTGTAATGTAACTTACTTTTAAGTATTATTGTATTTAATAATTGAAAAAATGACCTTATGCTGGAGTTTCTTGCGACGCTTCTTCTCCGCAATGATGGTCTTGTCCGAAGCGCTAGTAGATTCACTCCCATGTTACTGACGTGTAAAAGAGCCCTCATGTGGCCAAATTACTGAATAAATATTTTGAATTTTGAATTTTAGAGCGGTTTGCGAGATTATTATGACAGCCAGAGAGAAAAAGGGGTCAAAAGCATTCTTCCAAATATCTAATTACGTTTTGCAGGGCTTATTCATCAATATTAAAGATAAATGTTTTAATGTCAAATTAAAATTGTTAAACTATTTTTGTTATTATTACACGACAAAAAAGTAAATTTCCCAAAGTTTTCTTTCCGAAATAAGGTAAGTAAATAATCAATTGGTAATCAATCACAAAAGGATTTTGTGTCTTTAAAAGCGTAGCATTACACAATAACTATATATTTAGTTGAATATTGGTACATATATCTGTAAATTACAACGTAACATGTATTATTTTGAATGTTTTATAAATTTACCATTGGATATAAATTTGTTGAAAAAAATATATCGGTGAATAAGTTTATTTTATTTAGTTACCCATCTTAGTAGAGATGGACCTCATTTGACTTGGTTGGTGTTCTAACAAATTCTTTAACTTTTATTTTAGATTTGCAGAACACAGCTTTGTACGTGCAAAAAAAAACTGTCGAAAAATGGGTTTCAGCCATTTACTTGTCCAGGGCCAATTGGTCTTGGAAAAATCATCACCGTACGTGTTCGAAATATTTTGAAATTAACTGGTTCCTTAACATTACCAGTATCAAATCTAAGCTATATGTATTTATACCTAATTTAACTTCATTAAGTTTAAATTTTCTATTTACTTAATAAGCAATAAAGGTATATGTAAATAATGGCAAACGATTTTACTTTATTGATAGAGTCTGGCAAACGAAAGCGTGGCCTGAAAAAATGGCAACACTGTAGTGTCGTCCCTTTTTTCTTAGATTGATTTGAAAGGGATGACACTACAGTGTTGCCATTTTTTCAGGTCACGCTTTCGTTTGCCAGACTTTATCAAACTTGTTTATTTCGAGTTTTCGTACTCGTAAGTACTCGTAATTACTTATAAAAAATAAAATCGGGGCATCTATTCCAAATTACTTCAATTTCATAATCATATTTTTAATGATAAATCTTACTACATAGGTATTCATTTAATTTGTCAGTAAGAGCTACTATATCATCAACGCGACTACGATTTAGATATACCTAAAATGTGTTAAAACGAATTGGAATAGAACTACTGCTAATGTACTCCTTATTTGTACGGTGATTTAACTGACAAATATTTAAAAAAAAACCCGGTGGAACTACGAAACACTTATTTATAACCAAGTCGCAATGGAGTACCTAGTGTCACAGTGTAGTGTCGATATCGATATTATTGACTAGTCTCGCACATTTGTCCAAAGTTTACGACAAATGTGCAAATTTTCCTCCAAAACAAATGAAAACAGTATACCTTACTTTTTCAGACATGTAGTGTTTTCTTTTTAGCATATTCGATTTCACTCTAGAGTAAAGATAACAGCTATTGATTTATCATTAATTTATTTTATTACTTGTTCTACGCTAGTTCTTATTCTGTGCCCATGTACGATTACTGAGACCCTACTTTGAAAATCGAAGTTCGAAGTTAGTAACTCCATCCCTGTCACTCGTCATTCGAGACTAATGCCCGGTTCCTATATTCAAGAAACGAATCGTTTCCCTTACGGGCAGTAGCGGTATGGCATTTACTACGTCCGAAATGTGTCAAATTTTAACGAGACGTCACAACTCTACCAACGGTTTTGAATATAGGAAGGAACGCACCATAAATCGAGAGAAAGGCCATCCGTTAGCTAACGTAACTTCGAACTTCGATATTAAAAAGGGTCAAAGTATTTAACGCAGACTATACGGAACATACCCGTGAAACTGTTCGAGATACAACAAAATTAAAGATGTTGCTGTTACAAATTTGCAAATAAACTATATAATGTTTATGTTTGTATGGTATATTTTATATACTATCACACTGTCACTTTCTGTTCTGTCAAAGTGTCAAGTTAACTAATTTGAACCCTGGTGCGGTTCGTATGTTTATTTATTTAATAATTACGATAATGATATAAGCTTCATGTTGCATATCGCATGGAAAGAAACCAAAATGACAGGTTTCACTCTTGTTCTTTTGGTACTGTTCCTTAATAAAGTGTTCTGCGAGGATCCCGTAGAGTTCTCTGAAGGTAAAAACTAAAAATATATAAATAAATCATGTGTTACCTACGTTTCTACTTTAATTAGGATTGCCAATCTATGGTTCTGATCATCCTTTGAACGGTTATAATTTTCACATACGACTACATTTACTGTATATGTTATATTTATTGTATATTTGCTATAATAAAAAGTTAGTAAACAACAATACACTTGCGCAGTAGTAATTGTTAGTGGGGGTAGAAATGTATTTAAATGTATTTATTTACCTTGGTGTCTGGGTTAAAGTTACTATTCTGTTATCCATTTTGTGTTCAGTATTTCATAAATACATTTTTGAAGAAAATACAACATAATGTTCAATAGAAAACTAAAAAAAACTATACAATAGCTCCTCCTTAGTCTTTTGAAATAGTGTCAAGTGGGTAAGACTAGCATAAAATTGGAATACAAGTCCATTCAAGTTAATATTTATCAACGATTTATTTAAAATAGTATAAAAATAATTTAGGATTTGTCAAATAAACAAGTTCATTAAATTTTCAGATGATTTCAAGTGCCTGCTGCCTGATGTTAAAAGTGACGATGACAAGCTAGATGTCACAAGGTTTAGATCGGACTTCTCCAAAATATCCGAGGTTGGTGTTTCCTGTTATAGTCTTCCTATAAATCAGCTGCTTACTATTTAAACACATCTGATAGAGTTGTAGCTAGCTTTTTAAATACTGTTTTAGGTTAAATTTCCGGGTGTTATTGGCCCTCTGAATGAGAGGTTGATTTGCAAAATAAAATGCATTGATGGAAATTGGGTGGGACCTCTTTGCTCTAGCACTCCAGGTTAGTAGAAAAAAACAATATTTACTAGTAATTAAAATGAGCTTGGTCAAAAAATAACATTAATAATCAGTTATAATTAGAAGAATTTCTGATTTCTATAATAACTATGTGGTTAAAATGACCTCATAAATGTAATTTCTCTTGTGTTATTTTATTATTTAATTATAATTTTGAAACTTTCTTGTTTTTCAACCATGTCAAGCTTTTTGTACATCTTACGATGTTAAGACAGATTTAACTATAAATATATTTCTTATGTATTTTTGCAGATGGCAGATTTCAGCCGATTCTTCGAGAATGTGTATATGGCAATGACCACCCACTTTTAGTGATGTCTTTTAGAAATACCACAATAGAGGTAATCATTTATTCTTTGATAAATAACTAACATGTTGGGCTCTGTAAGTCTGATTTGTGTAACATTGTCTCTCAATATTTATTTATGTGGGACCAAGCTCAGTGTATATAATAACAAATCCGTGTACAGTAAAACCAAGGTATTAAGAGTACCTGGCTGTCTATCGCTTTTATGCTCTCTCTGGCATAACAAATATACTGACAGACACCACAACCCCATGTGCTACTGTTTAGTCCATTAGAGAAAGGACTCTTTTACCTTTATTTATCTAATAAGTACATGAGTGTCTATAAATAAGTCGACATTGGCGAAATACACCTTAAACGCACTGAAAGCCATTAATTAAAAGCCATTAGTCCACACATAGAACCCCATAAAGAACACAGCGTCAAGTCACAGGAAAAAAATAACCAGCTCTTAGCGCCAGGGTCCTACTGGGGCTCAAACCTAGAGTTTAGTTGGTGCTCTGTACTATTTGTGTCTGATTGTAATAGGTTATAGGTTAGATTTTCCGCAACTCGAAGGCTTAATTTATGCGCCTTTTTTGCGTGCTGGGTTGCTGGCACTACTCTTGCCAACCCAGTTCTACTATGAAGCGTAGCAGACCCTTGATGTTGCCGACGGCTTATGTAACTTAATTTATTTATAAAACCACTTGCAGAAAGAAATGCACTTTTCCCACGGCGCTTCCATCGTTGCTCGATGCCGCCACTTTGGGCTGTACAAAATGAAGGGAGAAGGGGTGCTTCACTGCGAGAACGGGGATTGGGCTCCAAAGCTGCCCGAATGCGTTCCCACCACAGTGGTGACTAACTTCACAAGTATGTATACGAAGATAAAACCCATAACGGTTTCGCCAGAGTCGGGAACCGAGGGCTCCGTACCTTTACGCAATATAATTTGAACACTTTATTAAACCTACTGCTACTATGGAGGATTTGTATGAGGTAGTGCCCTCAGCCCTGTGACGTCACAGGCCCATTGTCTGTCTTTATGAGGTTCAATACCTACTGTAATTTAGAACTTAAAAAGTCAAATTTTCATGGTTGTGGTCAACAGCAAAACAATGTAATCTGTTCTATAAACATCCCTCTCCCTCTGTTCTATAAACATTGTACGTTGGGAATAGATTCAACTTTTAAAATTTATGGGTAGGTCGCATTCAGCAGACAATATATATATATAGTGTCTATTACGCAATTCAAATATTCCCTGTAGTTTTGGTTATATTTACGGTTTACCGTTTACGTATATAACGTTTGTATTATCATAATATCAAAATAGAAGAAAACGCTTTGGTATCAAATTTGCATCTCCATTCCAGGAAATTATATTTAACATATATTTACATACATACATACATAAACTCACGCCTTCATTCCCAACGTGGGGTAGGCAGAGCTACAGAATTACCAACAACATATATTTTTATCAGAAAATAGCTAATTAGAAAATAGCAATGATTCTCAATATTTTGGCAAAGTTCAACAACGAATTTATTAAATTTTTACACATTTTGTATAAGCAGATGTCAAGTTTTAACCCGTAAGTAAGCCTTATCTGTCCGCAGTTTGAATATAGGGTTCGGCCGTATATCTGTACATTACTATCTCATTCTTATTACACCCGCGGGCCTAGTATGGTGGCTTTAATCGCGTGACAAAATGTGGATAAAGCATCCGTCACTCTCGTACTTATGTACGTGTCAAAAAGTAACGGATATTTTGTTACGCGATAAACACAGCCATATTAGGTCTCCTGGGCGTTCGCCAGTTCTTTCAAAAAGTTTAAAAATCAATGCTATAGAGTGGTTAAAACCGAATAAAATATGGATGTACGAGTATTTTTATTAAATACCTGATTTCTGGAAATTTGTCGTAATGCTCGGAGTATAGGATATTTTAGGTTAGATTTTGGCAAAATAACACATATGAACTGGACAAAAAAATAGTATCAATGCCTGAATTTAACCTAAACTATCGGTAAATTAGCTGTCTATTACTGCCCTAAACAAAAAAGACGCATGCGCAAATTGATAGTCAAAGCAAAATTAACCTCCTGTCTTAATAAATAAGGTCACTTATACATACGCGGTTCTATGCGATGCACCTTTTATCAAAGGAGGTCAGGTTTATAGTACTTATTGCGTTTTATTCGGTGGTTTTCAGGCGACGCCCCGCCGGCCATCCTTTACACCGTAGTGAGCGGGTCCGCGGTGGTGTCCCCCGCGGGCGAGCTGTTCGTGTACCCCGAGAGCACTCTCCGCCTCGACTGCGTCGCGAGCCGCACGCTCGGCGACCCCGAGTGGGGCTGGACTCAGGCCTTGGGGCAACATAATGCTGGTTGGTATACGTATACATATATACAATTACGCCTTTTTCCCGTAGGAGTAGGCAGAGACCACTTCCTTCCACTTGCTACGAGCCAGACAAACTTCCCTAGCTTCCTCCACACGAATAAGTCTATTCATACACGTGGGTCGGTTTAGTTAGGCTCTCCTGACCTGGCCCTTTCTTAATACGTCAAAAATCTGGTCGATATACATATACATGTAGTAAATAAACACAGGACATCGTATATGGTCGGAAAATATCGTATTTATAATATAATGCTATATAAGGGCGGATTCGAGTAAAGTTTATGCTTAGATTAAATCGGTGGAATCGCCAGTTAATTTAAAGTAAATCAGTTGTACGTTTTACCAACGATTACTCTAAGAATAGTGGAACTATTCGGGAATAGTAGTTACTATACCACCGCTTCACCTGGAAACCTGGAATAATATATTTATTCCAAGGACAATTAAATATGCTTCCTCGTCTTGTTGTATTGAACTCAACACATATTTTCTAATGACAGTTATTTTCCAGTCCTTTATAGTTTATGTATGGGTGTTACAAAAATCTCAAAAAAAAAACGATAAAACTGAAGCGAAGAGAGGGCGGGTCGCTAGTATTACTATAAAAGAAAGTTGATGCGACAGAAGATTTGACTTAGTTCCGTTGTACAACAATATTTTTTCGACGGGTAATACATTCGTTTATCATTAGCAATGATCGGATATCCCGGTGCAACACGGGGTGAATGACCTCAAACATTATGCTAATATGGATATGCCCCGGGGTTCCGGGACTTATGTTGTTAAATATTATTCTGATTTTATTACTTCAAATAAATTTCAATACAATTTAAACGAGTAAAATAAATATTTTGATAAAAGTAATTTAGGTATGTAAAAAAATTAAAAAAGTTAGTTTTTATTATACTCTGTTTAAAATTGATCTGCCAAAATAGTCTTTGGGTATGAATATAAATAAAATATATAATACGGTACGCATTATCAGTTCACCACACTACACTCGGATATTATATTTTATTAGTTTGTATGAAATTGAAATAGCATACAATTATTTTCGCAATATTTTATATGTTTAATCGATTTCTTTACACGTGTGAAATCCTATCCTAATGCCTATTTATAAATATCCCAACAATCGCATTTTCTTTTCGAGCCAGATCCCGGGATTTTGGTCATATCCATATTAAGATTTCTACTCTATATCCCGCAGTGTTGCACCGTGAAATCCGATCACTGATCATTAGCTAGCTTCGCAGTTAAGTAAATTAATAGTTTTAAGTTCTTTTGTAGTTGGACGTCCTTCCTGGGCCAGTATGATCTTTTAAGCACTTGTTATATTGAACTCGAAATTTAAAAAGAAGTCGAATTGGATAACGTCAACTAGGGTAATAGGTGTATAATTTTTAGTATACGATATTTTTTGTTCTACCAGCTTTTGCTAAAACATGAAGATTTCGTGGGCTGGATACTCGTGAGCATGCACTTCTAAATGTACCAGACCAATCGAACCCTGACCCATGATAGAACTGTGTCACAGTGACGTTATGAGTCGTAAGAAGTGTCACTGTGACACCGTTCTATGGTGGCTCATGGTTCCATTGGGCTGATAGTACACCAGCTACTTGTAGTGTTTGTCCTTGCGCTTGGTTTATGGTCATGGCAAAATCTGTTTTAGAGAGAATTGCTCTCTTTTAAAGTTAAATGGTAAATATTTCGGAATTATAGGAATGCGGGGATTTAAAACATTTTCTCCTTTCGCAATTTCAGACATTATTATTGCTCTTAAGATATTCTGAGCTAGGTAGGTGCGTAATTTGCAACCGCGTGCCATTACATAATCAATATTACGCACCAGGAGTACCGGGACACCAACTTTAAGCATGAACTTATGGGAGGGCACTCCCGATAACTCCAAAGAGTTCAGGAGCTCTAAGGGTAGGACGTGACCCGCTCGGTGTCTATGACATTGTCTACCGAGAGATCTTATCTTATCTTATTTTATTGGTGGGGTCCTTGTGGATACACTTCGACCCTGTGGGATCTTTTGTGTTGCTTAATCCAATGCAGCCTCAAAATCTTCCAGAAAGCGTATAAAGGAGTGTAAAATATGGGGTGGAAGTGTTTATGAAAATTGTATTTTTACTTTTATTTATAAACAGTAACTTAAATCCCAATTAACACGTTTCCAAATACATAAATCACCATAGTTTTATACAAATTTCCACCCCCTATTTTAACCCCTTAGGCCCTAAAGCCTAGGGGATGAATTTCCAAAAATCCCCTTTTGCTTCCCTACCCCCCCAAAGAATAATCTTCAAATTTCAACTCCTTAGGTCCAGTGGTTTAGGCTGTGATCGATCTGTCAGTCAGTTTCCTTTCCTTTCCCTCGGCGATGAAATTATCAAAAACACCACGTATACATTTATTTTCAATCGTCAACCTTAACACAAAATTGGAAGATTCTAACTTTTAAACTGACAGACTTTCATACAAATGTTATTTTACCTCTTTAGGAGGCGAATTTTGAAAAATCATTTTTTAGTGCACCCTAGACGTCATAAGGAACCTACGTGGCAAATTTGGAATGTCTAGATCTAGCGGTTTGGGCTGTGCGTTGATCAGTTTATTTTTGTACGTATGTTAGTCCGGGAGCCAGTACAGTAGAAAAGGCGTAGCTGACCTTTAGTAGCTTCAACTGCTCTTTGTCGGCCGCGGCTTAACTTGGTAAATTTTGCGTTGTAAGTTGAAGTTTTTCACAGCTTTAAAATAATAATGTCAGAATAGTATTTTCTCAAACATGCTCGGAATGAACGGTTTTCCGATTGATACACGGACGGAAAGTTTCCATTTTAACTACTACTAGGAGTAAAATAGGAACATACGGGCAAAATTAAATGACAACTGGGGATCGCCTATATCGATAAACTCAATTATCAATATTTTTCCCATATACTAGTGATCGCTTCAAGTTTTCTAACTCAAAAACTTTAATAATGATTAATCAACCCGGACCAAATTTGACCTGACACAATCAGTCTTTCATTTTTAATCACCTAGGGTAAAGTCACCAGTAGTCAGCCAGAGACCAGTAGTCGACCATATATGAGTGCGAAGAGTGGGAAATATATCTTTCGTACTTTTCCCACTCATACAAAGTATAGGCAGAGGCTGACTACAGGTCTCTGGCTGACCATTGGTTACTTTACCCTATATGCAAATTGACGTCATCGACACCAAACAGTCGCTACTTTGTGTAAGTCTTAATGATAAAATGTGTTTTTTTTTTTTAATGACACTTGTTTCTGATTATTTTTCAGGGTGGTCGGAAGACGACGGCGAGCGCGACTCGCACTACCGCCTAACGCTGACCAAGATGTCGGCCAGGCACAGCGACCAGTACATCTGCGCCTCCCCCGCCGGACAGACCAACACCATGCAGATTAAAGTTGTTAGTGAGTTTGCTTGCTGCATAGAACCTTTTGCAGGATATATATTATATAGTTATATATTAGATATATATTATATTAAGTCGGTCCAGCCATTTAGAAAGAGTTAGATGATTGGTGACATACTGACAGCAACGCCACCTACCGGGTCCAATTCTATTTTTAAACCATCAAGGAACCCATTGAAATATACACACAAAATTTCATAGCAGCGGCCGCGTCTTCATCCGCTAACGTTCGAGTATAGTTAATAACACGGGAACTTTGAAATTTTCCGAGATAAAAAGTGGCCTATGTTTTAATCCAGTGTATAAGCTATCTCCATTTCATCCAGTTCCGTCCAGCCGTTGCAGCGTGAAAGAGTAACAAACATCCATCCATACTTATATATTATGTATATGTGGGTGAATCAACTTTTAAGGTACTCCTTTTCTTTTGCGGTATCTAAACTTTCCTGGTGACTTATCATTAATAATAATGTATGAATATTAATATCAGACCACCAAATTTACAGACCGTACACGTTAAACACCTCAAATATTATTTAATCTTCGAAAAAACCTGGTAACTCGGGGGAAAATGCACATTTTCCATACAAAACCTAGGGACAACATCGTCCGCTGCGTTACCAACTATATTATTATTTCAAACTGTACTATTTTTAAATCAAATCATTTCAAATGCTAGCCTAATTGTCTGATTTAATAAGCGTGTAAGCTACGTCGTTGGCAAATATATAGTTTTTCTAAACACATATAATTTGTGAAACATGTCGAAAAATGGGGAGTACCTTAGAAGTTGATTCACCCATGTATCCTATCTTATCCTATCGTACTAATATTATAAACGCGAAAGTTTGTTCACACGGCTAAAGTCGCAATGTCCATAACCGAGGAGTTGCACTTCGAATTGTTACCCATCCCCCATATTTGCCGGATTTCTGAAATCTTAAAAAGTGGCTAGGTGGACAAAAATATTCCTCGAACACTGAAGTCATAGAAGCTGTAAATGGGTATTTTGAGAGGCTTGAAGAATCATTCTTTCGAAATGGGATAATGGCCTTGGCGAAACGTTGGGCTAAGTGCGTTGACTTAGAAGGTACCTACTACGTTGAAAAATAAAACATCAAATTTATATATATTGTATTATTTCTGTGCCGTTTTGGAAACTTATCAACCCGCCCTCGTAATATACTCGTTTTAACTCGTAACAGTATTAAAAGCCTTTATTCCCTTAGTCGACTCTTACGATATCCAAGGGAAGACATGGACTGGCACTATTGTAACCACGCAACCACACGGTATTTTGAGCCGGCAACTTCATTATAGTTGTTATATAATAATAATATAACCAATGAAATCACAATAATAATGCATTATAACGACATACATTATATAAAAAGCGCATACATTATTTTTATTTATTTAATTATAAAAAGAAAAATACACTTTTTAACAAATAAAGCCAATATTAGAAACCTCGGTTTATACAATAGCAGGCGAGATCGCGCGAAGCGGTCCGTAAATACACAAAGAGAATTAAAAATACATATAATGTAAATAAGGAATTTCAAAGGAATAGTTTTCACGACTAAGTAGACTCCATTACTTTTCGAGTTACAAATGTCTAAAACGGTTCTACAAAAAATGGTTTACAATAACATTAAATAGAAAATTTGGATAATCATTATTGTTTATGTTTTGGAGATACTGTTAGCCTCGACATTCATAAAATTACTCAGTTTAATGTGTATCCCAAAAGGCGATGGAGAGGGCTACGCTCAGAGTGTCACTGCGTGATAGAATCAGGAATGAGGAAATCCGCAGGAGAACTAGGGTTACCGCCATAGCCCGAAGAATTGCCAAACTGAAGTGGCAGTGGGCGGGGCACGTTGCTCGTAGAACTGATAGCCGATCGAGCTTTTCGAATGGCGACCACGAGTTGGAAGACGCAGAGTGGGTAGACCTCCCACGAGATGGTCTGACGACCTCGTGAAGGTTGCGGGAACCTTGTGGATGCAGATAGCACGTGACCGGTCGTTGTGGCGATCCTTGGGGGAAGCATATGTCCTGCATTGGACGTCGTTTGGCTGAAATGATGAATGTGTATCTGGATGTTTGTCTGTGGCATCGTAAATATCGCCCAAACGGTTGGACTGATTGCGGCGAGTTTTGAATGCTAAAGTAGCTTTCATTATCGGGAAATCGGTCAGGCTCTTTAAGAGATATCAGCTCTGAAAATCGGGTGTTTTCATTTATTATATATTTATTTGTGTTTTTAGCACGATACGATGGAATTGTAGCGGCTTTAGCTTTATTTAATTAAAAGATAATCATTTCCTTTGAGCCAATACACCTATTCTATGTCTTATAACTGCATAAATGTAGGTCCATTTCGGGTGGATTGTCCTGGGTTCTTTAAAGACGCCATTGGATGGAACCCTACGCTGGGCATGGCCCTTGCCCGGTTTTATTTATGTTAACAGAATTTAACAATTATAAATCCCTGTTCGCAGGCGTGAGCTGCCCCGCTTTGAAGGTAAGTTCACCGCACGTGCGGCAGTTCGCGCAGGGCTCGCGGCTCGGGCACTCGGTGCACTTCAGCTGCCAGCCAGGGTTCCACCTCGATGGGGCCTCGGTTCTCACGTGCAACGCTGATGGTGAGTCGATGCTATGTAAATTACACCTTCCTAACACGACACAAAGTCTCTTTTAATCTTGAACTTGTGATGCTGTAGTGACGGCCTGAGACGCCTGTGGCGTTCAAAAGGTTAAGTCGTGTTCAGACCTCGGGACTATCGGGGCTAAATCAAATGACAGGTGTAAGAATCTATAATTAGACTGACCACGATGAAATTTATTTAACTTTTTTTTCTTCATTGTTTACACCAATACTTAGATGATAAGATAACGATACTTACAAATACAAAGTTAACCTAGTGTAACACCCACTTAAGAGGCCGTACACGAAATTTTGCCGATATCGCTGATTTACGTGATTTTCCAGACGTGATTTTACAGTTGAAATACTGTATTTCTACAAGTTTTAATACACAACACGAAAGATAAATTCTAATTTTATCGAATGAATGAGCTACTTTTCTGTTTTCATTATTTTATTTTGATTAATCGACCTGACACTGGCGACTGTTATGTGAATTTTGCTGGAAGAGGTTTAGAATGTCACATATTCATGAACCGTTTTGACGTCTAAACGGTATGAAAAATTTACAATGTATTGCTGTGAAAGTCGTCTAAAGAATGTATGAATTACCTACTTTTTACCACTTTCAAATAAATTTTTCGAGTAAAAAAATAAATAAACTTGGTATTTTTTTACAGAAAACGGGCAAAAAATATTTTTTATTTCGGCTACTCAGAACTCTCGTTTATAAAATTAAAACAATAGAAATAAACTTTAGTTCATAATCAATCCATTACCTAAAAAAAATATCCAAAAAGTTCAAAAGAATTGGCAATAAATAATGTTTTAAAACAACCTAAATCTCGCATTTTGATACTCGACAAAAATAAAAAAGTGGCTCATTTATTCGTAGCTCATTTATTCGATCATAACTTAAATGATATTTAATGTTGAGCATTAAAACTTATAGAAAAGCAGTATTTTAACTGTTAAATCACAAAAATAAGCAAAACGGTCAAAAAATCGTGTACGGCCTCTTAAAGGTAAACACCGTATACAGTGTAGGTTCTACTCGTACTTGCTTTGATATTGTACGCCAAATATTTTCATGATTTTTAACACTTAGGGTCTCCCCAGCCCTATCGACGCGGAATCGACTTGAGCCAGTAAAAAAATAAATTATGTCCTGCTACGAATAAGATTCCGACAAAAAATGTGTCTGGCTGTACTTTTTTGTTCAATCATCATCTGTTTATTGAGACCATACCGTAATAATATAATTACTTCAGTCATACTCGTAGCACATAACTGAATAGGTTCCTGCGGTGGTGGTGGAGCGGTGCGGGAGGGGGATGCATGTGACGTAACAGAACTGTCTAGCTGTACACGTGTACCTAAATTGAATTTGTATAATTGAGTATAACATTATAAACTGTCAAAATTAGTTGCATACAATATGATAATTGATAAGTGTAAATACTATGAACCGATTTTTTTTTATTTGACTGTTTTAGTTGTCGTACTCTTTGTTCTGACGCCTAACCTCGGCAACGGTTTTTTTACCGTACCTTACACTTTATTAACAACTTGTTTAGTTTGAGGCGTTTGAGCTCTATTCGGAGGACTCATCTTCCGTTCTAAATTTCATGTGCGATCAAAGCGGCCAGTTCAAATTACACGTGTTGACGACAGCGATGCCGACGCCAGACTGAAGTCTTTTGACGTAACGAAAACACTCCTTCCGCACCGCTCCACTACCGCAGGGACCTATTCAGTTAAGCGCTGACCCTATAATAGTCCTTTGTCGTGCGCTAAATGCCAACAAATGGCTAGTCACGAAAAATGTGTCAGGATTGTTACAAAAATATATTTCCAAGTACGATACTACAGATTGGTGATGTACGGTTGATCAAAATAATATATCGTTACTACTTTGAAAAAAAACTCGTATCAGATATTTCGAGATGTATGAAATTGAACTTAATTCTCTTCACGTTTAATTTTAAAATCGTACGTCACCATATATGAGATACGAGGTTTTTTCAAAGTAATGACGATAATGTAGTTGTTCGAATTACTACATACATAATGTACCTACATTAACTTCTAAACCAGTTCTAATCAAATGTTACCTTCGCGATTTGAGGTTTAACATCAGTACTAAAAAATATGTAGCATATATAACGCATTTGTTGTGTTCAAAAACTTTCTTCTCATGTAATCCATTTTGATTCCAGGCAACTGGTCCCATCCGTCCCCGACCTGCGTGGAGACCTCGTGCCCGCTGCCAAGCGCGCTGGGCCCACATCTGAGCGTGGTGGAGTACAACTCGTCGTTCGGGGGGCGCGCCGTGTTCGCCTGCGCGTGGGGGTACCGGCTCGTGGGCGCCCCCGGGCTCGAGTGCGAGCAGGACGGCGCGTGGAGCGGCGAGGCGCCAACCTGCATACGTGAGTGTGATGCAGACGACCGAATTTTCGTGGCACTTTTGGGCTGTCGTAGTGACTTCTCATTTATCGACTTTCAATGTATATATCAATAATATCGATATGCTAAACGTCTAAATATATTGTTAGCAACTTATCGTGTCATGCTGGTAACCAAATACTGGGCTTGGCTCAACGCATCGCTCGCATGAGGGAGATATAGTACATTGTTGCAGAGGATAGAAAGTACGAGATTTTTGGACGAGTCATATAGAGGGCCGAAACGTAGTTGAGGCCCTCTAGTGTACGATTCCATAAATTGCACTTTCTACCGAGGCAGACATAGTGCTTTTCACAACTACTGAGAGGAAATAAAATAAAAATTCATATTCAAAACTCAAATTTTAATTCATGTTAATGTGAATAGTGTTAGTCAAAAGGCGTCGGTTTTTCAAAAGTAGAATAGAAGCTGTATGTATTATCGCCAATTTTACCATAGATAACTTTTTTTATATCTGTCACCTGTTCTCGAGGCTTTCGAGATTACATACATACATACATAAACTCACGCCTTCATTCCCAGAGTGGGGTAGGCAGAGCTACAGAATTACCAACAACTCTAATAACTTGTTGATAATTCTGTAACCACATTTTGCAAAATCAGGCTAAGATGTTTACCAGTGTATTAGTGACAGGTTGCAAGCCCATCGTCTAACAGTACTACAAGCCTATATTCCCTTAGTCGCCTCTTACGACATCCACGGGAAGAAATGGAGTGGCACTATTCTATCCCGGTAACCAACACGGGCAAATAATAAACTAACATTCGAGATGAATATGTCAACTCCATATAAAATTGTATTTGTTTCGCCTTATCTCCCATGTAATTTTATCTCTAGTGGTTCGAGATTAGGGGCCAAGTTTGAATTACATAAAAAAAAGCAGTGACATAGTTTTTAGCCTGTGTATCTTTTAGCAAAAATACACCTAATATTTTACGAAACAAAATGGTGTGTTATGATTGGTCGATTCCAATTTTTCATTTTAAGGAGCTATGACACAAAAAGTTGGACAACAATGTTCTCGACCAATCAGCAAATGCCGACAAAAACATTCTTGGTCTGTCCTTATAAGTGACGTTTTGTGACCCCAAACAAGAGCATCTATGGCCATATTTCCGAGCAGTGTTGTGAAAAGATTATACTCTCCATATGGGTTAATATTCGAGAAAATATACCTTTTGTTGTACAACTGAATACACATTACGGATATGTGTGTGACGTAGGTGCCGTCAGAACCCTCATTAAAGGCGTGCTCATAATGGAGGTTCCAAATAAAACGAACGGATGCTTTCAGCACGAGGTTGGCAATATGTCCCATGTGTGTAGCAGCTACGGCAAGGGGTTATTTGACATCTGTCTGACCAGTTTTATGACTATTTTGATGAGATGCCTTCCAATTATCCTCATTGTTATTATTCGGAACTTTACTCACTAGTCCACTGGTTTCCCAGCAACCCCCTGGACGGTTCTAACCAACGTGCTACCGCGTACCTTCCGTCAATGTTGACTAAGCTTCAAGCAGGTGTACCAGCCTGACTTCCGGGTACCATACCTTCCTCGTAGGTACAGACTACACCCAAATTGACAATTAATTTTTCTAAGACTATAATTTTATTAGTTCTCTGTATACTGTTCAAAAGAAGGAAGACAACAATAGTTTAAAATTTTCCCTAGAATTTATGTTTAATTTGTTATTAATTTGTGAAGATGTATTTATTCTAAAAGGGCGTAACTCGAATTCTACGGTACAATAGACAACATTACGTTAGTCTAATCCATTTAAAAAAGTAAAGTAATGACATCTAACGTCACTGACGTTGTCATAACTTTGTTGTGTGACCTGTGCGTGTGGTTTGCTTATGCGGCTTGTATCTCTGAATATCTAAAATATTACATTTCCAAAACGGTTTTTGCAATAATAACGGATACTGATACTGGACTTGACATATATAGGATAAGTATCCATCAGTCGATGTCAACTTTAAAATTATGACAGTTTGTTTTTCTCGTGAAAAAGGCTATGGTGTTACATCTAATTCCGCCGTAGTATCGGTAAAAAGATGTAACAAAAATGAAATGTTGTCAATTATGCATTTAACGTTTCCTAGTTTGGATTTACTACTTCGTTAACATGTTGCGCAGCGCTGCAATGTGTACTTCACTAAATAGACACTGGTGGCGGTAGTTCGCCTTTGTATATTCTTAATTTTTTACATCATTATTGTATTGTTTTTTTTTGTACAATAAAAGGTTTAAATACGTACATACATACACTGCGACATGTAAAGGATGGCGGAAAAGTTGTCACTACGATATATCGCAATCGGGGAGGTATTTTGCGGGCACGTCAGTTAGTAAGGTTTACAATAACAAACCGGCCAAGTGCGAGTTGAACTCGCGGGGAGAGGGTTCCGTACATAGGCAAAAAAAGTTAGAATATTTATAGGAGTTCCTGTAATCTACAACTATATGTATATTGTATTTTTTTTTCAAAATTTTAGTCTCTTTAGTTTCGGAGATCCAGGGGCGGATGGTCAATTTTCGTCTTCTTTCATGAATAAAATCAAATCTATTTATTTTACAATGATAACAAAAATATATTTGAGATCCTCATAATGAGCCCTTTCATTTGATATACGAACATAGTAAGGTTTCAAAAACTTGAAAAAAGAAAGTGTACCAAATTTCAACTCAATCGGTCCAGTAGTTTCGGAGCAAATTGGCTGTGACCGACGGACAGACAGACAGACGCACGAGTGACCCTATAAGAGTCCCGTTTTTTAATTTTTCGCACGGAACCTTAAAAAAACAACTATTTTACGAGTTGTCAGTGCAAATTATTCAAGCTTAGTATTTGTAGCCTGCTATTTATACAATGCAATATCTAGTACTTTGGTATTTACATATTTGTAATTAATACTGTACTTAGGCAGTGGTAGCCCAATATGCGATTCTATGTTATATTCGTCCGCGTAGTGGGATTGAATGACGTCAGTCATTACATTACCCAATTATATTTAATTTTATTTAAAGAAACAAGTAATTTAAGATTAAAAGACCATATAATTATTAAATATATAAACTTAAACTTATTTAGGCCCATTGTGTGCATATAATACTAATATTTTTTCTTAATTTTTGGCACTCAACTTCCTTCTTCTGCTGGAGAACGTCCTCTCAACCTCAACTGAAGTAATTCGCAAGTATTTAGAGAGCTCACGTTATTCGCAGACTCAACTTCTTTGTTTATTTATTAGATATTTTTAGTAATGCATACCCAGGATTAGGTTTTAATAAATTTAATAATTTCATGTATACTTGTTTTCCTTGAGGGTTCAGAGTAGTTCAGACGTAATATAGACATTTTATTCATAGACTTATCAATGATATTCAAGGAATCTTGCAGCGGCAATTTCGGATCCTGCAAATTATTTATGTAGTATATTAGAAAAATTATCGATAATAAAACTCATTACTGCCTCTACTTTGGCATCCGCAAATCGTTACTACTTTAAAAAAACTCGTATCTGATATTTCGAGATTAATGACTTTGAGCTTCATTCTCTCCACGTTTATGTTTATAATCGTACGTCTCGAAATATGAAATTCGAGGTTTTTTCAAAGCAATGACGAAATATACGTTTCGCTTCTCTTATAGAAATGGCTTCACGAGTATTTAGTTTATCTACACCTGATTTAACTGCAAAATAATACTTGCCTTCCTTCATTACTTGCCTTACTTCTTCTTTTCTTAAAAATTTGCGACCATGTTGAACACACGAGCGCGGCACGTTAGGTGTGTTATACTAGGATATATTTGAGACAATCCTTTTCCCGCTTTAGTCATGTAGCGTGCTGCTTCAGCGACGAAAAATAAACGTTTGTCCTTATTTTTGATATAATCTGCACCCCAATCATCAAGCCTGCTCTGAACAAGTTCTGAAATAGTTGGGTATAGCATAGACTTCTGTTTACTACATTAAAGTACATTAGCAATTTGTTTTCCTTCTGCATCCGTTGGCTCATTTATGCTTAAATAAATAAATCGTTTTTATAATGCATTTTTATTTGTTTTTTGTTTCGTCATAAACGTTTGTGAAATAAATATTGCGTAAATTACTCTCATGAGGGGGGGTTATGCTATCTTCATATTCTTTATACTTAGGTATATTTTTCTAAAAATCTTCTAAAGCTCAAGGAATAAAATAATGTGACACAACATTGCAATTGTTGTATGAATGAATTGCATAAACTTTAATGTATTTGAATATTGAAGTTTGTATCTTTATTGGCCAACTTCTCAAGAGTAGTTTCTTTCAGTTTCATTGTTCTTGATTTGTGTATTTGAGACGACAAAATGTCGATCAACGTCATATTTAAGGGGTGTATATTAACTTTGCATATTGAACAATACATGTGACCTTTCTTTAATTTAAGTTCGGACTGCTGTCGTAATAACGTATCCATTTCAATACATTTAGCGAGATAACGAAGGAATAAATAAAAAGCGAATCTTACTAATCCACATTGACAACAAATACAAACGATCGGTAAAAGTGCTAATAGATGTGTTGCTGGGCGTTTTCACTAAAAAGTGTACCCAATTAAGGACTGAAATTAAGGAACTTTAACTCTGTCAGTTTTGTGACGAAAATTAGCTATATATTGACGGCCGCAATGTATGGCTAATTTTCGTCACAAAACTGACTAAGTTAAAGTTCCTTAATTTCAGTCCTTAATTGGGTACACTTTTTAGTGAAAACGCCCTGCTGGTGAATTAGATGAAATAATTGTGTTACTTTTAAAGTACTGATCGTAAATTAGAATTTGTACTCATGACTACAGGTATAAATACTAGGTAAGTTACAAATACTTAGTACGATTAAATTAAATTAAAATATTTTTACTCGTGAATTAAAATATTTTTTGAAACCTTACTAAAAGACGTGCCTGCAAAATGCCTCCTCGATTGCGATGTATGGTCACAACATTGCGCCCCCCTATACATTTAATTTAATACCCCGTTAAGTTGAAAATGAACATATTATTGAGTTACAATTTATATAACTACACTACGGTTAACTTCTGCCTGCATCTGCTAACAAACACAAGAAAAACACCAAGTTTCTCACTTCGTATATTTTTCTTACAGCAATTTACTGCCCTGACCCGATCGTACCCGACAACGGCCGACTGCTCACCGAAGTTTCGAAGCTCGGTAAATACCCCGTCGGCGATCTGGTAATATATTCTTGCGAAGATGGTAATGAAATCGTCGGGGAATCCTCTATAGTATGTACAGAGAACGGGTTCTGGTCGCATCCACCACCGTTCTGTCTTCCCCCGTCAGAAATAAGAAAGACGGATACTATATATATAGAAAACACCACCCTTGTACATGCTGAGGAGTAGACAGAGGTAGCAGGTGAAAGAGATAAGGTGTGCCATAGTTGTAGATGATAAGGAGAAATATATTTATTCATGATATATCTAATGACATGTTGTGACCCTAATAGATTGTAAGGATTATTAATGTATTGTATATTTGAGACTATCTAATCCATAATTTTATTCTCGAGTAAATCGTTGGTCGTTCGAATAGCTATACATGGAATTACTAAGCTCGAAGTAGTAGAGTAAATGACAAACGAATGTATTACCCGCCAAAAAATATTGCTTTACAACGGAAAATAACTGTCATTAGAAAATTAGTGTTAAGTGGATTTGACATCACTGGCAGCATAAAACAAAATGTGGACGCCATTAAATTATTCTTGGAATAACTTATTCCACGCAAAATGGCGGTATAGTAACTATTGCCAAATAAGTTCACTATTCTTAGAATTATCGTTAGTAGAACGATTTACTCTCGATTAGCTGTCGATTAAATTTAAGAAAAATATTTAATCTCGTTGGTACGAATCTGCCCTTAGTCCGTAGACGTTTAAAAACCATGCGCACCTTCAGAACAATAGTGACCTAATTCAAAATTTCAGCTTTCAAACTACAAGTCATAAATTTATTGTTATAGAGACCCAACTCGAAATTTAAAATTTCTGAATTATATCACTATTGTCCTGATGGTGCGCATGGTTGTGCTTCTCGAACTCGTACATTATATATATTTTTTTATATTTAACACTGCGATTGGCTCGTCTACACGGTTGCTTCTTAAATTCTAAACAATTTCCTACTGCAACACTTGCGATGTTTGGTGCGGCTGTGGCTGCTATATAGTAGTATCCCTAAACCCGGATTTTTAATTGCGTAGAATTCTGACGTTTCTTGGTCTTGCCAGACTACAAAATATTCCTTGAACGAGTGGTGCAAAAAAGTAAAAAAAAAATCTTTAGAATATTACTTATATGATTTACATATTAGAATTTAAAATGAAATAATAAAAAGTTAATTAATACAAAGTAATTTTATTTTAAAATCGCACAATCCATACATAATATTTTGTTAACAAATTTCAGAGGAAAAAGATAATAGTTGTTGGTATCATTCAGATCATTGTCATGTATTACAAACCTTTGGAGTTAAATTATATTATTATATTTAATCATTTTTGTTTTGTGTTTTTATTTTGGAAAAAATAGACTTTAAAATCACTACTGTTGGAGATTGTAAAAGGAGAAAAAAGTAAATATAATAAATGTTGTGTGGATGAAATGGCAGCTGAAAAAGATATCACTGTGCTTCGCTTACCCCCATACCACTGTGAGCTCAACCCAATCGAGTTGATTTGGGCTCAGATAAAAGGACATGTGGCTAAGAATAATAAAACATTTAAAATGGCTGAAGTTAAATAATAATTATTAGAAGGAGTCAATAATATTACTGAAACAGAATGGCAAGGTTGTATATCACATACAATAAAAGAAGAGGACAAATTATGCAACCTTGACCATTTAATTGATGGTGTTTGCGACAAATTCATTATACATGTGGGGGAAAGTGATGACAGTGACAGCAGTATGCCTGAAGAAGATTCTGAAGATACTGAATAAAATAAATTGTTTTCATAAGTCATGTTTTATTTATTTCCTCCAGTAACTAATAACCAGGGATCGGAAATTCGGATCGATATTTACCTATACTTTCGCACCGGCTTTGTTGTTCAGTTGTATGGAGGCGGACTTAATCATAGAATTCATTACTAAAATTTCTGGGATTTCAAAAGAAATAAATTGCACCGGCATTAATTCATAATGAATTATTTATATTAACTGTTTGAAGTTATTTTTCATGTATATATTTACCAAATGTTATTTAATTTACCTGTAACTCACTAACCTAACGAATTTATAGGAGCAAAAATGAATGTTTTATCGTACATGTAAAGTAATTATTATATTAACATTTTGTAGAATCCCAGAATCCCGAAACTTATATTATTAAAATTATATTTTTAAGAAGCCGACGCCATGTTTGCCTATCTTTTTCCGGGATTTTGCCAACTTTAGGTAAATATCGATCTGAATTTCCGATCCCTGCTAATAACACTGTGACTTGTAAAGATTTCAACTTATTTAGAAGTCCCAATATTTTTTTGGCGTAGTGTCTAAAATCTTAACAATAGTATAATTTTGCATAGTTACTTCTCAAAGTTTTTAGTATTCTTATCTTAGACACGTAGGCTAATGATTTGTTTGGTTCACTGATGTTTTACCAAATAATCATTTGACAAACTATATCGTTTTACAAACTTTCATTTCGCAAACAGGTACTTCCCGCCGGATAATTTTATATTTTTTTGTGGTCAAAAGTCCAACTTAACCTAACCTATTTAATAGCCTATGCAAGTAATGTAATATGTAACGGTTTAAGCACAAATACATTTTTGCATATGAAAGTTTGTAAAACGATATAGTTTGTCAAATGATGATTTGGTCATAAGTCGGGATACCGATTTGTTTACTCTACCTTATGTATGTGAAAAAGCAACAAATTTAAATGAAGGCCAAAAACGTCAACAATAAAAAAAAAGTTTGGTACTCCTGAAACGTCAGAATTTGATAGCTGTCAGATGGCTGTCAGAATTCTACGCAATTAAAAATCAGGGTTTAGTTTTAAGGTAGATTGCAGTGGCGTCGGTGTCTAGTTTGTAGTATACCTATCAATAATTGAATGTTAACATGCCAAAGATAATTAAGTGTTAAGGTGGATACAACAACGCAGAAGTTTCATGCGATAAAACTGTATATCAGTAGCAAGGCTATAACGTCACGCTCCCTCATAAAAACGCATTTATAGTAAAAATAATTATGATAAAATAAAACCAGCTTACAGTTCTGCATTCTGTAACCCACCTAAAGAATTACAACGCAGTAGCAATATATCAAAATAATGTTACCCTTGGCCATTTTTGAAGTATGTATATCACTTTCCGACTTTTCAACAATGCCTGTAAAAATATTGTTCCTTAAAATGTAATAAATAAAATCGAATCGAATGTACAAAAAAATACTACTAAAAACGTTTAATTGTGTTCAGTACAATTACAACCACTATTGTCAAATCGTGAAATAATGAAATCATTTAAATTTAAAAGCTAATAGGAATGCATTTCATTCCCGAAGTGAATGAACTACTTGAATAAAATAAGGAAATAAAATTGTACTTTGGTATTTTTTGCCGAATAGAATAAGTTCTAAAATTCAAAAAAAAATTTGTTATATCTGTTTTTTTAATGATTTTACGTAGTTAGATTACGAAATACTTTGTTTCGTGGTTTTTGAAATATCAACCATTTTACATAACGATATTTTCAGGGCCTAAACATTATATATAGTTCCAGGTCATCTATATATCAGATTAAATCATAGCCGGACTAACGCACTTTCAGTAGGCACCCCTTTTTGGTGTATGTAGTAGATGTAGCAATTGTAATGTTCATTTATATTAAATTATAAGAAATCGTTTCTCTATTAAAAAAATACTTTCAATATAATTCGCATCTTTTTTTTTCACCATTAACATATCACACTAAAATGAATATGTCACTTTACTGAACACAATTATAAGTCCAAGTACTACCTATTCGTAGTTTGTTGACTCTCTGTTATGATCAGGGATCGGAAATTCGGTTAGGTATATACCTAAAGTTAGCAAAATCCCGAAAAAAGTAAAGCAAATGTGGCGTCGGCTTCTTAAAAATATAATTTTATATAGTTAGTATAATGAGGTAGGTACAGGTAAATTGAATTACATTTAGGTAAATTTATATATGAACGAAACTTCAGTTTCAATATGAATTTATGCTGGCGTAATTTGCTAATTTTGAAATAACGTGAATTTTATTAACAAATTAAAATTGAGTCAGCTCCCATACAACTAAACGACAACGCCGCCGTCAAAGTTTACGTAAATATCTATCCGAATTTCCGATCCCTAGTAATGATAAATATAATATAAGTAAAAGTTGATGTGCAAAGTTGAAATGCTATTTAATTTAATTTACTATATTTCTATCACCGTTTTGTGAAAAAACTTTGCAAAGATGAGTTTCACGCGATACCAGATGGAACTTAAGCATGCTATATGCCTTCTAGAAGCTTGCATTACAAACGAACAAAAAGATTTAGTGCAAATTAGCGATCATAGAAGCGGTGGAGCTGCCATACTACTGACGAAAGACGGCGTGCAGTTCAGTGAGTGTACGACATTGCAGATCTCTCCGTAGAATGTTGCTCACCTCTGTTTGCGTCGAGGTTAAAAAGAAACTGTAGGCGTACATATTATATACACTAACTGGGTTAGGTAGAAATAATAACAGCTCTGTAAAGGCAGCAAATATTTTATTATTGAGTAAAGGCACTAGTTCGAATTGCAGATGCACATCCATAGGCACAACGAATAAATATACAATAGTCTTATATAAACTTATGCTATGTATGTACAGCATTAGGGTGCGTTTTCACTAGTGCCCGGTTCCTATATTCAAGAAACGAATCGTTTTCCTTACGGGCAGTAGCGTTATGACATTTGCAACGTACAAAATGTGTCAAATTTTAACGAGACGTCACCATTCTACCAACGCTTTTGAATATAGGAACGCACCATAGGTAATGCGAACCGGCTCGTCGGATTACCGCCCGGTGTTACTTAGGATCCAATAATTGACGATAGAATCAAAAAGATTTTGGAAACTCGTCAATTTTGATTAGTTTCGTATCGATTTTTAGGTTTAATATTAAAAGATTTTTTTTCCAATTTCCAAGTTAGATCGCGACGTCCTGTAATTTCTAACATTATGCTGTAGTAGGTGTAGGTACACAGTTTCAAACTACCTATCTATTCATCCATAAAGTGATTGAAACCAAAATACACCCATAGGAGGATGGGTAATTCAGCCAATAGTAGGTAATTACCGGATATGTCATTTTAAATTCTAGAATGGCGGGTACCGAATTTTCGTGTTATCGTAAAGTAGGTAATATGAAAATGAGTGAAAACGCACCCTCAGAAGAGCCAGAGATCATTCTATATAAAACTATCTATTATAAGGAAATAAACTTGGAAATATTAATATCTACTGTCAGTTATTTAACCTTGGCACTCGCCGATAAAGTTCTTAACCCATTCATTGCCGACGCCTCACATTTTTACTCATCACGCAGTGCCGGCGTAATGCCGAGGACGCGAAATCGCGTCCTCGGCATTACGATTACACATACATGGGACGCGAATTCGCGTCTTCGGCATCCGAGATAAGAATTATGAAAATTACAAATGCACTGAATCCGAAAACCAGCAACAGTATAACATTATCCTTCATAAATAAAGTAACATTTTGGTATCAGCATTTAAGTACAGTTGTTTTCTAGCAAAAAAAAACAAATAACTTGAGGACGCGAAGTCGCGTCCTCGGCATTACGATTACACATACATGGGATGCGAATTCGCCCATTCATTGCCGAAGCCTCACATTTTTACTCATCACGCAGTGCCGGCGTAATGCCGAGGACGCGAAATCGCGTCCTCGGCATTACGATTACACATACATGGGACGCGAATTCGCGTCTTCGGCATCCGAGATAAGAATTATGAAAATTACAAATGCACTGAATCCAAAAACCAGCAACAGTAACATTATCCTTCATAAATAAAGTAACATTTTGGTATCAGCATTTAAGTACAGTTGTTTTCTAGCAAAAAAAAAACAATCGCGTCCTCGGCATTACGATTACACATACATGGGATGCGAATTCGCCCATTCATTGCCGACGCCTCACATTTTTACTCATCACGCAGTGCCGGCGTAATGCCGAGGACGCGAAATCGCGTCCTCGGCATTACGATTACACATACATGGGACGCGAATTCGCGTCTTCGGCATCCGAGATAAGAATTATGAAAATTACAAATGCACTGAATCCAAAAACCAGCAACAGTATAATATTATCCTTCATAAATAAAGTAACATATTGGTATTAGCATTTTAGTACAGTTGTTTTGTAGCAAAAAAAAACAAATAACTCGAGGACGCGAAATCGCGTCCTCGGCATTACGATTACACATACATGGGACGCGAATTCGCGTCTTCGGCAATGAATGGGTTAACAGTCAAGTTTTTCTTTGTTACATTTTTACGTAAAAGCATTTGCTGCCGGCAAAGCCAATAGGCGTTTTAATTTACGCACGCGTCATGAACGCATACAGGGCGTTTTTACGAAATGAGAGTTCCGTGTAAAAAAAAAAGATGAGCACCCGGAGTAGACCACGGCAAAACAGGATTCATTATATAAGTAAAACATAATATTGGTAATTGCAACTTCTGAATCACATTTATTTATGATTGTAAATAACTAAATAGCAGGTGATGAACCAAGAAATGAAATCCTAAGTTGTAAATTCAATGCGAAAAAATCCTTTTAACTCTTGCTCGGATGCAGTGTTCCATGCCCGGTGCCACAGCACAGACGCAAAATGTAGCTACTTATAGGGCGTTTACATTTTTCGGTTTTGCCGTATCTCATCTCAGTGTCTAATGTAGGTTAACTGTTTTTCATGTTAAATAACGACGCCGATAAAACCGAATTCGGTCACCGTTTTTAATGTAGACACGGCCGACGTCCGCGCCGCGACACTATAATTCGTAGAAATGGTAAATTGACACAACCACATACACAATAAATATTTCATTAAAAGAACACAGCATTTTCTAAATTATCTGTTCAATGACTAACCCCTATTCTCTAGGCATTTATAAAAGACGGACACTAACCAACATTGATTCAAGACGCTACCTTTTAAAAATAAAACATTAGATTCTTAAATGCTATTTTAATATTATTACACACACATAAAACATACAAGGACCGCTTTTGGGTTTCAAATGTCAGAATCATGTTGCATTTAGGCTAAGGCTACACTGACCCACAACGCGATCTACGATACCCATGGCCATACAAAAACGTCGTTGCAGCTATGTATAGTTATTACTGTGCAATATAATCTTGAAAAATCCATTGGATTTGTACATTGACGATATTAGCTTAAATACTGTAGGTGTCTCGAGTCATCGACAAGTCTATCGTGAGAACGCTATTATTATGCATCAACCTAGGTCATTCGACGAACTTTTGGCGTCCCAGAGGCCCTACTTTGAAAATCAAAGTTCGAAGTTAACTGTCACTCGTCATTCGAGACTAAATCGAGAGAAAGAGATGGAGCTAACGTAACTGCGAATTTGGAATTTCAATGCAGGGCCTCAGTTAATCGCTGTTAAAAGAACAGCACCACTGATTACGTTGCGTTGCGACCAAGTGTAGCCTTAGTTTTATGCTGACAAAATTGTAATAATTGTAAGTAGATTTAAAAACAGCTTAACTTTTCGCCTTATTACCTAAACACTATAAACTCATCGAACCTAAAAACTTCCATGCCCGGTAACGTGTTTCACATTTGTATGAAACATTTTTTTTTCTTTTTTTATAAGTCGTCGCTTACGCCCTAACTCTTTCTATTAATATGTTAAAAAATGAGAATGTCTACTTTCAAGGTGATTGGACTTAGGAGGAACAGATTTTCAATATATATTAAGTTTCCAAAAACAACAGTCAATAACTAACTTTCCTGTCAAACAGGATATTGACCATCCTCACTGTTTTTTCCGCCTGTTGCGGCTTTGGAGAATTGCATAATCATTAATCATGAAAATTTATTCCAAAACTTGTCAAAGTGTGCAATCCCTAAATATACCACCAGCTAATTGTATTATAATAATATAATTTTAAATAATTACTGGTCTTTTAAATAAGTAGGACCAAGAAATCGATCGAATTCATTAAAAAACTGCAATATGACAAAAATTAAACACCTTAAATTGGCCAGTTGCAAAAATGTTCGTTAATTAAATGTCGCCTTTAAAGATAACATAAAGATAAAGACATTTATTCAGTAAGTTTATCTTACAGAATGAGAAAGTGACACAAATCTAACACAAAACAAGTTGTGAAAACCCGACTGCGTTTTTTTAAATTGTCGTTTATATATAAAATGTAAAAAAAAAATAACCCCCCCTCTCATTAATATGATTAATATACACTTTATCACTCCCACAACCAAGGCGAATCTAACGACAAAGAAATAGACAGACATACAGTGGTGGCCAGATAATTAGAAACGCTTGCTTTTTCCCATACAATTGCCTACAAATATGACTTTTTAATTTTGACAACCAATCAAAATTTTTAACCAATTTTATTATTAGTTACATTTATCGTTAACTAATTAACAAAGTTTTAAATGTATGTACAATTTATCGGCGTTAAGAATGAATCTTTCATTTTATATGGACTGTGCCACCACTGTACAACAAACACTTAAAAACATAACCCTCTTTCTCAAGCAGTCGTGTACAAAGGTGTCCTAATGTTCCTAATGGGAAATTAGTGCTAATGAACGTTTGTGCAACTGAGCGTAAATAACTATCCTGTTGTTCTCTGGAGAAACATATCATCATCGACTAACACCTATAGTCTTATGACGCAAGGTCGATGACCAACCAATAGTGAAACCGCTATATCTATACTTTATCGGTCTAGATTTCTATAACATTAATTAAGTAGAGTTATTTTACGAGTTTTTTTTCTTGGATGGTTATTCTATATATTGTGATGTTATTGTTTTTCTTAAATATGTTTACTGTTTAACTTAATTATAGCTCATAGCTAATACAAACGATGAAATGAACTCTTATGACCATTTACTTATTTACCATTCGCTCATTCTAAACTGAGATATCATTAAATATTTATATTTATTATAAGTATAAGAAAAAGTTGTGTTTAGCTACGAAACATAAAATAAGTGTAGGTATTATACATAAATTCATAACATGCGAGTATGCATACATTACATCAATAAAATAAAATTATCTATTAACAGATATTTGCGCTATTAAAAATATTAGGCACAATAGGAAAATTAAATATGAAATAAAATAAATTGTTAATCTAGTCAGTCTTACATTAGGCACCGTATATCCATTTAGAAACACAATTATACAAAAATATAAAATATTATTATTTCTATTACAGCAGTTCACAGGCGTTTAAGAACTTTTTAAATCCCCGGTGTTTCTCTCTGAATAATATGCAGACAAAAATATAATAGGAGTCAGCTAAAGTCAGGTTACGGTGTAATAAATAATAGCCAAAAATGTACGGCAGAACGGCAGTTGATTGAAAACCAAATGTATTGAATAACACTTGAACCAGGTAAATACATCAGAAATCTTAATTTACCTAGTCCTAAATTAGAGCCCATTGGAAATCGGTTCCCCCAAACATTTTTCGTTATGATGCTTGTTACATCATAACGAAAAATCGACCTGGATTATAAATTGACAGCCTTGCACAACTACTCCCCGAGGTTTTCCAAAAATATTGACGTCGTTAAATATAACAAGCTGAACAATTTAAGCGGAAATTATCGACTGCAAGAACTGAACTGAAAGACTTAACGACGAATTGCATTCGAAGGTTAAAAGTGTTAGAACTACTTAGGACAATGTAAATAGGAATTACAATAAAGACTCATTCAAAACGTAGCAATTAATTAAGACGGCCACCAGTTCAGATGACGGGTTGATTCGACGCTGTGGTTGTTAATAAAACAATTGAAAAGCAACGCGCATGAGAGCCTGATAAGGAAAACAAGCAACAATGTCTTCAATTGGTTCATCAACTGTCGATAGTGGAGAGAAACAATACCAAGTTCCTAAGTATTTACAGGATACAAGAGGAACGAGAAAAGGTTGGTATGACCCGGTCAATTATCTTTAACATGAGAGTAAGCAAAGGTGATTGAGCACACGTACCCTACCAAGCATACGAAAATTAAAATCAATCTGTATGGTTTTTGCTAAAAACTGCTTTGTTTTGGATTCCTTTCCGCGTAAGAAATAGACTTATCCGACACATTAGCGTATTTATCGAGCCTTCGTAGTCAATTTAAAGCAGTAAAAAAAAAACACATTCATACAAAACTGCGCTACGTATATTATATGCCCATTAATTTCACGGCGAAGTGACGGCTCTTGGTACGGGAAGGTTCCGGGATGGCCAGCGCGGACCGGAAAACAAGGTGACCCCCAATCTGGTGAAAATCTCGGGAAACCGATGGATGCCAAAAGCACAAAACCAACCGTGGTGAGATCCTTGGAGTAGGTATATGTTCAGCGATGCCTACGTCCAGCCAGTGGATGTCATAACTAATTTACCTTGTGTTATAAATTTCGAGACACACTTTTACTTTAAAAAATAGAACAATAATACGGTAGCTATCTAATTCTTCTTTCAATTTTGAATTTTGAACCGCGGTCTGTAAGGACAACTGCGAAGCGAAAATCAAAATAATCGGAGAGCGACTTCGCCGAAATTCAAGTCGCAGCCAGAAAAAAATCGCTATGCTGAATAACATTTCGCGTGTTACAGTAAACAAAAAACTGAAATACCATCTCAAGGTTAAAGGCTTACACAGTCGTAGGAAAGTTCACTTCCTTAATGATTGCCTTCGTGAATTACGACGCGAACGTTGTCCGATGCTGCTTTAGAGAAACCATCTGAAAAAAATCTTCACGTTCGAAGAAAAGTTCAACCGACAGAAAATAAAGTTTATGCCAAAAACAGCAAAGATGTTCCAGCTCTTGCACGAAATGTATCGCGTACCCATCATCCAGCGAATGTCATGGTATGGTGGAGCGTTTCGTATGAAGGTGTCACTCCGCTCCATTTTTGCCAACAAGGCGTCAAGGAGCTTGTATAAAGAATAGAGACTGTCATTTTGAGTAATAATTGTTTGTAAGTTATTGTTTAATGCATACTTATTACTATCTGATTTTTTTTTCTATATACTAAACCAAAAAATAATAATTATGAATATATTATTTCGTCTCAAAACTTATGAAGTCACGAGGTATATAACCATCCAACCTCAATAGAAATATTTGTTCCTTATAAGTAAATGTTCAGCTAAACATTAATTAAAAAAATGAATTTAACTTGAGAACTATGCAGCTTTTGGATAAAATTGGATCGCACGATTTTATTCTGAAAAGCATCGCCATTTTTTAGAAACTCTTTTATGCCAAGCCATATCTATGAATTATTTAATTATAGCCTTACTATATTACCTTATTAAGGTTTGCTTCAAATGAACAGCTCTTCTTAAAAGTGATTTCTTTTTCAACATGAAAACAAGCAAATTGACTGTCTACTAAACATAATGTGCGAACGACGAAACAAAAATATTACAGGCAAAACTAATTGAACTTTCAAAGTAGCTCCATTATCTGTCCGCTAAGTATTAAAACTAATGAACAAGGTGACATTGAAGATAATCCTTGACACAACGTCAGTTTCACAGTAAACACTGAAAACAGCAACAGCAAGCGTATTTAAATCTTACATGATTTGTCAAGAATGTAAACATTAATTACAAACTATCATGAGATTAAGATACAATTCTTCAGTATTGTGGAATTATCAATCGTCTAAGGTCCATTGAGTGATAAGACAGATACATGATTTATATACTATACCTATTCACTGCATGGAGCTACTAGGGTTGATTTTCTGAAGTGTTAACATTGTTGCTTCACGTGTTGTTTCATGTGATAATGTAATAATGCGATGCGATTGCTATATAAAAGTACAGTTGCACAAGCAATTTTTCACGCCAATTTACAGTAGACAACAATAAATGGTTTTCTTTGACTTCGTGTGGTAAAACGAGACGCCCATATATCATCTGCAAATAATCGCCGAGAACAGTTGCTCGTGTAACCTTTAGGATTAGAAATAGATAACTTTAAAGTGTAGATAACAGACATTGTATAACTAATTACAAGCAGTATTTCATTCATCAAAGTTTAGTTGAAATAATATTATAGTTTTGTTTCATATTCGAAAATTCAACTTACTTAGGTACCTACTAGATTAAATCTGAATTGGCTAACGTTTCAATAAACACTTCTTCTGTTTACATATTCGAGAACTGCCACTAATGTTCAAAAATGCTTTAATCTGGTACTATATGACCCTCAATATGGTAATTTCGACTTAGAAGGAGACGAGACTTACATCTATTTAAATATGTAGATATATGATTAAGTATAGGAAATGACATAGGATATAAATCTGAGATTGGCACTTTATAGTAGATCACTTAGGTCAATTCTAGAAATTGTAATAAATATATTTATAAGTTAAGATCTATGCATGATGAAGATGTATTGCTTTGCTTCCATAAGGCACATCACATCTATATATTTAGCTTATATTCATGAATTGCGTGAACTTACATTATAAATTCTACTTGATTTAATACAAAAAATATGGCCTCGAAAGCAAAACCTTGAAATAAACAAGACTTGTAACACAGATGTTTAAACAGTGGTTTTAATGTAATGTTATAATTTGTGAACCTGACTTTATACAAGTACATGGCACAAGTAGGTTATCTGATCTAAACTTAGTATCCCTATTAAATGTAGACCTTTATGATTGGAAAACAAGGCTAGCATTGTCAAGGTAATGTTACAATTATATGAGACGCATCTAATGATACCAATAACTGCAACAACTGATTGCATAATGCAAGTGCAAGATTGCATGTCATATGATGTTAGACATTCGATGATTATAAACGCATGGAACGGAATGCAAATATTAAGAATGTGTATAAAAAAATAAGTTAACGGAATATGAGCTCGCAATACGGTATTCAAGTTCGCTTATCACTTGCACACTTTAATTGATGTTTTCTTGATCACCCAGAATCCCATAGAATATGGTGGCATTGAAATATGATTACCATACTTTATTTGGTGAGGCTTAAGATCAGGCAATGATGATTCAAAATACAATGGCCAACCATTCAGATGAATTGTCTTGGTTCTTCTATTGTTTGACGGGGCACTAAGGATGTACTCGTCAATTAACAAATTGTTTCCATGCAAAGCAGTGCCATTGAGGAGAAACTTCGCTTTAGCCATTTCTAAATTGACTGCAAAAATTGTTACGGCAGATGTATCATTGGTATATTTTCTATTTGCACAATGGGCATACATTCGTTGGTGGGGTGAGCAGTGGCAATGTACAGTTAAAACTTTATTTCCAACCAGTTTTTTGTAGAGGACACTTACCCACCAATCTGGTAGTGGCTCTAAGTCTGAATTAATAAGACTGTAGTTTCCTCCAAAGAAGCTCTGTCTAATGACTGTGGTCACATTGTACTTTGCTGCAAGTCCAAGTTTATCCAGCCACAGCGGGCTTCCTGCATAAGAATTCGAGAGACCTGGTGCTCCACCACCATAGGAACTACTAGTTTCCGTCAACCACATCGGTATATTAGTATATTTAGAAGTATGAGCGTGCATTGTCTTCAATTGCTCCTCAAGTAAATTAAATGTTGCGGGCTTCCAAAAATCTTCTAGCTTAGCTGTTCTGCTGTTGAGATAATATTGATGCCAGGACCTTGCATTAATATAATGAGAACCATTAGATAGGAAGTCCACCATGTACTGCAAACACTCGGGACGTTTTTCTTGGGGTCGGGTTGTGTCAGGTCCAACTAGCATGGAATGTTTGTAGTCGTAATCGTTAAGAACTTTACGGAGATGCTTAAAATCGTGAGCCAATGCATGAGGAGAGACACTTACATTGAAAACATGCCTGAAAGAGTTGGGTTCATTACCCAACTGCCAGTCCACATGGTACTTCCGGTGCTTGGAGTACTCCAAGAGCTGAATAGCATTTTGATCGTTCCAGCCATTTTCATCACGTAACATGGCATTAAGACTGAATAACAATTTCAGTTTGGTGGCTTTGCAGAACTCATTGATCTCTGACCATTTTTTACCAGACATTAAGAAGAACGGTAGGAACTTGTGTCTGCAAAGGTTGTCTAGTGCAGAGCAAAATTTTTTTGAGTAGTTTCCAGGACAGTAGTCACATGTGGTATCTGGTACTACATCTCGGCTAAAAATAAGACGCTCGGACATCGTGCCGCCGAGCCGCAGCCTTGCCGGCGATAACGCAGCCGCTAGCTTCCTGAATCTTGCTTTAGTAAAATCCACTTTTTGAAAATGTTCTATTTGCGATGTATCGATACCAATACTTAGAAACTCATTGGTAACGATTGCTCTCACCTTCTGATGCTCGTTGATCGTGACATAACATCTCTCATGCGCGTTGTACTTGAAAAACACCACCAAAACAGCAACGTTGAAACATGTTAATAAAACACAAACGGCCACCAGGCGCTTATTCGACATCATTGTAGTCTCTATTTTCTAATAAATACATCAACACAATTGATTTTATAAATTCCCAGCGAGACCGTGCAACGCGTGGCGTTCGAGCGATGTTAAAATCATTTATATTTATTTAACCGGTATTGGTAACAGAATTAGCGGCCGAAAGTACCGCAGCCGAAGCTGCGAATCGAGACGAAAGTTTCAACTTTCAATACAAAAGCGACGCGACAGCAAGTAATCACACCGACGAATGACAGAAGGTGGGATACCAGACTAAAGTTGAAATCTGACGTGTGATTACTGTCAAAACCACACTGTTTTTTTTTTATATTTTCTTTCACGGAGCCTAGAACACTGTCAGCTGATGCTATTATTCCGTACTTAAATATGTCTGTACTTGTGTATATAAAAAAATTGCTTCCTGCATGACAAAGCGTCTCTTGAGGACGGCTTAACTAATTTTGTTTTTTTTTACGTTATTGTTAGGACAAGGTTTGTATGAAACAAATAATAATCACCCGGGCAAAGCAGGGCATGAACTGCTAGTAAAATATGCTTGTATTTAAAATGGCGAGTTATCTCTCTTTCGGACGCCACAGTCGGCTCAGGCCGTCAACTGAAAGTCGTGCCATTGACGCCACCGTTTCGTATCAATTAAGTTGTAATCTGCATAGCAAACATGTTTGGCGTGTGAGTGACACTTTTTGTATTTGACGTAAGGCCAGGCTATCCCCACTCGTTCAAAGCTGATCTCTAAGGCACAGATTAAGTAAGAGTTACTACGTAACAGATATTTATCTGAGCGAGGTACGTCCGATAATCACCGCCTGACGGAACATAGTTGCCGATGCTAATACATCAAGGATGCCCGCGCGCGGCGATGTCAACTCGCTCGACCGGTTTTTGAGTGTCGAGACATGGTCGAGACACGTCAAGCGAGATGCAAGTAGGCGAGTAGTACACTCTTACTTAATCTGTGGTAGTAGGTACATTCTAGTCATTACTTCAAGTTCGGTTAGATGTGTGTGGTGTGTTGTTGTTTCTTTGAATTATTTTGGTGAATGTAATTAAGTAATTAAAACTATTCATTAGATTTCGAATTTTTACCGTATTGAAATTTAACAACCGATTATTCCGGTCCAACAAAAACTTGCGACAGCATTTTTTAAAGTTGAATCATATGTAAAACCTGTGTAAAACAATAAAAAATAACAAATAAATATTATATTTTGATTATTCAAGTAACTGTTTTTCTCATAATGTGTACCTGTTAATTTATATTAATATTTTCGATGTGTTGACAACCCTACCGTTCGAGCGAGCAAACGTAGGTATAACTATACGTTCGCAGTAAACTACGAAAAATGAACTTTCAATAGGAGTTAATATGGTTTATTTAGGCGCGTTCGGCCAGCATTATACATATATTTTATATGTATTCAATATTTTTTACGTGTTGACCGGACCTACTTTATCGCTTTGTATAGAAGTGAAATATGCCTGTCTAAGGGCCGTATTAATTAACTCATCTCGGCTGAGATGCCCGTCACAAGATACGTCAAACCATAGAAAACTGTAATTTTAGACGCACCTTGAGACGAGCATTACAGTCGAGATCAGTTTATTCGATTCGGAACTGGTTTTTATGTACAGTTTTTGTATATGTATTCGACGTGATTTTAATATCGTATTATCAACTGAGGTTCTCAAGTCGTCTGGTTCTTTATCAAAATTTGTTCTTTTATACTTTTACCTCACAATTCCGCCATTTATGAACCAATTTAGTTTTCTTTTTAAATTTAAATGCTTTGACCGCCAAATGGCCCCATATAAATGATTCGGATCGGATTCGGATTGTAGTAACTACAGTACGGACACCGAGTGATGGCACTTGACACATCTGACAATAGTGTTGTGAAACACTCCATTTAGTTAAATACGGTCCACGCTAACGGTACCTCTGAAGACTCTTCTGCCAGTCACACAATCGACTCACGAAAACACTCCATTTAGTTTAGTTAAATGGAGTGTTTCACAACACTATTGTCAGATGTGTCAAGTGCCATCACTCGGTGTCCCTACTTTAGGTTTTTATAATTTTTTCATTTAGTATTTTATCCGCTTTCTTTATTTGGCGCAAGTCCAGCTTAGATTTTTTTAAATGAATATAATTATGGAGGGTGGGAGGAGGGTGGGCTAATTTGGTCTATAAGACCAATGAGGACAAGCGATATGTCACCGGATACGTAATTCTAAGTTGTAAAACTATCACTACGGCAGGTAGGTCGAAATCTTTGTGTGATAACAGTTATCGCCATGCAAAGACAGCGGTGTTCCAAAGTAATTATGCTAACGTCGTCCATGTAGGCGTCCCGATTTTTTAAATATGTATTTCTTACAGTTATTTGAGGTTTGCCGCTACACAAAATCGTTGTAGAATTAAAAAGGATATCCGATGATATAGTGCTTATTGTTATTGGTTTCTAGGCCGGTGTTCATACATTTCTGCCCATTCCCCTTTCACATTGCACTCTAGTCAACAAAATCTAGTCCATACAAATGGTATGGAGGTATCAAATGCTTAGATTTTATAGCTTTTTCATTGCATTGCACCTGCAAACCCTTTAAACGCCATTAGCGGATATACCCGCAGTACTCGTAGAGGCAAAGGTTAAATTCCACCTTACAGAACCTTAGTGAACCAACAGCCAACAGTACGGATGCCTCTTCGATAACAACAATAACTCTTACTGAGTTATTGTTGACGGCCAATTTATTGCTCTCAAAAATTGGCCTTGTTCGTTAACCTTAAGGGCATGCGCATTCGCAGTTAACAGATAAAGATAAAGGCATTTATTCAGTAAGTTCTTTGCTAACCCCATCGTATGGTACGGATATATCTGTCAATGACGTTGAATTTTTCAAGTTTAATTTCTGGATTATTTATAGTGGCCAAGCCACCATCTTATAAAGTTATAAGGGGAAGTAGTAAAACACCCATAATAGTTATAAATACATTTAATTGCTTTAACAGTGGAAACACAGTCTACTAAGTTTAGGTGATAGCAGTGTGACACGACACGTATTGACAATAATTTAATCCGATACGGTACATCAGAAGTTACAAGGTGTAGAAACATACACGAATAAGTGTTCATAGTGAGTAGACTAGTTAAATACCATGAATAAAGACTACACAAATGACAATCTTTAAAAAAAATGAAAATCCTTTTTAGAAACTGTATTTAAATACACTAAATAATGTAAAAATATTTGTAAAGTGACACTTACGTTATCAAAAATAACACCTTTTAGACGTACCAAGTAAATAACTTCAAAGAAATATGTGCAACTGTAATAAAAAATAAGGTTTTAATTACCTTTAATGACTCATAAAATATAACTTAATAATATTACAACAAAATTCGACATGCTAACAAAACAAACTAAGTACAAAATGATTTAAAAAACTATAATTGACTCACTCACATCCCTCAACATTACCTTTAAAACCGATAAAATGTAATTTACGAAAACACGATTTAGTATATGGTTACATTTGAACAAGAATTAGGTAAGAACAAAAAAGTTTAGTAGGTACCTATGCCCGGAACAAAGAATTAATTGCCAGGAAAAAAGATAAGCAATATAAAGATTATACGCAAACAGGAAACGTTAATATATGAAGTAAATGAAAAACTGGCGAATCAGCGGATTTGGGTTTAAAAACCTACTTCCTCGGGTGGGACATGGCCGAACTTAATCAAGAAAACCATGAAATATACGTATATACAATAGTGTACTTATAGTTTTTAAATGTTTGAAGCAATTTAAGTTATACCCAAAAAAAACAAGGTTATGTCATGTTGTGTTTTGCTCAGAAAAATACCTTGACCAAAAATATACTAACAATAATTGTATTTAGACTTTAAAATAACCATAACGAACGAAAATTACCACATAAAAATGTCAGTTTCATAACGGGCTTAAAAGTTACAATTTTCATGTAACATTTTTAAATGTATCAAATTGGTATGATCATCAACTGCAACTTTACCTAAGTGGAAATGAAATAACCAACTTTGTCATTTCAACGTGAGCTCGTAACAATATGTTACGTATGGATAAAATATAAGCATAGAAGTTATTTCAATGGTATTGCCTTGTGTAAGGGAAAGTTACAGCGATTTGCTACGGTTATCGGTTAAAAGCAGGTTCTATTTATTCTTAATATACAGTTTTAATATCAAACCCTAACGCACCGTCCTTTGGCTTAGAGCTCATCGTGCTTAGGGCCGGAGAACTCCTCGTGGCTGATGAAGCCGTTCTTATCCTTGTCCTCGTGCTGGAAGATCTCTTCGACCAGCTTGTCGTGGCTCTCCAGCATATTCTTGATGTCTTCACTCATCTCACCGTGCTCCGGAGCTTCCATTTGCTTCTTAAGGTATTCGCTGACCTGTAATTAGAAAATGTATTTGCTTTAGATATTTGCTGTAACGGGATTTATTTCAGGCATTTATAAAATATCTGGGGGGTTATTATGAGATAGGTATGCATTTTAGTTTACGCCGAGAGAAAAGGACCGAGCTATATAACTGTCAAAGCTTTGCCTTTTACGCTCGCCGCAAAATGGACTGCATAGCTATCTCCTAATAACCCGCCTGATAAATAATGATCATTTTAACCTGCTACAGGGAAATGCAGTTTTCGATCGATCAAAGCGAACTGAAACAAAATAGGGCCCGAAAAATGTTCGTTGATAGGTAAATGTACCCTTATTTTAAACCAGTGGCCTTCCGATCAGTTATCGTTAACAATCACTACATAGTATAAAACAAAGTCGCTTGCGCTGTCTGTCCCTACGTATGCTTAAATCTTTAAAACTACGCAACGGATTTTGATGCGGTTTTTTTTAATAGATAGAGTGATTCTTAAGGAAGGTTTATATGTATAATACATTCCACGCGGGCGAAGCCGCGGGCGGGTCGCTAGTTTGAAAATAAAATCGGAATTCCAGCCATTGGAAAACATAAAATATCTGTTACAGCTACTGATTATTCGATCCCAAAGGATATTTAATGAACGCTTTGTAATGGTCGTTTAGGGAATATACCACACGAAATATGCCTGATTATCACGGTATATTATAATATTTAAGAGTTATTAAGGTTTTGTACATTGTTTGTGAGAACTAATAGTAGGTAGACATGCGCAGAGACTGAAAAATATTAAAGCTACTTATAATACTTTATGGTTAGTTTACTTTTATATGACCACTTGCAGCAAAAAGACAGATCTAGATTTAGACTAAAGCTCAGTTTAGTAAGTCTCAAATCTACATTTAAGATTACAACTAGAGTTACCGTTTCCGCCCTTAATTAACTAAGTAGTTCATCAGTTTTTCTTGTTGGGAAATTGGAACTCAGTACTCGGTGTGTTTATCTAGAGCTTAAGACTAGACTACTACACGATAAAGAATTAGCAGTAGATAGTAGTAGCCATACTTCTGTTCCCACCCAGTGATGTGCAAGTTGCGGAAAGTTTCCAATAAATTGGAAAAGTTGCAAGAAATTTCCGGTAACTTTCCCAAGAAATATAGGAAATTTAAATTTAAGAAACGGAAAGTTTCAATCCCCATACAAAATTGTGAGAAGTTTCCGAAATTTTCCTACATGAAATTTTCCGCAATTTTGGAAAGTTTCCTTTGGCACATCAGTATTCCCACCACAGACTACGGACTTATTCACATGGAAATAATTATACGACATCACACTAAAAAGCAAGATAAATAAGTATTTATTCGACGAAACACGATGTCGTATGACCTTTCACTGCGACTGTAGTCTACTATAAACAAAAGCGTAATAGTCGTCTTCTGCGTAATTTCTAGATTACGCAGAAGAGTGTTAGACGCACCAAGACTCGAAGATCCAATCACCAGAAGAATCCACCAGCCACCGTCATACTGACCTCCTCGCGCGACAACTCCTTGTCTTTATCCGTGTCCATGGCTTGGAAGGCTAACTCGATACTCACTTCTTCTCGGGAGAGCATCTGGTCCTTGTCTGCGTCGATTTCCTTGAAGACGTTGGTGGTAGGGGGGGAGTCTCCGATGTTGATCAGCTCCACCTCGAAGTGGAGGGTGGCATGGGCTGGGATCACGTTGCCAGCCCCGCGCTCACCGTAGCCAAGGGAGGATGGGATGGTCAGCTTACGCTTCTCACCTGGAATTTGAAATTTTATATTTGAGTCAATCTTCTGATGAAAAGGAGTAGAAATCAGATCTTTTCTGGTCTAAGATCCGAAAAGGAGACGACCTTCACCCAGCTGTTAATTCGATAAAAAGTATTTTATATCAAATTTAATATGGTACGTAACTTAAACGTAACTTTTAAATCAAAATGCAATTGCTTGTTTAATAGACAAATTACATATTAATCGAAAGTATAAAGCCTATAGAATATGCAAATGATAGGTTAAGTGCTAATTATTAGTACCGACTTACCTGTTTATACCTACCTACCCAATAGTTATAATGGGAAAAAATAGTCAAACTAACGTTTGCATATTCTATAGGCTTCATACTTTCGATTGGTATGTAATTTGTCTATTAATCAAGCAACTACATTTTTTTGTTTATTAGTTGACTTTTAAATTGTCTAATAATTAATTACATACTGGACTGAAAAATTTCAGCCAACCTATTCGCCATGTATAACTTAACATATTAAATTTGAAATATTAAATACTTTTTATCGAACAAAGAGCTGGGTGAACGTCGTCTCCTATTCGGATCCCCTACTACATCGTATGCTAAAAAAAAAGGAGGAGAGGCAAGTTGTATATTTTAAAACGGTTCAAGATTTAACAGAGTTGAGACAAGGGCGTCAGCCTCCTATATCGCTTTTCCTACGACAAAAATTGGTTCCGATAGTAATAGTCAACAGCATAAATAGGTAAGTGATCATTTATGTACCTTGTCACTTTAACATTATGTTTGAAATGCTATACAAAATAGTGAAACGATTGAAAGTGACAAGGTATATAAATGATCACTTATTTATGCTGTTGAATGTACATACGAAGACCCGTTAGTGACCTAACTTTCGAAAACCGATAAAGGTATACGTTTGACGTAAGCTGATGACAGATCGCGCCGACCGCATACGTCAACTCCTTACAAATTGAGTTTACATAAAACAGAAACGGTTGCATCTTAGCTGGGCCTACTGGTTATTATTAAACATTTGAAGTTTATAATTATGCATAGGGTCTTTAATAACGTTACCGTTTGAAAATCTCTGCGCATAATATTATACTTATACTCTGTCAGCAACTCGGATATAATTATTGCTTTTATTGATGTATAAAGATATTTTTATGTATATTTTATTTCTATAAAGGGTGCCTCTGACCTTGGGGCTTTGAATGCAATGCAACGATCGATTCTACTCGCTAAACTGAACGCATACATTGAAAATTACATTTAACCTGTATGAAAAACATAATCAATTTACTTAAACATATTTTTAACAAGTTACAGAACGAAAGAAGTTCAGTTTCAGGAGTAGAAACTTAACTTTTGAGAGCCAAGTCTACCAACCTGGCATGACAACAGAATGACTTCACCCAAAGTCAACCAATTGCAGATCTTGAAATCGTAACCTAGCGACCATTGTCAGTGTATGGAGAAATTATGATAGGTAATTTCGACGTTGGGAAAACGAAAATCCCACGATTTTATCCGAACGCTGATAGTTGCTATAGCTACGTTTAAACAACAGCTACTATTGGTCATACAACGCCCTATCAGCTATTCTTAATGAACACAGTCGTTATTGGTCGTTTTAATGCGTAGCCACGCTTCACAACAAAACTACAGAATCACATTGACGTTTACGTTATATTATATTATAACAGAAAACTATTTTATTTTTTTATTGATTAAATAGCATCGGTCTCGTAGAATATTTTGCCAGTGTCAGTTGAATAAAATAATGTCAATGAACCGAATTTATTTAACCTTCATGTTGTGCATACGTAAGTGCAAACTAAACAATTAAATAGGGTTACAATTAATTTCGATAAAGTTATTTTCAAAACATAAATTAAGTATTACAGAAAAAAGGTTGCTTCCATGTAATTGCGACTGTACCGTGATCGACATCAATTACTGAATAAGGAAAATTGCTACCTGATCAGATCACCGATTAAAAATCACCGTGTATAATCGGTATAAATGAATTCCCAATAATTAGTTGATGAAAAGTTAACTAAGATACAAAGTCGTTTAAGTGTTAAATGTTCTAAAATTTAAAATAAGTAAAATGAACTATCAAGTACCTGTATCGCTTTTCGGATGGGATACATAGGTAACTCAATGAAAAAAGTAGGTATATTAATTATTATTGGTAATATAATATATAATGAAGAAGTAGCAGTAGGTAATGGGCACTTCACTCTTAATTCTAATTTCATACGGTCCTAAATGGATTGTTACAAAACAAATGAATAACCTTTATCTTCTGTAAAATAAGAATCCATTACTGGAATAACTGGTTCCATCACCCTAATTGTCTGTAAAATGTCTCTGAGTAGGGCGGTATAAAAAAATAATTTACAAAATCACAGCGTAAAAATAGTATAAGTGGTAAATACGGGTAATTTATAAGATGCTTTTAAATTATACGGTTACCTACGTATACTTTAAATTTTATTATCTACGTTAAAAAAATGCGCGTGCATATTAAGTGAAGACAGGCAAACTAATTTTGAAAGGAGCTTGTGTAGGTACTTTGTCTTGGAGTTGTTAAACTTGGAGATTAAAATGGAAATTCTATATGTTTTTCGCGAGTAATGTAAGTTTGATGCGGCGGTAGTGCAAGTTTGCATATATTTTTAATTATTTTATATGTCTTCAGCGTTTCATTACTCTGAACATGCTCTGAACGACAGTTTTCGGGATGTATTTTTAAATTGTTACTCTCCATGTTTTGTTTTTGTGGCGTTTAATGATTAGTATTCGTATTGTATTGTACCTACTTATTGTAATTATAACCTTCACGGCCTATCTAATGTGGTTGCATGATATTTTGAACCATTGGAAAGGACATATAATATGGTCGATCACGGAGAAAACTATTTTGCCCTTATTAATAAACGTGGAGTAACTGTGGGGTAGCTAAACCATGTTTTATCCTTATCTGTCATTGTGACATTTGAATATGACAGATAAGGACAAAGCATGGTTTAGCTACTCGACGGTTACTCCACGTTTATTAATAAGGGCACTAGTGTTTATCAAAAAAAAATGGAATTCAGGTTTAGCTTCAAAAGATAGTTTACAGGATTAAATTTTAAAATTATCACACAGAGTATAGATAGCTGGGGTTTTTTTTAAATGTTGCTAAATGTTGTCATAGCTTGTCATACACCTGTCATGTTTTCAATCTACGAAGGCGCGTACTACAATTCTTATAACTTAACCAGCGACACGCAAAAAAGGCGCAGGTCGTTTAATTGCAGAAATCAGCCCGGCAAATAATAAATCATAATAATAATCAATAAGGTGTCGTAATGAACTCACCGACACACATGTCGAGCAGTCCCTGATCCCACCCTTTGATGACTTGGCCCACTCCGATGGTGAACGTGAAGGGTTGGTCGCGATCAAAGCTGAAAAGAAAACCATTATAAGTACATTTACCAATAAATAAGGCAATATAAAAGGCTTTTTTGAAAGTTAAGTAGTGATTTAGAAAATAAGAAAACGATTAATCTTTTGTTTTAGTATTTTTTGAAGCGCACGGCTTTTCTTATGTTTATTTGGAAAAATGTGTTTTTCTCAAAAATTACCGGAAAAGTTGACATTACTAACTCCATACTGAGACGCGAAGTACAGAGTTTACAGGGTTCCCAAATTAAAAATAAATTATATTGCGTGCTCGCTACACAAGCCCGCAATGTTGCATACAAATTTCATTGTTATCTAGTTTGTAACTTTTTAAAAAGTGAAAACGGCCATAATAAAATGAGGGCACAAGTCTCATACATCCATATTTTATTCAAAACGTAACTTTTTTATGTGTGTCTTGAATAGCTTTAGTTTTTTTTTCTATAAAAAGCTTGCGTTTCTCCTTGTCATAAAAATAAAGGCGGTAAAGAGTGATGTTATTTCACGTGAAGTTTCTGTTTATATGCGATTTGTATCTTTCGATTTTTGAGAAAAGCACTATATATGCCTCGGCAGGAACGGCAATTGCGGGCCTCGTATTTTTAAACGGACTCGCAAGCTCGTCCGTTTAAACCAATTCTCGGCCCGCAATTGGCTGCTTCACTGCCTAGGCAATAATGTACTATTAGCCCGAAAATCAGTCCCTGCCTGCGTGTCATTAGAATGTTAACATCTGGTTAACCTACAAAAGAAGGTAAAGTACAATTACAAAAATAGCTAATGAACTCGTAGTTATTAGTTTTTAATTTAATCGCCAAAATTAAAAATAGGTTTTGTTAGTATTTTCCCATTCCAAAACTCTAACATGACAGAGTTTTAACCTGATATAAAAACGAACCTAACCTACCTAATTACGATGTTATTACTATTGGAGAAATATGCGATTGGGAAAAATTTGGAAAAAGAAAAAATGCCGCGTGAATTTGGCGTTAATGTACTGCATTTGGTAATATGTCTACATTTTATGTCATTCATAGTAGTATTTGTTGGTAGTAAAAACGCAATAATTTGGTCGAAAAATTTGGTGATCGTTTATATGACGAAAATAGGTTGTAATTTTTAAGTTTTCTTTTTTAACTTTATTTTGGTGTTTCATTCTTTCTTGGGTATAAAGCTTGGGGACCTTTAGTTTTTTTGGTGTTCATTTTAAATGTTCCCATTGAGAAAGAGATCAATATGAACTTATCCGAAAAAAAATAACGTCGTAGGTAAACATCTGTATCCTAGATCTACTGTAGACTGTAAAAGCCGTTATTGATAAGTAAGCAATAAGAACCTAATGTTCAATTCAATTCAATTTTTGGGAGGATAATGGCCCTATTGATGTTTTGATGATTCTCCCAATGTCGAGGTTGGATAGCGCTCAGCCATATGACATTTTAGTCTTGTTCGGTGCGTTGACGATGCATGTTTGGTGGGATACCAGCATAAATATAACATAAGTACTTAATTATAATTGTTTTGTAACAGCAAGAAATTTATTTAAACAACCTAGTGTTAATTGTTGGATGATCCTAAGACACTAGCCCAGATTTTTGTTTTCTATCGACTCGAAATGTATGTAGTGGACCTAAGCGTTTGACGCGACCTGTCATCACATTACGTCAATCCTGTACATTATGTCGATTTTAGAAAATATCTAACTTAGCGTTATACGTCTTGACTAGGCCTGACTGTCGAATCGAAACCAATATTCTAGCGAAGTGCCATTTTGATCTATGTTTGGATTAATAACGTTGTATAGGTAAACATTATCGTTACATTGTTGTAACTGAATCATTTGTATACACAGGCCTGACCAGAGACAAATAGATGACAACTAATGCAAATGGAATTTTATTTTAATATAACATTACATTTGACGACGCGCTGGCCTAGTTGGTAGTGACCCTGCCTACGAAGCTAGCGGTCCTGGGTTCAAATCCCGGTAAGGGCAGATATTTGTGTGATGAGCGCGAATATTTGTTCCCGAGTCATGGATGTTTACTATGTATTTAAGTATATATTTCTCTATATAAGTATTTATATCATTGTCTAGTACCCATAATACAAGCCTAGAGCTTAAATTGGGACTAGGTCAATTGGTGTGACATTGTCCCCTGATATTTATTTATTTATTTTATTTATTTAACATGCACCGGGAAGTTTGTTTCTGCGTAGCATTTTAATTACTTTATGAATGCCGCACCTTCAGAACAATAGTGATCTTATTCAAAATTTCACCTTTCGAACTTCAAGTCATAAATATAATGCATTTATATTTTAATTGATTTATTAATTTCACATTCTCTATGCGGCCTACAAGAAAAATTGCTACAAAGCTGAACATTCCAACTAAACCTGCTATAGTTCAGTTTAATGTTACAGGACCCATATATCCAGGCTATTCGACGGCATCAGATAAATGGAGTAACTATCACATACGCCATTGTTCCCGGTGTGGTGCAACATTAATGTTTATGTACAGGACGTGTAATCTTGTTAAAGTTATCTGTATTTTAGGACATGTTTCCGCAGCCGCATACGCCAAATTTAAGGCTAGCGATTGGCCAGTCTGACTGGCTAGCATTAATTTTTGTAGAAAGAAATCCACAAACTTAATAAACAGTACGTTTTTATTTTATTATCGCGTGCAAGCAAGACCCAAATAGATTTATACGAAGTTTGTATTTTTTCGTTTCCGCCGCTTTTAACTTTTCACTTCGATAACTTACAGAATAAACATGTAAGTATGCAAAAAAGTAAACAAGTAGAAATGTATTTCTCTGTTTAAACTTCTCATGTACACTTTTGTCATCGTAAAGGCGTAACAAAAGAACACTCAACTTTTAAAAATTGGCAATTATCCTTTAATGCATAGACTTGAGCGTTAAATGGTCGCCGATAAATCTTATATGCCTGGAAGGATAAAAAAAAGAATTCGTAAAGGACAGATTTTTGTAATAGGTAATTCAAAACTGTTACTGATGAGTACTGATGTGCAAGTTGCGGAAAGTTTCCAAAAAGTTGCAAGAAATTACCGGAAACTTTCACAAGAAATATAGAAAATTTAAATTTAAGAAACGGAAAGTTTCAATACCCATACAAAATTGTGAGAAGTTTCCGAAATTTTCCTACATGAAATTTTCCGCAATTTTGGAAAGTTTCCTTTGGCACATCAGTACTGATGAGGCCAAAAGACGCGGACACAGACATGATGATCAGATTCTGTTTTTTATGAATTGACAATTACTGCTACACCGATAAATAAAGAAAAATCACAAACAATAAGCGTTCTCAACAGGTTTTTCTATTATTCTTTCTATTATATATATAATTATAAAAGATTTATCGTGAAAAAGTGGTCGAAGTTAAAAGGAATGATTTATTGCTGACTAAGTACACTTAAATTACACATGCGTTGTAATGAATACGTTGTTTTCTACCGGCGAAATATAAACGGGAGAAATATAAGAGTATACTTCAAAACAATTAAAAATACTATTTAACAAATTCAGAATATGAAATAAAAATCGTTAAGTAGGTATACAAATTGATATTTAAGCGGACCGTGCGTGCTTGACCTTCAAAAGAGCCAGGATTAAAGGTAATATGTTGGGCCACTTCAATTGATGTAACAAATATATTTTTATCCAAAATATACAGGATGTTTGGTATTGAATATTTTTACGAATTTCTAATTGATTTCTTATTAATTTTTCAAATTCTGGTTTAGCTTATCAAACCTATCCAATATCGTAGAAATTTAAATAAGTCATGTAATCACGTTTTGTTTTCGATCAATTTTACCTTTGTGCAAGCTCGACTCGAGCAGAAATACAAATTACGGCGTTTCGTAATAGGTCGTGCGACGCCGCGCCGGCGGGTCAAGTAGGTTGCTTGAAGAATTCGAAAGCACGCTCTATCCTCTTCATTTGACTGTCGAAGATGCAGGACTGGCGTAGAAATAGTTCGGTAATCGTTAGGTACCGTTATTCAATCGAGAACTGTCCGCTTTCCGGGATAATAAGAACTCCTTATCTATCTCCAGAGGGAACACCTCAAAATTCCTATTTTTTCTACCCAAAATTCAATTTTTCAATTAAAAAAATCCTAAATCGTTGGTATGATAGAGCTATTTTAATTGCTATACGGCAATGGCTAGTAGCTAAAGTTTGATTTATATTATAAGCGATAATTATCATTATAAATTCGGAAATATGACTCTTCTGAGTTATATTCGGTGTACACGGCTACAGGCTATATACTATATCTGTAACAAAATTTACGTGGATCGATTAAGTAGCGGATAAACAAATGCAATTTAACTCTTATAATATGGCAAAGAATTCGGCCAGTACTAGGCCACTATATCTTTATATGAGATACAACCATTTGTTAATTAAATATTAAACGTATACAAATTCAATTCCAATTTTGTATTGTTATTAAACGAGACCGCTTTAACGAACGGCATCGCTATTCATCGCAATAGCACAATATCGGGTATTCAGGCATCGAATACAGGAACAGAAAATATGGGGCTGGGTACCGAATGCATTGTGACACTGTCAGTTGCAAATAGATAATAAATTTTGCAATTGTGTTTTTACATGGAATAATTACCGTGGAAAATCTCGATATTTTCATAAACTCTTTAAGAGAGTTGTAATTATACCTTGATTTCTTAGATGTCTCGTAGGCACGAAGATAATGCAATGTCTGAAAGGACCTATTTTTTTCGTTAAAGTATTTATTGATTTTAAGCAGGGATTGAAACTGTGCCTTCTGACTTCAAAGCAACCTTTGAACTAACGAGCAATCAAATTTATCCATCTCATAACGTAGTCTGTTGCATAAAAGACTTTCTCCTTTAAGTAATATGCACTGGTCTTGGTATCTCTAAACCTAAACAAATCAATACAATTTTAGTTTTGCCTAAGCTAAAGCTGCTACTTATTTATATGATGCCTTACCATTCTTGAAAGATTTTTGACTTGTTTCTCAGTCATCTGTTCTATTGTTTCTCTCGAATAGACTCAGAAATGGCAAAACGCTTTGTAATAAAAAAAAAACACGGTTTAAAACGTTGAATAGTAACGTGTATGTACCATTTCAATATTTTTATAAGGCCAAGCGAGACCTTGTTGTACATGAATACCTACACAAGTCCCAAAATAAATTATTTCTAGTACCCGACTCAATGATTTTATTTTTACAAAACGGACACCAAACTAGCGTCAATCCATCAATTAATATGTACGACGCAAGTGAGTGTCATGTGCAGCATGCATTCAGCATTAAGATAATTGGGATCGGCGACACCCTTTAATGTTCAAAATCCGTACAGCCACTATTAAATGGCACGACATGGGATGGCATTACGACTGCAACTTTCACCATGCAAAGCTGACTCGTCTTTACGCAATGCACTCTTACGTCATATGTTTGTGAGCAGGCTTCACTTGTAATTCTACTTCAAAGCTAAGTTACAAGACCATTTTAACCTTCATGCGATTGTGGCACTAAAGACCACTACCCTATGTTCTAGAATTGCGTACGCTTTACGTGGGTATAAGCGGCTTTGACTCTTAAATGCAGAACTTTCGTTGTATATGGAAAATCACTTTCTTAATCGACTACATTGAGAGGTTGAACGTTATTTATTTAACGGCAAGGTTCTTTTTCCAAAATGTTCGAGCAGATATTAGTTTCTGCGGGAATTCCAGAAAATTCCAGCGAAGTTGGCTTCTTCCACCGGACACGGAACCGGTATAGATAAATCACTCGAAGGACGCGGTCTATGGGTGTAGTGGAAACCAACACAACAGCGAGGCCCTGTAATATGAATAGTGGCTGGGAGTCCGAGCGACGCTCGGGTTGCATACGATTTTTCCCGAAGATGATCACTCGACAGATAGTTTTCATGACCCAAAAAAAACACAATACCGCAGTTTTCATAAAAACCATTAGCCGTTTTAGAACCGCGATTAAAATCACAGGTAGGTAGGTAGTATACATTTTTTACTCGTGTAATAGTTTTGGAATAGGTAGTTATGTGGTTACATACATTTGTACTTAGATATTAAATATGAAATTCGTGCTCATCACAAAAGTATTGTAGGGGGGGATTAAATTCCACAACAATTACTACCAGTAGGTATAGTCGCGGTATGAAAAGGTTCGTCACGTTTGGAAAGAAACGGCATTGAAATAGTGGCGAAAAGTGACGAACCTGTCATACTGCGACTAAACTACTGATACTGACTCAACCACAGAATCGATCTTAATCATATCGATTATTGGGACTGATGTGACGAACGTTCAGTGAATGGAAATCAAAGAAAAGTGTTTTTTTGTTGGTTTGTAGCAATAAGATAAAAACTGCTATTGATTTATATGTTCATTAAACGGTAAGCCACTGACAAGATTCTGAATAACGATGCATGTTAGAAACGTGACATTCGGTGTACCTATTACAATTTGTTTTTAATCGCGTCTCTATTATTTGACTTCTGGAGACGTTAGGCTTGGAAGGATCTAGATCTAGACAAAGATTGTGAACACATTAGTAAGTTACACTGACGACGATCAATGATTTAAATATTATGAAGACTAAACTAGCGAGTTGAAGGTGTTATTTCAGAGCGTACACACAACATTTAAAGGCGTGCATTCTCAATTAGGTAGCATTATCAGTCGAGTGGGCCGTTCTTAAGAAAAAAAACACCTTCATAGCTCGCCAGTGGGGAAGTTGCATATGGAGTCAAAGCTTACATAGTTATATTGAAATGTATGGCAATGTAGAATGCTAAACGACCCTTTACAACGTTAAATAAACTCTTTACGAGTAACGTCTAGCTAGAACACGATGTTTAAAGCCAAGTGTTTAAGTCGGTCCCGACCCAAAGCGGTGATAAACCGGCCTGCATGTGCATCCGGCCATCTACACAGATAAAAAATGCATACCATTTGAAAAAAAAACAGGGTACGAACGGGGAACTTTCAACCGTTCGCCATTTTGTATTCTATCCGGTGTTGCCTGAGACATAGTAAACCTTGAGGACGCCCTGACACAAAGCGATTTCAAAAGCTGTAAAATTTATAGAATTGACATATACGTATAACAGGTCAAATACGATATCGTTTGTACCGCCTAGAATAGAGGCCCAGAGCCAAACAGACTTCGAAAGTTAGAATATCTGTATGAGGAAACTGGTTAATTTTACAATGTATAACAAATATTAAGTATTAACCTGTCATCTATTATTGTAAGGTTTGTGAAAAAGACGCCAGTACGTCATATTCTGTCGACGCAAAATGTATGAAGCGTTCCTATAGGTATGGGAACGAGTGTTGAACTAAATGATTACACTTATTCAGTAATTAATACACAATCTTTTTAGGGTTCCGAAGTCAAACTATGAACTCTTATAGTTTCACCATGTCCGTCCGTCTGTCACACTGTTTTTAACCTATAAAAGTTACAAAACCGATATTACAAATCTACATTCAACAACTAAGATAAATAGAACCTTCCTCCCGTAGATGTAAAGCAAGGGTTCTTTACAGATAATGACGAAGCGTACGTTGAATTAAAATTTATGAATAAGGGTGACTTTAGGTACACACATTTCGATCGTTATATTAATAAAAACAATATATTTTATAGGCAATGTAATTATAACCCATCAATTTTCACAAGCGTGCACACCGTACTAAATTCCCTTCAGAAATCAATCGCGTAATCCCGACTATCATGGCTTCCTGGTGCCGCAGCAGCTGATTGAAATTTATGGGAGAATCGTAAATAACCTCATCCTTTCATTTATTTTTCACTGAACATAATAAACACCCAAACGCAATTATTATTATATAATAAATACGATTCTAACAAAAAGGAAGCTTAAAAGCCTAATTTTGATAGTGTCGTCCATGTATGTTCAATACCCATGTTATATTATAAACTTTTAAATCAGCTAATTTCCACGCTAAGACGAATCTAACGACACCTCAGGCCACACAGGTTCGTAAGAACAAAAAATCATACATACATTCAAGGAAATTTATTCCTAGCCCACTTTGAACTATGTCAAAGTGACACTGTAAATAAAATCATAAGAAGTATCTTGTTTTGACGTCACTTTGTCATACTACAAAGGGGTCTGGAAATCAATTTCCTTTATAGTACATAAATATACAGAGGCTATTCTACTCGGTAAAACCTAATTGCTTTATGTTACATTAGGGGACTTCCTGTTTCTGGGAATTGATTTCCGGGAAATTCTTTATTAGCGTACCTGAGGAACACCCCCTCCAAATTTCTAGTCTAGGGTTCAGCGGTTCCAGTTTATATATTAAGATGACATTAACTATGTTATCGTACTGTTTTTAAATCCTCCACCATTACTAAAAATAAATAAGAGCTGTCATAACGTTGATAACACGATTAATTATCGAGAGCAATAAGGTTTTACCAATTGGAAAAGAGCCCCAGGTCAAAAACATTGCCCTTCGACAGTCGGATACAGACTTTCGAGTTTTTTTCTTTATTTAATTTCATTTATCAATTCACAGCATTACAATTTACTCAATGGAAACCGCTGCAACGTTCCTCGCATCGACAGTCGACATTGGCAAATTGATTTCGCGGATTACTCTAAGTCCTTTATCGAAGCAAAATAACAGTCGTATTTATCATATTATTGTTAACGTTTTGCTTCTAATTGCTACGTTATGTACCGTAAAAAAGCAACATAAAATCAAAAACAAGAAGGGTTAAAACAAAATAAAATAGAGCTAGACTGTCAAGATAATAAAACCTGCCAATCAAAATGTTAACAATACTATAAAAATGGGGGATATGACAAGGTGAAACCATAGGTCCAGTTTGCGTGAGATTGAATGTCAGTTGTATATTATGTATTGTGTACGCACACACACGTACGGAAATTTACTGCAACGGTTTGGCTATCCTCGACACAGTTTGGAAAGGTGCTCACGGACACGAACTAGGTTAGTATTGGTAGAAAGTCCTCGCGTCGATCGAAAGTGTGTTATGATAAGTGACATTCATTACATCCGGTTGTAAGCAAACTAACGGTATCGCCTACTTTTTCACTCTTATTGCATGGATATAAAGTTTTTTATCCGGTTTTAGCAGATTCCGCGACGGTAGATGTGGGGACGCCCTAAGTCTCGGATACGGATTGAATGCTAGTGCGTAACCGCAGCTGTAATTATTATTTACGGCCGTTCCCTTGCCCAACGGTCGATACATTTAGTTACAATTATGCTAAATCATTTCATAATGGTAAAGAATCCTATGGTGCGGCGTGTGTGAATAAATTGTTATAAAATTAAAGCAGCGTGGGCACGTTGAAACCTTTTTGTAACTTGCAGCACCGCAGGGCTGCTTGCGTTTTATTTAAAAAATTCAATTATGTGTAGCGCCGAGTTTCTAGTTCCGCGAATACGCTGCCTATTATGCATATTTAATTCGATATCATACCGACGATTTAAATTTCGAATTTCACGACATTCTAAATGCAGAATTAAAAAGAAACCGCGATCGACTTCACGACAAGAGCTGGCACAAAGATAACGCCCCTTTGAATTTTTAACACGGCGGTTAGTGGTGGAAGCAGATGCTGCCGGCATAGTCGCAGATACATACTGCGAATTTAATATTTATAGCTAGCAACACACCTTGTTTTTGGCGCGATGAGACATTGCGCCGGCAACAATTTTTGCGGACGTCTATTTGATAGTCTTCGGTTTGTTTCGGTGGTGTAATTGAATTTTTTATTTGTTGTAAAGTCGTTTCACCGAATAGAGTGCGCTTTCCGTAATACAGTTTCGAGTTTCTTTGTCTTTCCTTCTGTTGGGGTTTAAGTCTAGTTATTAGCGGGGCCCATTTGGATTAGTGTTCTCTAATTTTAAATGTCTGAAAACATCAATTCGTGGGCGTCATACTTTATTCTTATAAGAATATACTTTGGCATTTATACATTTTGATTTGCAGATATTTAAAATTAGAGAACACTGATTTGAAATGGGCTGTATTTCTATTATAATTGAAAATTGGACACGGTATTGCCGCCGACGGAACGGATTTAAATCGTTTCCGTAGTCTAGCCACAAATAAACGATGAGATATAATATTACCTTTGCATTAAACTAAAATTCGATCTTGATTTGCAAATCTTAATTAAAGCTTAGGTAAATTATTAATAAAAAAAAAAATGGAAATATCAAGACGGCTTTACAACTCGAATTATAAGTATGATTCAGTTGATATTCCAATATTTTTGACCACTGATATGACTATAAAATGGAAAGAAATGTAAGGCTCAAATGTCAAGTACGTGTCATAACGTTAACAATACGGTAACATTATCAAAAGCAATATGGTTTCACCTTGTACAATAGAGCTATGCAAGTCTATAGGTGATATTAATAATTAGTTGTCTTACTTAGAAACCGCACCTCAAAGAATGTCTTAATAAAATTATCTTTCATCAACATAGAGCTTCAGGCTATTGGATTTTTGTTTTATTACTAACTCATTATATAACGATATATTCTAGACGCCGACGTGTTTAATTAGTCTCATAGTAACAGCCAGATGAGAAGTCTGAATATTGACAAGCTTATTTATTGCGTGTGATGGAATAGTTAATAACTGCATCGTTTTACTGCTACGAGGATCAACAAAAACTTCATGGCTGTGCAATGTCCCAGGTTATCCGAACTAATAAAGTAATCCGACAATTTCGGTAAAAAAGTTCTATGCACTGATATCTTAGCCGCCATACATACATACATACCTTCACGCCGTCATTCCCAGAGTGGTACAGAATTACCAACAACTCCAATGACTTGTTGATAACTCTGTAACCACAATTTGCACAATTTTGAATTTTGATTTTTTTAATTTTGAAGCCCATCGCCTAACAGTACTACAAGCCTTTATTCCCTTAGTCGCCTCTTACGACTTCCACGGGAAGACATGGAGTGGCACAATTCTAAGCCGGCAACCACACGGCACATAGGCAGGGCACATATCTTAGCCACCAAAGGGCTAAAAAATATCCGATACGTCTCTAACGAGAATAGGTCTAGAAGAGGCATTAGAGTTATATTTTTGAGCGCTATTTGGAGTAAGGTAAGCTGTGCAGTGGACTTGTCCAATGCAATAACTCTGGGAGGGACCGGGGCAGCGGGATAGCGGGAAACAGCCGTGAAATGAGGACGTCCTCAGAAAATTGAAATAATCCCCCGCCGCGAACTGCGCACGGTTTGGAAACTAAATAAAATTTATTAGAGCTTAGTTTAGGACTTTATAAAACATGCCGTGATTTTTATTTATATATTTAACTGGATTTTTTCTGTTGGCAAAAGCAGACTACCAAAATAAGCTTAGTAAAGAAATAAACTAACATTATTTTTTTTCTAAATGTTTTGCGTATTTTTGCACTTTAAAGTAACATTTAAGATATACTTATATTTGACGACGCGCTGGCCTAGTTGGTAGTGACCCTGCCTACGAAGCTGTCCTGGGTTCAAATCCCGGTAAGGGCAGATATTTGTGTGATGAGCGCAAATATTTGTTCCTGAGTCATGGATGTTAACTATGTATTTAAGTATGTATTTCTCTATATAAGTATTTATATCGTTGTCTAGTTCCCATAATACAAGCCTAGAGCTTAAATTGGGACTAGGTCAATTGGTGTGACATTGTCCCCTGATATTTATTTATTTATTTATTTATTTATTATACTGGAGGAGAAAGCTATAGAATTGTACTCTTACAATTCTATAGCTTAAACAAGAAACATGGTCATATTTTATGAGACTAAAGATAAAACGTATGCCATTATTAAGTAAACGCTCTAGCCTATTTAGGGAATCTTGGTTGGTTTATTGGTAACTAGCGACCCGCCCGCGGCTTCGCCCGCGTGGTATGTATTATACATATAAACCTTCCTTAAGAATCGCATCAAAATCCGTTGCGTAGTTTTAAAGATTTAAGCATACATAGGGACAGACAGCGCAAGCGACTTTGTTTTATACTATGTAGTGATACACACATCAGCATAGTCAATAATAAGCAATACGAGCGCCGTTGCCAGAAAATTATTAATATTAATTACTTACAACGTAGTTTGGTTAATATTATGTCAATCTAAATAATTATCGATTTGTTGTATACGAGTAAAAAAAATAATAATATAAGAGATGTAATTGAAAAAGCCTACTTACTTATATTATAAATGCGAAAGTTTGTGTTTATCTCAGTTTTTACTCCTTCACACTGCAAAGGCTGATCATATTCGGATGAAATTTGGATTAGAGATAGCTTATTACCTGGATTAACATAAAGGCTACTTTTGATTCCGGAAAAATTAAAAATTCTAAACGGCATAAATCTCCCGCAACATGGGATGGCCGAATAAATAATTCTACGCGGACGAAGTCATGGGCAGAAGTTAGTTATCATGTATAGTTCATTTAACTGTATTCAGTATGCAACGTAACAAGCGGTAGGTACTTATATGAGAAAAAAATATACATAACTTTTTAGAGTTTTTGGTAATTCTGAATTTCTGCCTACCCCAATCTTGAAATGAAGGCGTGAGTGTATGTATCTATGCATGATACATAACTCATCTATGTTTAAAATACCCTTTATATAAGCACTGTTCATTTTTCCCCGCTACATTCTATCCTTTGTCGATGGTTCGTCCGATGTCCCTTTAGTCAATAACAGAGTTACTCGCACAAGAGCGCCGACAAAAGACGCTTGTGTACAAAATGTAGCCATTGAATTTATAAAATGTCCGCTGGAAATCTTTAAAGGATATTTTAAGGTCCCTGGATATATGAAATAGAGTCCAGTTTGAATGGTTACTAAACCTTTATTTCATGCTCTGTAACTTGTTAAGAGCTAAGTGGATTATCTATAATGCATTTGGGAGAGCACATTTTTTTTCCCTATGTACCTACGTATGTACGTACAGTAATTTATTAGATACCCGTTATAGGGTAGCCTATGTATGGGCACCTTATGTCGTAGTTAGAATTTGTGTTTTATTGTCCCGTATATTAAAATTCAAAATAAATTTATATAATCATACAATTTAGCCTATAATGTCAACATGAAACTATGTCCTATTTTTAAGCGCCGACATAATGGAAGTGTTTGGACGAGGGTTTTTTTAAATATTCTAGTTTAATCGCGATGATAATTAGCTATGTTTCATGAACGGTTGGTTTAAAAGAAATCAGTTCTCGAAGATTATGAGATCGCCATTTTATCGGCTGTGTTTTTTTTTTATATAGTTATTTCAGAAAAAGATGTACAAAACGCAATTATTATATTGACGAATTGGCACCTTGTAGTGTTCCCACGTTTAAAAATCCTTATCGGTTTTGAAATAATCAGGGTACAAATGTGATCAACTGCGTTTAAAGCGATCTACTAAGTTACAAATAGAGATATTGTATTAGAGAAGATTGCAAAGATTTTAAAATATTACTTAGTTAACTTCGACGACGCGGTGGCCTAGTTAGTACCCTGCCTACGAAGCTAGCGGTCCTGTGTTCAAATTCCGGTAAGGGCAGATATTTGTGTTATGAGCGCGAATATTTGTTTCTGAGTCTTGGATGTTTTCTATGTATTTAAGTATATATTTCTGTATAAAAGTATTTATATCGTTGTCAAGTACCCATAGTACAAGCCTAGACCTTAATTTGGGACTAGATCAATTTGGTGTGACATTATCTCCTAGTATATTTTTTTTAATACTTCATAATCAAGATTATTTAAGGATTTCATTATATTTCAATCGACATCATCTTATACCATTTGTAAGCACGGCAACGCTCCCTTCTTATATATCAGTCGGAAACTGAAATTTGAACATAAATAATTGAAACGCCCGGCAGCGCAGCCTTATTCGCAGCAGCTATAGAGATAAAGTTACTGTGAGAGCCAAAGTAGTTTGTCGAATAAAGGTAGGGATGAGGTTAATTAATTAGTGATATAAAGGTTATCTAATGTTTCGTGTTACTTTTTTCTGTATATTTGCCATTCATATTATGTAAGTTTCTCTAAAGTCTCTCGTCATAACTATTCACTTCGCCTAATAATTGTTTAGTACAATATTACTGGTCATAATAACTTAAATTACATTAATTTAGGGTGGTTTATTTTTTATTGTGCATTATAATCAGTTTTCACACAATCATTTTGCGTCAATTTGGCTAAGTAGGTATACATAAAATTAATTCTGGAATGTCTTTATTTTCAAGTTACTTATAAAAATGCAAGGATTCGGTTCTGGATCATATCTTGCCATATCTGTAGGAATATTATTATGATTAAGAACTTCTGACAAAAGTTTCAACATAACATTTTCTTCAAAAGTACTGTATTCATATTTACTCTAAGATCAATACTTTAGGAGCTACAGGGTGTTTAAGTTAAAGAGGAGATAAAATATAGGCACGGTGACAGGAGCTGGAGAATCAGTGGTAGTAATTGGTCCGAGGGTTCCAGCAGCTCCTCGCTTCCAACTCCACATTTGAGGAGGTATTTCGCTACCCAGCCACTGTTGTAGTTAGTAGAATACTCATAATACGTGATATTTGGCCGACCCTTTAGTAGGGGTAGAGGAGAGATCAGCTGTTTTCTACATCCACATCTTCGTCTTCGGACTTTTAGTATATGTTCATCTGGATACCACAAGGTATAAATGTACTAATTCACAAATCTATACGAATTATTTCCCCTGATTGCCCATATTCGGATTTATTTGGTGCATATTGAGCTGTCGTCAAACTAGATCGCACAATTATGGATTTCAAGGGGGCGCTTCACTTGGCAATTATCGGACAAATATTTCCATTGCAACACTTTCACTCGTTATGCCAAATGTGAGAGATGTAAAACCGGTACCTTTATGGCAAATATGGCCGAGTGAATCACTCCAATGTTATTTATTTGTAGTTTGCATTTACCTAGTTCTCGTGCTTTCTCGTGGCAAACGTTTTGTTTTTTCGACTTTTGTTTTTAGTACTTGCACCACTCATCTGAACTGTAATTTTGAGAGCCAGAAGCAGACTTGGTATGACTTGTTATATCCAGTAAAACATGTTCAAATAATAACTGTAAATCTATGTATTGTTCGTGTATATGGTGACGTGGTAAGAAATGAAACAAAATATCCATTGTAATACACAGTTTTTTATTATACCTACAGACCATGCAATTAAGGAGGTTTTCCATTTAAATTGTATCTATTCAGTAACTTTGAAGCCACAGACAGACACGCAGAACAAAACAAAAAACGGGTTCAAATAAAACGTTAAATATGCTTATTTGGTATTCAATCACATTCGTTTTTACTTTCATGATGTTATATCCAGAGATCAGACAAATGGGCGTTGTTACTCGCAATAATGTGGACATGACTCCAATTTTTTTTTTAAATAAACTAAATTACATTAATTAATTTCTTATCTGAACCATCTTGATCCTTTGCAGGCATAGAAGTAATCAAAGAATGTAATTTAACTTGTTTCATTAAAATCTTTGGAGTAATGTCCACCTTATTGAGAGTAATGACGCCCATATTCCGAACTCTGGTTATACATACAGCCATGTTTTATTTACCTGCAGCGTTTAAATAGTAGTTTCTCTATAAGTTAGTATTAATTAACAATATTGGCAAGTGATACTTTTGTATCCCGGAAAATTTTAATGTTGACATGGGAGTAACGACTTCTACGTAACGAAAATAGCTTATTGACGCTTTTTCCCGCGTTCTTTAACCGCAAGCCACGCCAAAGCCCGCCGACAAAAACTTATACTGTTCTAACAGCCCTTTCACACTAGCGTTTTTGCCGGCGGTTTCTCGGCGGGGCAAGAACGGCGGAACCGCGTCTACGCGGCGTCACCGCGACGGCACGCTGGCGGCATTTAATCGCGAAGATATCGCAGCGTGCTCGCCGCATGCACGCCGCGTGCACGTCGCGTGCACGCCGCGTTCCCGCTCCGCCGAGAAACCGCCGGCAAAAACGCTAGTGTGAAAGGGCTCTAAGGCCGCCGGGCTGTGTCGGTGGTGTGTATTGCGCTTTACATACAATACAATACAAATACTCTTTATTGAACACCAAAAAACAAAACACGGAACAGTACATTTTAACTATAGGTATACAACAGGCGGTCTTACCGATAAATAGTCGAATGTCAAGTTTTATCCCAGAAACGCTACACAAGATCATTCTGTTAAAGTAGGAAACGTTTTTAGAAATCTCTTAAAATGTATGTAGGTGAACGCAAGCAGCTTACGTCAATTGAATACATTTGAATTCAGTTGTCACGGATCGCAGAATGCAATTTGTCAAGAATTTACTGTGACTGAAAGTCATGTAGTGAACTGTGACCGAATAAGACCGCGGAAAGCTGCATCCAACGTCACGTACGGACCCGAAGACCGATGCATCTTCGTATTAATATATCATTTCATCGTAACTAAGTGGACCGGACAAATTGCTCGCTAGTTTATTTATTTACCGGACAGAAGGGTAGACGTGATCGATCATTCGGAAGCATTGTGCCGAAGGCAAGCGCTTTTTTTAACACAGGCGATTTTTTTTGATTTTGTATTATTTGTAGGTTCCTTTAAAAGGTAGTTTCTTTCATAATAAGCATTATTTTTAACAAGTTTTTTTAATTATCATGCCATATAGCTACATTGATTAAGAAGCCAACCTTTTTTAAGTAGCCGTTTTATAATCGTCCATTATGTACGTTTAAAAGTGAGTAGTCAAATGTAATAATCATAATTATAAAACACACTAATAAAAAAAAGTAATTAATAATTACAATTAATTAATTAAAAAAAGTAATTATTAACTAGTGAGTGAACTTTAATTGCCGCATTGTACGGACGTAAGACATAGTTACATACCAACTCTGTCTTAAATGCTGCTTTGTCAGTCAACAGTGTTTGTGTTTTATTTAGTCATCAGTTTAAAGTCCAAACACATTCAATTAAATCATATTATTCCGCTCTGGCAACAATAATTGAGCTCGCCAAACAAACTGAGACGCGAGTTGCTTTTTTGAAATAAGGTTATTGTCATAAAAGCAACTCACCTCTTAGAAGTAATAACTTATTTATACAGGGTGTCCCAGGAAGTAGTGTCAAGCGGAAGTCCAGAGGTAGAGCACCTCAAGGGGCATCTGAATCACCCCCATGTATGTTCCGCGATTTTTCGTAGTTTAGGAGTTATGGCCTTTTTTCACATTTTCTATGAATCTGCGACCACGGAGACAGTTTTGGTCATTCTGACTGCAATAATTGAGATAATTGGCTGCTTGTTTTTTTAATGTATACCTGAATAGTACGTGCATGTACTCCATTTAAAAACAAAACATGATCGTTGACCGTTTTGTCAAAAAAAAAAAACGAATCACAAAAAGTGAGAAAATTTTAACTGTGGTTCAGACTTTGAAGGCCGATTACAAAAAAAACTAGCATAACTTTTTTTTTAAAACCATGTTTAAAAACTGCCTAATTTTATTGACTTTCTACCCTATTAATTTTATTGATCTAGTATTAAGGGATCATGCTAAAAAAAAAATCAAAACATACGTCATCCGTAATTTTCACTTTTTCTAGTATGGCCAAGTACAAATCTGAAATTAGGTTTGTACTCCGGAGTTGGCATAAAAACCTTCTTGGTGCAAAACAATAACCACTGGCCACTAATTTTCAGATGCCATTAAATTAAAATTAAAAAATATTTGTTCCTCGTTTGTTTTTTTTCTCATTCGATCGTGTTTTATTGCATTTACGGTTCGGATTTTGGTTTTCATTGTGATTTTACGACGATTTGGTGTTTCTGGAACTTGGATTTGATTTGCTTTGTGACTTGGATATCTTATTAGTGATTTTAATACGACCTGGCTACATTCTGGATTTTTGATTTGCTTTGAATTGGATTTATATTATTTTTACCTTTTTTTCGAACTTTCTCTGCACATTAATTGTAAATTATTCTCAAAACCATGTCTTTCTCACAAAGAGACTATGCGTTAATGCATTATTACTATGGTTATGCAAGAGGCAACGCATCTGAAGCAGCCAGATTGTACAGGGAGCATGTAGAGAATAGAGGCGAGCCCGAACCTGCATCTTATCCCGATGACCGTACCATTTTAAGAGTACATAACTGTTACATGGAAGGTCGCTTGCCTGGTACGCGATCTGGTCGTCCTTTAGAAATGCATGACTTTAGTTTAGTTGACTTGGTAATGGACGAAGCAGAAAGAGATCCAACGATTAGTGTCCGAAAAATTAAAAACCGAACTGGTATTTCAAAATCAACGGCACATCGCGTACTGCAAAATGAGGGTTTACACCCGTACCACTTGCAAAAAGTTCAACAGTTAAAACAAGAAGACTATCCTAGAAGAGTAGCGTTTTGTCAAGAAATGTTGCGGCGTCAATCTGAGGACGAAAATTTTAATTAGGAACGTGATCGATTTGTTTTTTTTTTTAGCATGATCCCTTAATACTAGATCAATAAAATTAATAGGGTAGAAAATCTATAAAATTAGGCAGTTTTTAAACATGGTTTTAAAAAAAAAGTTATGCTAGTTTTTTTTGTAATCGGCCTTCAAAGTCTGAACCACAGTTAAAATTTTCTCACTTTTTGTGATTCGATTTTTTTCTTGACAAAACGGTCAACGATCATGTTTTGTTTTTAAATGGAGTACATGCACGTACTATTCAGGTATACATTAAAAAAACAAGCAGCCAATTATCTCAATTATTGCAGTCAGAATGACCAAAACTGTCTCCGTGGTCGCAAATTCATAGAAAATGTGAAAAAAGGCCATAACTCCTAAACTACGAAAAATCGCGGAACATACATGGGGGTGATTCAGATGCCCCTTGAGGTGCTCTACCTCTGGACTTCCGCTTGACACTACTTCCTGGGACACCCTGTATATGTAGATGACAGTGTCATTAACTCATTAGACATCCCATAGATTGCAGATTTTAGATACACGCCTTACAAATAACTTAGCACGCTGTTGTAGTGTAGCATTATTTACTTACACCCGTGTATGTCAAATGCTTTTGCAAAAAAACCAAGGATAACGCTGCTACGGCGTAGAGGCGCTACGAGGGAATTGTAACTAGTTTAATTAAAAGTTTCTTGTTCAGCACTTGGTTTGGTTTGCCATAACATAAATAAGGACAGGATATAATTTGGCGCGGACATACAAAAATACTTGTATAATATTTTTTATTGGTCATCAATATTGTTAAAATGTACAAGTTAACAAAAGCAAAAAGTCAACAACTGCTTCTCGAGACCGTCGTATTAAACTACAGTGGTAAACATACGACCTTCTGGCTCTATCACTAAGTTAGCTCTAAAACGCCATAATATTTCATTGTCTCGGGATTTAATATTTACGTTTCAGCACGGGTCAAAATTGGCTAAAGGTACAATAAAATCATTCTCTAATAACTTAAATCAGTGTCTATTCAGTCAACCACTATTTCTTTATTCGTGTGTCACTTGGCTTCACTGAAAACCAGCACCGCGGTTTATGCAGTGACATAGTGCTGAGTGGTTACGACGTCACAGAATCACTAATGACAACGTTACGCTACAATTATTTTTTCCATCTTCATTGTTTAATTTTAATAATTCTTGCCATTTTTTTTATGATGTTGTATGTTTATTCTATTATTTAAAAATAAAAGTTTACTTAAACGGCTAGTAAAATACGTTTTCATTTAAAAGAAGAAAAAAAATTAAGCCATTTGAACTATTAAGGTTGTGAAAAATAAAACAAAACATCCATGCAAAGCCCTCGTCAGTACATTTCATTTAAAAAGAAAACACAGGCATGACAAACAGGTAGTCATTTCGCCACGCTTACGTGTGCGCTGGGTCATATATCTTTTTATCCAAAACCTCGTAAGAGGGAACATTTTTTTAGTAAAAAATACACATGCGGGCATAAACAGTGCGCGAAATAACCGTTCATCTTAAACATTTGTCAGAAGCGGCTTACGTTAACTTAGTAGGGAGAGCCCTCGCCGTGGGTTAGGTCGGTGTCCCACGGTTCAAGCGGTGAATGAGCGAGCTGAGCATACAGGTTGAAAGAGTTATCGATTAACAAAATAGTTAAAGTAATTGATTCCATCAAGGAAACGGGCTCTTTATAGTTTGGCTTGTTTTAGTATATTTTTATATGCGCCTTTTAAAATGTTAAAAAGTGACGTCATTTGTTTTTATACATCTTGCCCTTTTAGTCATAAATGCGCAAAGCTAAAGTGCGCTTGAAATATGCTCTGTCCTCTGACATTTGAATTGGGCAGGACGGGACAAATTATCTGTCATTCAAATTATCAGTCTTATCTGTCATTCTAACGTTGAATTGGACAGAAAGGGAACTTTACTTTAACTAAAATAGGTTTAGCGGGCATTTATGAATAGGTGGTTAATCTAAAGCGTATTTGAAGGATTTATTTTTTCTTTTTGTGTTTATAATAATATGCGTTTCACTACGATACTCATTAATAACACCAAGTAACAACATCCTGTTTTACCATCCAATAGTTTTGTAAGGAGCAGGGGCGATAATCGTTGAGCAGATCTTCGAGTAAGTATGCTTCACCGTCGGTTCTACTTCACTATTTCAGGTAATTCTATAATTTTTAAAAGAGTTCAACTTGGTTTCCTTACAGTACCTTGGTTAGTATTTTAAATAATAAAATAACAGCCTGTGTCCTCCTAAGTTGTATATTGAAGAAAGTAACTACCTTATAAAGCATCGCTAGCCAGTGGGTACAATACTTTAGGGCCCGTTTATAATGCCGCATGCCACAAATATGTGGCGAGGCTTGACGTTAGGTGTGAACAATTTTATAAACAACACATGTAAACAAAATCGGCTTAATCTGTTTTAATGCTCTCCAGGAGCCTCAGACAGAACTGGTTTAAGTCGAGTGAGAATTAAAACTAAAACCGCAACTAAATACGTAGTTTACAACTTTGCGTTTTCATGTTAGTTTGCTACTCTAAATAAACACATTGTATTATAAAATATTTTCGTTTCCTAACAACAATATCGACTAACACGCAATCTCATGTAAATAATTTACCCAGAATATGGTTTAAAAGTATACAACTTCGAACACGATTTTTCTTACATGTAGTATAAAGTACCTGCCACAAATAGTCAATATTACAGAACCGCCTCAACGCGACACTGATTCCGAGCGACGTGGCAAAGTGTGTTAGGACTGTAAGACGAGATTTTTATCATAGAGTTTTGACCCAGTTTCTTCATAGCGAGAATTTTATCATGAGTAAAGTTCCTCTAATTGGAAAACAGGATGTAGAAGATGCTGCACTAGCTCGGGTAGTGAGGAACTTTCCGAGCGGTTTAGTTATGTATGAAATATGAAAATGGGTGTGTATCAGTAAAATTATCTACCCACTGAATCTCTCAGCGCTTCATTGGACCAATCGTTCACTCATTTTGAACATGATCGAAGAGTGACATGCTTCTAATGCAACTACGGCAATGCTGGCCTCCTAAGCAGTATCCCAAAAACAATAACCAAAGCAGTTTTAGTTCTCTTCTCTTACTAATAAGGTTGATATTGCTACAGGAGTTTTATCTGACTTACTGCGTATAAGCTTAGGAGGGCTAGATGCAACTCCGAATAGGACATCAACAGCAACATCGAATGATTGTAGTTTATTTGATTTTGACAGCTGACAAAGCTACATTTGTAATTTCTGCTGTAGGTATAGTTTTTGTAATAACGTACAGACCGACTCTAAGATAGGGTTAGTTTTATTAACTAGACGTACCTATATGTTTGCATTCGATATTGTTTTAAGTTATTTAAAATAACCTCCTCATGCTACATAAAGTGGTCTGTCACAGCCAAACCGGTTCTCATATATATTTGTACCAAAAGCGGGCCATATTCTATACTGTTGCATATATTCTATCGTCGTTTGACCATGTAGCTTTCCTCAATATCCGACATCGCATATTAAAATACCGCTGCTTTAAACGGAAAGGTCGTATGGGCTTGGGAAGAAAGATAGAAGTATTACCTTCTAGTCTTGGCAGGATTATGTTAATGGATCCGAAGAAGCCCACTTGGTGCATCCGTTATGATGTAAGGCTCGTCGGTTTTACTAGATTTTTCGATTTAGGATGGCTAACGTGTACCTAATTTGATTTTTCACTGCATTGTTTTCCTTGTTTAGGTACAAGAGAAAAACTTCAAATAAAGGGTGCACATAAAAAATCTGGTCGTATATTATGATGTGACTTTTTTTTAATAGCGATAATGAATGTAGAACTTTTTTGTTAAATAATACACAAGACAGCCGATTATAATACAGTAAAAACTTTATTCAATTTTATGTGTGTATGACATTTCGTACTTCGGTCTTCACCTTACTCATCATTTGCTGAACAACATAATCAGAAATCTTTACTGGCTTTTTGCCACTTAGCTTTGAATATTTTTATGTTTTGACAAGATGTTCACATTTTTTTAAGATTACTCTTTAATAAGGCCCAATATTTTTCAATGGGTTTCAATTCTGGGCAGTTAAATAAATAAATAAAATAAATAAATATCAGGGGACAATGTCACACCAATTGACCTAGTCCCAATTTAAGCTCTAGGTTTGTATTATGGGTACTAGACAACGATATAAATACTTATATGTATAGAGAAATATATACTTAAATACATAGTAAACACCCATGACTCAGGAACAAATATTCACGCTCATCACACAAATATCTGCCTTTACCGGGATTTGAACCCAGGACCGCTAGCTTCGTAGGCAGGGTCACTACCAACTAGGCCAGCGCGTCGTCAAAGTTAGGAGGATTTGCTTTGATTTGGAGGATTTTTGGAACTACAGTGACCCCATTATCTTGGTACCATTTCTGAACCGTGGCACTGCAGTGGCAGGTGGCCAAGTCAGGCCAAAATAGTACAGAACCCTTATGTTCTCGGATGAAAGGCAGCAATCGGTTTCGTAAACACTCCTTCCTGTACAATTCTCCGTTGATTGTCCCTGGTCCTGAAGCAATGAACATTTTGCTCTTCTTGCCGCAGGAACAAATGGCTTGCCAAACCGGGTGACGTTTTGGGAATTTCGATAGTTTTATTTTTTTATATTTATCCGGAACACTCCTTATTTTTTGCAACATAATTTTCTTGCCCAGGCAACTGGCTAAAATCAGCTTTGACGTATGTTTCGTCGTCCATAATTAAGCAATCGTATTTTGTCAGGAACTATTATATATTCAGTCAATTCAGTCGGGCGCCACTGTAAGCTGCTGGCTGGTGTAAGTGAATATAAAAAAAAAACATAATTACTTAATTGCCTTAGAACTAGGATTAAATACAATCAAACTACATCCCAATCAACAACAATTTCACTCTACGGGAAGCGATGATGTCTTTCAAGAAAATGCTTATTAATGAGTAAAAGTAGGTACTGCTAAATTAATTGTGAATATTATAATTTATCCATTAATTCGGTCCAAGAGTAACCCTCAAGCCCTGTCTGATAGGATGCTCGCAGAAGGATGACAACTTTTTGGTCATTCATAGTATCATTAAGTGTAAAACAAACATGCAGAATCATTTCTGATATTTTAATTTACTTACGCATGTTTTTACAAAAAATAATTTAAAAAGAAATCATTTTTTAAACCTTTATTTAGTTTGAATTACTTCACGCTTGCGGATCAAGTAGAATTTTGCACGAAGATTTTGAGCAGAATATAATTTTTCCCAGGCAGTTGAGGTGAAAAAACTTTAATAAGTGTAAATAAGCAGATACGGAAAGTTCTAAACTAAATGTACAAATGTTAAGTCTGAAATTTTAAAAGCTACGAATATACTTTACTATGAAATACGAGTAGGACGCTGGAGGGCATATCCTAATGTCACTCTCGGTTTTTCTCAGTCATATTTTAGTAAGTTGAAAAATTGTCGTCCTGTATATAGTTAGAGCTGGTTTAAGAAAAATTATATAATAAATGAGAGGTCTCCCATAGTGGGAGACTATGGGAAAAGTAGCGTCAAAGACGCAGAAATAAATGAAGCATATTAGCGGTTTAGTTTAATGTATAATCTATAACTAAGTATTGCAACGATAGAAAATATTTACTATGGAAAACTTATGGTTGTGTCTAAAATTAATCTACATAATAATATCTTTAACTAGTCAAATGTATAATATCCAGAGATCGGACAAATATGGACATTATTTCAAAGATTTTAATTTAACAAATTAAAATATATTAATTGATTACATACCTGAACCTTAATGTTGATCCTATGCAGAACAGTAATAAATAAATAATACAAAGACGTGAGGAGTCGTCATTAATATTTATTTGTTTCATTAAAATCTTTGGTGTCATGTCCATCTTATTAATAGTAATGAATGACGCCCATATTCCGATCTCTGTTAATATCTGATGTGGGTATCTAGCTGTTAAAACTCTATCTAGTTATACCAAACCGCTGTGCTGTGACGCCTGTGACCGCGTCCACGATTATCCATCGTCCACTGACCATCATTTCATATTCCAAATTCCGTGGTTAAAATATCGATTATCTAGTTAAACCGAAAATAGCCCGGCCATCGAACACGGAATGGCACTAAATGATAACCATGCTGCAGACTATCCATTTGCCACAGATTATATGCAGGTATATCTCACCGCTTTTGCGGGGTCGCTTGTCGCGCTTGTGGCTAGAGCGATTCCAAAGTCGAGCGCGTGGAAAAGTGCCTTTAATTATTAACGTTCAGTGCGCTTCGTAAACGCGACTTGCGAACCGGATCACGGCGCAAAGGGCGTTTACAGTGCTACCAACATAACCTTGCGGGCGGCGAAAAGAAGAATCAACGAGTAATTCTACTTAGGCTTAGACAGGTAGCGCCTTATGCAACGGCATTTCTATGTTGGTATAACGGTATGTTTTTTTTAAAGCCACGGATTTGAAAAAGGCCTCAATTGCGTCGGATTGAAGTGTGTCTCATTTCTTGCCGAAGTGCGGGTAGTAAATAAATCAAGAGTTAAATTTTTACTTTTCAAACTGTTATTTAAAGGTTTGACAAGATTATTGACTATCGACCGACAACGAAGATTTTAATTGTGCTTAAAGTTTAAATAGGTTGATAATAGAATAAAATAAAATAGAAATTCGGCCCGAGTACACGCCTCAAAATTGAATATATTCTACTCGTAAGTATTAACTACATGATTGATTAAGCAGTGGCAGTTGCAACTTGATTTCTTTTACTCTAATAAAACGATAGCACTTGCTAGTAGTCATTAGGATCGCGACAAGAACATGCACTACAATCACAACCATAATTTCCAATATTTTTTCCACTTTACATGTACCAATTAAGATAAGGACAGATGTAGATATCAAATCGCAAGGGACGTGGGTGCCGAAGAGCCAATCGCCGACAATAAAACAAGAGATCGCGGTCCCCCGTACATAATTCAGTGGCCACATGTGACCGCACAATTCACGGCCCACCGACTGAACTGACTACATTATTCACAGACTATTTTTTTTTTACTATTATTTATGTGTCGAAAGAGCGGACATGCGATCGTGTTAGCATGGTAACGTTGGTAACACATGCAGCCGGCTTTTGTTTTGCTATCACGACGTTTTTTATCTGGTGTCTACATCTCTGTTGTCTTGTTTTCGGACATTCGAGATTAAGAGATAGGTTGCCTTCTTGCACTAATATGCTGGTAAATATCTTAGCCTATTTGTGCAAATTGTGGTTACTGAATTATCAACAACTTTTTAAAGTTGTAATTCTGTAGCTCTGCCTACCCCACTCTGGGATTACAGGCGTGAAGGTATGTAGGTATGTTGCCTTCTTGCGTTTCTTTTGATTTACGCTGTGAAGTACGAATGCTTAACATGCTGTTTAAAATTATCCGAGGCCTTCGAAGCTTACTCGTATATCGTCTTATGAATTCGTTATAACAGATTTGGAGAAAGTTCGATCGTGAATGGGGATTTTCCGAAAAATTTACTCGTAGTTCAGGACTAAAATTAACAACGGTTACTTTTCCATTACGTCACGATGATTAACTATACTGCTCATAGACAAATAGTGACATCTCAGACGAAATTCCTGTAGTAAGTATCATTGTACTAATGAGTGAGGATTAAAACTTGCTTCAGTTATTAAATGAGAGAGCCTAAAGGCGTAAGAGGGCAGTATATAAATGTTTGACAAATTGTCGTGACGTAATGGAAAAGTTACCGTTGTTAATTTTAATCCTTAACTGCGTGTACAGTTTTTAGAAAACTCCCAAATATTGTGGTTCTAAAAGCTGAATGCAGTGGAAAACTATAGTAAGGAGATTAATTCGACTACTCGTGTCGGCAACCTACACTTATTTAAGCCAAACTTCAGATATTCGAGCGTCAGCGTCAGCGTATTGTGGAGAGGACTCAGAGCACATGTTAATGGTGACCTAATTTATCCGTGCATTCTACAAGAAAGAAGAATAAGACTGTCATCTAAGTAGTAGCAAACGTTGCGAATGCATACGAAATATTCCCAGCATAAAATACAAGCAGGATTTTTGAAATAACACTAATGACGTCGCAGGGATCTCGTCTACGAGTGGGAAGGGGCAGTCACGAGAATTTAAGTCGCAGTGAGATTTAAAAATGCAAACTTCTATAAATTAGTTAAAATCACCCATTTTTTGATGATTTTTACCCACCGGATGAGAATAAAAATCTACTCCCAGCTTCCAAAAACTGATTTATGAACCTAACTGATCTTTCAAAATAAACAGGTCATATTTTCTGGAATATTCGATTTCAATCCAACGAATGCATTCTAAGTGAGTAGATCCTAGTAGCCACAAGGTTCATGAATATGTGATATGCTTTAGGTCTTAGTCTCAATTACAGTTTAAACATCGTCCGTCTTACTGCTCCGGGCAGAATAAAATAAAACACCAAATACAGTTTCTTTCCCGAAATATCCCGAATATTTCGGCAAAAAGGCGATCCGTAATGACCACGTTCGTGCGTTGAGCAAACGTCCGTGTTGCGTATGGTTTTTAATCTCGATATTCATGAAGATGACGAATACCCACATATTTCAAATAAAGTGTGATGTTGGGCACGAACTTTCATGCATTAGATATCGGCGCGTAAAATATCAGACGCCGGGCGCATTCAGAGAGGTAGTACTCGAATTTTCTATTTAGATACGGCCCCGTCGGGACGATTCCAGCTTTTCAACTGGAGAAGAAATTTATATTAGTTACGCGAGTTTTGGCGGGCGACGCGCTAAATTTGGGAGACCCCCGTACCAACGAGTTTGATTTTTAGTCTGGTAAAAAAATAAAAACAATAATGCCAGGCGACCATCTTACATTATTTAAACTAGACTCGGGGTCTATGCTGTAAGTGCTATGGCTAAGTAGTACAACCATTGAAATATATACTTATATAAATAAATAAAATAGGTACTTTGTCTAAACATCCAAGACTCGAGAGTAAATATTTAGCATTACCGGATTCGAACTATAGCTTCGTAGACAGGGGTACTATTACTAGGTACCTTAATAGGCATATGTCAGGACAAAAACTGACAAGTAAATAAGATTTATTAGTAACGTTGACGATACTACATCACGTGAAAAGCAACGTGGTTTTACCGACTTGAGTAGACGCCGAGGTTTCCTTCATTTCATGAGTTTCATTAATTATTAACTATACGGGTGAAGACTAACTGGCATATTTTTTGAGTTATTGGTCGCGTTTTTTCTATCACCGTAGTTTCTGCTGTGTACAAAGGTCCATCTCATTTTCATTTACAGTGAGAACCAAACCAGTCTTTGGAACGAAACCTAACGCAGTAGAAATTACGCGACAGAAAATACGCGAGTGTTATATTTCGAGTAGTCGCGTATTTACGACTCACAAAAACCCTAAAAAAGACACTCGAAAACGTGTACATAAAAGAAGAAAACAGGGACCAGTCTTAACTTAACTCACTTCATGACTGGCATAAAAGTCATCGCAAACCAATCGGTCCCAGGTACCTAAACAGCATAATTGGTCACGGATATGTCTCATTTACGGAATACTCGGTGTTTAACTAGTAGTTAGATTGACGTGACATTTTGCACAGTAATGTAAATTCGATGACCATACCTACTAAAATAATATGCTAACATCAAGCTTGTACGATTATGAAGCAAGACGTAATGTCAGCATAGGAACTCCTCAATGGCCAATATATTTAGTAGAGACTTTGCGACCGTTTGTCTACATACTGGGTAAGTACAACTTAGGACTTTATGTAACTTGCTACAAGTATTTAACTGGAGAAATCCCTAGCATCATAGCATACTACTTAAGTATTTACGCTTTGTGGTCATCTACGTAACAGCGAAACAAAACTAAGTGAAATATGGAAGTGTTGGGCAAGTTTTAATTCTGTCGATGCAACTTCAAGGATGGCGGGCGTTAATAATTCAGGTGGAGGGGAGACCGCGTCGTTACAGACTCCAGGGTTACGTCTTCGAGGAGTTAGGATGCTGGAAATGGCTGAGAGCGTGCTCTGGCCGATGAGTTGCAAAAGTCCAAACAACAACCGCAAAATAATAAATACTATGATAAACTTCGAAAGCCGTTAATTTCAGACTTAAGAAGGTTCATTCATATGGCAACAAAAATAGTCATTGATACAAACTTGACCTTTTAAAAGTCATCGAATATGTGTTGTTATCGGTGCTCGATAATTCATACATTACATTGTTGCAAGACTTGTGATAAACGTCGTAGGTCGCAAGGTCGTATCCAAGCATCGTGTAATCGATTAGGTAAATATTCGTTAACCGATATAGGACTAACGAGTTGCATTTAAAATATAGGTGCCTAGTCGTTAGTTGAAATTATTTAACATTGTTTACTTTGCCGCCTTGCCTGCAATTCTTGAATAATAAGTGATGTTGCAATCGATATTGTGACGTTCAGGCACTTCTCATTCTCAATATTGCCAGCAAAATTCTAATTTTACCAGGCCTTAGTGATTTTCAAGTTGAAAAGTAAAGTAAACAAGCTTAATTTCGGGAAACGTACGATTTACTTGGACTGGGTCTATTGAATGTTAAAATAAAAAGGAAAAAAGAAGAAAATAAAAAAGAAACCACTATTGATTTGTAAAATGTCTACAACTGTCAACTTTACTCCTATCATGAGTATGGGGCCTGCTGTAAACTAATAACTATCCATAAGGAACATTTAAATTAAAACATTCAATCCACTTAAAAGTTGTTTTCTTAGAAAGCATACCTTTAGGTATCTACTCGTACTTGTATATTCAGTACGTATAGACCTGACACGATTCATCGGCAACGATCGGTCATCATTTAAGGTAAGAAAGGAATACATCAACGACGATTATGAATGTCAAATCCTCTGAATCTCTATCAAAATCAAGTTAACCTAATGGTTCGACTCAACATTTTATTAGACAATTGCTGTTTAATGAAAATTTTAATTGGAGCACATTACTCTGCCTCTTACCCAAAATGGCGATTTGTGCGTGATAGAGATGGACTATGTTGCTCAAAGGTTTTCCGCATGTATGGAAGGAGATATTTTTTATGCGTTTGCAAAAAACAAACTTATTTTCTGTACAAGTATTTGTCAAAACGATAGTATTACGAGTAATTATAATGTAGACTATACATGGCGGCATATAGATATTATGATACGGCCGCTTCCAGCGCCCTATAGCGCAACGCAGTTGGTATTACAGCGCTTTACGACTGTTGGTCGCGAGTTGGTGTGATCGCGAGCCGGCGTCCATTACCAGTTTGTTGCGTATGCAACATTTATTGTGTATAACTTCAAAATGCATTTATTAATTGTTCCAAAAAGGTTTATAATTTTTATATTTAATTTCCATGTTAATTCATTTAATTATTTTACCATCATAAAACTCATAACCTTTCAGATCTTAACGTAACAGAATGTAATAACAAAACGCAGATTTCGGCTTCTCCCTACCACTAAATTTAACGTCTTGTTAACTTCAAAATTATGCAAATCACTTTCCCTCACCACCTTCGATCTGCTTAGGCACTATTTCTGTACAACCAGTACCTATTAAAATACAGTACATTTAAATAGAATTTTATTTTCAAAGCTGTTAGGAAATCCTCTCGTCAGTAGTCTGGGTTCCGGCAGCTACAAGTTCTTACAGACAGTTATGAATCGTTTCAAACGACACATTTTACACATACACGGCGCATTATTAAATTGGGAATATTTCGGTGACTATGTCCATGCTTCTTAAATGGCCAGGTACACACTGGGTCATTAAGGCACTTCAAGACTTCGAACAGCACCGCATCCACCTACACACACATAGCGGTCAATCATATAACACCCCTCTTTTTGCGTCGGGGGTTAAAAATAAATAGCGCTTCGCCGTTGCTATACAGCGCTTTCACACCGATTTTTTTAGTCGTAAGCCATCCCTTCCAGTCTTAAAACTGTAAGATACGACTCGCTTCAGCTGGATACATTTTTAATATAGTATAGGACTTAGAATTTTTTGTGATTTTAGTGACACCATCGAATTAAGACTTATAAAATAAGAAATTAACAAAATATTTACACTCTCACTGCCAGTGAAAACCTGTTGCATGTGATCTGAACACACAAGGCATGCTGCGAGCTAACGTTAGTCAATTTATGAGTCCCTCAGCATGTACAAACGTTTCTACAACATAACTAAACCCAAATCCTGATCTGTGGTAGTCTTAAGCTTCAACATGTGTAATAAATACAGTACAACCGCCCATTTAGTTAGCAATACCCGATTCAATCTGGCGAGTGTATACCGATCCCATAAACAAGCCGAATACCGATGGGTGTATTTTTTTCAATATTAAATATTAAAGGGCGGGAAACCTCGCTCGCTATAAACTCGGGCCGCCATGTATCACCTGGGTTCCCGACAATCTTATTTTATTGGCTAGTGGAGAAACGTATCGACGCAACTAAGATATGTTGTCGGTATAATGTGATTCTTCAGTTTGAAGGGTACACAATACTTACTTAGCGCACATATATTTTCAAGAATCCTATGAGTATGTATGTTTCAATATGAGTTTTCAATTATTGTCAGCACTTATAACCATAGTTAGGTAAAGGTTAGTTGTAAATTATTAGTAACAAATGTATGAATTATGATGATTTTGTGTACTTCAAAATGATGTAAATAATCAATCAATCAATAATTTATTTTCTAGACACATACTAGCAGTTTTCTATGACATTGCAGTGTCTTCGACGGGCAGCTCAACCAATCGGTTTAACGGCTTTATTAGCGTAGGGTAGGTAATAAAATAACCCAAAATAAATCCCTAAGCTCTCTAAGGATTCGCGCGTATTAGGTAAAATAGAGTAACTTAATTAGAATATAAAACTTAAAAGAGTAAAAGGCTATTAACATTAGACACAATTTTTTTAACCAGTACCTACTTAGCAGCTGACAAGTCCAATCACGAACTTCTGTCTGATGAGAATATAAAACAATAATAAGCACCGCGCGATGTTTTTCCTTTATGATTAAACAGACCCATGATTTTTTTAATTTTTTTGTTTAATAGAAAAGGCAAAAGAGTACAAGCATGCCACCTGATGGCAAATTTAAGGCCAAATGCAGTCTCAATATTACAAATGCGTGTTTAATTGCATAGAGGTAGGTCTACTCGCTCCTGAGTAAAGAGGTCTTGACAGATTTACGGTTAACGGATCAGGATCAATTGAAATTTACTTAAATCCAACCGTTGTAACGAAACTCACATAACATCATCGCCATTCTTTGAACAATATTTTGAAGGTTTATAATGACTGCATTGTGAAGACCCATGACTACAAATGAGTACACATTTTGTGATACCTACTAATTAATTTTAAGATACAATAGATTTACTTTAACAAATCACACGACGCGTTGAACCCAAATATTTCCAAGCATGAAACATAACAAGTCTCAAGTTCTTCAATTTGCTTCCCAAAGCGTAGGGACAATTCTCTTGACACCTTTTAAGCCCCAAAACAATTGGCGTCCGACACCCTTAGTCCCTATTTTTCCTCATAAGGTGCCAAAAACGCAATCCGTATCTACGGCAATACAGCCGGTCTAAAATAATACATGAAAAGCCAGTAAGCCCGAATACTCATACTGCTTTTACTTTTAGAGGGATACTATCTTTAATGCTTCTGATCTTTTTTGTCCAATTTCCAGGACTCAAGTTAAGGTAAGGTAGAGTCATTGTTCATATGCATGGTAACAAGTAACAAGATTTATTGCATTTAGTTTGCAGCAGCGCAGCTCCTACGCCAAAACCAGTGGCATCGGTGCATTAAATTGGTGTGCATTCTACTGTACGTGGTACCTTTTAACCGATGCGCAGTTACGGCTATCTAGCAAAAAGCACCATGTTAGTCTTTGATTACAAACGCAGAGCTATAGAAATCGTTTCGCAGGTGCAAGCCGTTCGCAGTGCAGCGTTCATGTATGTTTTTTTTATAGAGACGGTAAGCCGACAAAAGGGGTACAGCAGGACTGCCTAGTTTTACTTAACGGACGGACTTTAAGACATCGGTACTACTCAAGACAGATTTCTGCTTTGAAAATGCCCAGAACAATTTCAGCTGTAGCTCAATTCATTTTGAGCCCATATAATGTGTGGTTAAATATCAATGGGACTTATGACAAAAGTGTGTACTATATTTTCGTCGATTTTATGTACTTATATTGTAGACCTGTATTATCATACTATGTGAACTATTTGCATGCGGTATACTCAAACGTGAGATTTAAAGTTGAGCATATACCGAGCCGTGTGGGCTAGTCTGTTGGTTTTTGACTCCAAACCATGCAAGATTGTATTTTGTAGATCTTTAATAGATCACTATGGCAGCAGTAATTATATGAAGGTGGATTAAAGACCGATTTTGATATGTTTTTGTTTGGTGTTCCCATTATTAACAAATCGGTATCTGTTGAGGGAATCCGTGAGGAATGGAAGGTCTTTAAAACGAGATAAGTAAATAGCCGGTACACCTACACAATTAAACGAGTACATTAATATGATTGCAGTCGGCTTTAGGTTAAAAATATTGTGAGACAGCGACTTCAGTTGGACTGACCCAAATTATTTTTGCATTTTGAAAGCGGCTTTGTTTTTAAAACCTTTAAAAAAAATAGGTATAAATTTCATTTTTACTTCGTATTATAGACGTGTAAGCTAACGAAACTAATAACATTCAAAATAAAAAAAGAACTCGCAATGCATAAATGCATTTGAAAAGTAAACTACTAAACTACTAATTATAAATAAATTATAAAATAGTATAAATGAATGACATCTCCGAATCGATCAAAACACATGCAACACGAAAAAAGGTTATCGACGGAGTTATCGATTGGTGATATGAATGAACTAATGTCTTAACGCTTTATTAATACTGTTAGAATAACGTCAATAACACATATTTCGGGGTTACCTCATCTATTACGGTTAAAAAAATGATGCCCACAGACGAACGGGTAGACGGCGGCGTAAGCTTAGTAATAGGGTCCACCGCAAACCCTTTGCTTACGGAACCCTAAAAAATACAGTCTTTATGAAAAGTTTCTAGTTTTCTAAACCGACAATACCTTCATACGCAGCGACCACATAAACCGAGAGAGTAAAATCGATTTGTCGCGGTGATATACATATAATAAAAAATATCTGACTCTTTTCAATCATACTATGTACATCGACCGTTCGAAATCCGACTCCACACTTAACTAATCAAAGTTACTTTTAGCGTATTTGTATTGCGTTGTATAACCTTTTCATAATTTATAAAGACCTAGTTTAATCTTAGTTAAAATCAATTATGTAAAACCGATTCCATGTCGAATCAAAGAAAGCTGAGATTAAAGTGCGATTGATTGCGCCTTTTGGTACCTTTCGGTATTAAATCTGTATTATCCAATTAGTGACCACCACGTTGTTATACTATACCGATACTCTTATCGAAGTTTGAACGCAACAAGTACTGTTTTAAGCCGATACTGTTGGCTGGCTTGAGATCTTCGTTGCTACACTAATTGAGATAGACCAAAAAAAAACCCACGGTTTTTATATTCTAATTCGAAAGAACAGGTAATTTTAAGAGACCTATTTCATTAATTATGTATTTGACACAATAGTTTTGTTTTAATATCTTTATTTATTCAGCAGACATTTTATTTATTTATTTTATTTATTTGGGGCATCAACAGCAATACACATTTATGAATGACATGATTATTTTAAATTTGGGTTGGCATTTTCTAATAAATTACAACAATTAAATGATATCTAATGAAAAAAAGTGTTTGTAATAAAACATACTATTTCAAGCGGTGTTCGCCTAACCTGTAAGATACACCTAGGAGGGCTTCAAGCCAAAAACGAAAGTCAAACAAAGGTCAAATATACTTTTGTCGAAATGTCCGAAATAGATAAATATTAAAAAAATAAATGCTGAACGGCTTTAAAACCCTATTCCTAGGAATGGTTTTCAAACCAGAGTAATTTAAAAAATATGTATAATCCCAATTACTTGCAATGTGTAATAAGGGAACTGCACAAAATTCAGTTTTTTTGCGAATGCTATTATTATGCTTAAGCAATTTTATATTAAATGCGTAAATTATATGATTTAAGTGCGTAGGTTAGTTAGACCTACAAGTTTAAGCAGCATTGAAATCAGTCTTCAATTGAATAACTATGTCCGAAATATCGATCAATTCAGAATTATGTTCAATGAAAATGCGTTAAGTATATTAGAGTATACAAGTTTTTACGTTCATACGGTCCCTCTATACTTCATTTAATTTAGAATGAGAAACCACAACAACATTATATTGCGGCTCGTGAACTGTAATCTCCTTACAATTTGTACTAGAGTAACAATTAACGACAAGCAAATAAAGTGACATTAAAACAATTTTATTTTGCGGCTCCCAGACTATCATACTGTACTATTTGCTAGGTAATAAATAGTTGACCAAACGCAATATAATGTTATTGTGGTTTCTCATCCTAAAATAAATGAACTATAGGTCGCGTAGCGTTGGGCGTCGGTCAGTCACGATTCGTTATATGTAGATCAGCCGCGTTTTCACTTACTGTGGCGTATCGGTGTCAATGGATCAGAATGTGACGAATGTTTAATCCACGTCTAACCACACCGATATTCACGACCATGATTATCCTATAGGTCACATTTTTTTTGTAAGGGTTTCCTTTACCTCTCTTTGCCTGTTGTTTCAACTGCGTGCAAAACTCGTATTTACCTGAAAAAAAAACACTCTGTTAATACCGTACAATAACAGCTACATGGTTGAGAATTAATTAATTAGAAGGGCATTTCTATTTTTCCTTGTACTCAATTAAAAAATTGTTAACATAGCGTTAAATTAGTCCATTTGGTAACGCATTTTTTTAATGCTTAAATTTAAAAATATACTTCTTGTTAAAAACTTTAAGATCAATCAGAAAAATCTATTAAAAAGTTTTTAACAAGAAGTATTTATTTTTAAATTTAAGCATTAAAAAAATGCGTTACCAAATGGACTAATTTAACGCTGCGTTAACAATTTTTTAATTGAGTACAAGGAAAAATAGAAATGCCCAGAAATCTTAGAATGTACAGTATGTAATAGTAGTTTAATTAAACTACACTCGTACATAACTGTGCCGTGTGCGTTTGTGTGTGTGCAGGATCTATTACATTACAAGCTTTTCATGTAACTTCACGTTTGTTGTTACAGTTGTTTATCTCACGAAAATGGGTTTGTCATACATGTGTGTGTAGTGTACGTGCACGTTGTCTCTGAGTGTGTCAATTAGTTCGCGTAAGAAATTATTGTCGAGTACCATCACCATGTAAAATAAGAAAAGTTGTTCGGAGTGAGGAATACGTAAGTATAGGGGGAATACGCAATGAAACGGACGCGTTATGAAACGGACACTATTGATATCATGAAAAAATCTGAACGAAAATATTCATGTCTTTTGGTGGTTGGCAACACTGATGACCATAGACAAACCCACAATTATGACAGATCCCGGCAGCCATTATTTTGTTCACTTTTTCGCACTTTGTTGAACTGCATGAGTTTTGTATAAAATATCGTATATTTGCAAACTGATTTAAAATTCGATACAAACTCAAGCTACAATTATATTGGTTGTACTTGTTGTGACATATTCTCAAGAAAATACGGAACGGTGTGTTGTAATCTTATCAATACTTCACTATTTGGAATTTGGCTAAAATGTTTTTAGGTTAGATTCGCAATGAATCGGACAGGTACCGTCGCGTTGAAACGGACTAAGAAGTTGAGAGTCTAATTATTTAATGTTGTTTTTTTGTAATTTTTAATTCTATGATCTCAGTTTGAGTTCAACCAGTGTTTGATAAGTATTATTGTGTAAAAAAAAATCAATATCTACTTTTATTGTTGCCGAATTGAAACTAAAACTAAGAAGTTGAAAGTTTAATATTATTTTATGTTGTTTTTTTGTAATTGTTTATTTTATGATCTCAGTTTATGTTGTACCCAAATGTTTGACTTATTTAAATTAATGTTATTGTGTAAAAGCAAAGAATTTGTGAAACATTGATTATTCATGAGGCTCAAAGTATGGCATTGGTTCCTAGTCCGTTTCAAGACACCCATTGTCCTATTCAATGCTACCTGTGTTATGAAACGGACGTAATTGAGATAAAATAATTTATAATATTTCTTACAATAAATTGAATTTTTATTAAATATGGTGTATTAATAATTATACAATAGTATATCCGAATTCCTTAAGGATAGTGAACGAGTTCGAAAGTTTTTAACTACAGTATGTAATCTTACTTCAAAGTTAAACGTCCGTTTCATGGCGTATCTCCCCTACTAATGATTCTTTATTAATGTATTGAGTTTCAGTTCATTATAAATAAATGTGATGGTAACTAATAATCTGTTGTTTATTAAAGTCATCAAATAATTGCAAGTATTTATCATTTTCTCATAAATGAATCCTTATTCACGGAACTTTATCGAGAACTAAAGGCTATAGCCGTGTTTCTATACAAAATTTGCCTTTCTGTCAAATGTTCTAGTAATTTTATTTTTAGATACTCCTTGTAGGCAAAGGTCTGTTCCCCAAAGAAGAGCCATGTACACTTGTCAGTTTTCGTAATATGGCGGTTTGTTTTTTTTCACTTTTTAATTTTTTTCTTGAATTCGGTCTTTGCGATTAATTTGATTTTTTGGTAAACTATACTACATAATAAAACCCATCACTACAAAAAATATTGCTTGAAACTTTAGTACAAATATATGTCAAAATAATGGAAACTATAAATTTTTTTTTTTTTTTTTGGTGTTCTGGTGTTGCGGCACCTACAGTTTTTATTTCATAAATTGCCCATCTATAGACCTACTACATATATTAAATTCAAATTATTAGCTTTGGTACTTCATGCCAAAAACTAACTACAAATAAAATTATTCCTTCCTTGTTTCAATGTTTTTACAGGATTGCTTTAATTACTTGTATGAATGAAATCGTATACATCCTATTTTTGTATTTTGTCATTTTTGGAAGTTTGTTTAGTTTTTGACATTTATTTAAACATTATCTAAAAAATAAAAAAGTGTTCTAGTAAGGAATAATTTTATTTGTAGTTAGTTTTTGGCATGAAGTACCAAAGCTAATAATTTGAATTTAATATATGTAGTAGGTCTATAGATGGGCAATTTATGAAATAAAAACTGTAGGTGCCGCTACACCAGAACACCAAAAAAAAAAAAAACAATTTATAGTTTCCATTATTTTGACATATATTTGTACTAAAGTTTCAAGCAATATTTTTTGTAGTGATGGGTTTTATTATGTAGTATAGTTTACCAAAAAATCAAATTAATCGCAAAGACCGAATTCAAGAAAAAAAATAAAAAGTGAAAAAAAACAAACCGCAATATTACGAAAACTGACAAGTGTACATGGCTCTTCTTTGGGGAACAGACCTTTGCCTACAAGGAGTATCTAAAAATAAAATTACTAGAACATTTGACAGAAAGGCAAATTTTGTATAGAAACACGGCTATAGCCTTTGCGTAAAATTAAAGGCGAATGGAGTTAGCGAAAAAATAGAGCAAACAATAAAGAGATGAAAATTTAAGATGTCGCTGGATCTACAAAATTTAGAAAAGCGCGTGTCTAATATGCGTTAAAAATGACAAGTGAGATAAAAAAAACCGGCCAAGTGCGAGTCGGAAACGCGCACGAATCGTTACGAATACCATTATCTATAAAAAAAACATGTTTGTTGTATGAGAGCCTCCCATAAATATATATATTTCCGTTTTATTAGGTTTTTTTTTATAGCGGCAACAGAAACACATCATCTGTGAAAATTTCAACTGTGTAGCTATCATGGTTCGTGAGATACAGCCTGGTGACAGACAGACGGACAGACGGACAGCGGAGTCTTAGTAATAGGGTCCCGTTGTTACCCTTTGGGTACGGAACCCTACAAACTGTCAACGTGTTGAGTTCAAACCTTGCGAGAGTTGGAAATGTTGGAATGTGGCAAAGCGCGGTTGGTGTGTGCTTGTATAAATATAAATAAATAAATAAATAAATATCAGGGGACAATGTCACACCAATTGACCTAGTCCCAATTTAAGCTCTAGGCTTGTATTATGGGTACTAGACAACGATATAAATACTTATATGGAGAAATATATACTTAAATACATAGTAAACATCCATGACTCATCACCAAGGATCGGAAATTCGGATCGATATTTACCTAAAGTTGGCAAAATCCCGGAAAAAGATAGGCAAACATGGCGTCGGCTTCTTAAATTTTATTTTTATAATTTAATTTCTGGGATTCTGGGATTCTACAAAACGTTAATATAATAATTACTTTACATGTAGGATAAAACATTCTGTTTTGCTCCTATAAATTCGTTAGGTTAATAAGTTACAGGTAAATTAAATAAAATTTGGTTAAACATATACATAGAAATTAACTTCAAACAGTTAATATAAATAAATAATTATGAATTAATGCCTGTGTAATTTATTTATTTTGAAATCCCGCAAATTTTATTATGTATGAATTATATGATTGAGTCCACCTCCATACAACTGAACAACAAAGCCGGCGCGAAAGTATAGGTAAATATCGATCCGAATTTCCGATCCCTGCTCATCACACAAATATCTGCCCTTACCGGGATTTGAACCCAGGAAATAAGAAATATGATACCAATAACGCAAATCTGGCTATCGCATCCGTCTGATTTTACCAAAAGCCGTGGAAACATCAACAATTACGCAATTAAGCCTCCATTTTGTTTGTTGCTAAAACCGCTGTCGAGGCAAATTTAGTTTCCTGCAACCGCGCAAACCGTATAGGATTTAATTACAATTGGCCGATAACGCCTGAGTGGCTTGAGCATCGCCGTACGAATTCATTGCACCTATGTTTGACGCCATACCACACGTAACCATGTTTTTAGGGTTCCGTAGTGAACAAGCACGTCTGTCCACTTTTTTTTTTTGTGTTACGCTGATAAAGCTTTTAAAAAAACTTGGTTTTTGTGGGTAAGTACCTACATGTAAAGCAAAAGATGTATTAAATACGTTATTACATCGAATGAGGTTTTATTCATCGGATAGCTCTTAAAAATCGTTACGTACACGTCGCACCTTTAGAATTATAGTGACCTAATTCAAAAATCTTGGATTTCGAGTTAGGTCTCTATGGTAATAAATATATGTCTCAAAGTCGAAAGCTAAAATGTTGAATTAGGTCACTATAATTCTAAAGGTGCGACGTTATTATCAGTTTTCAGATTTGAGAGACCGTTTAGGAAATATTGCACCCAGTGTGCAATAGGATGTACATAATCAAGGCAATTTAATTTGAACTCTGTCGCAATAAGAATAAGGTTTATGTTCCTATGTTCATAAACTGAAAATGGCATTTTCGAACAATCGCAATTGAACTTTATTCCCTTGACTGTAGATTCAAAGTCCCAGTTACAAAAAACTCCCATTTTGCAGTATGGTGGGTCTTAAGAGGGTTAAGTTGTCGCTAGAGTTACGTGCCACGTCGGTACCGAGACATAAAAAGTTCATCAGAAAATAAATAACTTAGTTCTGATTTAATTGTATTCGAACTCATTAGTTAACTGATCAGTAAGGTTGTTTTACGAACGCTAACTGCAGTTAGGTTGTCCTCTATAACAACTCAGTTTTTAATTAGCCGTTGTATTATTAACCGATAAGCCTAATTGGGCTCGTCAGAGGATAATTAACATTTTAGTGCGAGTATTTTTAATTTGTTATCAGGTTAAAGGTTCGTAACTCGCGACTTTAGTTGTTCGATTAATACTTTGTCGAATAATTGAATAGAGTTGTATATGATACTCACTCCAATCTCAATTCCATGAAATCTTTCAAACATTTCAATAACTTGTAGATGGCAACCTGTGTACTCCTGTCCCAAGCCAAAAAGGCAGTATACGCATGAAAACTTCATACTATTCCTTATTCTTAGTGCCTTATTTTTTAAGGGGCATGGTTACTATAATGTACGCGAACGTTTTTTAATAACTCTGTACCCGAAGGGCGCCCAAGTGGACCTTAATTACAAAGCGTACGCTGTCCGTCCCTCCGACTGTCTGTCTGCGTGTCCTAACTTAAAGAAGCTGCATCTTTTGAACCGTAATAGATAACGGGTTTATTTTATTTTCAGAATATGTGTTTTGCGGCGGATTTACTATCAAATATTAAAAAAGTGATACAATGACGGGGGTTGCCATATAAGAAACTCTTATTTTCAACATATTTCTTTGTTGTATCGTAAAAACATTAAAAAATACAAGCGTCAAATTTCGTTTGGTTATAGTAGAAACCCTAAAGAAAAACTACAAATACAAAAAAAAAAAAGTGTGACGCTGACTTCAAATCGGAATATCTACTGTGAGGCGGTAGGGCCCTTGGCGCGCGAGCCCGAGCAGCCCGACTCGTACTTGACCGGTATTTTGTCAAACAGCTCTCGCGCGTGACTCCGATTCCGCAGTGATTTATAACTATTCCTTCGGAAACTGAGAAATTTTCGTATTTAACCAGAACAACGTCCGTTTATGGGAAGCAAAAATTAACCGTGACCAAAGAAATTTAAATTACATACATACATTAAATCACGCCTGTTTCCCAGAGGGGTAGGCAGAGACCACTTCTTTCCACTTGCTACGATCTTAACTAATTTCTTTCGCTTCTTCAACATTCATACATCGAGTCATGCACGCACGTCGGTTTCGGGTACTTAAGATTCGGCCCTTTTCCAGTATTTCTCCGATTTGATTCGAAAAAGTACGCCTAGGGCGGCCCCTTCCGACCCTTCCACTCACTTTCGATCTGTATATCTCTTTCGTCAATCTTCTTTAATCCATCCTAATTTAAATTACACATTGGCAATTTGTCCTTTAGCATTTAATTATAAATTAAACAATCTGGCGCAGTGGAAGGACACGTCAGTCTGAATTGCCAAGGAGCGAGACCAATGCCAACCGAAACAAATCGGCTTTTCACGCTTCGCAATGCAATTGTGATTAAAATTTACTTATTTGCATTTAGCGTACAATACTTTAACTGAACGTGGTTCACTTTAACGTGTGTGTTTTTACAGAGCATTCTAATAAATAGGTTACTTATTATTCCTAAATAATACAGACTCGCACGTTTAATCCAACAGTGACACTTAATAGCGTAAAACCCATTTGAACTCTGACATTATAGCGGTTGAATAAAATTATCTTTGTACGAGTTCCTTTTTTTAAAGCGCGATTGATGTAGTAAACTGTCTAAATGTATGAAACAGTCAGAGCTTTCGCCTGTGATGACACCTTATGTCAACCCTGAACAGAATTGTATGTCAATTTGAGACAGCTGTCAATCAGAGAGCATAACGTCAATCGTAGACCACTTATTTCAATGCTAACACATTCATAGAGACGATAGTAACGTTATATCTGAGGCCCCAGACAAGATGCATTACGCCAACTCGCTTTTCTATTCGTTTTGTTTTTAAACCAATCGCTTCACTTGTAGATGACGTGATACGAAAAGTCACGTGATCTAGCAGTGACGCGATTGGTTTAAAACGAAACGAATAGAAAAGCGAGTTGGCGTAATGCATCTTGTCTGGGGCCCCTGATGAGATGACCGCAAATATTTGTGTCCGACTCTTGGGCGTTTTCTAAGTATATAATTATTTGTTTCTTTATAGAAGTATGTTTCTCGCTGCCTTCTAGTAGTACCTTTAGTACAAGCCTAGGGCTTAGTTTGGGACTAGGTCATTTTGTGTGAGTGTTGATTTTACCCGAGACGGCATAACGACAATGACAGGAGAACCATTTCGACAAACGAGGTGTCCTCAAGTTCGTCTTTAAATATTTAAAACTCGCTGCCTTCTAGTAGTACCTTTAGTACAAGCCTAGGGCTTAGTTTGGGACAAGGTCATTTTGTGTGAGTGTTGATTTTTACCCGACGGCATAACGACAATGACAGGAGAACCATTTCGACAAACGAGGTGTCCTCAAGTTCGTCTTTAAATATTGAAAAGGCGGATTTAAAAGAATATTATTACTTAGGAATTAAACATTATAATTATAGACGACAATTTCAAAATATGAACATGGGTTTATAAAACTTTCTTCTTGATATGGTTGTTAAAGATCCAATTATAAATAATAAATTGTAAATGGTTGGTTATTGTGTAACACCATTCATTGATTTAGGACGCAAGCTTAATGATTGTATCGAAATGCCGCTGATAATGGTTTCAAACAAACATCCTTTCGCTTTAAATTTCATGCGGTAGTAAAATAGAACAGTAGGCAGCAGTTAAGTAATGTGTGTTCCTACAATGGCAATGGTAATCATTATTTCTCGTATTAAAAGTTGGGTTGAATGATTCGCTACGCCCGTAGGGTAATATTTCAAGGTTACCCTGTACTACCGTTTGTTATCCTGGTTTGTGAATAAATTTAACTGGCTTGCTTGTAAAAAGTTGAGTTCCTACAAATTTATAATATATTCAATTTTAATAGTAAATACCCAAATGAAATGATTAATTAAGAATAAAGATAAATCAATAAAAAAACACTTAATAAATGGTTCGTGGTGGCGTAATGCCATTCACAACCACGCCCGCAGCGGACTGTGTGACGATCCTAATGAGTCTGTCGAAATGCTTTCAATTCCACTATCATGGAGCTGACGTGTCAGTTATGTGTCTTTGGGGCAACGCTATACAAACGAACATGTGAAATTTAACTTATAGTCTGCGTACAGTCGACTACAAAGAGATGTACCCACTTTTCGACCTTATTACAATGAAAATGTGAATACATCTCTTTGTAGTCAACAAATTGCCACAGCTTACATGTCCGGGGTCGATTTTAAGATGGGCTGAGTTGCGACCTAATTAAGCGATTGATACGATAGTATAGAGTACGCACGTTTGATCCTCCTAAACTCTGTTTTGTTAGGAACTGTTCTGTATTTTCAAGTCTTATGAGTTTGTGGGAAATACTGTAAGCATCTATAATATTTGATTCTAATCTATTCATGGAAAAAAGAATGCCATCTGGGCCAGGTTTTATGTCGCGTAAGGAAATAAAAAAAAGGTTCAATTCTTGGTTTATTTTTACAAGCTCACATTTTTATAAACACGTCCTTTTGAAGATTAAGTGATGTCTTGGTAATAAAGCAACAAAAATAGGGTGGGCCAGAAATTTTGGCATATTCACTAGCTTTATCTCTTGGTAATTTGAAAAAAAATATTGAATAAATATTAATAATACTTTTTTATAAAACGATGAATGAATACATTGATGATGATGACTCTCGATGAAAAAATAGGTTTGTTAAACAGCACTAATCTCTGTTAAACATAACGCACAAAATGGATCGATGCAGGCGTATTCTTTTCACAATTTCGTTCGCACGACAACACGAGTGCACATATAATGGTGTTAGTGGGTCGCATTTCACCCGAAAATAGAGGAGTAATGTTTGTTAATCTAGCTAGCATTTCATTTGACGATTGTATTGGGTACACAAGCATACTGTTTTGTATTTATTATTCACTACTGGTACCTTTAAAATACCCATGTTGAGTGATTAATTTATGAATAAAGGTAGAAAGCAGGGATAATCCGTTGTATTGGCAACATTTCTACGTTATGGCGATAAAATATAAAATGAAATGTGTTATTTTGTTGAATGTTTTACGCAAAACGACCAATCCAAACAAATCGCAAGTGTTTGAAAGTAGATATGTGATTTTACAATGCTTATTTAATTTTAGAAACGCATTATTGCGGCTTATTGTCGCACAAAAAACCGTGTTAAGTAAAAATTCGGCAGATGTTGACATTATGTTATGGCGTCTATGCTTCCTTTTATAGAATTTAAGTTACTTAACCTACTATAAAAAGACGCAAAAAATGTTTTACTTGCTCTACATTTGTACGGACGTGGACTAGATTTCTAAGTTTCAAGACCAGTTTCGCAACGTTTGTTTCCCTGTCAATTAAGTTGTGTTTAAGACATGACACCCCTAAGCTAGGGCATTGTCCGGTGTAGACAATTGTCTTGGCTTAGGACTAAATTTCTAATCACTTTTGTTTATTAGCATTGAGCGTTCTTTTGGAATTGCAATCGTCACGTCATACAAGGTATTCAATTATGGATTTGTAACTTAAAGGTACCTACCTACTTTGCCATTCGTTGTATTTCATTCGGCAATGTGCAGCAGAAAGGCTTTAGTATTTAATGGAGACATGTTTGATAACTTTTTTCGATATTGCGATAGCTAGTAATTAAATCAATAATTGGCTTCATTTTTTTTTTGTATTGATGTTCAACTATATAATTCACAAGAATTATTGATCTGGCAATGTTCTCACTGAAATCGTCCTACAGTTACACAAGGTAAAACGGTGAATATTCGGAATTTATCAACTAAGGTGGTCTAAATCTCCAAATTAACGCCATTTGATCCCGGCTTGGTACTCGCACTTGTTAATACCAGCTAATAACTGCAATTAAATTTTTGCACCCTGATTATTCATTTGGATTATTACTTCTACCACATAAATTATTTCTTCATTACCTTGTCGCTTGCTGTTTTGAAAATGATGTTGAGATGATGATGATGACACTAACCTAACCAAGCCACCTTCTTGAATGTGATTTAAGGGAGGCGGTATATATAATATACATAAATTATCCTATACAGTCAGTGACAGATTGTAGTTCTGTATAGAACCTTGTCGAGTTTTCGTTGAAAGGTAGCGATTATTTTGACATATTGAATATCTTGTGATTTAAATTTAATTTACGTTGAAATTTAGTATAGCGGATATTTTTATGGTTTTAGAGGGAAAACAATAAACGGGTTCGTCGTTTACATAGCGGCGGGAATTATGTAGTGTCCCTAACACAATAGTGAAATGCATCCATCCATATAGTTACTAATTATACAGGGTGTCCCAGAAATAGCACGTCACAGTGACACTGGAGATTCCCCAGCCTCAGATGAACCAAACTAGCCTAACATGACCTCAGTAAAAGTTGCACCGTTTTCGAGTTATACCAATTTAAAGATTTTTCCAATTTTTCACCTCTTTTGACATTGTAAGTGCTCGCAATTACTGGGATAGCTTTAGAATTTAGTTTTTTTTATTTGTGCGCGTTTATGAATAGTTGATTAAGATGATAGAAGCATTATTATGTCAATAACTAATGTAAACGTTTGAAAAATACTGTAATGAACTTGACTTAAATTATCATCAACATAGTAATTTAAACTTTGAACACCTGCCATAACTTTTTTTTACTACAAATGAAATGAGCAAATAACTTTAAAAACATGCGTGTTTTATGCCAATTCTTAAATGGTATGACACATGATATCTTAATGCATAAAAGTAGGAATTCGTATGACATTTGCCGATATGGATCCTCGGAAATCAATGATAAATATGATAATCATCTAAAAAAAAATCTTGTACTCTACTATATCTCATTTGTTTGTGCTCCTTTAAAGAATATGATTGATTCTTGGTTGAACTTGGTTCAAAGATAATAAAAAACGGGTTTAATTTTCATTAGTTTTTACAGTAAATGTTCGAATTGTTTCCCTCCGACTCTAAGGCACAAATGGCATCTTCGAATAAAATTTCGGTTTAATTTTCGTAAACTGGTTTCCGATATGTCTCGGGCTGCATTGAAGACACGTCGCCGTAGTTCCTCTTCGTTACTTATTGGTTTTAAATAAATATTGTCTTTCAAACATCACCAAAAAAAAAACATTCTACAAAGCGAAATCAACTTCCGTTAAGAGTGCCGATTGATTGATTTGAATTATGTCATTACTTATCACCCATGTTCACTGCGTCCGTTTTCCTGTGGTGTTCCTGAATTAAATCGACTTGGCATTCCTCTAGACTCTGATTTTGTTTGCGGAACTGAAACGACTACTCAATCAATCAATCAATCAATCGGCACTCTTAACGGAAGTTGATTTCGCTTTGTAGAATGTTTTTTTTTTGGTGATGATGTTTGAAAGACAATATTTATTTAAAACCAATAAGTAACGAAGAGGAACTACCTTAGAGTCGGAGGGAAACAATTCGAACATTTACTGTAAAAACTAATAAAAATTAAACCCGTTTTTTATTATCTTTGAACCAAGGTCAACCAAAAATCAATCATATTCTTTAAAGGAGCACAAACAAATGAGATATCGTAGAGTACAAGATATTTTTTTAGATGATTAGCATTGATTTCCGAGGACCCATATTGGCAAATGTCATACGAATTCCTACTTTTATGCATTAAGATATCATGTGTCATACCATTTTAGAATTGGCATAAAACACGCATGTTTTTAAAGTTATTTGCTCATTTCATTTGTAGTAAAAAAAAGTTATGGCAGGTGTTCAAAGTTTAAATTACTATGTTGATGATAATTTAAGTCAAGTTCATTACAGTATTTTTCCAACTTTTACATTAGTTATTGACATAATAATGCTTCTATCATCTTAATCAACTATTCATAAACGCGCACAAATAAAAAAAACTAAATTCTAAAGCTATCCCAGTAAATGCGAGCACTTACAATGTCAAAAGAGGTGAAAAATTGGAAAAATCTTTAAATTGATATAACTCGAAAACGGTGCAACTTTTACTGAGGTCATGTTAGGCTGGTTTTGTTCGTCTGAAGCTGGAGAATCTCCAGTGTCACTGTGACGTGCTATTTTTGGGACACCCTGTATACTAACACTTGTTTACTAATAATATAAATGCGAGATTAACCCTGCTTGTTAAGTTTTTACAGGTAAACCGCTGAACTGATTTTCATGAAATTTGTTATGGGTTACAACTCGTTGCTTCCCAAGAATAGTGACACAAAGCAAAATAGGTTAATTTTGAGTAATTGATACAGATCGCCACCACCGTACCAATACGGCACATTTTAAAGCGATCTGTATCAATTACTCAAAATTAACCTATTTTGCTTTGTGTCACTATTCTTGGGAAGCAACGAACTGTATTATCCCGGAAAATTGGAATTGGATAGCGCGGACGGATTCGCAAGCAACAGCTAGCAGGTATGTATTTTAAAATGCATTGTCTGTGCAGTTAGCAAAAACATGCGAATTCACACGAATTCCTTTTCCTGAAACACCTCCAAGGTTATTTTAACAAAAGATGCAAGCAAATCAGATATATTTATAAGTACCATAATAACTGGCTGGTCTCAAACAGCTTTTGTTTTAAATAACAATGGTCTGGTGTTATTATTCGCAGTCGAGCTCTGCCCTCCAAAAGAGAAAGGCATTATGAGAGTATTCAGTCCTTATGCATATACTGCCTTTTTGCTTTGGATGACAGAGCGAGCTTGATCGAATTTAGCGAATAAGATCGGGAGCGACCGTCGCGCGGGTTGACGGGGGCAGCATTACAGCCCATTGCATTATTACAAGCACGTTAAAAACGCCTGACTAAGCTTGTAAAAATAAAAACAATGATTGTTGACACGTATCGCGAAGAGTACAGTCACCAGCAATAATATATTATACAACATTGGGCACAAAAATATCTGACTCGCTCTTATACGTACCTCTAGTTATAAAGTTATTTAATTTGCTCCCCATGTTGCATTAGTACATTGTGTATTAAGGTCGGTAAGTAAGGAATTACGATCGAGGCTCTAGTTGAAGCCCGAAGTCGAAGTATGAGGGCTTTCTGAGTCGAGGTTCGTAATTCCCGTACCGCCCGTGAAACATACAATAAATTTAAATACACAAGTCAGCACAACTATTATTACGAATTACTTGAACTTTTTTTAAGCGGATGGCTGGCGGACTCCACAGATTATAAAAATGTTTCGTTCAGAAACGTTAAGGGCAAATACTTACGTAGTTATACATACAGCCCTGAAGGAGTGTAAAAAAAAAACGACGTTTTGATACAGAAAACTATTAAAATCGGTTATTAAGAACATTAATTGAGTATTTAAGTAACATGTAGCGAGATTGCAATGAAATTCCTGTTTAAATAACATTTTAAGACAATTTTTCAATTGCGTGTAAACTCTTTGCTTGAACTTGCATGACCTGTGTGCTGTGCCATAAATTTAAAAAGTATTACTTACCGACCTTGGGTTTCATGGTAAAAAGAAAGGTCGAGGGTTTTATATGGGGCATTGCGGCCAAGTTAACCTGTATGTTTAGATACTGTTTACGTGCAAGTGTGATGAAAAATATATTATTGCTGTACGTAAGCTGCATGCCGGACATTGACAGTACGTTACGAAATATCGATGGACGGAATACATCTTAGCTGGGCCTCTATTCAACAAGGAAAAACCATATTATCGCTTTTGACAATTGTATATTGTCAACGTTACGATAGCTTTTATTTACTTGGCAGTAATGGCGGTCGAGTTAAAAATAATACTAAAACACGTCAAAGGTAGGGAATGCCATTTAACCGGTTATTAACCGGTTTTGTATGAAAATAACCGGTTAAAACCAGTTATAACCGGTTATTTGCATTCCCTAGTCAAAGGCAATAAAGACCTGTAGAATAGCCAAGGTGTCAAGAATAATCTCAGAGTTGAATACCTTATTATTATCAGGCTAAAATTCTGTTCGCACGATAAAATTTAAATAACTGTATTATCTTACGGGGCTCGTTCCCAAGACAATTTCAATGCCAGTTAGTGGACTTTGTTTAGTTATGTTCGTAATGCATACCACGATATGATGACGTGGTAGCCTAGTTGATACCCTACCTACGAAGCGGGCGGCCAGGGTATTTATGTATTAATACATAAATGTATGTAAGTAAGTTTATCGTTGTGTAGTACCTATAGTAAAACCAAGAGCTTAGTTTGAGGCTAGATCAGTTTGTGTGAAATTGTCTCTGAAGTTTATTTATTTATTTATTTATGCATTAATCAGGATGAGTAAAGCAATGCGTATGTACAGTAGTCGGCCAAATATGTGGTCAGCCACCATAAGCATGCATTAAAGTAGATTTCTCTGTAAACAAGGGTCGAACCTTATTTACAAATCAACTTTAACGTAACTCTGGCGACTGTTGATTCTCACGGCTGATGTTAACTTTAAGTGTTTAAAATTTCAGCCCAATACCTACGTAAAGGAAGCGCTTTAAAATTGTCTTACACTTGAACCGGACTGACATACGAACGAAGCAAGTTCAATCAATGGTAAAAAAGGAAACATTTGCAGTTAAAACTCGATACAATTATGTGTACGTTCAATGAAATAGGGCAAAAAATGTAAACATATCTTTGACGTCGACTGTACCTAAAACAAGACATAAAAAGTGGTTGAATAAAACTAGGAATTATTAGTAGAGATTATGTTTACATATAGTGCAGAAACATACGACATCGATCAAGTTTGGTATTCGTTATGCATTCTCAATTACCTTAGCGATCGCCGAAAACTGAAGCTAACTGAGAACGCGATATAAATTACAACTTTTCCGAACAAATACGATGCCATATTATGTACTAAGTAATACCTATGTCTTATGATTGAAGTTAATTGGCTGAGTTGGTTGGCTATCAACTAAATTGACTACTTAATACCTATACTTTTCCCTGTGATATTCGATGAAAAATACGTACATACTTATAAGAGTATTAACGCGAGAATTGAGGATTTCCGCCTCGTTGCCTCGTTGCCTCGTTTAGCTATTGACTGCATCGCACCGTCACCAAGGTAAGAAGAGGAAAAATTATTCGCATTACGAATAAAATAACATTAGGTAGCAAAAATCACATGCTATAATAAAACGTTTATTCTTGGCAAATTAAACGTCTGCTAATGCGGATACAGCTTATTTTCTGGCTGAACTAATATTTTATCATCATCGTCATCACCAGCCGCAGGACCTCCACTGCTGGACAAAGGCCTTCCCCAAAGATTTCCACAACGATCGGTCCTCTGCAGCTGTCGTCCAGCGGTATCATCTTTTATAAGCAGTATGTTTACTTATTACGACAAAATAATATCCTGTTTTTTATTTTCTACTAAACAAAACACAAAAATCATACAGACCTAATATTTTTTTATAATACAATATTATAGTGTCGACGATCATTTGATGATAGAGTCAGAAGGTGGCATCAGGACCTTTACTGTACTTAACATAGACCCGCATAGTTTAGGGTCGTTAGTTAGGACTCAACAAATAGATAGAGCTGTCAAAAAAGTATAGTCCTCAACAGAACCTGTGTTATTAATGACTTTTTTGACCAAATCGTATTCAAGTAGGCCCTTGGCATACAGGGTGTTCTGTAAAGTGATTGTATCACCATGTAATCCGCTTGCTCGTTTCTTTCTACACAAAGGACCCGAGACAAAATGGAGTCCTAAGTCCACCCTTGTTTATTCAACTGATTACTTCGTTATCCCACATTCGCGACTTAATTTTCTTTTAGGCGATTTGGAACTTTCTCATTAAATTTCTATCGGAGCTTGGACAACACAAATACAAAGTAATCAAAATTTGTTAATGAAACCTCTGCGGTTGGATTTAGGGATGTGTCAGTTTTGTAGTAACAAAGCAAGTTTTATAATGAATTACATTGAGTTCTCTAATTATTTGATAACTAGTGTTGCCCGCAACTTTGTTTGCAAAGAACTCGGTAAACGTCATTTAGTCGTACGGGTAAGTACCTACTACATTTTTTCGGGGATGCATACATAGCAAGCTATGTTCTGAAACTAGTTAGAAAGTGGACTACTTGAATTTCAGGTTTTACATTTAGAAACATTAGTAAGATACGAGTAGTAATAAGGGTGAATGAAAATAATATATCCAGGTACTTTTTTTAAGTAGCCGCCGCCGGGTAGGTACTATAGGCAAATTGTTTTTCATATTTAAGTAATGAAACACCTTGGAACTATTTTCCTTATGTTGTCGTTTGGATTGATGTTTATAGTTTGCGACATTACCTTTCAGGGGATTTCTAGGAGCTGAAGCAATTAAAACACCATACTTTTACAATGCATTATCATAATTTAAGCTGAAAGAAGCCCTTTGCAGGACACAGGGCTTCCACAAGGGTTTTCATTGTGGGTGGGTTTGACCTATGTAGGTATGGTTTTATTTATGTTAAAGCTGGCCCAGCCCAGCTCTAAGGTTAAATTAATGAAATGAAAGTACTAATACCATATCGATTTGGGAGATCTTTTTAACATGATTTTACGATGAGTTATTTGTATTTTCGATTATGAACATACCAAATTAATCAAAGAAATGTTACACAACCACCATAACACAATAACTGAAAAATAAAACAAAAATGCTCATTAAATGTTCATTCCCGAGCTATCTATCGATCTTAACTAAAACTCTGATAAGCGTTCCTCATGGAAGAAGTCGCGTAAGAAAATTTGTTCCTATTCACAAATGCAACATGAATAAATTGAAATTCTTTCAAATTTTAATACTTTTCTATAAAAACTGAGGTATATTGCTTAAATTTTCTTTGTTTTAATGCCCGGATGCAACTGCGTCTTTGTGCAGGATCACTACGCGTCCAAGCGGGTTCATAGTGTGATGAGCTAATCCACGTAACAAACTCATACTTAATTAGAACTTGCGACTTGGAAAATTACTTAGCTAACCGAGCAGCTCATTTTACGGGACCGAGCGATAATCGGTGTACCATCAAACTTGTGACAATCCTAACTTACAGAGTAACATTAAACCCTTGTACATAATAATGGCGGCTGTAGAATTTCATTTTAGGAACATTGTTCATAGGGGTTGGGGAACATAGTACCTAAACTGATATTTTGATGGGACATGCTCTTTGCGCCGCTGGTCAATCATATCCATTTAATTTACAAATATCAAGATTAATAAGATAACAAATTTTATTTTGACACGGTAAGGTAGTTTTATAAACACCTATTAGAGGTAAAGGTAACACAACAATGATTTTAAACTAAATTGATGCATATGCAGCAGTAACGTAATCTGTGGATATCTATAATTGGCTTTGTTTGCTTTATTTTTTATGGCATGGGAAGGCAAACGGGCACACAGACCACCTGATGGTAAGTGGAAACTGTGACCCATAGTCATTCGCATTCACAAGACTGCAAATGCGTTGCCAACCCTGAGGACTAAGATGGAATGCCTCTATGCTAGTCATTTCACCGGCTGTCTTATCCCCAAACCGGAACACAACAATGTGAACACTGCTGCTTGGCGGTAGGTTAATGGATAAGATGGTGGTACCAACCCGGACGGACCCTGCATAAGGTCTTCCCACAAGTAAAATTAGTATTTGGTGTTATCGGTTTCATACTTCCTGGATTGTGCTGTTGATGTCCTTAATAAATAAATAAATAAAGTCATGCTGTATTTATGTACCACACGTAAGCAATTTCAAGGTCGAGTTAATATACCGTCTAGATTTCTCTGTTTAAATTGCATTGAATAGAAAGGACGTTCACTAGTCTGATTTCATTACACTGCGAAACAAAAAAGCCCGAGACATATATTCCAGTCACGATTTCGATAATGGAATTTATATCGCGACTCGTCAACAAACAATATAAGTAAATATCATGATCAGCTCGGTTGGTACTCCACGTGACGCGGTCGTCTTAACGGTAAGACGTATAACCCGCGACACAGACAATATACTCAAGTCGGGCCCGGCCCGGCCCACTCTGCGGTTTAGAAGCGGAGCTACGAGTACAGGCCGTGTCACACCGGATGCATGGGCGTGCGCGTTCCACTGCGTTGTATAGTATGAATCCTCATACAAAATTTCATACCGCTTGCGTGACGTACGCGTGCACGTGTTACGCAAGCGGTGTGACATATTGTATGAGGATTCATACTATACAACGCAGTGGAACGCGCACGCGCACGTGCACTAACTATAACTATGCTATTGACGAAAGTAGTACTAGTTCTGTTATGATTATCTATTACCCGTAGTACAGGCCTAAAGCTCAGATTCGGGCAGTATTGATAGTGCCCGGCGGTCTATCGCTTTCACACTCTCTCTGGCATAACTAAAACACCTACCCAAAAAAAGTACGACGACATTTTATTCTGTACAAGCTCACAAGCTTCAGTATTTATTTATTATTTGGGATATTAGCGACGACTTAATTACCCGCTACTTTACCTACCTAATAATATGTATTTAATCACTGGGGACAAGTCTGACGCACCCTTGTAATTTGTTACTATTATATAAAAAGAGGAATAGAGTTCCATGACGAGTTATACACCCCTTTTTGTGAAAATCAGTCCAAAGTCCAGAAGAGTGAAACATCGGATCTAAAACCTTTTCTCTACATAGTATAAAACACTTCGCGCCGTCGCGACGCACAGTGTTTCGATTAGTACAAGCTAGCGGGACAAAACTATTTCTTGTATTATTTTGATTGTTTATGTATTTTGCAGGTATGTTATGATATTTTAACAGAAAATCAAATAGAATCAGAGACTTTACTACCATTTGGCACGTTTGGTCAACATCTATGGGAAGACTGTGGGTGATTACTCTATAATTAGTCATGTTTACTCGTACTATACATACCTGTAAGGCAGGCATAGGTTTAATACTTAGTACCAATAAAACATACAGTCAAATAAAACAAATATTTCCAGGTTCTATATTATATTTACACAATTTTTACACATTAATAATATAATAACTAAATGTAGGTACAATAATTAACGAAAACACTCAATATTCAAATTATAGTTATTAAAACTAATAATAATAAGCCTAATCATTTAGTCAAATACAATAATTAAAAAAAAGATTAACACTAACGGTCATTATCAGACAATGCTTTGTCTTGGATATTCCTAAGTACCCGCTAACGAACAACAATTTTAAATCTACAATAATTAACTTAATCACTCACAATACCAATTATATCTATAACTAATAATTAAATAAGTACAATATTTAAAAATAGATTAACTCTAATTGTCACTATCCGATAATCCTTCGTCATTACTTTCGTATTCGGAACTATCTGATATTAAATAATCCTCCTTATTCAAATCGCGAATTGGTAATGATTTAGATGGTAATGAAGGTGGGACAATCAACTGCAGAACCTCTGCCGGCAAAGTACTAAGCTTTTTTCGCGGTAACTCTCTAAATGTGTTAATAACAGGATCCGACGTAATCAGAAGCATTCTCAAAAGATCTGTATTCGTGGCAATACGGCTCCGCTTCCTTGTGTGTCGCTCACGGAATCTACGGCAATCCTTATTTCTTGCCTCCTGAGCTTCTTCGGAGAGCTGCCCAATGGGAAGGAGACAAGATTTTATTACTTCAGTACCGTGCACAAGAATCTTATGCACAGTAACGGGCATGGAGTACCACGAATACAATTCTAGGTATAACTTTCTTGTTTCAAAACAAAACTTTTCAAATTCTAAACAATTTATGTCATATCCCGATGACAAAGTTCTTAAAATTACATGAAATCTTTGAATAAGAGTTAGGTCCAATCCTGTTATTTCACTGCTCAATTCAGCATTAGAAAAAAATCTACGAGCTGTGTTTCCATCATTCGAGTTGCCATAGCCAGGTTTTGGTTTATCTACTACAAGTCCCATACGATCTTTAAACTCTTTTTGGATATTTTGTGAACGTTGCTTCACAATAGCTTTATCGCTGTCTCCTCTAACTTGCCACTTTTTTATTTCTAAACGATAGCTAATATGAAGCATACATTCAAAAGTGCGAATCCACGCATGTAAAGTAGATAAACCAAATTCAAAGCGTTCTTCGTTGCTAGGATAGTTCTTCGAATCATCGTTCATAGTAGATGGGGTTGCACCACAAATAAAACACCTTTGTGCTGACCGTGTATCTGTTAAAGCGTTACACACTTTGCCATCCGTCATTGTCAACAGCAATTTGTGTTTAACAGAGATTTGAGATTCATCAACTTTACAAAGTGTTGGAAGAAGCTGACTTACTTCATGTAGTATTTTAGAAGTTTCTACTTTCGTTAATTCATTTGTCTCCTTGGCAAAAATGAACTTGATAGGACGACAATATAGGGTGGAAGAAGGTCTTGGATTTTGCCAGATCACTGTTTCGTCGTCCAACAATCTCAAGGGCACAAATGAATACACGAACAGAAATTCGTCTGTAGCGTTAGTGTTCTCAAACCTCTGCTTATACATGCTATGATTAGAACTCCCATCACAACCCCATTTACTTATCAACGTATATTGTGAACGAGGTAACACACTTCTTATCACTTCAGACTGAGCTTCAACTAATCGTTCAGCCGTTTTATTTAAAATCGCCTGAAGATTAACTTCAGCTTTAGTTTCAGTTACAGAAATATGCTCGTCAGAAAGACAACAAGAACCTTTGGATTTACCTAAACTGTAGAATGATGGATACACTTGATGTCCCGCCTTCATTGCCCACTTCCTAGTCTGTTTATATGAGTGACTCGTCAATTTAGAGTCCACATAAAAAGCTAACGCTTCATCCGAAGTTAGCTGCCTGCTATTTTCAGAACATTTACTTCTTTTTGGACTCTCACAGACTTCTTTAATTTGTTTTGCAACACTTCGATGGCCTTCCTTCCGATTCGCTAATTCTGCGGCAGTAGTCAGTTCACTTGCACTTCGCGTTTTTAAGAGATCGTCTACTTTACGTCTCTTCGTTTTCATTGATGAATCTTCAAATGTTTTTTTAGGTCGGCCGCCTACGGACCGAACTCCTGATGATGTTGATGGGCACGGCTGGTTTAAAGCCACATTTATTTCAAGTGCAGAACCTTCTAACCAATTCTTATGTTTGTTTAAAAACATTTCTTTATTACACTTCGATGAAGTCCACTTTTCATTCAATTTCGTAGAAAAACTTGAAATTTTCATTTTCAGTTTTCTTAAAGATTCATCAGTGGCATCGGTTATATTATGTTTTTCGCATAAATAATTAAAAATCGCACTAATCCTCTCACTTTTCTCATGTTTTTGCCATTCTGCGAAAAAATCTATTTTCGTCATAGTTATGACTCGTTCTGAAACAAAGATAATAATTTTAGTGGCGGGGCTTTTCGGGATCTAAAATATGCACCAGTCTATGCCTGAATGTTGTAACTATGACATATAGAAGAATCTACGTGGATACATTTGGATAAAAAAAGTTGCAACCCTTTAAAGTTTACACTTAATGAGAAATATATGGAATTTATTTAAAGATTTTCAAACAAACATAACAACAAAAATAAAAATGTTTTTGTACAACAAAAAAACGGAAAAATGATGTACATACCTTCAACAGAATATTCCATCACAAAATTTTGTTCCACTTTACTAGCAATTTTAAGAGGTCTTATCACAAGTGTGCAACGAATGCAACTGATTTTCAAATGCAAATCGATCTTGTTTTATCAGTCAACTTTTGCACCCGATGAAGTACCTTAATGAGGTGATTAACGTAATTAGTTTTTTAAATTCGGTACCTGGGAAGGGTTGTTTACAAGTTGTTATCTATAGTTTCTGGAAATGACGTCATGAGTTTTGTCCCGCTAGCTTGTACTAATCGAGACACTGTGCGTCGGTCCCTCTGTATGTACGTGGGTCGTTCTTCTTTTTTACCGACAATAGCCTGTCTCTCATCTTATTAAGCGTCTCATTAGAGTATGGATAATTATGTTTTTCGTGTTTAATATACGTCCATACTTTTATTTATGTAAGAGTACCAAATAATTGTGCTCTTTCTTTAACCCACGTTTTTTTAAATAATATGGTTTTCCGTAGAATGCCGTGACAGAGTGGTCATCTAATATTTGGTCTCGGCTGAAAACGGCCACTGTCACAGTGTTTCTGGTAAACCATATTAAAAAGAATAAAATATTAATGCAGGACAGGAAACATTCATTAGTTTTAATAAAGAATAAATGCAACTAATTTTGAAATCGAACACTGAAACCATAGTTAGGTATTAATAGTTCAAAAATAAAAAAAACCGGAAATCGACGGTTTATTGTCGGTAAAAAAGAAGAACGACCCACGTATAGATCTTTCAAACTGCTCAACGGATTTTAATGCTGTTTCCATGAATAGATAGTGGTTCAAGAGGAAGGTTGTTATTTATAATAAGTTGTTAACGACTTACTTATGTCTGACTAGCTATATAGATATCTCATATGATAAAAAGTTAAAAACAACCACATGCAAAAATGTATTCACTAAGAATTGCATTTTAAAAAAAACTTAAAATACTGCACATGAGCTGAAGGTAATAAGTATAGGCTCCTTAAAAGAATGCGTCACAAAACCTTAATCCCGAAGAAGCTAGACATCACTGAAATATTTCCATAGAGCAGTCTTCAAATCGGTGTAGGTACTTAATCTAAAAATACATGAATAATATACTAATTCATAAAATAATTAAGCACTATCGTAAATTATGCTCCAAAAACGCTTTCATTAATAACTCTTATCATCACACACACATACGGTATTATAACGTAACTATTATGCAACTCGTACACAATTAAAACATGTTTCCGTTGTAGATTATGTTAATGTTATATGTGGACGCATTACAGAGTCGGTAAAAAGATTTAATCGAAATATACCGTAATGGTTCGCAATCAGAAGTGTGCTGGCTGCATCTTACCGCACCTTTGGTAGAACAAGGGCACAATTGCCCCTATAATCATATAGTAGGTACATTGTGCCCTTGTTCTACTGAAGGTGCGTACAAGCCCGCTAGCGTTTTAAAAGGGTCTGCGGGCCTGGTATGATTCCGTCTATCGCATGACAAAATGTGGATAAGACATCCGTTACTCTCGTACTTATATACGTGTCAGAAAGTGACGGATGTCTTATCCACATTTTGTCACGCGATAAACGCTCATATTAGGCTCCCAGCCGTAGAATCGCGAGAAGACCTAGACTCGATAAAATTAATGTATAAAAAAATACTTTTTTATGGCATGGACGAGCCAAAAAGACACCTAATAGTAAGTGGAGTCTGTCTTTTAAGAGTCTCGGTGGTCGACTCGTGATCGTAAGGTACAGAGTTCGAACCCCCGCAGTCACTATGTACCAATGAGTTTATCTAACTTAACTGCATTACCCGATGCTCTTACGGTGACGGAAAAAGATAGTGAGGAAACTTGCACATCCGAACAGCTGAGTGTCGAAGGTCAAAGGGTCGAAGCGTATTCGAAAGGGCCCATCTATAAGATAAGATAACTGGAGTCTGAATCCCATAAACGTTCAATCCCAAGATTGCAATTTTACGATGACAATCGCAACTTCGCGAGACTGCAATACCGTTGCCAACCCTGTAGACTAAGATGGAATACCTCTATTTCACCGGTTGTCTTTCTCCAACACCGGAACACAATGCGAACACTGGAAGGTCAAAGGGTAAGGTGGTAGCGATCCGGACGGACAGTACAAGGTCTTTCGACCACTAAAGTAGCGCCTGACACTGTTGCAGTGACGCAATGAACACTTCGAAGAGATGTATGTAGGTATCCACCTTTCAGCTAATTGCATTGTAATAAGGTCCAAAGGTCATTTTTGTAGTCGACCGTGCTACTACTAGCATAACATAGCATGTGGGGTAGCCGGCTGTCAGGCAAGTGAAAAGTAGTCTCAACATGTCACATACGTCATGTCCGCTCCATTGTCATTCTCCGGGAAAGTTGATTTAGAACAATGGTAGTGAAAGGCGGTTTTTAAACATCTAATTACACTTAACGCATTTTCTCACTATTAACCGACCGCACTATAAAACATGTACCATAGAGATAAGGAATCTGTTAAGCCAGCCAGTAGCCCGTTGTACAGGCTTACGTGAATGAACAGTGAACGTACAGTCAACTTTATACATATATCCGTGCAGATAAGGTACCTTATCTAACTGTATATCTTGACAAGAAAGAGTTAGAAAACATGCCTAACAAAACCCGACTCCATGTTTAGATAATGTCGCCTATGTATATAGAAATCACGTATATTTTTTAATTCCGCCATTTTGGTGTTACTTTTAAAGTACCTAACCAGCGACAGTCGTGACCCTATATAACACGAATCTAACCACACCTTTATTGGTCAAAATGTAACTATCCGGTGAAATTGGTGACATGATCCATTGATAACCAAAAAAAACGTGATGCTTATTGAGTGTGGTAACCTCTTAGCCACTTGAGAATATTGTACGTCAGGTTTGAACTGCTGCACTAATCTAACAAAGGCCAAAGCGACCAAGTACGAAACTGTGTAGCTACTTAAAAGGCCGATTGTACCACGTCAAACTTTTTTTGCCAAGCTTACCTACGTTATACGATAAAATAGCAAAAACAGTAGAAGCGTGATCATGAAAAAAAAACATATTTCAAAACTGAACATGTCAGCAGGATGTTTGGCATTTAGAAAAATAGGGGAGTTTTTGTAAGTCAACTTGCAAAGACTTTATAAGTCTTACATTAAACGTGGCCAAGAAACGTGGAAAGGATAAGGAAAAGTCAGTGGAATCAGTACAAATTTTATTTACACAATTACAAGCGAAAAAGTTGCTCTTTTCCCACTTTACGTTGCAAATAGGAACCTCCTGCTGGTTTTTCATACAATTTTCAGTTATTAATACTACAGGGCGAACGATATGAAGTGTTACCAAATTCAAAAGGCTACGATTTTTTTTTGTTGTCTTAAATTATTCATTATTAAGAAAAAAATGAGAAAAAGATATCAAATTTTTAAGATTACTTTATTTTAACTCGATATGACCACCTTCTGCTGTCTATGGCCTTCAGACGGTAGAAAAATGATTTGCGCGCTGCACGAATGTGATCCTGCGGTATGCAATGGCAATTACGTACGATCGCTTTCTTCAATGCATCCATACTGGCATGTTTTCTTCTCCTCACCATGCTCTCCACAATGGACCAGATAATAGAAGTCCATCGGGTTCGCGTTTGGGGAATTCGAAAGACATTGTGTGGACGAAATAAATTGTGGCACGCGTTGTTCAGCCATTCTTGGTTCACACGAGCTTTATGAGCCGGGGCCGAGTCTTGTTGTAATGTCCACGGTCTACTACCGAAATGTTTGCGTGCCCAAGGCTCCGCAGCAGCTTCCAAAACATTTTCCCGATAGTAAGTCGCATTTACTTTGACACCAGGCTCGATTTTGTGAATTTGGTAACACTTCATGTCGTTCGCCCTGTACTGTGAATAAAACTAGAAGCACAATGCCGTGTGACGCCAGTCTTAACGCAGAAAAGTAATTGTCTATTCCCAATGAAAAGAGTATTATAACTTCGTTTCTTTGTTACGAACACCAGTATAAAGTTATAAAGCGTCTAGAAACCTCTAATCCGACTACGGCGCTCTATACGCTTTTGAGTGGTGCTTAAACACGTGTGGTAAGTCGCTTCAGTTTTCTCGAAAAAGCAATTACACCTTTACAAAAGTGGTTTCTTCAAGAATCTAAGTTAATATATCATTTTCACAGGGTGAATTTTACCTAAGTGACACTGTTCGTTTGGGACAAGGCATTAGTACGTACATAATTCTCTGTCTGGTCTTTTTTACTTGTAATATTTTTGTCGAATGAGCATACGAAGTATAGCGAACGAAGTTAAGTTACTTTTGCCTGAGAGTCGCTAGTTTCACTGGGCGATGGAAATAATAAAAAAAATATATATAACGTAGGAATTTAACACATACATAGATGACAATATCAATACATGCAGAGGGTTTTTTAATTAAAGCTAGCTTTTTGTTACATTTGTTGCATTAAATTTAAAGTCTAACCCCTTATTCGTAAACGTACAATAAACCTATTTTAGTTAACTTCGTGACCAAACTACAGACAGGGAGAGTTTTGTCAGTGGGAATTTGAATCTAACAGCATGGAAATAAGGTTCAAATACCGTTTTATACTCACCGAAATGAAGTTTAAACTACATTGCCTTGATTATGTATCTCTTATAGTTATAGCAGCACCAGGGGGGCTATTGCCTAACGCTCTTGCAATCGGAATCGTTTTCATTTTGAAAATAAAACGCTTGTCTGCATACAAAATGAAAACAATTGTTCCACTTTGAAATCGATTGCGTTAGACAATAGGCCAGCCGGTCTCATGAGGAAGTATACTCAGACTTTCTGTCAAATTCAAATATCTTTAGCACAATATTAGCTAATTGGGATAGACCAAAAAAATAACTCACGCTGTTTACATTCTAGTTCGAAAGAATAGGTAATTTTAAGAGACCAATTTTATTAATATTGTATTTGACCCAATAGTTTGGTTTTAATATTTTTATTTATTTAGCAGGCATTTTATGGACGACTTGGTTATTTAAAATTTTGGTTGGCATTTTCTAATAAATTACAATAATTAAATGATAGCTTATGATAAAAAGTGATTGTAAAAGTGTATTAAAACATACCTACTATTTTAAGCGGTTTTCACCTAATCCGTATGATACACCTAGGAGGGCTTCAAGCCGAAATCGAAAGTCAAACAAAGGTTAAATGTTGTTGAAATATCTGAAATAGACAAATATTCCAAAAAAAGAATGATGCAGAACGGCTTTAAGACCCTTTTCCTCGAAACGATTTTCGAGTTAGAGTAATTGTAAAAATATTAACATACCCAATTGTGAGTTTATGCATAAGTTGTCGTTTCTACCCTTACACTTGTCTTATAATTTGTAAATTACTATTGTTTTTCCCCAATTCAAATGAGAACCACAATAGGATAGGGAACGCCCCCCTCTAATGGCTGAAGTAGAGTTTGCAAACTATTATGATGAGGGGCTCTACGCTCAAGTGTTTTCTAATTGGTGCGCCCATCTTCAACACTTAAATACTATCAAGTGGATAGGAGCTACTGTAACGTCAACTATATGATTATTCAATTGAGGTAATATGAGTTAAAACAAAGTGAAACACAGACCAAGGTCTAAAAATTACCTAACGCGAACTTAAGCGATTTTCCACTGTAAAAATATATGAGAGTGACGAAAGCTAATATCTAGGTCTTCGAACTCTTCGAAAATCGCTTACGTAAGCGTTATGCATCTTTTCTAGGCCCCTGGATTTTTAAGTCTGTAAAATAGTGAGAGGTTCATAATGTCTTGATGGAAGTGGTTATAAACCTATAGGCTTCAGTTACTGATTTTTGTTCCAGCTATTTTTAATCCGTTGCCAAAAAAGAGGGATGTTATAGGGATGTTTCTGTGTGTCCATCTGGTGCATCGCAGCTCCCAAACAAGAGTATTTTTAAAAAGAGCTTGTTTATGCTTGCTTTCATAATAATTGGTTTGGTTTTATAAGAGATATCCGGTGGTGGTCCGTGGAAGCATGCCTCTACATACAGGTTGGACAATCGCAGATTGGTGTCCCATTACTTAACTAAATTCAACTTGTCTAAAGGGCATCTGCGTGTTGGCTTCGGCTCCATGAAATGTTCGGGACTCCCTTAGTCCCGTGATTTGTGTACACATACATATAATAATAATGATAATTTAAAGAAAATGTACAGAAAATTAAATAATATCTGAATTATAATTTACATAGGTAACAAAAAGTTTTGTTTGCACTCGCCTGTGTTTGTATTGTTGTTGTATTATGTATTACGTATTATGTTGTATTAACGTTCCCTTAAAAGTTAATTTGTTCTATCCGAGTTATATGCACTAACAGCGGATTCCCCTGATGCAGTGACTTTTGTAAATGCAACATGCATGCCTAGTCTCAAATGCGCTACATTACGTATGTGTCCCGCTGGTCTAGAGAATGTTGAACCAGAATATTCTCTTTTCTACCTAAGTTTGATACATTTTTTAACACAAAAATAATGATTTGTCTTTTTAAATGTACCTTAACCATTGTCCAACGAGTATGATGTGATATAATCTCTTATGCTGTAAGGGCCACTTGCACCAAAAATTTAAAACTGGGTTAAGACACTAACTCGAGTTAGTAAACGTCCGACGAAATACGAAAACTGTCATTTAAACTCGAGTTAGTGTCTAACCCAGTGTTGAATTTTTGGTGCAAGTGGCCCGAATAGTAGATAGTACACACACACAGAGAGACTTGCTAAGCCTTGATTTGTAATATTGATTAATTTTAATTTTTAATTTAGTTTCAACTAGTAACTCGTATTGTAAGATAGGAGGACCGGTTTCTCCTGCAACCCCAACTTAAACTGTAGTAATTTATTTTTTTATTGTTTCAAATCAATTCAGTCAATTTCTACTGTAAACACTATGAGATGCCTAACTACTCATTAAAACATTCGGGATAATTGTATCATAGAATTCATAGTTTAGATTCAGGATGCCTTATTTTATATTGTTGCGTCTTTCATTTTTTAATCGTACCCATAATGACATCTAGATATTTGGGTGTCAACTAACCACATAGTTACGGTCACTACAATAATCGAGAAAGGTAAAGTTAAAAATCAATAACATTTTACCACCCTATTTTATTTGCACGGCGACGCGGCAACGTCTTTCTACGGCGCCGCGCCGTGGCTAGGCCCTAAGACATAAGTTCAACATGTCCAAACTAGATGGGGCTACAACTAAGCAGTGTGGAGATCATCTGTTCAAATTATCAAGTTATCATATCAATGTTTACTTGCACGGGAAATCTTTAAATCTGATAAACGGAAAGATATAATCATTATCAACTAATCGACCTTCAGTCGTTTGTAACGTAATACTTTGAGGTAAGGTAAGGTATAAACCGTCGGTAATACTGCAATTCCGCGTAACTAACAAATTCATTAAGTTGCAAAATATACCTTACTGTCTTAATTGCTAAGGTGTATTTTCCACCTTATTTAATTTGTTAGTTACGCGGCCTTGCATTATCAATTTATCACCGACGAAACATGACAACTCCTATTAGTAATTTTTACCTTAAATTATTATTAAACCACATTATTATATAAATAATTATTTGGACTAAAAATATGAATAGTAAAATGTAATAACTCTCCACCAAATACAGATGATCCTATTTAATAAAACGCACTTGTTCCTCATAATATAACGCCTTGGTATTTCATATTGAATTGAATAGATCAAATCAGTTATTTTCGAAGTAGGTTGTGTCAAAAAAATTGCGAATGGTAAATTATATGCAGGACTGAACTGCTGACCAGTGACGTCATTTTAGAACCCGTTATCAAACGTTTGGGGGCACGCTTAAATAGTGATGTTGCTTAACAAACATATTAAATAAAAATCCTGGCTTTAAGACTGTAAAAAATATTAATCAGTTGATAGAAAATAAGGAAGTTCAAATTGATAACAGTATTGTAAGCAAAAACTGCATAGAGCATTACAAAAAAAACTACAGTTTTGGCGAGTACACATCTGTAGAGGTCGAAGAATCATTTTCATTTTAAAATGGATTTTTACAAGCAGGCGACGATGTTTGGCTTCATCGGATTTAGAAAAAATATTATGTTTATTTACTATGAAACATACAACCATAGGTAAATAACAAATTATTTATTTTTTAAATTTCTAATAATTTGAGAAATCACTCTATTGCTATAGAGCTATGTTAAGTATGAATCAAGTCTTTTGATATGTTAGAGAGTGAGTAAAAAAAAACATTTTTCATCGATTCAGATTATCGAAATGGCCCCATCACTTGCCCCCAAAGTGAGAGTTAGATAACGGAGTTTAGTCATTATACATACACACTCTTCATGATTTCCGATAGTTTAAAAAGTGGTAAATATTTATAGTGTTAAGTTACACTTGTAAGCTACGCTAGTAGTGTTAAGTGTCTTTATAGCTTCGTGTGGGTGTATTTAACCTGGGCCTCTTCCACTGCATTTTTACCCCTGTTGCAATAGCATTGTTTACGACTCGTCTCGGCCGCCTTTACTGTCAAGACAAAGTGCAAGGCCAGGGCCTCAATTCTACTCGGCAAATCAATACTCCTTTCGACATGTTATGTATAGACAGTAATCGTGCGGAATTAAAATCTATATATTTTTACCGAGCAGAATATAACCCCTGGTACCTACACTGTCAACATTTCATTCATTATAAACTATCGCCAAGGGATTTTAAACTTGGAACTGCGCCTGCAGTTCAATTTTAGCCTCGTAAGCCCCCAAAGTCCAAAATGTAGGACATTTGTCAAAGTGACTTTTGACTTTAGTTGACCGACACAAGATTCTTTTTCGAATTAAAGAAATTAAACGTGGGCCTTACTGAGGTTAAATCTAAAATAGCACCACCGAAAATACTCTTATTTTCGAAAACAAATGAAAGTTTCGGCTAATGCAATCTCGGATACATCAGCCCGGTACCAAGTCAAGAGGCTGGCGTGAATAATAGAAACTGCCCTAACCGTATACAAGGTTTCTTCATTACACCCGAAGTGCTTGTGGATTGATTGTTATAGAACAAACAGGACAATCTTTTTAGTGTTTCGTATGGAAAGTGTACCTATAGATACCATTTTATACTAGAGCCGATCAAAAAAAAAAATGGATGGACTGGACTATACTTTTTTCTTTTCGACTACAGAATAAAGAAAACCAATAAGTCAAAATTTGACTTAATTGCATTCTTAAATAATACACTCGAAAAATATCAGAGTAAGTTTAATTAGTGACTTTCACTCCTGGTAAGGTGTATTTCGCCAATGCCGAGTTATGTTTTGGACAATCGCAATGGAATTGTTAGAGTAATAAGTCCACGGATATCACACGCGAGGACAATTGTTTGCTATTTGATTTTGTGAATTAAACAAAAGCATATGGGGATAGATTAACTTGTCATTTCTTGATTGACTTGTTAAAGTCTAGGCCTTCGCCACCCGCCCGTCCGCTGGTCTGTCCAACGTTGTACTTAGAAATATGCTGGTTAGACAGTATTCTGTATTTTTTTATTTGCGTTAATATTCTGTCATGGTACTCGTAGGTATGAAACCGTCGATGCGCAAGTCGTTAGTTGCATTTTACAGGGTTTTCGCCTGCACCTGCTAGTTCGAACGTTTTAAGTTTTTTTTATTCTAGTAGTGATGTCAGAAAAACACCGATAAAATTAAGTTAACTGAAAAAAATTATATTGTAACGAAGTAGGTAACTGAAAATAAGCACAGCCTTGAATTACCTACTTGAAATTCCAGGGATTAGGGTTGCCAGGTGTCCAGCTATGTCCGGATTTTTACCGTCGTATCCGGCCAAACATATATGTATAATTCTGGCCTGCCGGCTTTTAGCCAACCCTGCCCCGCCCGCAAATAGATGCCGAACAAAAGCGTGCGAGCGTCTTACTAAGACATCTATAATTAATAAATACACAAACAAAAGTTTTTTTTATAGTGCATCAGGCTATCATGGCAAAATGTCCGGGTAGATGTGGACCTGTGTTTTTTCTATTTTTGGGCCTGGCAAACCTACCAGGGATAGATACTATAGTGTCCAAAGTATGGTTCGTAAAGTAACACGTGCTTTTTTTACTAACACTACCAACTATCCACTAGCAGAGTCAGACTGTCACTTCATTAATAGAAATTATAAAGACGTAAATAAACGAATAGTGAATAAAACTCGGAAAGAGCATGTCGGACCATGCTCAGTGAAGGGTTCCGAAGCCATTACTAAAAGTACAAAAAAACTATCTCAAAAACAACATGTATGATCAAGTTAACACTTTAGCCGCCTGTATCTCCGGAACCAATAGTTTTCCTTTTGAGTTCGTTATGTTGGTTTTCATATAACTAAGATATTTCTCAGATTTTTATCATTTGTAGTTTTGTCTATATAGGGGCGACGCGCATCTCTAAATATTTCCTAATACTTGTATGGGAGGTAGATAGGTAGGATAGGTCCTTGTTTGACATCGGAACCCTAAAAACGAGGTAAGATAAAATACCATCTAGATTTTTTTCATTATGATGGATATGGATTAAAAATGGATAAGATACCGTCTGAGTACAATACTACAGAGTACAAATACACTTTCATAATCTGTACTGTACCTTACTAGTATTAAACCAAAAGAAACCTGTGAAAATATTATCTCTTGTAACACCTTGGTACAAAAGAGTTTTAAGTAAAACTACAATATTTTCAGCTGGCATCCTCCAATAAAGCGGGGTTGGTTAAAAATAATATCTACGGTTGCAAGGCGTACAATACAACAGGCCGGGAGACCTGATGAATTATACCTAACGTATACGAATCTGATCTTCTGAATCGGATCTGTTTATTAAGCCGTTTCATTTTAAGGTCTTCAACACGAAGTTTTTCAAAAGTCGCTACAGTCCTACGTACCGGGCTACTTCCTCAACTTCTTGAAGACTTTACAACACGAGCAGCCGTTGCGAACCAAGTACTAATTACTTTTTATATTAACTTCCATACAACTTCCCGGAATAAGTGTACTTGTTACAATAAAGCCTACGGTTAAAATTATTACTGTATATAATTAAACGGTGTGTTACTTGTACAAGAGTTAGGAACTTTCTGTTTTAATCACACGCCTTCGAGTTGCTTCTTAAATTGAGCAATTCCAGCGCATACTGCAGCGTCGAAATTGGTCTTGAAACTTTTAAAATAAATTGTGACACACATATGGTCCTAAGACGGGAAGTACTTCTCGCATTTCACTGTCTTTTGTTTTAATTACGAATTAATGTTTACCGCATTCACTGCCAGCGACGCTTATTATGATTATTTCTCATTTGTACCAGAGATGATGGAGAAGTGCAGATTTAAGTCGGAATAGCTAAGTCTCCTATTGCCGACATAAACTACTCCGCCCAACCAAAAGGTAGGTTAGGTAGGTACCCTAATTACATAACTGACTGGAAATTATAATAATAAAATCCGAGAAGAGAACTGTGATGTACAGATATTTGGCATGTCTGAATTACATACATGCATACATTAAGTACAAAATATTAATGTATTTATTTTATATTTTATATGAATTTAGCCGTTTTTCGTTCAGTAAGCGGAGTTGCCAGCTTTGGAGGACCAAAATTTCAAATTTCAAAATTTCAAAATATTTATTCAGTAAATTAATGATAAAAGTACAATTTTTTCTAGTTTTGTCCGCAAATTTTGGTTTCCGACCATTTTGTAGATGAGCTAATAGTAAGAAAAAAACTGCTTGGCTAACAATATCTTGTATTGGTAATTAATGTAAGTTATCTTTCATATTATCTAACAACATAAGTATTATTTTGAACTAAAACAAATAAATTTGCAACTTGCGTGCAGCAATGACAATTACGTGGACGAAAATGGAATGTCCAGTCGAGTAACCACCAAAGATCATTTTACATCAAACATAGATAAATTAGCATTACATAGGTTCTTAAAAATTGAAACTGATACAAAATCACAGCTGACTGTTCAGCATTTTGCAGATTTTATATGTGAACGGTAGGTAATATATGATTACTACATTATTTTAAGTTCATTATGTTCTAATTGAGCCTTATGCTCAAAAAAACCTATCAACAACCAACTTGGCGTGAAATCTCTTTGTAAAACTAAGTTTCAACGACCGCGAATTTCGTGCCTTGGTTTACCACCCTATTTTACAGTTCTTTTAAAAACACTAAAGTTACTTAGCACTTTTTTTGACCAAGTGAATATTTTCGAAAATAATCGCTCTGAAAGATGCTAAAATTGTCTCTCTCTTAAACTGTTTTAATTGTGTTTTAACCATTTCTTGTTTGTAGTAACGGCGTTGGAACCCTGCACCCGGTTTTTTACACTGTGAACCAGTGGAAATACATTTTTGATGGTAAAATTAATAAAATTTCAATAAAACCTATTTAGTTACGTCACGTTTTCCAATCACGTAACTATTTGAAAATGGGTAGGTACCATCAAGGAGTTTAAATGTTAATCCACCATAGAACCTTATCTTAATGACAGCGTCAAGTGACGAGATAAAAATTACATAGGATTTAATCGTTGGTTTTATGCGACAATGTTCTATAGTCGTTCATCAATTAAAACCCGTGACCGTACCATATTTTTACGGAATCTAATCTCTTGCACGAAACCCTAAAACAGACTCGCGTCGATGGCGATACGAGAATCAACGTAAATTTTAACGTGCTGGGGAATTTTAATATGCACTACGAGTAATAAATAACTTCGGACAGTACACGATCGTTACGGTAACGATACTTACTCGATGGAACGTAATAGTTTTAGCTCGAAGTAGGTACCTACAGGTGGAAATAGCCCATATATTCTACTGTAGATGTTGATGCTGTTGTTGATTTTTGCTTGTTAGGGTACAACGCTCACGACGTCACACGAGTTAGATTTTCTTCGTAGACAGGTAGGTAGGTACCTAAATCCGATCGTGAATGACCTCAATCTCGCCGAAAAAGTCGAGATGAGATCTTCAATAAACCAGTTTTACCACAGCGCTTCTTTGTTCATATACAATTCGAATGATGTACCCTAGGTACCTACTTGATAATATTTATAACCTATGACAATACCTCAGTATAAATTTATCCGGAGATCGCCACTGCTCCGCAGAAGGTACCTATTTTCGATGTCGACCTTTTTCGACCACGTCCACTCCAAACATAGGCAGATGCCAAGGTCTTACATTTAAATTAGTTTCATTGGCAGTTGTTTCTTCTTTAAAGGTAGGTAAATGTTGCAGGTAAGTAAATATACCTACCTATCTTAGACACATTATGTATTGTCTTGGGTCGGGTCCGCATTCAATTATAAAAAGGGATGTTTTTAAATTTCATTAATCGCCGGTACGCTCGTCGTGCTCGTGGCCAGTATTAACAACGTTTACAGTGTCGCGCGATTACGATTGCCTATCAGCTTAATCGACAATTACGCCTCCTGATTACCTACCTAAAAGGTTTCTAATTAATTAATATGCTTACCAAATCGAATTAGCGGATTTTAATAACACTCGCATGGGCGCATTGGCCTTCGAGTTAGGTAGGTAATTATAAGAATTTGAAGCTGTCAGCATCATGAAATAGGTAGGTACATTCAAATGGCAGGCTCTTTAATGTTTATCGTATTTCTAAAGCTGTGTATCTAAACAACAAGCGTTTTTTACAAATCACGAGGTAGGTGTGTACTTAGCTATTGTTAATTTGTGACGTAGTTAGGCATTTTTTTTTAAATGGCTCTTGTACTTTACTACCTATTCGTAGTCGCGGAACGGTTAGATAGGTACGTAGGTGGGTAGGTCGGTATAACGACTTATCTGTAACCAGATTGTCCCGGTCTATTTTTAGTTTTCCTTATATTTGTGTTTATCATGTAGGTTTCCTACTTTGTGACCTTTAATAACAACAATAAACGCCAATTAGAAATTAGGTAGGTAGGTAATATTGATTGCTTCGATTGAAAGTAACAAGGCGCATAATGTATTTTAGTTAACACAGAACACGAAACACGAACTCATTTTCATTTTACTTTTAGGTATAATAACACAGCGATAACAGATGTGATACTCTGCTACCAAAGTATCCGAATATGCATGGAACTATGAAAATAAATAAAACGAACTTTACAACATGCCTATAATGATTAATAACGATAAAATTATTATTTTAAGTTCCTTGATCAACTCGGTAGCATCATAACTCTATTTATTTACTGACCTGGAGTCAAACTTCACGCCGTTGTCGAGCGTGCCGGTGTAGTGCATGGTCAGCATATCTCCGCTCTTGGACTTGGTCGTGCATCCTTCTGGCACGCTGACCACGTCGACTTTAAGTTCGGTGACCTCCGGCCCGGCTAGAGTGGCCCCGGCCAGGCAGAGAACCGCGAATAAGTAGCGCAGCGTCATGGCGAAACTTACGAGAAGTTACTTTTAATAAGCAAACACGTACGCTCAGAACGGCTACCGCGAAACAACTGAATCCAATCCACCGCTCCACCCACCGGCGGCGCGGATAACTTACCTACTTGAGTAAAGTTTGCAGTTTACTTCACTGCCGCGTAGGTTGCTCCGTCTCCTTCACACGCTCGCTATTGCATACGTGAGAGCGAAGCCGGTCTGTTTCTGATAATTATAAACCAAAACGTGTCCGTTCAGAGTTTGCCACGCAAACGGTGACTCGGGATACGCGATCCTACGCGTCCCACTTTCCAACGTGTTAACTTCTGACATCATTATCACTGTCAAATTTGAATCATTTAATCATCCATGTAACAAGTTGATTTAGCATTTTTTACTATTTACCTAAGAACCTACAAGTGTTTTGATTGCTAATATTCGATTTCTTTGGCGAAGCTATATACCTAGGCACTCTTATTATACTTAACGGGCTAAGCTGAGCATGCTAATTATGCTAACTTACTTAGGTAGGTACTTAACCTACCAAGTTTTCGGTAGGTTTGGTAGGTAGGTAAGTTGGGAATTTGGGATGGCTACCTATTACGCTCATGCTTAGAGGCTAATAATTAGCCTATCCAGTCTAGTAGGTAGGTAGGTAGGTACCTAAGTTTAACACAAAATGTTCGAAATCCCCATCGGCAAGTAAACTTTCTCAAGGTTTAGCACAGATACCTAGGTTTTATTTTTTACCTAGTTAAGTACCTATATTTTATTTAACCAATAAAATTTTGAAAATGCAGGTACCTAGGTACAGTCAGCGTCAAAAGTAACTGGTCACTTCAAGCTACTTTTGTACTTTATCGCATTAACACATTAGACAATCTTGTTTGACATTGCTTATGTGACAGTAAAGCGACAAGGTATTTAAGTGATCAGTTTCTTTTGACGCTGACTGTACCTAATTCATCAGTTTTGAAAACTGTCATAAACTGTCATGGTTAGGCGTTAAACCACTAGGTATCGTTGACGTAAAATGTAGGCAGGCCTACAAGCACTATCTTCCGATTGTATGCAATCAATTGATATTTTATAGCGTTTCCACTTTTATAAAAAACCACCAGCTTATTAACACTATTTACCTACTTACTATAGTAAACCTATTGCGCCGCATGAGATACAGCCTGCTGTCAGACAAACTGACAGACATACAGACAGACAGACGGACAGCAGAGGCTTAGTAAAAGGCTCTCGTTGACACCCTTTGGGTACGGAACGAATCATATGATTATTTCTCACAATAATTAATTCCCTCCCTCCCTTAATTATTTTTAGCTTTCCTTGATGTACCTAGGTAGATATAAATTATGCATAAAATACGGGATTGAAGTGTACGTAGTCTATCCGGGATCTAAGATAAGATAGGTTGTACGGAGCTGCCGACGTTCTGCGAACCGCCTCAACGTCGCTAGTGGTCTTGTCGTATTTCATTTATTTTGTGTCGGAAGACTGCTTTTGCATCAAAAGCAGCGGAGAGTGCAGTATCGGATAACCTTTCATCAACCATCTTTACAATTTCACTAAATTAAATTCAACATTAGAAACCTACAGCCGATGTTTTCTCTGACGGTTTTATAAATTACTTATATACCGTAAAATGGGGCTATTTGGTAATCACGGGGCTATTTGGAACTAAGTAATCATAAGCTTTTAGTTGATATATTTTTTGTCATGGCTATGCTAGAACTGTAAAATTTGTTGTCAGGCTAAGTTTTTAGTTCTATTATTGCCATGACAAAAATATATCAACTAAAAGCTTATAATTACTTGGGTTCCCAAATAGCCCCGTTTTACGGTATATTATAAGTTTATTTTTTATTTCCATTTAAATGACGATGCAAACTTTAACCAGCCTTTTTAGGGTCTCGCACATCAAAAGGAAAAACGGAACCTTCTCGCGTGTTTCTCCGGCACAGCCAATTTCCCCTGAAACTACTGAACCGCTTGAGTTGGGTACACATTGTAGCATATATAGGTTTACTGTAAAGGTAGCTTGATCATCTTTTTATTTCAACAGGACAGTTGTGCAAAAATTCAACCTTACGTACCATACCTAACTGTCGACAGGGAAAAAAAAACCACCGTACACGTCATATATATCCAAGAAGCATTGGCTTAGCTAATGCTATGGCCGAAGTGGCAGCTGGCATGTCCTTGGAAGAAGTTGGCGAGAAACATAACGTACCTAAGAGCGCTATCGCGGTATGCAGGGGGTTGAATAATAGGCTACGACACGATAGTTGAGTCATTTTTCTATAAACATGTTATAGGTAAGGAAATAACAATATATACATATTCTATCTAAAGTTGACTTAGAAGTTATATTTTTAGTTGATTTACTGTTGTCAAGGGCGTTTTTTTATGTTTATATAAAGGAGCACATTTTGGGTTAATATGTAACTTCCTTTCCTTAAAAGTGTGTAACAGGAAAAAAAAGATTTTAATAAAACTTTGTTAGTATAACTGTGTGGTTTTTCTTGTCCCGTTTTATTTTATATTGTTTCGCTGCTTTCCAAATAGCACTTGTTATGTTTTACATAACACAAGCTTCAAAATTCAGCCGCCCGTCGATACCCATAAAGCACCAAACACAAGGTTATTTGGAACACCTCTTTGAAAAAATAATACTCATCCTGTATCAAAAATTAAGACACGTGCAGTATAAAGAACGATGGAGCATTATGTGTTTTATCTATTAAGAATATTTGATAAACACATAAAACATGGATTTATTGAGGTTTTAGTCGAAAAATTGCCAATAATTTCGAAAAAATACAGAAAATCGTTTTTAACGTATAGCTAACAGGAAAACCTAAAAAACAACTATGGTATTTAAAGTAACATGGGAAATTGCTCAAAATATACGGAACCCTCACCAAGCGAGATTAACTCGCACTTGTCTGGAAAAATGTGTGGTTAGCACTTATCTTTGATTCTGAATGTAAGAATGTTTTCTCTATATTTACGTATTTTTACGTCTGTGTAAGTATGTGTAATATTTTCTATTACCCATAGCTTTAGTTTGAGCGTAGGTACATTTTTGTCTCTTGACACACATATAGCCACTAGTCACGCCAAAGCGAGGTAGCTAAAGTTTAACCTGACGTCAACCTGCCTTACAAGTAGCCACCAAAATAATTATGATGTACGGGCATCGACATACCAACCAATAGACACCGGGTTCCATACAGAATTCTTTTCCAAAAGTGTCCTAGGGCGACCTATACAAACTTCATACTCGTGTAAAATCATTGTCAAAATAAAACATCCTAATTTAAATGGTATATCATTAACGCAATGCTTAATTTTGCTTGAAACAATTTATTATCTTATGTCGCTTCGACTAGAGGCTCGTTTTTTTACCTTATGCAGCTTCTACTAGCGGAGTGCCAATGTCACCGCGAACAGAGTACAAATGGAGTAGCTTTACACTTAATATTATTTCTGTTTTGACGTCTCAGGTGGGTTTAATTTAAACAAAAACTCAACGCTATTTTTATTATTTATGATAATATAAATAATATTGTGGGCTCGTAACCCATCATATATTTGCTTAAGCCAAACAGTTCCACTGGACCAGACGGCATACCGCCGGCCCTATTTAAGTCAGTTCGTGGGGCTTTTGTCTCTCCTTTATGTCACATTTTTAATCTGACTCTTAAGTCTGGTGTCTATCCTTTCCAATGGAAGATTTCCAGGGTAGTTCCTATCCCAAAGACATCAGACAGATTAGCAGTGGAAGAATATCGGCCTATTGCAGTTCTATCCTCACCAGCCAAGATATTTGAAAATGTGCTACATAAGTACATTTATAGGCAGATAGAGGCATATTTGTGCAATGCTCAACATGGCTTTCGAGGCAAACGGTCGGTCAACACTAACCTTATGACTCTGGTAGAATACATCTCTACTAAAATGGACAGGGGCTTGCAAGTAGATGTGCTCTATTTCGACTTTCGGAAGGCATTTGATAGGGTGAATAATGACATACTGCTTGTAAAACTAAGTGCCATGGGTTTTGCCCCAGATCTCCTTCGACTTCTCGCGGATTATCTACGCGACCGCCAGCAGTATGTCAGACTTGGTATTTTTGAATCACCGCCCTATCATACGCGTTCCGGAGTGAGTCAAGGTTCAGTTTTGGGGCCATTACTCTTTATCTTAATGGTAAATGACCTTCCTAATGTGCTTAGGCATGCTCAATGTCTTCTATACGCGGATGATCTGAAGTTGTATACAGTTATCAGCTCAGTTGAAGATTGTGTTTCCCTTCAGGCTGACATAGATGCTGTAGGTCGCTGGGGAATTGAAAACAAAATGGAGTTCAATCCCTCCAAATGCTCCGCTATGACATTTGCAAGAGTTCGGCAGCCTGTAGTCTTTAACTACGTAATCGACGGCACTTCGATTGTAAGGCCAACGGTGATGAAAGATTTAGGAGTAATGTTTGACAGTAGGCTTACTTTTCACGACCACATTGTCGCTGTCGCTAAGGAATCCTTCCAGAGACTAGGTTTTGTGCTCAGAAATGCCCGTGATTTTCGGAGCGATAAAGTTATACGGCTTTTGTTTGGGGCCCTTGTGCGGAGCAGGCTTGAGGCAAGTTGCTGCGTCTGGAATCCGTACGAAAGTACATACGCCCTGCTTCTCGAAAAAGTTCAAAAAGCTTTCCTAAGATTCTTATACAAACGTGTTTTTGGATACTATCCTTACATGTACCCAACCAACTTCCTTCTGGGATGTCTTGGGTATAATTCCCTTAAAGTGAGGAGAGCCCGCGACCAGCTTACAATGGTTTGCAAAATATTTCGTGGCACTATCGACGCTCCTTACTTGCACAACAATTTGCTCCGCATATTTGCCCCGAACAATTACCTTCGCAGTCGTAGTCACAGGCTTTTCTCAGTTCCTCAGTGTCGAACCGTGGCGCGCGCTAACTCTCCGCTACCCCGCATCCTCACTGCCTTAAACAAACTGTTGGAAAATAACCCACATTGTGACGTTTTCGCAGATGAGTGGCGGATAGTTATATGTGCATGCTTAAGTTTTTGTGAGGTAGGTGAATAAATGTTGTTGTTTTTTTGACATGAATTTATAAGAATTAGTTTTAATCTATTCATTAATTAGTGTAAGTGGTTTGTAACCGTACTAGTTAATTAATTAAATAAATAAAAAATAAATAAATATATTATTTTAGCAACAAAAATTAAAAGCGTCTTCAAAAACTCTAATAAATACCTACTTGAAAAACTTATATCGACTGACTTATTATATCAGTGGCAAAAATCATGTGGCATTGCTATTTGTGTAAGTATACCTACTTGAAACTGGCTTGGATATATAAAACATCATATATTTGATATACCTGTTAGGCAACGATAGGGAATTTCTAGGAGACCGGTCATTTATTTCACCTTGTTCAGTGGGTTAAAATTATGAATGTAGAGGAAGCGAAAGTTATACTTGTATGCTTAGACCGGTGCATCTGACCTGGCATTCCGTAGTCTCTGCCTACCCCACTGGGAAACAAATGAGAAGCTATATGTATATGTATGTTTAATGGATTTTTGAAGACGGTTTTATTTGTAAAAAGAAAAATCGCTTTTTATTGATATTTCTCATATCATTGAGATTTTCTACAGCACATAATTATACTCGTTCATTACATTAAAAAACCTTATATTCTAATAACAATTTCCAATCAGCCTTAACAATATTTCGCTATCCAATATGCAGGGCCGTTAATCATTAAAGAGTTCTCCCGGTACTTCACCATCAATTGCACTTCACTACATGCTTTACGTGAATAAAAGTAGTTTCATATTCTTTATAGAGAAATCTCATCACTGCCCGTTAAACAATTATGATTAATGATTTCCGGTGTTCATCTTTGGTCTTCATCAGTTAAAAAACTCCTGCCGTTCACTCGCGACAATAGAACTCTATATCGCACAATGAAATGGATCACGAGGAATCCACAAACTAATATTTAATTTATTACTGCAATAATATAAAGTATTAAACTACTCCATTGACATACTGTTCTCCAACAACCAAATATTGACAATTGTTGGTCCGAAACTAAAATATTTATTTATTTATTAGAAAGACTTAGTTATTTATCAATTAATATTACGAAACGAATAATATAAAGTATTAAACTACTCCATTGACATACTGTTCTTCAACAACCAAATATTGACAATTGTTGGTCCAAAACTAAAATATTTATTTATTTATTAGAAATACTTAGTTATTTATCAATTAATATTACGAATCGACATTTACATGCCGAAAGTATGATATTCCGTCTGAAAGATTTTTGTAACGGTGATTATTTTGGCAGTTTCTGAAAACGCATTGAGGCATTGTGACACGTGTCACTGTTGGCGTAGTTGACAACGAACTAAATTGAAGTAAGCTCCCAATTTGAAGTGAGTATATATTCGCTGTGCCGTGTTTGGTTCTCTGACCCGTTATCTAGTTGTATTGTTGATCGAAGTGTACGGGTGACACAGTTCGGCTTTCGTATATGTGTATTTTTCTGATACTTGTTGAATATGTGAGTGGAGCGGTACAGAGGGGTTATTATGATATACTCAGCTATGCAGTTTATTTTACGGTGAGCGTAAAGGACAGAGCTATAGCATTTATATAGCTCTGTCCTTTTCTCTCAGCGTAAACTGAAATGCATAGCTATGCCAAAAAAAAAACCCCAGGCCGTAGTTAGCCTAGTGTGTAGTGGTACGAAACTATAGCTATCCCGAGTTTGATTTCCGGTAAAGCAACAAACGCACTGCGCCTCCTTTCTAGGCAGTAAAAATTCTAATCGTATTTTTTGACCTGTTTGTGTTTCACTCGGCCGCCATTACTGTCAAGTATATAAATAAGAGCTATCAAAACGTATTGACAGTACGATAACAGATCAAAAACGATATTGTTTTTACCGTGTTGAAAAGAGGCCCTGCGGTGTTATTCTCTTAAAATGGCGTTCGGTCGGTCGATCGAAGACTAGACGCGGCGCAGCGGCGAGTTTAAGTAGCGCGTGCATTCTCAATTTGGCAGCCTTATACGTTTGATCTTAACGATAGAAGCCCTGCTGTGTTTTGTACGCTCTGACGGCCCTGACGGGTCTGCTTTAACTCGCCGCTGCGCCGCGTTCACTCGTTCGACCGACCGACGCCTTGAGAGCGGAGGCGGCGCGATTCATTCCCATGTATTTAGGTACGTAAATAAAGTTAACATTCCCTATCTTTATGGATCTATGCATAGTAGGGACTATATAGATCAATTTGTATGAGATTGTCCCCTGATATTATTTGCTAAATAAATGTTACTTCGGGTTCTAAAATGCTGTAACAATGCGCAGGTTTAAACACTCATCGATTTTAATTGAAAACTACGACATGTTGAATAACATCCAATTCTATATGAAGGGTCCACGGAAAGAAATGTCTGGTCACTTTTTTTTAAATATGATTTTTGAATCTCGAAATGTAGAGGACGACATGAATTGTTACCTACCACTCAGATTCAGATATAAATCTTCATATAACTTGTATTTTTTCACTCTTAAACAAACCTCTACACGAAAATTAAAAAACAAAATGACATGGTTCCTAACTTTCAAATCGCGATATCTCAAAAAGTTACATATGTGAATGTGACTAGTAGTGTTCTTTCCGTGGACCCTTCGTATGTGGCAGGCATTCAGCAATTCTTTAACCGCGGTTAATAGATCCGTGTCGTGTAGACGCGCGTCTCGACCACTTGTGAACTCAGCGTATTCGACCAAGCGTAACAGTAGCTAAAGTGTGAAATTGTCTGGATACGATAAATGTTACACATTTTAACAGCATCAAAATACGAAACTCTTTGAAAATAAAAACGATGTGTATTTTTGGTTGTAAGTTTACAAGTAAAGTAATTCCATCAAAAATTGCGTCAAACCGCGCGACGCGGTAAAACTTAGGAATACTCCTAACCGTCACCAATGAAGCTTACGAGTGCTCTGAGTAATAAAAAGTTCCCGCAATGACGGGAGAGGTGGTGATGGAGCGTAGTGTAAAACAAACCCGTGCCTGAAGACTAATATTTGAATAATAGAAGGCTCCGCTGTGTCCTTACAGCTGCCACTAGCGCAAGGGGGTCGACTGACAGCGGGTGCATAGGCGGAGCGACCAACTCTTTTGGGGACTCACTAAACTTGCTTAGTGCTTCTTTAGTTGCTCACAACAAATGAAAATGCAATGTTAGCCTTCCGTCGAGAGCTGGAGGGTCTAAATATTAGAGAGCCTTCACAATAAGCGGTACAAATATTAACAGGGCCGCGCCGCAGTCTAATGCCACCGCAGTAATATGAAAGCCTCCGCTGCTGAAGCGCTGCTGCCGTACGGCTATACTCGGATTGCTCTTATACATAGAACATGATGTAACATACAAGTGCCAGGAAACGAATATTTCAACAAAGGAAAGCTTCCTTGTTGTTATTCCAAGATGCAATTAGCAATTATCGCAGAATGTCTGTGAAAGCACAAATAATACGAAACCAATCTGGTTATCATCCACTTAGCAAACGACACCGCACTCAACGTCCCTGATTGCGCCTGAAAATCAGAAATTTTCATTTTCTTTCCTGACGCAAGATCATTTACTTTACACACACTGACGGATTATGATCAGTGATGGGCGATTTCTGAAACATTACAAAACTTTCCTTAACTGCGAAAATTACAGCTTCTGAAAGTTACATAAATTGATGGAAATGATTCTGACACAAGTAAATTTCATTTGAATTTCATGAAAAGTTTTCGTTACTTACGTTACATTACACAACTTAAGTAATTTTCAGAAATTAAACGATTTCATTTTAGTAACTTTCAGAATATTGCATGAAATTTTAGGTGAAAGTTTCACTTTTGAAAGTTTCAGAATATAACAGAAATTAAAGTGAAAGTTTCACTTTTGAAACTTACAAGCCGCCCATCACTAATCATGATGCGCCAGAGTGTCTGTTCGTCGATGATTTCGCTGGTGAGTTACTATTGTTATTAAAGACAATAACACTACTCGTGGTCGAATATTATGATTTAAAGACCATTTTAAAATGGCGGCGGCAGATTTTTCGGTCTCAAGATCTTGGTCACAGAGGACTCACGGCTGCCAAATGCGGTTTGAGTGGCCTGTGTGTTACCGGCAGCAAAAGCGGAGCGATTTGGGAAATGAAAATAACTATTATAAATATTGTTGACATATTGACGTGGAATTCACAAACAGAACTGCACGTGGTTCGTTTTGAATGTTTAAGTAGATTATCAGCAGCATATAGGTATAAATACTACACACTTACTTACTTACTTACCTTGGCTCCTGTAATCCCAGAGTGGGGTAGGCAGAGCTACAGAATTACCTACAACTTTAAAAACTTGTTGATTTTTCTGTAACCACATTTTGCACAAATAGGCTAAGAGGTATAAATAAACTCCTATTTTTCGTACTTACTGTATTGACTACTTATTGTAAATGTAAGAGTTAGCGAGGACGTAAATGTTTTTCGTGGTGCATAAACAGGTATAGTCTTTATTATTTCTACTGAGCCGATCTTCTACACAAAGGCCATTGTTTGTAAACAATACCATTGTCTTTCTTTGTGTCCATAACACCAAGCCGATTACATAAAAAAAAGTTAGAACTACATTGAATGTACATTGAATTATCAACCCTACTCTCTTAGTCAGTAGGTTTAAAATGTAAAGTGTCAGGATACAGATATAAGTCTTTATTATTTGAACCGGTCTTATTCTCGACACAATATTACCATCTTCTGTCGCCAGGGTTGTACTCGCGTTGTTTAAAATATTACTTCAAATAAAACTATGAATAACTCGATATTTTGGAGCAAAACGTGTTAATGCCACCTTTTAGGACTTTCGATCAATCTGCATTTTAACCACCATTATAGTGTGATGAATCCAAGATATAACCAATTCCGCATCCTAATGATAAATTTAAAGAAACAATAATTACAATGCAACTAGTATCCCGCAGGTTCAGGTAAAATTCTTCGAGCGAGCGAGATAGCAATATAAATAGAAGGATTCTTTTGTCTAACTGCTCTGTTATCAATTGGTGGGGACACTAAGGCAGGGCTTAGGCTTATTCTTTTTTTGTTATATTAGTGTCTAACTGGCTTTTGCTCTTTTGATACATGCGTTATTTTTCATCCTCTATAGTGCACTTTTTCGCAACCCGGCTACGTTTTATAGGACTTTTCTTGCTTCCTGATTGGATTTTGGTACCTTGGATTTCTTACGACCTTAGCTACGTTTTACTGGACTTTTGATTGCGTGTGCATCTGCCAATTGGTTATATCTTGGATTCATCACACTATAATAGTGGTTAAAATGCAGATTGATCGAAAGTCCTAAAAGGTGGCATTAACACGTTTTGCTCCAAAATACCGAGTTATTCATAGTTTTATTTGAAGTAATATTTTAAACTACGCGAGTACAACCCTGGCGACAGAAGATGATAATATTGTGTAGGGAATAAGACCGGTTCAAATGATAAAGACATATCTGTATCCTGACACTTTACATTTTAAACCTACTGACTAAGAGGATAGGGTTGATAATTCTATGGACATTGAATGTAGTTCTAACTTTTTTGTATGTAATCGGCTTGTGGTTACGGATACAAAGAAAGACAATGGTATTGTTTACAAACAATGGCCTTTGTGTAGAAGATCGGCTCAGTTCAAATAGTAAAGACTATACCCGGATTTAAATAATATATCTACTGCACAAATATAGTCCATTTGCCGGATTGCAACTTAAAGGAAGAACGATCTATAAAATAAAATCTACACCGACCAATTCACAGGTAAGTAATAGGTAGTAAATAGTACAGTTCATGAAAGGGCAAAACTCAAAGGAGTGTTAATCGAGATTTCCATAATATTTCGATAAGGAGAGATGATAATTATCATAAGTTCATAACATAACGTCGGTGAAACTGCAAAACCGCGTTAGTAACATTTTTAATAAGGAGTAAATTGCACCTTTTTAATAAGAAGGTAAGTTTTATTTTGCTCTATCATACATTTGTTAGATACGCGGTTTAGCATTATCTCCGACGATAATGTTTCAACAGTGACATTATGTAGGTATAGGAAAAAGTCATAACTCGTCACACTTACGGAAATAATTTGCTTAAGACAAATGATAAAAATGCACCTGTGTATTCTTGGATCGTTATAAATAATTGGACTATCTGTCGTGAACAAAAACCATATATTTATTTTTATACATGGTATTTTTCCATGGCAGATATCGCTGCTTATAAACGAAAGGGCCACAAATCAAAATTTACCAAAATCAGTTTTAATTAAAAAATGTGGCCAAAATCGTCCTTATTTTCATATTTCACGAAGACACCCATCAAAATCGACTTCTTAATCGCAATTCTACGCATGCGCCCTATTGGCATTTTTACGCATCGATGGCTAAGTTCAGAGCAAAGCGGCCATCTTTTTAGTTGCGACCCGACAGTCAGCGCGAGCGCACATCAGTTTGGGATAAAGGGCCACATTCCGAAAAATTACACATCTTTTAAGTGAATTTTATGGGTAACAGGGCCACATTTGGGAATGCAACCGTTTCGCATATAAAAAACAAGTAAGTACTCTATTATTTTTAAGACTAAAGTGCCACGTTTTGGAAAGTGTTCGTTTCGCTTTTAAAAACAAATAAGTACAGGATTATTTTTAAGACTAAGGTGCCACGTTTTGGAAAGTGTTCGTTTCGCTTTTAAGAACAAATAAGTACAGGATTATTTTTAAGACTAAGGTGCCACGTTTTTGAAAGTGTTCGTTTTGCTTATAAAAACAAATAAACACAGGATTATTTTTAAGTCAAAGGTGCCATGTTTTGGACAGTGGCGGTACTGCCATATAAGCCCAAAAGCCGGGCTTGCCTTGCCTTACAAAAATAACTATTCATTAAATCCACGTAATGTATTAGATAGGTATTTCACCTTCGCGCGCCGCGCGCTCTCACTAAATTCTTCAAATCAAATTACATGCAACAGTAGTACCTACTAAATTTTACCGCGCACCGCCGGCCGCCACCTACGCAGCACAGCGCTCAGCGCTGTGCGGCAACGAGTCGAACTATTCATGACGCGGCTAGCTCGTATCTAATGACAAGGTACCCAAACAACACAACTTCAACAAAAGCTACACCATCCAGCTTGCTGAGGAACCCACTGACCAGTCCAGTATACATGAACTACGCATCTATACGGATGGATCAAAGACGGAAAAGGGAACAGGTGCAGGAGTGTACTCACCCGAAATTAACATCAACATATCAACAGCCTTAGGCGAATACAGCTCCATCTACCAATGTGAATGTACTGCCATATTACAGGCTGCCAAGGCAGTGGCTAGGCGGGGTATCAAAGACCAAAAAATTCGAATTATTTCCGACAGCGCTGCGGTACTACGAGCCCTAGACAACAAAATAATACAATCCGGGCTCATACTAGAGCATTGGAAGTGATAGGTTTAAATAACCAACTCACGCTACAATGGATAAAGGGGCACAGTGGATCTCTAGGTAACGATGCAGCTGACCAGCTGGCTAGGAGAGGATCGGACCGCCCAGCGGTCGGTCCCGCTCCAATGCTTCCATTAGCATTTAACCAGCTTAGATCATGGTTACGTCACAGAACACTCGAACAACATGCCAATCAATGGGCAAATACCAGTACATGTAGACAATCAAGGGAGATTGTGCCACACCCGGACGCGCGTCTAACAAAGCGTCTCCTATCACTAGATAGACATGCCCTACGAATAATTGTAGGAAACATTACTGGACATTGCTCGCTTAACAAACATTTGTATGTTCTAGGTATGACCGACAGCCCCCTATGCAGGGGATGCCTGTCGGCCGACGAAACAGCCCCCCACGTAATCCTGGAATGCGTAGGTGTAGCCGCTCAACGGACTGAAATCCTCAAGACACCGAGGTCACTCCGAGAAGCCTGTGGAGATACCAGGAGGATCCTGCGCTTCTGGTCGGAGTTAGGCTGGCTAGACTACTAGCTGGTGCCCCTACGCACAATGGCCCGACATACACGGGCTAAGTGCGGAAAAAGGAGTCCATCACCATAACCATAACCATAGCTCGTATCTCGCTCGCACGTATTGGCTTGCAATCGGGCTTTCATATTCTCTGTCTTACCCACCGAAACGGCATATGCCCAAATACGACTGTTCGTGTATTAATATGGCAAATAGTATGAGAGTTTATGCCATGCTTGCGTATGAAGTTGTACACGAGTCCATAGTAAATGCGAAATTCGCTTCGCGCAGGCGCGGAGCGCGCGTTGAGCCGCGTTAGCGGCCAACTTCACTTCATTGCTATTTGTTGACAAATGCTTTTATTCACTTGTTGAATAGTTTGTTTAAGGCGTTGAGCGGCGCGGTCAGTGCAATAATAAGTTTTTTTTTTGTGGTGTTGTGAGTTGTGATTCAATTAGATTGACAATGGAGGATGTAGTCCCGTGTGACTGTGATAACTTAAAGTGTGCACAAACTTTGCTTGTCGACGGAAAGGTAAAATGTTTGAACTTTGTAGAGAAAAAGGTACTTATGTAATTTTTAGGTAGGTAATTGAAATAAAAGTAAGTACTTATTGCTTTCTCCCCAGACAAGCAAAGTTAAAAAAAGAAGTTGAACCTTTATTTTATTCTCTCAAACAAACCAAGCTGCTTTTTTCAAGGCCACCGAAAGTATGCAATTGCTGATATGTCTGTAAAATTATATCTAGTGGTAACATGCCTTCAGGGAGCTAGGCACGCCTAGGGTTTCAGAATAGGGCAAGCCGAGAGATATGTTTTGTAGTTTTTACGGTTGTTATGGTAAGGGCAGATATTTGTGTGATGAACGCGAATATTTGTTCCTGAGTCATGGATGTTTTCTATGTATTTAAGCATATATTTCTCTATATAAGTATTTATACCGTTGTCTAGTACCCATAGTACAAGCCTAGAGCTTAGTTTGGGACTAGGTCAATTGGTGTGACATTGTCCCTTGATATTTATTTATTTATTTATTTATTTATTTATCTTGTTACCACATTACTGATCAATCTTCACTGCACTCTGCAGTTGTATAGGCATTTGCTTACGTGGACGAGCTCACCAAAGCTCCCTGAAAGCATGTTACCACTAGATATAATTTTACAGACATATCAGCAATTGCATACTTTCGGTGGCCTTGAAAAAAGCAGCTTGGTTTGTTTGAGAGAATAAAATAAAGGTTCAACTTCTTTTTTTAATTTTGCTTGTCTGGGGAGAAAGCAATAAGTACTTACTTTTATTTCAATTACCTACCTAAAAATTACATACCTATTTCGAAAGTAGCGACACAAGCTCTAAAAAATTACCCCTATTCAATGAAGTTTTAGACTCATCGTGACCTGTAATTGTATAAGCTATGATTATTGTGATTCCTATAATTAGTGTGAATTTATGCCTGTTGAGGTTTTAAAGCATTTACTTTTGTTAACTACTTATTTTGTATGGTGCCAAAACACTATTTTTGTGATTAAAATTTAAGTTTTTGATTAGGTAGTATAAAAAATGACAATGTGCAAAGGAAATATTTTTTTTGTTATTTTTTTTATTATAATAATGTCTTCATTCAATATGGTTGTGATGAATTTTTTTAAATAAAACACCTTTACTTTTTCTACTTGTGGCCTTTTATTTAAATTATTTATTTACTTGTTACAAAAAAAATATATGCTAAACGGACTTATGTGCTGCTAGTCGTCTTTGGGTTATAGTTACCTAAAATTAAAAATAAACCAGAGGTAGGGAATTAAAATACGCGTCGAAAGTATTATAACACAGCATTGAAAGTAGGAGTTCCGAAAAACAAATAAAAAAAGTAAATAAAATTTTAATTGTGCTGTCCTCAAAAAAACTTGATTTTGATTTGTGGCCCTTTCGTTTAATAGCAGCGATATGTAGCGTCAAGGTTGGCAAACATAGATGTATATAACTACAAGGTATAAGCTTTTCCATTGTGCCGTGTAATTTATTATTGTGCCATATAACTTCTGTCACAGCACAACACACTTTAATAAAAGTCACTGAAAAACATTGATGAAAAATTACGAAAAACGACTTACTAGTAGATCTAAGGTATCTAGCATCTCTGCGCATATATAGCAAACCTAAGAAGAAGTTCATTACATATATACGATTTTGAGTGGGTTTTTGAAATCTGTTGTAATATGCAGTAAGTAATTATTTTTTAATTTTAATAATGTTTGTAGGTAGTATATTAGCTTCTATATTTACTTTAGTACCTGTTTACTACATAAAGTAACCAGCGCATTAACCCTTTATCTGCAACATGTTGCTATTCAAGATCGATGGATGCTATTCTAATGGTATCATCAACAAAGAGTGATGTAAAATTTGAATATGCGTACCTGGGGGACCGTTGATTTTACGTTGAGCGTAAAGGACAGAGTTATAGCAGTTATATAGCTCTGTATCCTTTTCTCTCAGCGTAAACAGAACCGCATTGCTATGTCATAATAACCATTTTTTTTTTTTATATGTCTAAGCTGTCAAAGTTACGTTTCTTGACATGACATAAAAATCAAAAAGACGTCGCGCTCACTCCCGCCACACCCTCTCTAAAAGCTGGTCATGAAATTACAGGCACTAACGCCTCCCCCACTTATAGCAACTTTTATGCTATCATAAATTGTTTAGAAGTAGGTCGTGTAAAGTCTCCAGCTTGGAACTGAACGCCTTAAATTTCCTTTAAACCCAGTGAAGGTGCACCGGATTATACGCCTTCAAAAACCAATTAATAGGCGTCCGTGTTGAGATCCCCGTGTAAACAATGCAAGAGGTGGTTTATAATAGCCAATCATGCATGTGATCAAAACTCTAATCTAGCTCCCAACTATGCGAAAACCCCTATTAATATTTATAATAAATACATGTAATAAGTATAAATGTATAGTTATATACTTTTTACTATTTATAGTAAGGTTCAACATGAGTCATATGGATTGAAAAACTGGAAATTATCATAATAAAGTAAAAGCAGAGAAAAAAAACTTATAGGATTTATGAACATGCAACGCATGCATGGACATGTCATCATGATCATGCAATAGTGCTAACTAAGCTAAATGTTACTATTGCGCTGGTTTTCACGACCGAAATTACAAATTCTTTGTTGTTACCCAATTTAGTGAAGTATTTACTTATCAATGAGTCATGCTCATGACGTCATAGTTTACTAATAATTTGTATGTGGCGTTTTTAACGCTTAGATTAGGACAAAACTGATTGCAGTTCTGAGGTCCTAGCCAAGACGCATTACGCTATCAAGCGTTTATATACATACATACATACATACCTTCACGCCTGTAATCCCGGAGTGGGGTAGGCAGAGCTACAGAATTATCTACAACTTTTATATTCGTTTTGTTTTTAAGCCAACCGCGTCACTGGTAGATCACGTGACTCTTCGAATCTCGTCATCTACCCGTGACGCGATTGGTTTAAAACGAAACGAATAGAAACGCTGGTTAGAGTAATGAGTCTTGGCTAAGGCACTTGTAGGTACTATTTATTATTCCGTGGGTAGGGTGGGTGTTGGTCCCATATTGTCCATTTGATCCTTACAAAAACCAGATTTATTGGAAGCATTTATCGTATTAACATCATAGCTGGGCACCGTTAATCAAATAGTTAACTTCGTTAATCGTTAATCCGCTACAAAAAAAGTTAGCTTCGTTAAACGTTAAAGCGTTACATTTCGGAAAAATTAACGCAAGTTAACGTTAATCGTTAATATGTGTAAAAAAATGCATTTTTATATCGTTGCGTTAGTGAACTTATAAAACCTGTTGGTTTAGGTTCTGGAAGTTAACAGGATAGGAACAAAACAAAATACAAAAGGGCATAAGGTGCATATTCCCTTTCATGAACATTAACATGTTGAAGTTCTCGTCTGAAAGCGAGGCTCGTTTTGGAGTTAAAATGTCTTTACCCGTGGAAAGCAGACGTTTAATTGCAGCGCTTGAGGGTATAGCAGTATTGTATTTAATGAATAGATTTATGAATATCTGTTCCCTGAGGAATGCAGCATCTTTAAACGAGTCTTTTGATTTCATGTCCAGCCACATTTTAACGAGAGTTTGCGCTTTACTCTTAAAGAGTTGGAGCTCTTTGGTTTTTCTATAGACTGAGTGACAGAATTGAAAAAGTCTTCCTTGTCATCAATCTCATCATCGTTGTTTCTCACACTACACACTCGCTGCTACGCGCCGCCCGGCACTTGTCGTTTCATAGTTGTCTGAACCTGTTTTTCTTGCCGCGCCGCGGTGCCGTTCGGTAAATAGTAGGCATTGGATTAACGATTATCGGACTTCTGCATATTAACGGAAGTTAACGTAACCGTTAACATTTAAAAAAAATAACTTAAAAGTTAATCCGTTAATCAAAATGTTAACTTCGTTAATTAACGATTAACGGATTAACGAGTTAATGCCCAGCTATGATTATCATGTGCCTATAGTATTGCCAACGTTATGATAGCTCCACAGGATAGCTCTTCTGCCCTCCTACGGAGAAAAGGCGCATGTGCAATTAATTCATAGAAGCATATTAAACTCTCAATGGGTAGGTATAATAAGGTTGGATTTTCAATACAATTCATATAGTAGATACGCCTTTTCTCCTTAGGAGGGCAGTCTTATTTACTTGACAGTAATGGCGGCCAAGATAAAAACAATACCTACGTTAATAATACGTGTAGACCACAGAACTATATCGTAGATAGATAGATAGATAAAACGTTTATTTGATGCTTCAACCACACACACACAATTGTCAAATTAAGTGGAAAACAACAATATCAAACTAGCTTACAAAGTAGGTACAATCTCAATCGCATGTGTGCGTCGCAGCAGTACAAAAAGGTCATGGCTCAGCGTATAGCATTACTCTAGTGAGCAAAACACTGGTATTCTGCCACAACCTCGAGAATACGACAAAGCCATTACGTAGCATAAGGAAGCAATATGTCATAAAAGTAAGTAAACATATCCGAAAAAGAAACATTAAAAAATTAAAAATTAGGTATGCATGATTTATATGTTATCAGTTCTGTGGTTTATAAGGGTTTATAAGGGCCCTGTCCAATTTCAAATACCTAACATGATCATTGTGTTATTTTAAACTCTGACGGTAGCTATTGGGAAATTGGATACCTTAAGGTGATAGAGGGATAACCTGTCTTATTGAACATTGGGTATTTTTTGTGCTTATAACTTTAAAAAGAGTAAATAAAAAAAAAAGACAGCTAAGAAAGTTGAAAAATACATTTCTTGTAGGCATTATACTTTATAATTTCACTTTCTTAAAAGGAAATGTTATGAAATCCGCCATAATAACACTAATAACACATTCTGAAAAAATCAACTCGCTATTCTATTACGGTTCAAAAGATAGCTAAGCTCTTTAAAGTTAGGACGGACGGGCGGACAGATGGATGGACGGACGGACAGTCAGCGGAGGCATATTAATAGGGTCTCATTGGGCTCCCTTCGGGATCGGACCGGCAAAGAGCAGTTCAAATAAGCAATGTTGTCATGTTGTCAACTAGTGTCGAAGTTCAAGCTTGTTTGTGTTTTCCTTGTAAGCGCTCGATTCTCCGTAGTTTAGGGCTTTTCGTTTGTAACACCTCGCGGTAGTCGCGGTACGGGCCGGGTAAAGTGATTGGAGTTCGTCCGGGACTCGGCTACCGTCGTCGCCCGGTACAAGTGAAAAGAGAGAGACATGACACAGCAGAATTACATCTAACTATTAAAAAGAACATATCAAGTGAAAGAGTAGAAGGAAACTACAATAATGTCTGAGATAAAATATGCTTAATCAATACATAAACCGCGCGGGCACACTTTCATGTCTAAAATCTACTTACCTGCACATAATGAGGAGACCACTGTAGAAACATTTTTATGAACTGTGTTACGTTTGAAATTTCTTCTATTTTGACTTGCCTATGTAAGGTGAGGTACGGCCTAATTTCGCGCCCTTTATAGTAGTTATATTACCTGATTTTTTTATTGAAAAAAATATATGAAATGACACATTTACCCCTATGTCGGAATGGCCTGACCTTACGTACTTACTTCAGTACACTTTAAATTAATTTTACTAACTACACCAATTCGGTTATACACAAAATATATACGGCACTTTTTTACTTTTATATGACTGACTGTGTAGTTGGTATGTCTTTACCATAACTACTTCACCCGGGCACGGGTAGCGATGCCCTTACGGGGGGCATGCTGAACCCTAAGTTAGAGGTGCGGTGGTGGTCGCACCTCTGGAGGGGTGCCTCCGTCGGGTGTCAGGCCGGTCGAGCGCAGCTCGGCCGGCTGAGTATCTTGAAGGACTTCGTTTTCTTCGGTTGCTTCCAAGTGTTCGGTTTCTTCGGTTTCTTGAGTATGTTCGGTTTCTTCGGTTTCTTCGATCTTCTCGATCCCTGCACTGGTCCGGATCTGGGGGGGCGGCCACGACGTCCCTGGCGCCGAAGCTTCTTCCGGTCTTCAGTGCCCTCATCCACTGCGAGTTGGATGGGATCGGTGGGATCGAGCAGGATGTGCTTGGGGCGCCTGACGGGTGCCCCGAGCGCAGCGAGCACATCGGGATCGGACGGGGTGAGTTCGGGAGTGTAGGAGGTGGCACGGACGATGAGCGGGTTAGGGTGGTGTGGGCCTTTATCAAAGAAGCGCCTAAACGCGTCCTTGATAGTGTGCCTAATCGACGGGACGCCGAGGTCCCTGTGAAGGTCCGCGTTGCGAACAAACCAAGGGGCCCCCGCGACCGATCGGAGAAGTTTCAAAATATATACGGATAATTATATCGCAATTTATTCATTTATTACTTTACGGTAAATACATTAAAGTATTTTTGACACGGCTGTTTTGTTCCAAATCAACCAATTATAGACTCCAGGAGTTTAAGTGGAACATTCGGTCTTCCTACCACCTGCACACAATGTTAAAGTCAATACCTTCCTTTTAGAGTCGTAAAAAAATCAGGAAATATTCAAAACAATAAATAAAACGGTCACTTAAAAGATCGCGACATAATCTTATGTGGGAAAATGTACGTAATAAGTAAAATAACAATGAACACTTTTAAATTGCATTGTTTGAGGCGATATCCTTTGTAAAGATTTTTTCAAACATACCTACTCAGATACTGAGATCAGAATCAATTAAGTACAAAGAGTTACCTACACATTATATAACGGCGTATCTAGACTACGTACCTTTGGCAACACTTCTAGGTACTGACAGCGTTCAGCCTCACTAACTTGATATTGTAGTTTAGATCTGTAGTAATTATAATCAGTCAAGGACTTCAACTTTTAATTCAACAATTTCATTTAAAAAGTTTTTTTTTAATACAATACCGGCCGTTGCCCGCGACTCTGTCCGCGTAGAAGTCATTTATCAGTCTTGTGTTGGGAACTGTCTATTCTCCGGGATCATCCATGTCCTTCCCTGGGGTTCAAGCTTTAAATAGCGAAATCGGTTCAACGGTTTAGCCGTGAAATCGTAACAAACAGAAAAAGTTACAAGATAAGATATTATATCTTATCTTGTTGGTGGTGTCCTTAAGGATACACTACGACTCTATGGGATCTTTTGTGTAATTACCCTTCTAAATGTATGATATTAGTATGGATGAGCAACGTGTTTAATTTTTTTTGTATGGAAAGCCATACGTAATATATTGCCTTGAATAATTTCCAAAGGCAAAAGATAACTAATACCTCTTGATACTTGGGCCAAACACGGGCAACACTTCTTCCGGCCGGTGTCGTTTGATCCATTTCATAAATTTGTTTGCGTACACTCATCGACTTCCCGAGTAGTGTGTCTATAGTCCACAGGCAAAACGGATAAGAAAGCTTCTAAATTAACTCCATTCTAGTGACGCACGGCCTTAGTATGCCTATGCAAACGCATAATAAATAAATAAATATCAGGGGACTACCATTTCACACAAATTTAAACCTACCTACGGATCGATTTATGTGAAAATAGACGTGAATGAAAGACTGTCATCCATATTTAACTAACAGAATAACTGCACTTGCCTACTTTTAGGGTTCCGTACCTCAAAAGGAAAAAACGTAACCGTTATAGGATCACATTTTGTCCGTCCGTCCGTCTGTCTGTCAACACCCTTTATCTGAACGGAACGCGTGGAGGTATCGAGTGGAAAATAAAACCATGTACTTACTTAGTTCTACAGTACCTTGAAGGTGTGAAAAATGAAACATCTAAGTTAACGTAAACAAAAGGGACGGCCGTTTATGCCCCAAAATGCGTATATTTCGACACTCTCAAGGTAATCAATATTTTATAGGGTATTTTCCGTTTGAACCCTAGAACTATGAAATTTGGCAAGTACCTAATACCGTCTTATACTACAAGTATAGGGAAAAATCCGATAACTATACATTTTTAATGAAATCATAAAATGAGAGTAACCGTGTCATCCTCATGCCTGATATGATATCATACGAAAGGGCTTCATTGGCATTGGCACAAGCTTAAACAGGCATTTAATTATTTTTGTGTCGTAAACAAATTTTTACAGAACCCTCGGGGAGCGAGTCCAACTTCCACCTGTCCGTTTTCGTTAATCATATCTACACCCAGTTGAACCATCGATCGTCAGCGCTATTGTTTCATTAGAGCACCTTGTGTCACTTTTTATTTCTTCAAGGTAGAGAGAGAGGTGAGGTATAAAGAGCCCATCGCACCGCGTGCATAAATAGCTGTATTATTTTCTATAAGATACATTTTGTAAATATAGCAATTTTAGTTTGAAATCCTTTATGTGAAGCGAAACACACAGCGACATTGACAGGGGCAGCGACGCCATATAAAACGTAATACACAAGCAATCAGTCTTCGAGACCAATCGAACAAGAGTAACCGCATCGCGAAAATGTACCAACATATTTTTAATTTTATCAATTTACGTAATATTACAGTATTGCTCGTTGAGTTTCCAGTTGGTAATTAATTGGCTGTGTATTAATACGTAGTCTGCGTCCTAAGTTGTTTTTCTTTTAGCAAAACCGCAAGTGGTACACGCGAAAACCGGTAAATTTCACCGTTTTTGGGATTTCAAATTCGATTCTTTCGAAATCAATTAATACCTATTTAGTAAATTGTTATTATATAATTGAAATAGATTAAACTGCTCATAATGATAATATATAAGTAACTATACTCTATTTTTATTGTACCTACTTACTTGGAATTATAGCTCTATTTACCTCTGATTGTGGAATTTCGTGATTACTTGTTGGTGTAAAAAGGTTCATATACTACACGAACCGGCCATGTTTGCAATCCACTTTCCGATTTTAATGTTTAAAAACCGGCCAAGTGCGAGTCAGACTCTATAAAAAATCACGTTTGTTGTATGGGAGCTCCCCTTAAATTTCTTTTTTTTACATGTTTTTAGTATTTGTTGTTATATCGACAACAGAAATACATCTTTTCTGAAAATTTCAACTGTCTACTTATCACGGTTCGTGAGATACAGCCTGGTGACAAGCAGACGTACTGACGGACAGACGGACAGCGGAGTCTTAGTAATAAGTAATAAGTCACCATCATTTTACCGAATTTCACTTCATCTATTGTATCATTTCATCAAACGCTATTTTCTGCTGAATCTATGATGTTTTCAGTATATCTTAAACATTAAATTAAGAAAAATAAAGATAGCTCATGCCTCGAGAAATGCGGATAAAATAATAGGTCTTTGTGATTAATACCTATATACTTTTTTGAATGTTAGTAGCAGTAGGTACTTCTGTCGTGGAGGCCTTTTTTAAAATTCTGCTTCTGTATTCTCGTAGCACTAGAGACAAAGTTTAGATCGAGAAGAAAATTTCAACAGCGTATAAAATATTATTATTTTGTTTGACATTATCTTTCATGAAATTTGTTCTCGAGTGGTTTGAGATTTGGGACCAAATGTGGATGACACTAACAAACCGGGCAAGGGTATGTTAGACCACGCTCAGAGTAGATTCCGTGGTCGTAACTGCCAACACAAAAAAACTATCTTCATAAACCACAAGAACCATGATGGAATGCCTCTATGCTATTAATTTCACCAGCTGTCTTATATCATTCCTACACCGAAACCGCGACTCATCAATACGAACAATGCTACTAGCGGTAGGTTAGGTAATGCACAAGATGGCGATAGCGACAGGGCCAACTCTGACTTCCGACGATACAATAAAAACCAAACAAACTGCAGTCACACTACTTACTTGAATTTTTTTAACTGCATACTAGTGACAGGTTGCATTGCAAGCCCATCGTCTAACAGTACTAAAAGCCTTTATTCCCTTAGTCGCCTCTTACGAAATCCACGGGAAGACATGTCATGGAGTGGCACTATTCTAAACCGGCAACGACACGGGTCAACAAAAAAATAAAAATTACAAATAAACACAGTTCATGAATTAATTCCTTTGTCATTTACATTACAGTTCAGACTTAACTTTGTGTACCTCGCAGAAAAAAACACCGGTACAAGTTTATAATCATCAGAAACACCGCCGACCAACACGGCTCGTCCTGGGACCCCTAATGCGGCTCTTGATAGACACTGCTCTACGGGACTCCAAAATTACGTTTCCGTTGTCTCTATTGCATTACGAAGTAAAAAAATATGCAAAGAAGCGAAACGGAGAGAGAGATTGCGTGAATCAAAAGTACGAGTTCAACAGACTATGTGAGAGTTTTGGTTGCCCATTGTATTTGTTTCTGAACGCGGAATTTTGCGATTTGGCGGAATTTTGTTAGACATTACTTTATCTAAATTCGCCGTTACATACCTCCGTTGTTAGGGTCATCCATTCACGGCCGCTCGCACGTGGGATTTAAAAATCATACATACATTATACCGACACATCCATATACTTACATGTCAAATCATTACCTTTCTTTGGTTTGGGTCGGGTTTATAAGACAAACCAATGCAAAAATATCTAGATCGTTACTCATCGATTTTTGCTAAGCATTTGAGGATATGTACCAACAGCATTTATATAATAAATACTAAAAATGTATGGGTCAAGTGCGAGTCGGCCCGCACGTTTAAGGTTCTGTATAAGTACATTTGTAATCTAAAGACTTAAGTTATGGATCTCAGATGCCGCTTCTGTTGTATGTATGTTCGTTTGCCTTCTCAGTTCTACCAAGAAATGTATCTACCTACATAGTTAGATACATATATTAGTTTATATAGTATACTTAGATATATACTTTTATGCATACATGCATGTAGGTACATTACAGGTAAAAACATTACAATCTTTTTCGCCAATCAGGTATAAAATAATGTAGATCCTTGACCGACGAAGCCGCAATATTTTTCAGTGCAAGCGAGGCCTATATCCATGACTTGCACATGACTACTAACTGAGAAGAAATCAACAAAAGTTTTCCACATCATTGCTTATCATTGTGTTCAAACATTACAAGCCACTCCTCGATAAATTCTGCCCAGTTCGAATCGGACCAACTTTGCCGGCGGTCGTTATCGCATTTCAAATTCGGAACGGTTCCTTTTTTCAATCATGGACAATATGAGTTTTGTTGTGGATGAAAAGTTGCCAGTTGTGCGAGATGACAGGATCGAACACGCCTGGCCCTGCGCGGTGTACAGAAGCGGCGGGAAACATGGGGAATGCTATTCAAGTCAATGTAATTCCGGCGCTGTTATACCTGTCTATGGATAGTAAGTGAAGTATATATTTAATTTACTTTATGTACTAAATCAATCAATCTATTAAATAAACGTAAATACACCAGGATTTATAAAAAAAAAGTGTGTAACAGCATCGGCATCAATATTAACGACAAATATTTAAACATAAGTTTTGCAACAAGTTACAGAAATTGACTGTAAAAAGGGTTTTCTACCTATTCAAGCGAAGTATTATGTGGTAGTTTGGGAGCAGGCTTCCTATCTAACGTGTTTTATTTCTTTGGGAATTAAAGAGAAGAGCACTTACTTGTACTGTTACTTATTCTGTGGTGCTAGGGATCCGATTTGTTGTTACAATCGAGTAATTAACGCAAACCTAGCTCAAGTAAGGTTAAGTATCTATATTACTGCGAAAGAGCGTTTGAAAAGTAATTCAAAACCGCTACCACCGCTGCACATCGGCTTATGGCTGGGGCGGCGAACGATAAATACAAATGTATAGACATCGCTGGTTCGTCTGTAGGTATAAAGTACTTGTTTTTGCCCCCCACTGGTTCACGGTAACCCACCCGCTGTAAAGTCGTGGTCAGGCAGACACATACGTTCCCAAGTAAATACCAAATGGAGCATAAGGCTAAATCTTGTCTAAAACCTTTAATTATGTCTAAAGTCTGTTTCCACTGAGACATGCACATTTAATTCGGTTTTCATAAAATTCAGTTAGCATTTAATTCTAAATAGACTTAAAATAAGGTGCTGAGCGCCTATTTGTCACTTTCAAATCCAATTAGAATTAAGTCTGCCTTAGGTAAGTAGGTACTTGTAGGTACTTCTAGAAAAAAAAATCTCCATAAGGATTCTTTTTTCTTATGTTTACTTTAGGTTGGCTTGAGGCTTACTTGATTGAACTAACATAGTTGTAAGTCAATATAGAATTTAGAAGACTTACATATTTCTTAAAAACAAACAAATACTTAAGTTTCACTAATAAAAAAAATCTAGCTCAGTGAATTAAAAAAGTATTTAAGAAGTAAGTTTCAGAGTTTAAAGACTTAAGACGACGGGATTATGCGAAATAGTAATGTTAAGAAATTAAACGTAAAACCCGTTTATTGAAATATGAATTCTAAGTGTCATTTCGGTAGGAAGGCACGTGTCCTCACCGGGCCCACGACGGCCAAAACTACAAATACTAAACTCAAATGCACGCACTTACCTATCTATAACAAATTTAAAACTATAACGACTAAGGCTGGGTTTTATAAAGATCCGTTAGATCAAAATTCGGTCAGGAATGTCAAAACTTGTATGGAGTTACTAAAATTTGATCTGACATTTTTACTTACGGGGCTTTATAAAACCGGCCCTAAGTAGACATCGTTGGTATTTGAGTTACAGGTATCTTAAACTTGTACACCTACTGAAAAGGTTCTTAGGGAGTTCAATTTTAAATTATAAACCAGTCCAAATGTTACGTTTAAGAGTCATTAAATGTAATAATCGCAAATATTAAAGAACATTTACATTGTTATTACAGTATAATATATGTTTCTATACAATAAAAAAATCAGTATTCCTAATATTTATCATGTTTATTAAACCTGCAACAATATGCTTGCTTATTGTTAATCGTTAACATCAAAGAGAATAAAGGTCTACGTAAGGTCAACATTATGAACCGTTATGTTTTTTTTCGTTATGAACTTTAAATAAGAAACATGATAGCCCCAATAATTGTAGGCCCACCCGCTGTTACTTACTGGTTGCTTGCAACTCTTGTAAATCCAAGGGACAAAAGCTCATTGTTCAATTTCATTTGGAATTCTTGTATTTGCAGTTCCAGTCTCTAGGATTGCACTCTTGAGTTTAATTAATTAATTTCATCAAGACACTGCAAATGTCGTAATTATTATTTCTCATTTACAATTTAAAACAAATATATACGGTCGAATTGAGAAACCTCCTCCTTTTTTGAAGTCGGTTAAAAAACGGTCAATATCATGTCGTGTTTCGAAGCTGTCTCAATAAAGACAAAAACACTATCTCAAAACTGTATATGAACAAATTTTCTATTTAAAGTTATTTGGTGCTATCTTAGATCATTTTTATAAGAGGTATAAACACTTAAGCCGCCTGTGTCTCAGGAAGGAGCAATGAAGTCTAGGTACTTAGTGGTGAACTGGTGATAGTATTTTCATTTAAGTCGATATATTTTTAAGCCCCGCCGCAAACAGAGGAGTGTTAACATAAGTTTGACCGCTGCGTGTGCGTGCGTGTGGCACCGTAGTTCTTAGGCGGGTGCGAGCGTCCTAAAGCAGAGGTTCGTAGCTAGATTTTATGGAAATCGGTTGGGCCGATTAAGAAATAGGTATCAGCTCTGAAAGAAGGGTTCGCCATTATGGGGGCGTTTTTTCATGTATCTAATAGCTATTCAGATATTTATCACTTGGAGTTTTGTTTTTGGTTTTGGTTTTTGAGGGGCGGGAAGGGGGGGGGACACTCAAGTCTAGCGAAAATGACCCTTTTCTACTTCTATACACATACGTAAACGGTGCCTATACGGTCCCCCAAACATGTACCTAATGATTGTTAAGAGCTATCCAATGACGCATCATTCGATGATGTGGCACCCAAAACAAATCACAACTTTATCGGCTGAAATCTGCAACCATAGTAGGTATCGCAACGTTTTTTTATTTTTTTCTCAAAGGGCACTTCTTACGAGTCAACAGTGAATAGGCAAGCAAATAATAATCTTTACCAATACACACGATGTTTACACATCATCACTGTGATTACGTAACAGTTAATTGAGATTGAAATCTGTTTGCATCGGTCCCTGCAGAATACCTGCGCTCTGCGCTACTTCCCTGCTTGACGTAAGAGGCGACTTAAAGGAGGGGGACCAATACCGCTCATGTACAGTCAGCCTTCTAAATGCACACTTTTGTATCTTGTCGCTTTAACGCCGTTGACGTATTGGCGCAGCAGATCAAACATGACGTCAATGTGACAAAGCACATGCAGCTACATTATAGAACGCCGACAGTACATCGACCCGGCTTCGTTGTTAGTGGTCATGTCATGGTTGCATAAACTTAGGAAACGCGTAGGTTCCGGCTTCTCGGTCCTACGGAGAACCGGCAACCTCTTAAAAGCACAGTATCTAGAGACCGAGGGGATTTGTTGGGGAAAAAAATCTAAATAATCCTGGGTCTAGCACGGTTGCGATTTAACCGACGACACGACATAGGAGAGAAAGGTATCAATGAAGTCATACGCTGACCGGTCAGTTTTAGTGTCATTAAGTCGTCGATAGCTAATATAAATACATACCTACAAACCCCCTTTCTACCCTTTAAAATAATTAGCCCAGAATAGTTCACGTTGTGATTACCAGTAAGTACCAAATTTTAGTTTGTGTTTAAACATGTTATAATAAATACCGTCAGGATCCCATCTGTAAAGTACTTGGATCCGAAAATATGACGTCATCAAAACGGCGGCCGCTGGATTACGACAATTGCGAATCTTTGAACCCTTAAATAATTTTCTACATCTTTGTTTAATACATCTTTAGGGTATCAAATGAACGGAAATTAAATGTTTTTAAATGCTATAATCAAGGGGCGGAATTTTGATAGCAAAAATCAAACGTCAAGAGGGATTGACCATACTGTTTTATCGACTATCGATTTTACTAGATAGGATTCCGGACTATGACAAAATTCGCGATTTTATAAAAAAAGTTAATACAACCAAAACAGTGCTATCGAGTACTACGAATATGCTCTTGTTACTTCAACTAAGGTGGAACGCTCTTTTTCATCGTATAATTAGATCTAAGATGAAAACAGGATCAGTTTAAATGATAATAATGTACAGAAAATAATGACGATTCTTTATTAATGCGCACAGACAAGATGAAGAAAATATAATTAGTACAGATATTACATTTCCTTACCTACATTTCGATTTTAGTTATACCGTTTAATATTTCCGTTTTGATTTAATATGTAAATTGTAACAAAATAAAACATGTTTCTGTTTTATTAATTTGTTTTGGTAACCTTCATACACACGTCTATGTTTTTTTTTTAGCCTATTGAGTGTCCCACTGCAGTGCAGGGCATAGACCTACCCCGTTATAGGTCTAATTTCATTACCTAAAAACATGTCGTGCTAAGTGACAATTAATCCCTCTTGATGTTTGCTTTTTGCTATGAAAATTCCGCCCCTTGGCTATAATACATAATTTCTTATTAGCTTGCAACTGGTTCTGGCGTCAAGAATAGTTTTACATCGGAAGTGTACAGCAGCCCGTTCGCGTTCCTTTTACTTTCCCATCCCCAGTTGCAAGGGTCTATTTTTAACCGTGTGGGAGTTAAGACAATATGTCCATTAGTCTGTAAAATTGCTCTTTTCAGATGTTGTAGAATGCATCTTGCGTCGGCGGTGGTTCTCTACATATTCTAGTATTAACAATCAGCGGTTTGATACTTTGATGATGACACTACTATCATTGGCGGGAATAGCAAGCTGCTGCAAAATATTTAGGCCGTCGTGGTGTGGAACAAGTCCGAAATGCTAGGGATCGCCGGGACTGAACTTCGCACAAACGCGTCAATCCTTTTTATTTAACGGAGAGTAAATGTCGTTACGCATCGAACCCCTCGGTAGGGTAGCCAGTGAGGGGGTATGACGGACTCTCAACCACCTCAGTCTCCTGCGAGAGCAGAGGTAGAAGCGTACCATCTATAACCTCTCCGGTGTTCACCACCAAAGGGCTGTTAGCGGGGGCACATGCGCCAAAGACTAGTAGGACCATACGGGCAGCTATGTGCTTACGCCGTCACCCCAAACGTCTACGCCAGAGTGGGTGCGCGTCTACGTCCTCCCCGCGCTCCCGCTCCACCGCCTCCTTCTGCGATGCATTCCCGGAAGGAAGCGACCGCCAACCACAACCTCTCACTGCACAGCGTGGTGTCAGCCACTCTGAGATGGTGATCGGAGAGCTTTATTGTGTCCGCAACCAGAGTGCGGTGCTCCGGGTGCAACTTCGAGCACACCTCTAGGGTGTGCTGGTCCGTGTTGTCCGGATCGCCGCACTCATGGCAAACCAGACTGGACTCGCTCCTAAAACGCGTCGACCCTAAACCAACTGCATGATCAGCCGAATCTCTCCTCGGTAATATGGAGAGCTCTTTCTTTCTTCGGCCTCGTGGCGCGTCGGTAGCCCGACAACTTGTAGAAACATTCCATCCCGCTCAACAAAGAGTAACCTGCAGTGTTCTATCAAAGAGACCCACTTATGGTGTTCACGACCCTCATTAGAAAACGACCAAGGAGAAGAAAACTCCCTTTTGTACTAACTTCAGATACTACGGTAACTTTATTTTACGTCCGAAACACAATATATATCCACAAATTCACATTACCTTACCCATTGACGATTTTGAATTATCAATTTGAAGTTTAAGCGCTGGTTATTGGCTCTTATTTTATGTTCTTTCTTTTATTATTGTATATATTTTTTATATTCACTTGAATACTCTCGTTACTGCATTTCTTTATAGGTTTATAAAGTTACAATTTTGTCATTCATGGGTCACCTTTCTCACTTGGAACTAGTTGAAGCTACCACCCTCCACCTTGCCTCCACCCACGTGGACTAGGGGGAGGCATTACTAATAACGGTGTAACGGAGACATATTTCACCCGATCGAGTTCCGGTTTCTATTTTTAGATAGCTAATAAACGAAACCGGAACTGGTAAATTATTTTAGTATACAACTACTTCCGAGGGTGTAAATGAAAATAGGTTGTTTATATAACTTTATTTTTTATATTACCGTAACTGTACTATTCAACTGATGCTTTGTACACATATATGTATACATATAGGATTCATAGAATCAGAATTATTCGCAATTTTGGACACAGCAGAATTCCAAGTATCTAAAGAGTCGCCTGATGGACCTGGCTTCAGCAATTTCTAATAAAGCTAATGAACTCAGTAATTTATTATTTTTCACTTCTCATGCTCAAAAAGTTTGTCAAATTAGACTTATCAAGCGAGACTCAAGTGATACATGTACAACCGAGGGAAAATATAATATATATATTTTCACTAGGGAAAATATGAAATTGAAAATAGAATGATTTACATTTACAAAACATCTTAATTTGACCAATCAAAATACTTCACCAAATTAAATCCACCAATCACAATACACATCGACTGTCAGTCGGAACGTTAGGTTCTTTTTGGTACGTACACTCGTTAACTAATTCAAATATTAAAAAAAAAATGTATTTGATATATCAACCAACCATAATAAAGCTATATTAAAACCGACCATTCAGGTAACAGAATTCATTTCTCAAAACATTAGGTGTTTTTAGTACCTATTTTACAATTGCTAAAATATCATAAATCGTTTGAGCTACGCTTTAAAGCGCTAAATACTCACTCGGTCAGCGCCGTTTAGTCTATATTTTGTATCTGTGTCAAAGTAGTTTAAAAAAAAACACGCCGCCAAATTAAAACAATATTTTGCCGCGGAATACATTGTGGATGGATAATCATTGTTAATTTTTTACTTTTGTATAATTCTTTTATTTTCTCACAATCGAAGTGAAAAGTAGAGTGTATAACTCGGGTCTAAAAGCCATATTAGGTACCCCTCGCACAATTTTCCCTCGCTTTGCTCGGGAAAATAACCATCTCGGGGTACTATGGCTTATTTTTGACCCTAGTTATACAATTTACTATAATAAGGTGAGTGGGCCGAAGTGCGCCTACCGGACAAGTGCGCCTACTATAAATATTATCATATACTGCTGACAGAATACTAGTATCGACATCGATGTAACAAACTAAAACAGAGGCCTTGGTATAGATAGATAGATATAGATAGCGCTATAATCATGAAGTCGAAATACATTGTAGACCGTTTCTTTAGTAATACAGCAGAACAAAGAATATTATCGAAGTGTTATCACCAGGGATCGGAAATTCGGATCGATATTTACCTAAAGTTGACAAAATCCCGGAAAAAGATAGGCAAACATGGCGTCGGCTTCTTAAAAATATTATTTTAATAATATAAGTTCCGGGATTTTGGGATTCTACAAAATGTTAATATAATAATTACTTTACATGTAGGATAAAACATTCATTTTTGCTCCTATAAATTCGTTAGGTTAACGAGTTACAGGTTTATTAAATAACATTTGGTAAATCTATACATGAAAAATAACTTCAAACAGTTAATATAAATAATTGATTATGAATTAATACCGGTGCAATTTATTTATTTTGAAATCCCAGAAATTTTAGTAATGAATTCTATGATTGAGTCCGCCTCCATACAACTGAACAACAAAGCCGGTGCGAAAATATAGGTAAATATCGATCCGAATTTCCGATCCCTGGTTATCACAAATACAATGAAAAAACTTGACATGGCGTCTTTATTACAAGTCACTGATTAAACCCATTATCATTGTGAGTTTTAAAAAGCAGAAAAAATGCTTGGAAACCCTGATTAACAAAATGTATGGCGCACTTACCCGAAATTACCAGGCGCACGTCGTTGTCGTCCCAACGGAAAAGTGCGCCTTGCCTTGTATTCTTTGATCTGTGGCTTAGCATACATGTTTCTGATTTCATGCTAAAAAGTCGGAATATTACAGTTAGATTTCATTCACAATACATTAGTCTTAAATCAATAAATCACAGGTTTTGAAATTGTCATGTTTAACTTATTGGTCAAATCTACAAGAAGATTATTTTGCATAGAAGTCATCTCATCTATGAAAAAACTCCCTCACCTTAAGCCTTCTGGCTTCATGTCAATTATATTTTTATCAGAAAAATACAAAGTTCGTAAACCTCGAAGCCAAGCCAAGTCGTCATCGTTTCGCAATGTCTGGTCAGCCAGTCAAACAATGATAACAATAATATTATGTAATATCATTTACTAAGTAATAATGAAAGATAATCCCTTTTACTCTACAGCTATGACGTGATCGAAAGATAGGGACAGGACAGTGAAAAAATAACATCGAATTCGATTTAGGGATTAAACATTCGACGCAATCCTCTCGTAATTGAAAACATCGTTGCTTTCTTTATTACTTATTCATTTATTTCGTCTCTGTTACACTTTTCTTAATTATTTTATCAATCAAATCTATCTATCAATACTTCACACTACATTTTCAACGGCAAGCATATTTTGAAAAATATTATGACAACCATGTGTCAGCCCTCATTTTATTTTAATCGAAAGTGCTTTTTATAAAAACACGATTAGGTACCTAGTACCTACTAGGTACTTCAAAATAAACATGAAGATAATGTTTAAGTGCATACATTAATAATAATGATCATGCTCAAACTTCAAAAGTACGGTCATTGGTCAAGGAAATTTATTCCTAGACCATTTTGGACTAATGTCAAAGTGACACTGTACATTAAATAATAAGGGCCTGTTTCACTATCGACGAGTAAATTTCTCTGCCATTTAACCCTTAATCAAACGGGTCATTTTTTTAATTTATATTGGTAAATACAAATTAAGTGGGAAATAGTTTCCCAATTTTTGATAAGGGTTAAAGTTGGCTCTTCCCTTATCTCTTTTCAAGTGTAAGAAAGAGAAAGGGCTAAATTTATCTGTCAAATATCCTTTACTTGTCGATTGTGAAACAGGCGGTAAGTCTCTTACGTTATTAGTGTTATTACACTTATTACGTTCTTGTTCACTAAATAAATTGGTAGCCAGCGCTATCTATTGAATAATTTCCAAACTAAAATAACGTCGTTTTAAACAAGTGAGCCAACTACGTTAACAGAGCCATCTATGATTTGATCCGGAACCCACAAAGTATGCTCAAAGTAACTTGTAAATCAGCCGTAAGAGGACGCCGCATGCGTTGTCTAAGGCCCATTATTATTATTGCCAGAAGAAAAATAGGTTTTGTGTTATGTAAAAATTAAAATCTTTTAAAAACCCACTTTAAATTAATGCAGCAGAAAAAGCAAAGAAAACTTATTAACTATTACTCAGTCCTAGTGAGTGTCTAATGGCTAGGCCTAACAGTCATACCATTTATTGTCTATCTCTTGTATTCACTTGTCTGTGGTTTGGTTCTGAAAGTTTTGAATAGCGCTATTATTGGATCTGTATTTTGTTTTGTTTAGGTAAATAATACTTATAGGAAATGTGTGAACGATATTACTTCCTCCCGGTTTAAATATTATTCGTTGTTTTACAAATTCTGTAATTTATCACATTCAGCGGCATGTAAGTATTATTAAAATAATTCAAATAGTACTTATATACCCATTACAATTTAAAATCTCATTAAAAAACCACATGCATTGTATGTAATCACCGTAACGGTTTTTTCAAAGTATAATTCTTAAGTTCCATCGTAAATTATACTTGTATTAGCTGCTATTACGTTTTAAGTAACAACTTCCCGGGTTGTAAATTGAAAAATTGACGTAATAAAGTACGCATGCGCTTTCAGTCCGCCGCGAAGTGAGCGTTCAGCCGCAGTCTTATGAAGAGAACTACACACAAGCAGGTACTATTTAGACGTTAGCTCTGGTCAGTATCGGTGCATCGCGACTCAAAAGGTGTGCGGCAGTCGACTACGGCGGTAAACAACTTTCCAGCCAATTCAAACAACATTGCACTAACCGTCTCAAGGTAGGTTTTAAAATTTAATTTAGAATTCTATTTTTCGCATGTCAGCTGTTCACGTGTTTTATTAACCCTACTGGTTTTATTTTGGCAAACTTTGAATACTAGCAAAAGTATGTCTGAAATTTTAACTGTTGTTAATTACAGTTTCATTTCACACAAATCCTGCAGCTTAAAGGTATCTGTCTGTTAACTGATTGGTTGCATTGATAGCAGTAAACATTTTCAGTTATGATTATTACTTTTAAACTAGTGCTTAACTTTTTAAACTTGACTACATTTCAGAAACTTAAATTATGACAAAGTCTATATAATTTATCTGCTACACTTACCTATAACTAATTATGTTTGGGTAATATAAATGTGAAGTATATTTTTTTTGAATAGGCAGTATACCTTTTCCTGTGTTTTTTTGTAATAATTAAATTTCATCAGATATTTTTAAAAGATGGCCATTTTGGCATGATGAGATGACCAAAGCTGCTTTATAATAATTTATTTTTGGCTCTTAATTTAAATTTCATCACATCAATGTGTTGGGTTTCAAATATGATTCTGATGAAATGAAATTCTTACACAATGCACCGTAGTCACCTAATCACCGTGCATGGGCTTAGCATGGTGTTTTTCTTTGCAACACTGTTTTAAGGCTTCTATGTTTTCTTTTGGGTTTGTGAAGCATGCCTCGCGGCCTACTGAGCGAGGGTTACTCCTCACTGGACATGGTGTATCGAGGCACCACCGTGCCTAATATAAAGGAGGGTAGGATAAAGAAAGTCCTACGAATCTCTAAGGCCAAGCGGAGATTAGATTTTAAAGAGATTTCGTTTAATCAATTTGCTAATGCAAATGAAGAAGCGGAGTGAGTACGTAGCATGCATGAGGCATGGCTGGCTTTCATCTCATGTGTGCGCACGGCTTTCAATGTAAAACTCATAGGACTTGGTTGTACCACGTTGTCCTGTGACTTAGGTGGTTAAAGAACTGTAGCATACTAGCAAGTTAATCAAATAAACATCTGTTAAATTAAGTTTTATTAATAATGGACTTTATTAAATAGCAAGCTGGTAGTTTTACGGATATCAAATCAGAAGTCATTAAAGTTGAGCCAAAATAGCTGTAGAATTTAGCAATTTACTTCCCAATTAACCCAGTTGACTAGGATCAAAATCAAATTATTAATTTACAAATAGGTATAAATTAGTAATAAAAAAATATGTTACTACCTACACTATTTTTTTCCTATTGGGTTAATTGATTTATTGTTATCTGATAATATTTATCAAACGATATATTAGGTCTATTAGGTCATGGTCCAACAGGGTACTGCCAAGATTGAACAGACGACTTACCACTAGCCAGTAAAAAAAAAAACGATTGTGCTAATAAAAAGGTTGCACAAGTCAATTATTATTACGAATATGAACAGTTTTTTTATTTACATACGTTTTTTAGGTACTACATTTTTTTTTACTGGCAACATTGGACTAAGTTCTTTTGTTCATAACATTATTACTGTCGTTGTCATTTATATTAAATACAAATATGCATTTAAGTAACTAATGTTGAATGTTGAATCGTTTTACATTTTGTTACAGTAGATAAGTAGGTCCAAATTGGTTTGTAAATTGATTGATTACCATTCGATTTGATTCTCGAACTATACAACTTTATTTTATAAAGATTACATTATTATCCTTAAATTTTTACTTGTTTTATTAATGTGTTAAGTATTTTTTTTCAATAGCAACATTTTGATATAGGGTATTGCTTATTATTATTCTAGGTCTTTAAGCGGTTTTGAAAGGCGTGTAGCCGAGTTTTTATATCTCCACGATTTAGTCCAGTAACTTTGTCGCCTGATAGTATGGGGCAGTATGCGCTAAATCCGGTAGTTCTGAATTTTTGCAGACTTGTTTATGATGTTGGCCTAATGAATAATCCAAGTTTGTGACCTCGAGCGCCGAACGCAACTTTGGCTAAAATCGAAAATACCGCGAAAAAAAACGTTTTTATTTCAAATTTTGGCGATTATAACCCTAAAGGACTAGTTTTTGAAAAAAAAGTAACTTTTTTGAAGAAGACTAAATTTGCTACAATATGATACTAAAATTGTCTCTGTCGACTTAAAAGTTTCCGAGATTAAGTCTTTCAAAGTTTATAATTTTTTTCGAACTTATTTTTTGCTATATCGTCGGTGAAACTTCAAAACCGCGTAAGTAATATTTTTAATAAGGAGCAAAATGCACCTTTTTAATAACATGGTAAGGTTTATATTGCTCTATCATAAATTTGTCAGTTACGCGGTTTTGCAGTATCACCGACGATATTTTAGATGTCACTCGAACAACTCTAGTGGGACGGGATGGTTAGGAGTCACACTGAACTCTCTTTCCTGTAGTGCTGGGCGTTTTTTTCAATAACAGTTTTCAGAGACAGTTTTCTACTAAAAAACGAACGAACGCTTTCTTGCCAAGAGAAAAAACTGTTTGGATAAAAACTGTTTCAAATAGCTCTACTCACATCACTCACTATTCAAAACAACATTCAAAGTGCGACCAATATAGGTACTAACATGATGAAAGAGCAGGATAGATTAATGGACATGTTCGTTTTAGTTCGTTGCGTTACAAATAACGCTTTTATTAAATATGCTGAATTGTTATGTACTCTAACAGAAAGGACTTAAAATTGAAATTCTAACAAAAACTGTAGTGAAAGAGGCATCGACGTTGGCGGCAACGGAATGGAAGCAGTTCTAAAAAACAGTTTTTAAAATAATGTCTTTTTGTAAAATGAATCTTACCTCAATGACTATTAAACTTAAAACCTATTGGTGGCTTTGCCAAGTCAGCCAATAACTAGTTTTTTTAAGATGCGACGCCTTGTTTTATTTTGAAATATGCCTTAACATTAAGGTTTAAGACATATTATGGCGTTTTAAATATCAGGTGAGAGAAACCGGTTTATAACCAGTCCGCGGGATCGCGTCGGCGATCGGGAAAGGAAATCAAATCCGCGCCATTTTACGCGGGTGGCCGGCCTTGGCCGGGCCACCTGCACCTGTTGCTATGCAGATAATAAAGAGTATTTTGGCATGATTTTTTCATTTGAAAATGGCGCTTTATTTGAAATAACACTGTATGACTTTACGATACGGTTTAGTTTTTATTTCAATCATTTCTTAATAATACTCGGATATTCGAAATTTTGATTATAATGTATCTTCTTCCCTGTGTGATTACGTATAAGGTTGTTACTTCTTGCTTTGAATGTGAAAAATGCGTTTTGGCTCTAGGGTGTTTTGTTTTCAAATTTCTCCGGATTTGTTAACTTTCTTACAAGGTCAAGTGTTGTTGGTCAAGTAGGTACGAAGGGAAGTTGTTTTTGAAATTATTTACCATAGGTACCTACATAACTTATACAACACTTCTAGGTACTACTGTAGCTTGAATGTTTAATTAACTCAAGGAAATGTTTACTCAAAAAACCACATCAAAATTAGTTATCTAAGTATTATTATTTTGAAGTTCTAAGCAGATTGAGCACGGAATACTTTGTTTACATTAAGTCTCCTTCTCCTCACATTAACCCGTTTACACACCGATACGCCGCGTATCGTGGCAACAAGGCAGTACAGTAGCAAAGAAAAACTGCTAACGCAAAGAGTAAAGTTCGTTAAATATCGCGTATTCGCGATTCGCAGCGTGTCGGTGTAAAAACAGCCTAAGTGTGCGCACAACGCTGCAGCGCGCACTAAGTATCGGCCCCTCAATGAGCTATATAGAGCAAACTGAAAGAAACGTGTAACAAAAAAAGCGTTTTTTAAAAAACTGTTTTTTGAAACTGTTTCTGGCGAACTAAAAACCGTTTCGTTTCGTTGTCGTCAAAACGCGCGACGACCCAGCTCTACTTTCCTGGGGGTGGATATCCACGCCATAAGGCCTCAACCCCAAAATGATGACCAGAGATGCAGCCCCACAACACCTCTTGCAGATGATTTCTTGCGGCTGCACGAAGGGTTGTGGGAACGCGTGCAGCTGCCGGAAGGCAGGATTAAAATGCTCATCAGTCTGCAGGCACTGCAGCGGGGCCTCTTGTGACAATATACCTGATGTTGCAGTAGTAAATATCCCAGAAGGCGACGATCTGTCCGATGTCGAAATGGAGGATGACTTGACGGCACAAGACAAGACGTCAACGATTCATTACCATCCCCTGATGGGGATATGCCGTCCAAATACGAACCTCAATCGGGACCTTCCAAGAGGGCTAAATTAATTTATTTTTTTGATTTTTAATTATATCTCAATTTCCTAACAAAAAAAAAAATTAACTTTTGTTGTACTTTTCATTTTGATTTACTTCATTATTCGCAGCTTAGCTTTAACATTATCGTTCACACTCTTCATTATCTTTTTTAACATCTCATCATAAAAGTACTCGTACAGGGCTTCAATAGCATAATCAGGGTCAAAATTCATTCAGAACGACAGAATTGCAAAAAATGGCGAAGTTCTTAGAAATGATAAACTTTGAAAGGCTTAATCACAAAAACTATTGGATCTACAGACACAAATTTAGTATCATATTGTAGCAACTTTAGTCTACTTTAAAAAAGTATTATGTTTTTTTTTTCAAAAACCATTCCTTTAGGGTTATAATCGCCAAAATTTAAAATAAAAACGTTTTTTTCGCGGTTTTTTCGATTTTTGGCAAAGTTGCGTTCGGCGCTCGAGGTCAAACTTGGATTATTCATTAGGCCAACAACATAAACAAGTCAGCAAAAATTCAGAACTACCGGATTTGACGCATACTACCAATGTATAAAGTTACTGGACTAATTGCTTAAATTGTTGGTTTCCATTTAAGAACGCTGCATTACTGTGGAATCCTAATTAGAATAGCAATTTACTGTAATACAGTTTGCTGAATTTTCGCGGGGAATATTGTGATAATCAATAAAATATTTCGCGCGTTAGCTTATGGTTTGCGCTGGCGTAAATCGAACAAATTTTAAATTTTCGTTAAAAAAAAATCAACCAATCTAAGCTTCTCAAATTATTTATATATAAACGCTGTGGCAAAGAAAACGAGCACTCACGATTTTTTCAAAGTTGTTAAAATATAATGTAATTAAATGAGATTGTAAGCTACGAAATAAAGAAAATACATTTTACGAACAGAAATAATAATAATTTAGTACAAATAATATTACGTTCATTTCGTAGCATTGAATCTCATATAGTTACAGTATGTTTAAATTAATAGAAAAAAAACGAAAGTTCACGTTTTCTTTGCTACAGGGTTTATATCCTAATATTGATTACAGTTGTTCTAAATGTTTGATGCCTCTCAACATGCCTCTTACAAGATCGTGATACTGATATCTCCGAAAGCACCGAAAAATGTTACATTATATAAATAAACTAGCGGCCCGCCAGCGGCTTCGCCCCGCTGCAAATTTCTGACTTTCAATTCATTTGTTACAAAAAATGTGATAAATGAAGAACCGCTCGACCGATTTGGTGCAAACTTCACATAAACCATCTACTAAACAGTCCGAACAAAGACTCAACATTTGGTTTGGACAGGTGAGCCCGTTCTTGAGTTATAAAATTACAACGAAAAATGGCATTGATTTTTATATATATAGATAGACTAGCGACCCGCCCGCGGCTTCGCCCGCGTGGAATGTATTATACATATAAACCTTCCTTAAGAATCACTCTATCTATTAAAAAAAACCGCATCAAAATCCGTTGCGTAGTTTTAAAGATTTAAGCATACATAGGGACAGACAGCGCAAGCGACTTTGTTTTATACTATGTAGTGATAAATAAACTATAGTTAAACCGATAGCTTCACAAGAGTGTGTTTAAAACGTGTGTTAAAAAATTCAGTGGTTGGTTACGTAAAACAGATTCATTTTGAATGCGTCAATTTAAGAAAACGAAATGCGGTTTTTAAACAAAGTCATCAATGAGCTTTGATTCAAAATAAAATAAAGTTGTATCTGTAGTTAGCATATTAGAAATTGTAAATATAACGTCGTAGTAAACATAGTTTGGGGTCATGGCTTACGTAACCGACCTTGGTGAAAGATATGTACTTATAAGATATAATAAGATAAATAATAAAACTGATAAATGTATTGTATATCATCAACAAAATTTCAAGACTTCGGAGAAGCATTTGTTTATAAAACTACACAATTTGTTCGATCCCCGGTAAGAATAATAGGATTTCTTGACAAAATACCTATTTTCATAACAAGATTTCTCGTAGCTTTCCTTACTTGGTTATATTATAATCTTTGAAAACTATTTCCATCAAAAGTAGAGCATATGTTCTCTTTTCTTCTCTAAAGCCAGCCACGTATTTGTGATTCCTCTCTTGGTGTTGCTATGTGGTCCATTGGCTGTAAATCTTTTCATCAAGTAACCCTCTGGCTCATTTTCACTCTAGTTTAAAAAAACTAAGCAGAATTCGCCTGTCCCGTAGTGAAGATTTGCGTTCACGTTTGGGATTTCTCTTTCTCTTTTTTAGTTATTTTATTTCCTAACATGAAATCTAGAAGTAACACGTCTTGTTACATGTGTAGGCCTTATTTTTCATATAAAATTGACACTAAGTCGTTGTTAGGAAACAGGGGAGGTTACGCAAGCTTTGAACAGATTAGTTGATTAGTGTCACATCGCCCACATCGAGTATGCTATAGTACAATGCACTATTTCAGAGTGAGTATTCTGAGCAAGGAAGAAATCAAGGAGGAGAAAATGCCGACCAACCATGCTGAAGAAGCCGCTCTGCTCGGGTAAGTCCACCATTCAGCAAAGCAGTAGTTTATAGTTTAACGAGTATGTGCACGATTTTCCAGTGAGAGGGAGTGGTAGGAGACCATTATGTAGTTAATTTTTCCACTAACATTTTTAAACACAGTTTTTTTTCCAATAAACGAAGGAGTAAAATAAATATTAAACATGCCGTTTTTTTATAACACTTAATGAGCATGGTTTAAAATTATATAGTACCGGTTGACCTTTTTTTAATGAGAAATGTGGCACCGCTCAGTACGGACACGCATGAACTGGTCCCGCTCAAATAAAAGTGGTTAGAGTATGATGCACTAAGTTTTTCCAGTACCCAGTATAAAGCCACAATAACTTAGTAGAACTGTATTATTTAGTGTGTAAGGGCTAGTCGGCCCTGCGTAAGACCAAGTTAAGTTTGTAAGTAGATGTATTTTACTGAAAGTCTTAGTAAGAAATCTAAGGCAATGCATATAAGCGTTTTTTAGGTTACACAAAATAAAAGATGTGGTACCTTAGGTAATACGTGGGCAAATGGACGGCAGGGATCGAGTTAATACACAACAACGGATAGAGTATGCTGCTTCTTTACTCTTGCCAAATATTGTGTAAGGTGCTTGTAAAATGGACCCAGTGCTCTAAATTAGATACCTACGAGGTACATAAATAATGGATGGAAATTCGGGCGCCTGGTACTAAAACTGTTAACTGAAATGTTTTCTGTACGCCCGTCTTCTGAACACCTTTTATTTACGATTTCTAGGCATTCCTTAACAAAATAGCAAGTCACGATTGTCTAGGACTTTCTTTCAAGTCAACAACATGTGTTCATAAGCTGTTTTTGTTAACCTTCTTGCCGCCAACGACATATTTATCCGTCTAGACGTCTATTGTGCGGAAACCTTTACTTACCGACGATTTCAATAATTTTGATTTTCTGCCATTTTAAGCAATACATAGTAAATAGTACTCGTATAAAGAACAACTAATATCAACTCAAATAATATCATTTTTAAAGGTATTTTTTTTATAGCTAGTTCGGGGGTTAAGATAACTCCATACCTACCTACCAAATTTTATTGAAATCGGTCCAAACGACGGGATCGGTTATGACGTAATAGCGCAGCGTACAGAAAGACAAACTAACTTACGCATTTATTTGTATTATTAGCATCGATCCTCGCATTGGTCATTGGGCCAAATATTGGTTATAAATAATGTAATAGGTAATGCGGAACAAACGATACTATCAAACGAGTCTAAATAACGAGATACGGTTACGTGCAGTTTTCTTATCCACCTCTTGACCGCATGAAGTGTCGTGCTCTGTACGCCACGAATCAAACCATCTAGTTGATGAAAAGGAATTTTAAATTCCATTGTAGGTTTTATTTCGAGTTGAATGTTGGTCATGTATCTTGACTTTGGCGTGTGAGCCTTGTCATTGGCTGTCACGACTAGTCAAGCGGTTAAAATAACTAGCGGCCTGCCGGCTCGCCCCGCTGCAAATTTCCGACTCTCCTGGTGTTTTTTTTCTTGTACTCTCAGCGCAACAAAATGGGTGTTTAAAGTGAGTATTCATGTGTCTGTGGCATCGTGGCTCCCAAATGTTTGAATCGATTCAGACTTTGTTTTCAAGTTAGCTAGTTTAATCGGGTTGGTTCTTTCTTTACTAGGATTCAAGAAAATGTGTAATGATGAGTAATTTCAGCTCTGAAAGTATCGTATACAGTAATATGAACCTTCATATAGTTAGAGGCAAATATCCTATTATATTAAGGCAGGACAAAAGGACTTACTTACGGTTTCACTAGATCCAGGTATTGTACCAAATTAACGGTTTCAAATCGAGGTCGCCCACGTTTTCAAGGTAAATAAAACGTACAATAGTATCTTTGACGTTGTTTACATAGGGAACCTCAATCCGAATAGAGCCAAGTGGAGTGATTCCAACAAAAGAACAACATATCGTGGTTTCCCTGTACAAACATGGGCTATTCTATTCATTAGTTCGCTTGTCGAATCGAATCGAATAGGTTACTTACGGTAAATTCACGCAGTCCTTCACTACTTTATTTTAAGAAACATGACGCAACCGTTTAAGAGGTCACTACTATGTTGAAGACGGTTGTGATCGGCGGCTCGGCGACTTAAATCTTAATAACCATTACTCCTATTCGTAGATGTTAAACGTGAAAACATGATTTGAAACAAAAAACTTTAAAACTTTCATTTTATAAACTAGACACCTTTTTGGTATGTTTTTGGCTAAATCTTCTACTGAAAATTTCTGTTGTGTATATTATGTTTTGTTTCTGCATTTTTAAATAATATACAGTATTTATTGGAATTTAAATAACTATCTCCACCTCACGTTCTTCGGAAGCACATAATCGCATCTCTCATCTCTTGATTTTTGTGCGAGTCCACAACTTCAATTTGAGAGGCGGGACGCGTCTTCGTGTATTAAAAACACTACACAAGCATATCGCGGGATTTTATGTTCCTATTTAATCTTACTTATATATAATCCTACTAATGTTATAAATGCGAAAGATTGTGTGTTACTCTGTCGCTCTTACACGCTGCAACCTCTGGTCGTATTTAGATCAAATTGAATTGAAATTGACATAGCGTATACCTACCCTGGCTACTTTTCATCCTGGAAAATTTATAAGTTCTCGTGGAAACCCCGGTCATCTATAACTACGCGGACGAAATCACGGGCAGAAATAGGTAAAATTTGGCACACTATAGACAGTTACTTGTCCCGGAAAATAAGAAAGCACCCGAGTGAACGGACGTCGGAGCTCTACGCGGACGGAGCTGTATGAAAATAATTTTGGTGCACTGTAAAAGTAAGCCCTAACATAAAGCAATATTATGGATAGCAAAGAACTAGATGAGGAAAAAGAGAACGTAACCAAAACTTACCCGGAGTAAACCGGCGGGCACAAAGACTAAATAGTGAAAGAACCTGACCATCAAACAATACGCTCAAGTCGTCTGACGTGGCAAGGCAATAAAACTAAAAAGAAAAGAAATGTGGTAAAATACAAACAGCTTGTTTGAATTTGGTACCATCGCGGCACCCCCTAGGCCGCGGCTTCCCGGGCGACCTTCGTTTCTCCCCAGTTAACTAAAGCCGGCATTGTACCATACATTAATTTCGTTCTTTACGTCGAGAAAGTTATGGCAGCAGTAAGAGTACCTATTTCAGTGCCGATAAACGGTCACATGAGTTTCATGCGCCGCTTCCTCGAACAGTACTGACTTTTATATGTCAAGTGCCCGTGCGGTCTGCTGAATAATAGTAGTTTATGTAACTGGTATAATGAGAGTTGTTGAGAGTTTCAAGGCCTAATTATGACCAGTTGTATGCATTATTTAATCTACACATTTACACACAAAGAACTCCTACATTGGATTCGAAGGCAAATTACCTAGATTGCTACCAGTGCTACCTGTATCAAACTGACGAACCGTATTAGAATAGGGACCTATTTAAATTGTGTGGGTTTTGGAAGAGGTTCCATAGAAACTCATAACCAGAGGTCGCACTTTTGGCGCCGATGACGTCAATTTGCAAACAGGTGATTCAAAAGATTGAAGAAAGTATTGAAAAGTTAAATTTTGTCGCAAGTATCGCCGAACAAGTTCTGCATAAACCCTAAACCTTTCTGAGTTCATCGATACTGACATTGAGATGGACAGTAGAAAAAATCATCGAGTGAGATTATCATTAAAAATCCGTTATAAGTTGTTATAAAAATTTGTATGATTAAATAATCACATTACATTGACATTTATAAAAGAAATTTGACTCAATTTGGCAGTTGTAATAATAAATAATCAAAAATTATGCTGTTGCCATGATCCGTATTTTGATAGCGATTAAGCTATATTCGGCTCTATGATTTTTCCGTTTTTTTAGGGTTCCGTAGCCAAACTAGGAACCTTTGTAGTTTCGCCTTGTCCGTCCGTCCGTCCGCGGCCTAGTTCAGAGACTCTTAGTACTAGAAAGCTGTAATTTGGCATAAATATACATTAGTCACGCCAACAAAGTGTTAAAGTATAATGTTAAAAACATTTTTATTACACGTCACTTATGGATGTATTTTTTTTCTCGTCTACTCAAGAGTGGGGTGTCGATGGATAGGTCTTTCAAAAATATTACGGGTTTGTGCCAACCATTTTTCGGTTAAGGTATCTATTTATGAAATATTAAGTTTTAAAGCGCTATTTTTTGTTAAGTTTCAAGTGTCCTCCCACCCTCCTACAGCCAAAACTACAAATTCTACAAATCTGAAAAATACATACATACATACCTTCACGTCTTCATACCCAGAGTGGGGTAGGCAGAAAAATATCGTAAATGAAAACTTATAATGAATTTAATAGTAAACATATCATATCACTATTAAGTAGATTTGTTCTTGAGTTACAAACGGTCTAAATGATTATACTCGTACCCACCGAAAACTTATTTGCGGAATTGGTAAACTGACCGCGACCTATGTCGATGTATGGGAATAACAGATTTACAACGGCAAAGTTAAGTTTGTTGCGAGGTCTAATTTGTTTGTAGTAACGGCTTCGGAAACCTACACTGAGCATGGTCGGACATGCTCTTGCCCGGTTTCCCGGTCCCGGTCAGTCAATCATAGTTGATATAGTTATAAGCATACCTGGGATAACTCGGGGCATCTGTACGAAAGTGATGTAGCAAAATATTTTATCGATATAAAATATATCGATGTTACTGCCAACATCTAAATGTTATTCGACATAAATAAATATTACTTATTTTCTCCTCATTTTTAGATAAAAAATAAACAAATTAACACGTATATTTATTTGTTTATTTTACAACAGTTTTCATAATATACAATCAATATTTTTTTCATATTCGTCGGTATGAATGATTGCAGTCTAGTTGAAAATATCTACTTTTAACTGCTAAACGTACTCGGAATATGATTGGTACTGACAGTATATTGTCATTTTGATTGGAATGACATCCGCATACTTTTATTATCTTAAGAGGCTCGATATCAGATATGACATCGAACCTCTTTACAGTAATCGAGAATGTGAATGTGCACATGTATTAATTTAATTATACGACATCTTTTTTATCGATATCAAATCCCTAGAACTTGCCCTGAGTTATCCCAGGTAGGTATGGTTATAAGAACAGAACTTCACAGCCGCCAGCCAGCACAGCACACATTATGATGGTAAAATTGATTGTTTTACCTCTAATGCCAACAGGTTCTAAACGCATTATTGAGGACTTTTGATACAAGTGTGGATAAACATCGTTGTTTTTATCTTTCATGACGATATCTCATGTATATAAATACATATAATGAAAATTGTTAACTATTGTTACGTAACAACACGTCACGTCTACTTCCCGCAAAGTCCTACAAGTACATCAAGTTGTTTCCAAAGTAAACTGGCAACACATGTACCAATTATTTAATTAACAAGTTAAATACAGTTCAGGTCTAAAATTCTAAATATAGAGGTGAATAATTATACCATAATTTGTAATTATACAACATTTAGTTGGCTTGTAACTAAGGTTTCAGTCGAGTATGAATTGACTGGTGACTCAACATTGTCAAATAAGTTTTAGGCTCTAACAGTAATAGTTATTTAGCATTCGGCCTCATTGTACACAAAAATTACTGTTGCCTTGAAGCGTCAGAATAATGATAAAGATGAATGCTAATAATAATTGTGGCAATTTCGCTTCATCGTTACATTTTCCCAGTCGCAATAACTCGCATAATTTATTAGGATAGGTACACCAATTTATGTACCGCGTCTGTTTAAAAATCCGGTCAAATGCGATCTTGGCCGTTTTTAATTATTTCTTATTTTTAAGAGTTTGTACGATAATCAGTAAAATCACACAGCCGCTTGTATTTGCATTACCGTTGTTACAATAGAATAAAAGAAAATCTGTCATGATGTACACATACGGACTCCCTTATCATTTTACTTTCGTTTTTTGTAGGAAATCCGCGTTATACATAACACATGTGAAACCAAACCACCGGCTGTCTTAAGATTCAAAAGCCGCTATTTAAAGGTAGAACATTCGGACACTCGGACAGCTTAGTAATAGGGTTCCGTTTTTATGGTTCCGTACTAGTGATGGGCCGCGGTAATATTCCCGTTACCAGTAAGTTTCCGTTTGGGAATATTCCCAGTAAGTTTCTAATGTTACCAGTAATATTCCCAAAAGGTGGGAACATACTATACTGGTGATTTATATGAGATTTAATGATTATATAGTTAGTTAAATAAGCAATATGCATAGATATATTCCTTTCTCTTTTACACATATCACCTTTTTTCTCTTTCACACAAACTTCTTATCTGAAATGGCACAAACACAAAGGACTTAGTTTTGCCCTTGACTCGACTCAGTGCACGTGCTTTTTGTGATGATAGTGAAAAATGTGATAATGGGCCACTGCATCACGGGGATCCCAACCTGATCCAGGTAGTCCCGAACAATCAACGCCGTATGAGAGCGGCCGTTGTCGTGCATGAATGTGAATTCAGGCCCGACAAAACCAGCATACGGGACCACGTGGTCCTCCAGGATCTCTGTGATGTACCGATGAGCAGTCAGGGACCCCTGGCCACGTCCACCTCCAGTGCGGGAGACGCACACAAGGTCGGTTTTGCCCTGGATTGAAATTCTGCCCCAGAACGTGCAGGATCCTCCTCCGTAGCTGACGGTTTCTTCAAAGCAGGCTTGTGAGTACCGTTCTCCCTGCCTCCTGTACACTCTTCTACGCCTATCGTTGCAGAAAAGGCATACCCTCGTCTCGTCGGAGAAGAGGACAACCTGAAGTCTGACTCGCCTATGCTCTGCTGTCAATTTATTGCAGCCCTACGAGGCAGGATTTTCTTCTCTCGCAGCCTTCTTCTTACTGTGGAGACGCTCACTGACGTCCTCCGAGCTGTTCGGAGCTGCTGTTGCACCTCAACAGCGTTGAAGAATCGGTTACGCAAACACGTTGACACAATATAGCGGTCGTCTCTGTCGGAAGTGAAACGTCGTCTCCCAGATCCATGCTTCCTGATGTAGCCTCCAGTCTCCTGGAACCACTGGGATACTCGTTTCACCCGGAAACGGCTTATGTTGAGTTGTCGAGCAACATCAACCTGCCGTAGTCCTGATTGCAGTAGTGCTACCACTTGAGCTGCTTCTTCTGCCGTGATATCCATTTTTCAGAGTTTTCTCTTACTGGAGCTGTTCAGGTGTGGCTTCTGTGATGTCTGGATAGCAAATTACCCATAATTCATTTTTACCTCCCCTTTTATTCGTGTTCAGGGTGGCACAAGTAGTGAAACCTCTAATGAGTTTTCCATCACTTTTTTTTAAAGACCCTAACGTGTCGTGATCATTGTTTTTACGAAAAAGAACGATTCGCGTTTTTAAAGTTGATTAACTGTGCTTTCAAATAATACTAATATTGGTAGGGTACAATAAATAAGTTAAGAGCTTTATTCGCTTGAAATCCAAATTTCAAAAGGTGCTATTTTTTTGACGCCGTGTGTATTTGTATAATTAAACTGATTTTCCGACATTTTCTTTCATTTCGATCGAAACTAAGATGTTTTTACCGTGATTTAAAGTGTACTTGGCCATAATTACACGATGGGAATATTCCCAGTAACATTGGAAAAATACCTGGTAATTTTGGGAATATTCCCGGTAACATTGGGAATTTACTTTCTGGGGGGGAGCTCCGTATTTTTTTTAATTCTAAATTGTTCCAATGTTCACCAAATAAGCATAAAACACAAAATAGTACATTGTGTATTAAGGTCGGTAAGTAAGGAATTACGATCGAGGCTCTAGTAGAAGCCCGTAGTCGAAGACTGAGGGCTTTCTGAGTCGAGGTTCGTAATTCCCGTACCGCCCGTGAAACATACAATGTTTTTCATCACATTTGCGAGTAAATAAATACACAAGTCAGCACAACTATTATTACGAATTACTTGAACTTTTTTTAAGCGGATGGCTGGCGGACTCCACAGATTATACAAATGTTTCGTTCAGAAACATTAAGGGCAAATACTTACGTAGTTATACATACAGCCTTGAAGGAGTGTAAAAAAAACGACGCTTTGATACAGAAAACTACCTATTAAAATCGGTTATTAAGAACATTAATTCAGTATTTAAGTAACATGTAGCGAGATTGCAATGAAATTCCTGTTTAAATAACATTTTAAGACAATTTTTCAATTGCGTGTAAACTCTTTGCTTGAACTAGCATGACCTATGTGCTGTGCCATAATTTAAAAAAAAATTACTTACCGACCTTGGGTTTCATGGTAAAAAGAAAGGTCGAGGGTTTTATATGGGGCATTGCGGCCAAGTTAACCTGTATGTTTAGATACTGTTTACGTGCAAGTGTGATGAAAAAAATATTACTTTATAATTCAGTTTTTCTATATTTCCCTAAATTTCCAATACTTGGAAATATTACTGGGAATATTCCCGCCATGGGAATATTCCCGGTAGCGACCCATCACTTTTCCGTACTCAAACTATAAGGGTTCCTCCTTATAGTTTCGCCATGTCCGTCCGTCCTCAGCAGCCCAGCTCAGAGACTCTTATTACTAGAAAGCTGTAATTTGGCATAAATATACGTATTACTCACGTCAACAAAGTGGGAAAATAAAATGTTTTTTTTTTTGTACTTCCCCGTCACGTAAATTGGGGTTGTACGTTTTTTTCTCGTCTACCCCATAGTGTGGGGTTTCGTTGGAAAGGTCTTTCAAAACAACTGCGGGTTTTTTCGATTAAGGTATCTGTTTATGAGATATTAAGCTTTATTTATAGCACTAATTTTTTTAATTTTTGTTGAGTCAAGTGTCCCAAACTACAGCCAAAACTACAAATACTAAAAATCTGAAAAATATCTTAAATGAAAGCACGTATAATAAATTGAATATAAAAACTATTAATACTTAGTAGACTGCAGTGGTTCTTAAGTTACAAACGGTTTAAATGTTTATTCCTACCGAAAACTTATTTGCGGTGTTGGTAAACTGACCGCGACCTGTCGATGTATGGGGATAACAGTTTTCCAATGGCAAAGTTAAGTTGGTCGCGAGGTCTAATTTGTTTGCAGTAACGGCTTTAGAACCCTACACTGAGCATGGTCCGACGTGACGTGACCTTGCCCGGCTTTTATAACTATGCAACCGAATAAGCAAACCGCGCGCGGATGAGCCGTTAATTACGAAAGCGGCGCCATGCATTTTCACAGTGCTTTATAATGTCGTATCGACCGCGGCGCGGATAATTAGAATAACCAACAGTTTCCGAGCAGTGCAAAAATAATGAATCATAATTAATACGCAATACCTGCCCACGTTTTATGGCGACAGGTAGTAAGTTACGAGAACAATGCACGACTCCACAGGGGTTTCAATTCCCAATATTCAATACTGCTGACCTGCCCGCGCTTTGATGCGGTTTAACGTAATTAATCCTGCATTAATCAGGCGTAATGTAGCATCCTATTTTTAGTAACTTATTTATTAGTTTCGATTCACCCGAACGAAGTAACAAACTCATTTGACCTCTTTATAATATTCAGTAAAATATTACAATAGAATTATAGAATGTATTACTATTCATAATGTTTATACATAATGTTTTCACCGCAATGTAGAATTGCAGAGAGGTTTGTCATGACACTCATGACGTCGTGAAACTATTAAGGGCTCTATTCTACTCGGTAACACCATAATCCTTTTAACATATTGTCAAAGTTATACCGACCTCAACGTACATAAACTCATGCCTTCGGTCCCAGAGTGGGATAGGCAGAGCTACAGAATTACCAACAACTCTAAAACTGTTGATGTTTACCAGCGTATTAGTGGCGGGGTGCAAGCCCATCGTCTAACAGTACTACAAGCCTTTATTCTTAGTCGCCTCTTGCGACATCTACAGGAAGACATGGAGTGGTACTATTCTAACTCGGCAACCACACACACACGGGATTTGTCAACGTATCGTATGTATCGTATCGTTTGTATCGTATCGTATTTACTTGACAGTAGTGGCAGCCGAGTTAAAAACAATGCAATGATAATACGTGTAGAGACAACAATATGCCTTTGACAAATTAACGCACCCAGTCCTAGCGTGTTCGAATTGCAGATTAGTAGAATCACTATTCAGTGGCAGTAAATGTCGGCGACGTCTGTTTCGTTCATTGTTGGTTGTCAATGTTAAACAGAAAAACTCACTAGGACTAACCAACAACGAGTAATGGTCACCCTTTTGGTCTGCTCTTCATTCAAAATGAATGCCAATACAAGTGATTCCCCCTTAGTCTAAATAAATTGAATTATGATACTTTTATAATACCAATAGCTGTTTCTAATAACATCCAGTTAATTGCGAACATAGTAACAACTTAAGTGACGTATTCAACGTCTTATGTTGGCATGGAAACGATACGCTTATTCACAACAATTTGTTTTTTAGAGCGTTTGTATTAAAAATATAAAATATGTACAATATTTAGTTCTGTATTGGACTGATTCTTAAGTAGAAACTTTCAACCCTTTTTGATAAGTGGTAAATGTTATAATTTGTCATTCATGTATATGAAATAATTTCCGACTTTGCAACTTGAAACGTAAAATCAATTTAAAGTGCTTTTAATCTGTCAGTGCCCTGAGCAAATATTTGCCTTTGAAATTGCGGCGTTATCCAGATCAATTCGGCATTTTAATCGTTATTTATATTTGACGTTGAGAAATTGACTGCTTTTATTTAAGTTGGCGATAAATTAAAAAAAAACAGTGTAAAAGTTGTATGAATGTATACCCAGGGTCTCGGTTTCATCTTCAGGATTCGTTTTTGCATGTATGAACCTCGAGATAAGGATATAAATTAGGAAATTAACCGGTCGTTGTTTTTAAATACCATTATAAACCTGTTTATCCTAATTGACATTTCACACATGTTGCTAACGTATATGTTTACGCATTAAGATCTACTTTCCGTTTTTTTAATCTCGGTACTCTACAGAAAATCCCTCAATAATGTTTGAATATACTCGTAAGTAGACTATGAAATATTGTTTTTAATACTGTTGCTGAAAAAGGGGTACTTTTTGTAGCTGTATATCGTACGGAAAGTTGGATTTCTCGAACTTGTGCTTTTTACTTTTTGTAGCTGCATATCGTGCGGAAAGTTGGATTTTTCCCACTAGTGATTTTTACTTTTCCATTTTTTTATCCTTAATTGTTCGAATTGCTCTATGATTTTATGTCAGAGTAATAGAGTAGTAGAGTAGTATTAAGTATTATTGTCTGTTTTAATTAAAGTTTTTTATTTATTTATTGAGATTTCATTTTTTCCCATTGTATTTAAAGACGTCGTTTGATACACGGGCGGGACTGTCATTTTTACTCGTTCCGAGTCTTGTTACAGTTTGGGCCCAGGCACCAGAGACTCATGTAAAATGACATACTTTTCGCACTTGCTTCAAAATGTACTAAGTATTATATTATAAATTAACTTAGTATACATAATTCTAAATGTACGAAATAAGAATACGAATTTTCATCAGGAATAAAGGACAAGAAGCTTATAGGCACCTTGTATTAGTTACCCACATATACATAGACATATACATACAGGGTGTCTTGAAAACCTTTGGAAATATTTGGCGGAGTAATAGTTCGCACTATTGTAATCACGGGGGTATGGCTCATTTTTGTTTCTGTTAATGTAAAAAAAAGAAGCTGTAATTATATTAAATTTGTTACTTGATGTATCGCAGCCGATGTCTTGACCTTTACATTTGACGTTGATAGTATATTACTCCAAACGTTCGTAGTAACTAATGTCAAAATTCAATGTCCAAGGTCAATGACCTGAGACCATACGGTTCAATATAGATTGTAACCCAACTTCCGCTCAACGTTGCAATGTAGGAGTTAGTAGTCCCACCCTCTTGGCTTCATAGGTACAAAAATCTGATTTTATTTAAGCAATGTCAAATAAACTACTTATATTACAAAATTTAACGAGCACTGCACTATAATGTGTTATTTATGGGTTTTTTTTTAAATAATTTCATAGCAGTTTTCAAAACCACTAGTTCTGGTTACAAGTCCAGTCAACTGTACAAAATGAAAACTGGTTTCATCACATGAATCGTTCGATATACAATAATCTCGAGGGAAATCGACTATTTACTGACATCTCTAAGGGAAACATATGCAATTCTCTTTGATTCTGACTGTCTATTACAAGCATCCTCTATACAATTTGAAGCCCGCTGGTATTAGAGACCTTTGACGTTCATTGCTAACGTTTGATGCAAACAGTGACGTAACAACACAAATAACACGTATAGATACTCCAAAACAAAGGATACCGTTAACGTTGTTTAAACATTGATTCAGTGATAGGTACGTTTGATTTGGATCTAACATCATCAATATTAATTGAGTTGACAATGGAGTTATGTCGTGTTATTAGTATAGTCAAATTAGATGAAATTTCGCAAGTCTGGAAATAACTCTAATTACGGATAAAAACATTTCTGATTGCTTAGTATGGATCTAAAACGGGACTTAATCGAACAAAAACATTATATATATTATATACACAAGCAGACTGAAGAGGGCTGGTGCTTATTTATGTTGCGAGTTTTTCGAACTACCCGCACTTGTCTTGTTTTTGTTTTATCGGAATACCCACCGACGACCGGCACACAACACTCACAGTATCCGCAGATTGGTCCGACTTGCACTTGTTATTCACCAGATTCCACGAAAACGAGAGCTTGTATCCACCATCCCGGTTGATATTTTTGTTTCCTGTTTTCCACCGCTTCACGTACTATTCTACTATAGAAATTCCATACCAAAGAGAAAGTTTGGGATTATGAATTTCAATCCAAGGGTTGGAGTCAGGACTCCAACAAGTGCTCCGCCACAGCAGACTTACTAACCTGGCGGTTCTTGACAGCTGCAATATGCTCCTTGAATCTTTCAGCGATAGTGCACTCATACTTCTCGGAGGACCTTGACCTTTAAACCTTGTACCTAAATTAACCTACCGCCAAGCGGCAGTGTTTGCATTGTTGTGTTCCGGTTTGGGGATAAGACAGCCGGTGAAATGACTAGCATAGAGGCATTCCATCTTAGTCGTCAGGGTTGGCAACGCATTTGCAGTCTTAGGAATGCGAATGTCTATGGGTCACCGTTTCCACTTAACATCAGGTGGCCTGTGTGCTCGTATGCCTTCCTATGCCATAAAAAAAACACCAAGTATCTGGAAGCGTTTAACGTCCTTAGGGGTCCTTACGTGGTTTACAACTTCGGACATCGGCGTATATAGTCTTAATGGAGTATTACCTAAGTACTGTTCCAACTTTGTCCGTCACCCTTTTAACGTAGGGCATGAAAGCGGGTCGTCTAGACGCATCGGAGGCCCTAGCCAAGATGCAATCGCTAACGTTTTTCTTTCTTTTTACTCTAAATGTATGGGATGACAGTTGACCACGTGTTCTATCGCAACGCTCGAGAATGTCATCCCTCAGGGCGCCTCTCTTTACCCTTACGTCAATGTTGTCGATCGCCAACCCAATACCCATTCCGCCTTAGCACACCCTGAATATGCATCAATTCGTCGGAGAGAATTCACTACGGACTGCAAATTCCGGGGATAGTGGTGCGATGAAGCGTTTAAATATCGATCCGTGCGTATGCATCCTACCACCCGCGGTCGCCTCTCGTTCGCTGCGATGACGTTTCACAAATTTCCCGGTTTATTTTTATTTTTTAAATAAAGTTGTATGCAGTATATTTATTTAAAATAAGTCGCAGCATTAAATTTTCACTTTTCACTACCTCCTTAATTGGTCCCCTGAAGTACAATCCGTAAAATAATTGAAAAGACATGTTCCATAAATATGCCATAGGCATAAATATAGTTTGACATAAATGTATAAAAATTAGTTTTTCCATTAAATTAATTATTGCAGGGGTGCAAAATGAATTGGGCGTTTATAATGCTTTATAATTAAAAAGCTGGTAAATTTGCAACAACTGACTGAATTGTCCTTGAGCCGCAATTTAAGAAAAACAAATACCTACCTAAATGAAGTTTCATACATCGCACACCGTTTTAATTAAGATGCGTTATGTACCAAAGTGGTCTTTTTTACACGTGGCTAAAATTGCGTCAGAAAGTTTTTAACATACTTCAAAATTACCGGGAGAAACCATCTAGTTCCATTATTCCAAAAAAAACACGACAACATGACTTATTTCCATACTTTTTAATAATTTGACTATATTATAGTTTTTTCCTACTCCTGTACTTTTATCTGTCATTTATATAGTCACGAACACTAAATATAAGAATATAGATAATATGTCCGCAGAACATTCCGTAGAAAAGTCTATCTAGTCTATTCCCCTTAACAGCACTTGTGCTTTTTTGAGCCAAAACGATATGCCTAGCTGCCAAAGCTTACACCTAGGTTAATTTGACCAATCAAAATACTTCACCAAATTAAACCACCAATCACAATACACATTGACTGTCAATCGGAACGTAAGGTTCTTTTTGGTATGTAAACTCTTTTACTAATTTAACTCTTTAAAAAAAACATTTTATTTGGTATCAACCAACCAGAACGCAGCTATATTAAAATCAACCAATCAGGTAAAAGAATTCATTTCTCAAATCATTACGTGTTTTTTAGTCCCTATTTCACAAGTTAAATCGATTGTGCAACTTTAAAAAACAATATGAAACCTGGCACATCAATTCAAAAACAAAGTTAACCATAGACACATATTTTGTTGTTTTCGAATGTTTCTCGCTCGTTTGTTGTTCTGTGCTTCGTTCGTTCGTATTCTAACCTAGGTATATTAATTTAATTTTGCATTTTATTTGAAACCCAGTCGTAGAAAAAGTATTGCATGCAACGGTGTATAACTAAGTCAAAAAACACTCGTGGCGTCTTGCTTTACGATGTTCGCCTGCGGCTCACATCGTAACCACACCACTCGTCTTTTTTGACCTCTCTTATACAACTGTTGCATAAACTACTATAATATACTAATCTAAGTCCTGTTCTTCGTTTTCGCGTTAAACCACGTTAAACGAATAAGTTTGTTAACGTTTTTCTACATAAAATATGATCCTTTTTACAAAAAAAAAATGAATTGTAGCGATCAGTAGACAAGTGATTTAAAGAAAAAAGTCTTCACACTTATCATTCGCAGTTAGTTATAAGCTCATTACAGCAGAGTTTTTATTGGTGAAATATTACAATTTCCAATGTCGTTCATGGCATAAAAAACTGTTGGCCTGTGTAACTACAGCAATTTGACGGTTGTATGCATTAGAAACCGTTTTTACAATAGAAAAGAAACGAAATAAAGTTTTATGTATGGTAACCGTAACAGTATTTGTTAGGGAATCCGTCGTTATAGCACATACCTATTCTATAAAAAAAACTCTACCGCCTATCTATTACGATTCAATAGATACAACAGGAAGGCGGGACGGACGGACAGACATCGATGGGGGAGTAACAGGGTTCCGTTTGGTGCCCTGTGGGAGTAGAACCCTTGAAATGTTTGGTTCTCTTACTTCTACGTTTATTAGAACAAATAATTTGCTATAAAATAGTCAAAAACCGGGCAAGACCATGCTTTTCAGTAGGTAAAAAAAAACATTGGCTGTAGGGAGCTGACTTTAAATCTTTATATTACACAAACGGATACCTTAATCGAAAAATTCAAATTATGAAGTACCTATCCAACGACACCGCACACAGGTACGATTTACGGAATTGTCTTTTTCAAGATTTTATTATAGTTCCTTGTCGGCGTGACTTATATGTATATTCATTCAAGTGTGAGCTACGGATGCACGGACATGATGACTAGGGCATGCTCCCGGGATTTCCCGGTAGTTTTAGTACCGGGAAATCCCGGGAATTATCATTTCAACTAGTACCGGTACTGGCGAAAAAAAAACCCGGTTCTTCGGTTCTTTCGGTACTGAGTTTGTGACTAGACTAATTGTCATTTTTTCTTTTCAAAACTACGTGCGGGCCTGGTCACGCTTTCCCCCGGCGGATTCGCACAAGCTCGGTTTTATTCGGATGCGATATGAGATCGGCATCGCTCGGCCCGCCCCACCCTTCGACCCGACGCCTCGACCCAATCCAAGGCTAACCGGTCGGGCCGACCGACAGGTAGTCAGGTAGTCAGAAAGATAGCTGTTCTGATTTGGTAAACTCGTGCTCTGGATTAAATAATTAATAATTATCACTTAACTGGTGTCTTATTTAAAAAAATAACGTTTAAACAAAAAAAAATACAAATAATTTACTCAGTACCGAAAAGTACCGAAATCCCGGGAATTCCCGGTTCTGACTCGGTACCGGAAATCTTAGTCCCGGTTCCGGGAATGGTACCGGTACCGCATGCCCTAATGATGACACTATGAAAGTTTCTAGTTTGACTACGGAACCGTAAAAACTACGATGGATTTAGGGCCGTTACCCTCTCTTCATTCCCCCTCAGGCGAACAGGGGAACAAGCCTTGATATTAAACATTTTATGTGATTATACTCGTATGCCTACAAACTGCTTTTTAAAGTTACAGACATGTGGTCTGGGTGCGTCATAGCCGTCATAGGGGGGTCAGTGTATTTATTAATTGAGTAACGAAAAAAAGCTCATATTATTTTCTCTGCAAGTATCATTTTGCTGTGTATTGCGCTCCGTTAGCTTGTCCCCCAACTAAAGGTTGACCTTGCCTTTGATTTGACAGATAAGGGTATAACACGCCATTCCCTTGTGTAGTTGCGTTGTTTAAAGAAAATTAGGATTAATGTAAGTTAGTTTTATGAACACAATAAAAAATAACATAATTTTCCTGAATTAACATACTTATATTATATGAGTACCTAATAATACCTATATGTATTTATATGAAATATTGAATTGAGAAATATACAGTAAATAGGCTTAAAAGTGAAATACGGAAAAATTCAACGACTAATATAATCTCCCCTCTTTATCAATATCTATAGAAGTTATGAGTGGCGTTCTTCCTCCTCTGCTTTAATAAAATTATGGGCAACAATCCCTTTTGTTTGTACTTCATTGTTCTTATACTCGGCTAATATTTTAACAAAGCAAAACGTCAATAAAATAACCCTATCTCGTAACAGCGTCTCTACAGTCCATTATCAGTATTAAATTATGAGTAGACAACTATTTCTCTCCATTCCTTTTTGTTGCGGTGTTATTTTTACAACGCATTCATTCATTACGAGTGCCACCGGCTTTTACGAATGTTAATGTATTGGTTATAGATGTTAAAATGGACAATGCATGTTATATTACAGCTTTTCATTAACTGACGAAACATAAACCGGAGATAATTAATTTATTACGTGTAACATGTTTTTTTTTGTAATAGCTAAGTAATCCATTTTACCAACTTTTTTACGAGCATTTTTATACATACATACATACATAAACTCACGCCTTCATTCCCAGATTGGGGTTGGCAGAGCTAAAGAATTACCAACAAGTCTTAAAACTTCTTGATAATTCTGTAACCACATTTTGCACAAAATTAATTATAATAAAAATGAATCGCTAAATGTGTTGCTAAGAGCAAAACTCGAGAACGGCTGAACCGATTTGGCTGATTTCGTTTTTGTTGTGTTTGTCAATGTCATGACAAGGTTTTTATGACAGAAAATAATTGAAAAATCCACCGGGAAAGTCAGGAACTTGCAGCGGGGCGAAGCCGCTGGTGAGCCGATAGTTTATAATATATTTATCTCTATTGTATTGTTCACATTTTATGGCTATTCTTATGATACGTAGTTAAAATACGAAATCAGTCATTCTTAATCATTTTTAATTTAAAGCCGGTTCTTTTGGGACACGTGGTTAAATAATTATTTCATTATTGTATTGTATAAAAACTAAAATTTATTTTCATCGGGTAGTTAAGTTAAATGATCACATCTGAAATTTGATATTGCACATAAAACATCAGTCGATTTAAATCTTTCAAGGTAGTGAAACGCGTATTAAAGTCACATATGCGTGCAATAGCTGTACAACAGATTCGTTTGTAGGTACGTACTGTATTGTAATCGGTTTATTAGAACGCGCTGCGTCGTAACGATGCTAACAAGCTAATCGAGTTAACGTTCGTTATACCGACTTAAAACGTTCACTGCCGCCGACTAGCGGCTGTTGCAATTTTGAAACTATATGTGTCACCGGCACCGAATATGTTAAGTTGAAGCTGATAGTATTTGAAGAGGAACAAAAATCTGTGGAAAGCGAAAAAGGAAGCAGAATAGCTGATCAGGTAGAAAGCAAAAAAGGAGGTGGGAAAAGGGGGTAAACTTTCAGATTAGTATAAATTACTCGGAATAATAATATCTGGTGAAGGTTTGTGGAAGTCTGGTGAATTCAGGCGGCAGAAGTCTGGTCTTTATAGCAGTCCTTTACGCTCAACATGATAGTCCTTGTAGTCACTTTGATAAGAACTTTGATTGCAAATTATAACGAAGTATATTATTATTATTATTTATTTATGTTATGGCAACCGGTTGCAATGTACCATTCCTGCCAATGTCAACTTTATATTTTATATTTACATATCACAAAAAACATAAGGCAACGTTGTACGGTGATCCTCTAGCCTCCGTGAAGCGATGTAGTTAAAACTTTGCGAAGACCAGATGGGATTTTCTTGGAGCAATCTTTCCAAAGGCGATACGTGTTCAAAAGTGAATTCTTCATTATACTGCACATTTGAATGTTAATTTACTGCATATGAATACATCATTACTATCCATTAAACAACAAAATATGCAAAAAAATAAAAACAATTAAGAAAGCGAAACCATCTTGTCAAAACCCCAAGAGAATCCTCTCTGAAACGAAGTATCAAAACAATGCAATTATTGAATTGTTTTGTTATAGGTAGTTGTCATAGAATCTGAAAACGTACTTACTGTCAACATGGCATTATTAAAGCTGCTCACGGAGTTTGCACTATAAATTAGCACCATCTCGGCGAGGAAATAGCTAAATAATGCACTTTGCAACGTGGCGAGATAACTGGGTTATGCTCGAGTTGATTATAAAGGGCTCTAGCGTATTTTGACGGGGAAGTGGAACGATGAAATAAAAAAACGTTTAGTTATTATTACGAAACAATTCTTCCTCACCCTGATAAAGAATTATTACTGAAGTGGGTTGGGTTTATTAATCGTAGTATTTAAGTGGTGGCAGGCCCTTGAGCAGGGTCTGTCCGGATAACGACCACCACTTAACCTTTAACTTGCCGCCAAACGGTAGTGTTTGCATTGCTGTGTTCAAATTGTTAATGTGTTTCAAAGTCCAACTTTACTTGCTCGTTTACATACTCCAAGCTACAAAAAGATAGTACCGGCCATTCAGGTGATGCGAAACCTATCTTCACAAGGGGATAATGATCTTGGAAATTCGCTGGAAGAGGGATTTTTGTAGTGGTGGTGAGGAAGACCGAGGAGTTTGTGGGCGAGTCTCTTGAAACAATACTGATGATCATCTGATCATGATGATATGTCATGGGTTTTGAATATGCCATTTTCAGTTGAAATCAGCAAATCTTGTGGAAGCCTTTCCTAAAGCCTCTCTATAATAGGCTTCAAAATACGTATCTCTCTTTAAAACTTCTGAAATCAGGCTGTTCGAAATAATAAGAAACTCGAATTCAATTACAGACTCATTGGATTGAGAGCTCATTTGACGTTATTTGCAAGTTGTACGCCCTTCGGCAGAAAATCACTCTGAATAAAATGCTTATTCGCATAAGCCGACACTTTATGTATAGCCTATAGGCATGATTGGGTACGTCTCAATGTAAGCACGCAGACGAAACAAGAGCCTTGAAACGCTTCAAAAGGAATAAAGAATTACAAAACATTTTTTTTTCATGAATCGTTCTTTTGTTTGCATGCGTACACCATGTTTCTTGCGTTGTCGTCGCTCCGCGTCACTCATTTTGACAGATCATTAGGGGTTAAACCACCAAAGCGGAAATGTCTTCGCATATTTTTTCAATACAAAAGGGTTGCGGCAATCGTCTTGGAGCTTTATAGAACAAATCTACACTGGTAAGCAAAACCAGTTGGTTTCCTTAAAAAAAAACAGAAAATGTACCTAGGTTTTTGCTTGTAAACGTATGGATCAAATGCACATCGCTAGTACAACGTAACGTTATTTGTCTCAGTGTAACCCTCTCTCAGTCTATAAAGACTGTACTGACCGACTAGTAGATAATGCAAGTTGTGCTAGTTGTTCAGTGACGCTTGATGAATCATCATAGAGTTCAGCGGCATGATTCAGATAAGTTCGCTCATATTATTGTCGTTTTAGATGGACAAGTGTATTTGTTTCGTACTAACGGGGCCTTATTAGTCGTACAGAGGTCCTAGACGAGGTGCTTAAAGATAACGTAACGATTTCGAGAACTGTAAAAATATATGTAATTGACATAAGCGTTGGACGCTTCATAACGAGAACGTTTTCGCAATTCATCTTATTTCGGGTCACAAATAATTCCGCTGAGTTGTTAAGGCCTTACGTTTACTAAAAAATGCTCAAATTCATGTGCAGTTCAATAGTACATTTGTGTTTATGCAAATCATAACATACCCACCCAATCCCCGTAACATGCGTTCGTCAAGTTTGTTCTGAATACTTAGGTTCAAACAAAGAAGAAGGCATCCCGTATGAGATTTACCCATAACGTTTTTTACATTTACGTGAAAAAAGTCACAAACGAAGTCTCGGTTTATTTAAGTGCCCACAGCAGCCAGCGCCTTGAGCTCTAAATGTATTTACTCCCGGTTTTACTGAGTCAGAACTCTTGTCTAGACGAAATTATTGCCGTTCGGCCCGGCGAAAATAACTGTTACGTAATACCAGTTTCATCGACCTTTCGTGCTGATCGATACGCAATACGCAATAAGGCTTAGGATATAAATAAGTGTGCGGTTTAAAACCATTTCCTGGCCAATTTCGTTTTAAAGGTAACTTGGACTAGTTCCTTACGATCAACAACAGAGAATATGTTTAAGATTAAGCAGCCATGTATCAATTATTCGATTTTGGTAGTCGTTAGATCTCGAAGAATGCCACTTAGCGCTAATGCTGTGTTAGTGTGATATTAAGTTGTTCGAATGCATCGGCTTGCTTCTCCTTAATTTAACACCTGATGGCAGGCACCGGTTTCCGTGTTCTGGTTTAATTGCCAGAAACACAGCATAAGGCACTTCGCCAAAATCTTCTTTGTAGTACCTAACTATGGCCTCTAACGAACCCATAATGAATCCCAAAGATACATTCACTGGTTCGGGCCGTAATTTTATTTCTCTGGTTCGATTTATTGCCTAGTTGACGGAATATTGATTTTATTAACCTAAGTTTGTGTTTTTGTTTTTTTTTTGTTTTTTTTATTGCATATCACATTACATAAGTATATGGGGTGGAAAATAAATAATAGGTATCCATGTGACGCCCTGCAAGGGCACAGCATTTAGAGGGCTAACTAGGTATTTTATTTTATTACAGATAACTTAATACTAAATCACTCAAGGATAACATTCCAAGATAAAATTCTCTGTATTGCACATTGCACATTTAGGTTACCAATAATTATTATTTATCAACTAGGACTAGGGTTGACAAAATATAAATTAAGTACTACTTATCGTTAAAAAAATCATTTAAGTTATAATAGCATTTATTAATAAGATATAGTTTTAATTGTTTAAGGAACATCTTTGGTTTCTCTAAGTTTTTAATGGAATTAGGTAGATGGTTGTATATTTTAATGAGCATATGATGGGGGCTAGAAGTTATTATTTTTAATTTTGAGAAGGGCAATTTAAGTTTATTTAGGTTTCGTTCATTTCGTCTGATTTCGGTTGTAGGTGTATAGAGAATTATATTGTTTATGACAAACTTGCACGATTCTAATATGTAAATTGAGGTAAGGGTGAGCATTTGTAATTTAATAAAGTGGGGGTGACAGGAATCCATTTGGTCAATATTAACTAGAATTCTGACACACTTTTTTTGTAGGATAAAGATTTTATCAACATCAGAACAGTTTCCCCATAGTACGATACCGTACGTCATCCTGGAGAACGCGTAGGCGTAATACGCGGCGAGCGAGGTCTGCAGGTCCGTGGCCCGTTTAAGATGCTGGAGTGCATAAATAAAAGAAGAGAGTTTTTTGGAAAGTTTTAGTATGTGTGATTTCCAGTTCATGTTGGTGTCCAAATCTATACCCAATAAAGTAGCCGAGGTCACAGTTTCTAATTCAATATTATTATGTCTGTGTGAAATTTGTAGCGCAGTTTTCTGATGGGGTTTAAATTGAATTATTTTCGTTTTGTTTAAGTTAAGCTTTAGGTGATGCGTGTCTAGCCAATCTACAATTTTATTAAGGGTTAGGTTTAATTTAATTTCAGCTTCATAATGATTAGAGCAGGGCAGCAGTACAGATACGTCATCGGCAAATAACACACAATGATTGTCCAATATGTTAGGGAGATCATTTATATAGGCGAGAAATAAGCAGCATCCTAAGACGCTACCTTGGGGGATAGAGCCAGTCATGGCGATTTTTTTTGATCTAATGTGATGTATTCTGCCTGTCTCGAAGTCTGTATGTTCAACCTCGACACACTGCGACCGACCACTCAGATATGATTTAAACCAATCGTGAGCCAGCTGTGTCACACCTATACTGAAATTGTACTTACTTGAACTTATCTCGTGTTTTTATTCTGTTGCCCTACTCGTGTTCTAGTTTGGTGTAGCCCAGAAGTTCAGCCCAGAACGTTTCGTACGTGACTTTCCTGTTTTGCAATGTTTTTCGTATAAATGTGTTCACTCTTGAGCTTTTATAGTACATACATATTATATAGATCTGTGGTTTTAAAAGTGAACATGTACAACACTTCAACAAATTTGGGAAAATTTGACAAAATTTAAAGCCCAATCAGTTTTTATGAAATTTAAGATATAAGTTAGGTACTCATTACATAAACATAGTAAATCTTAGGGACGCTAACTTGACGTCGTGCTTGGTACATTCATTTCCAAATTGAAAGTGGCGAAGTTGCCAGCCTCTGGCCTGGTGCCAAGGCGGCGGGTCGATCACGACCCGCACGTACCCTGTACTCCAGCCGTTTCCGACTCGACCTTATTTCCAAACGATTGTTAGTGCTATTTAAGTCCAACTTTCTCTTGTGTTGTAGCACCATCCACAAGCTAAACAAATATCCCTTTTAGTCTAAATTGTAATTTGTTTGAGTTTATTACGCTACACGCCACGCTGACTGAAAGGGTTACTCTATGTCGGTGATGATCGTGTCGCTGTAGATCAAATTGCCGATGGAAAATCCATTTAGGTGATATGCTTCTCTATTAGTGCTTACTGCTTATTGATCGAAGTTTTTAGTTCGACCCCTGCGGTGTTATGCCATTGGAGGTACGTTTTGCGATGCCTGTACACGTTAGTCCAGCTTGCCAGGCCATTGCGGTCGCGCGACCTGCGCGAGTGAGCATAGCACCTCATACCTGTTAAGAGCAACCAAGAGCAAGAGTCAACCATTCTTCATCTTCGAACTCTTTAGGATTTATAATCAGGTGTGTTTTTTTGCGTTGTCAGTTATTTATGCATCTGCCACATAATTACGGTCCTTGTAATACTTTTGGCATAGTTAGGACACTTGGTGTTTAAACTGTCTTCTTACCAATAATGAACCATTGAAAACATAATATTATTGACTCGAAGAGGTTGTTAAATTCATACGGTATTTTGAAAGACAGAAAGAAGAACAACAAATAAGAGACTTAAAAAGGACAAAAAAACTTTTTTTTTTTCAAAAAATTTAAGCTCCGTAAGGTTGGCTTGTCTTTTAAAAACGTAGACGCGAAGAGCCACATTTCTTCCATCCTAGGGTAAAAAGAAAGTATGAAAACCCATTTCTGCCCGCTGCGAAAGCGGTTTAGTTAAAAATGTTGTCATTTGTAAAAGTCATGTATTTTTTTAAGTGAACGGGATTCGTAGAAATTGTGTATTACGACGGATCTATTCAAAATAACCATATTTGGTTACAGTTACTTTTAAGAGCATCGGAACCGTGAGAAAACCTTATTAACTCATAAATCTGTAACATCTCGGCTCCGATATTGTGCTATATAATATATATATAATAAACAAATGGCTAAATATAGCTATAATTTGAGATTCTAAAACTTGATATCCAAAACATTAATTACGTAGACAAGTATTGAATTATAATTGAACCATAATCCACCGTGTGGTTGCCAGGTTAGAATAGTGCCACTCAATGTCTTCCCGTGGATGTCGTAAGAGGCGACTAAGGGAATAAAAGCTTGTAGTACTGTTAGGCGATTGGCTTGCAACCTGTCACTTAAACGCTGCTATCAGCCTGTTGGTGTAAAATGTGGTTATTGAATTATCATCAAGTATCAAGTTGTAGGTAATTCTGTAGCTCTGCCTACCTCACTCTGGGATTACAGGAGTGAAGGTATGTAGGTATTTCCGAGCCACTAAACATTTCTCGACCTCAAAAATCCTCAGTCTAGATTATGATTTTTTTGCATCAAACACTACTTTATACTGCAAAAAATAACGTTACAGCAGTTACAGCTGCTTTTATACTAAGCGTCCTAATTTCGGTAAAATTTCGTACCCAACCCAAAATTCTTACAGAAATAAGACAGTAGAGGTATATTGTTGCAATGAGGCAATACAGAGAGACCAATACAGGCCAAAAAAACATTGCAATAACGGTCGTACATTTGTTTTTAAATTTGCCTTTTCGTTATGTGAAAATCATCGTCCCTGTTCATCGTGCTGTTTTTCCAACAGTAAGGTAAACATTTCCGAGCATGTTGGAGAAAATTTGATATTTGGGTAAGGACCTTGGACCGGTCCACATGTTAGGTGTTGTCCACCTTATTGGTGACTGAATATTTCGTATTCAAACATTCGAAAACTGTTTTTGAAAGTTCCAAATAAAATTATGACCTATTAACAAGATATTACTCAATTATTGAATGATTACCTTGCTTACTTTTTCCGTAAAGAATTAACAAACTTTATCGTATTTTTGTACCCCATACAAACTAAGGATGTCCCACCTCCAACTTTCTGGACATATATATTTTTTTCTTTTTTTTCTGAATGGTTTGCGTTACCAATGAAAAGTTAATAAACTCTCCAATAAACAACACAAATGATATTATACTTTAAATTTCAAAGCATCGCTATTTTCTACTTTAATTTTGAAAACAAAGAATGTCCCAAAAAATATTTCCGTTGTGACACAGTGGTTGTGCGACGTTATAATTTCCAAGCCTGCAACGCAAAACACCCGTTTCTTATTTTTTTAGCATGCCAACTTTGGCTCCTAGCTGGTAATCAAAATGTGGATAGGACCACCATGTTTTTTTGGCTGTTACCTGAGCATTCGTTAGTTTCGGCAGTGTGCGTCATTAAATTTTTGTGTGTTTAAAGTGGAAAAAAAGGTGTTTCTTGTCCAAATTTTCTGAAAACGAAAGGTAAATACGAACTATTATATATTAACAGTTAAACTTATCTCGAAATAGCCGACATTGTGGTTATATTTAATGAGCTGCATCGCTTGTAAGGCTATGTAGTGAACAATTTTCGTTCCGTTGTGCGACGAATGACTTGAATGAATTTTTCCAGTGTGACACATTCCAGTGTGATTTCCGTTGTGCAACGGTGACAAAAATTTTGTCCTTACCCATTTAGCAATTATGATAATTTCACTCTCAATAAACGAACATTAACTAACATTTTGTAAAAACTTTTTTTTCTAACCTTAGATTTATTACGGGTACCTAATTAAAAAAAACGGCCTGCACAATGAAAAAATAGTTTTTAATTTACATTTCCAAACATAGACATCTAACACAAGTAACACAATTTTATTTTATTCAAGGAGGCTTATCGCAAATTCTATTTTTCACATGAAAAGCCTCTATTTCCGAGCATGTTTGAGATAACAACATAAAACCGTTCGCGTACCTTTGACGTTCCCTGTGTAACTAAGGTCAGCGAGGCGCCGTATCGGCGGTTTACCGGACATTAAACGTTTGATGTGTGACTGGAGTGGGTGCGGTTGCTTTATAGTACAGGGCCTCTATTCTAGGCGGTAAACAATACATACTGCCTTTGACTATCTATTCTCCCAAACGTTAGAGTATCCCTATCCATAGGTTTACCCTGATAATGTGAAAACTGCTTCGAACTAGTTAACTACTACACCGTTACGATACCGTTTTTTACCGTTACTCAACAAAAAAGCGTTTCTAAAAACCACCCGGTTTCCATAACTAGTAATTCGTTTTTAGGGTAGCACACCACTCAAAAGATGCTAAAAGTATTAGTAACCATTTTAGTAAGCCTACGCTGTCCGTCCGTCTTACCTTTAAAGAGCTGTATTTTGTGAACCGTAATAGATAGGTGGTTGAGTTGGTTACAGAATAAATAATGTACAATAATAAGACTTTCCAATTCAAGAAAGCATAAGTTAAATTAGGTGTTGTTGTAGTCCAAATACAAAAGAAAAGACTTGTTAAGTGCGTGATCTCGACTCGCACTTGACCGGTTTTTTTAAGTGTCGGTCTTTTATGTTACAGCATCAAAAGCATAACTGAACCTAGCTGGTTTTAAAAACTGTCTTTTATAGTTAATGTAAGTGTCCAGATTCTTTTGCACAAACCCTAACTTTAAAAAAAACCACCGTGTCTCCTCGGCAAATCTGTTGTGTCGCTGCTCGTTACTCGTTACTGATGTAGGTTCATGTCATGTCATGCAGTTATTTTTAATGAGTTTTTGTTCCCATACAGAAACTTATATTTTTACGTGAAAGAAAATGTTGTTTCTTTTTTTTTTGGTTGTACAAGGTGTACGGAGTTCACCAACCATTAGAGAGACGTTTTATTTCATCCATTGTTTATTGGTGCATTTGACAACCGTAAAAATATTTGAAAATTAACTTCTACAGTTAGGTCCTCTCAGTTATATTTCGGCTGTTGGGTCTTTTTTGTAAATAACTCTAACTGCCGCGGCATGCCGTACTCAGAGACGGTGTCAACACTTTTGGCTGCTAGTTCCCGTTTTATCTCTTTCACGCTGCATGTGCTATGTCATAAGAAAGAGATATTAGGCCTGTATTTGGCAAATACTACCAAATGAAGTACCGCTGTGGTTCAAACTCGGTCACGAGTCACTTTAAGTATTAAGCCATAATAAGGCCACCATCGCTCTTAATGTTTTTCGATTTTTAAATGAGAGAGAGTGAGACAAATTGGTGACTTGTGTTAAATTTTAACACGCACTTGCACACCACACGTCTATAATTAATGAATACTAGGACAACAGAACACTCTAGTAGGTACATAGTGCGGTACCGGTTTCAGAGGTTAGCCTATAGGTATTGCTCGATGCTTAGGTGTCACCACGGCTGAAAGTAATATGTGTGGATTGGCTCATAACATAATTGGATTAATGTAGTCAATACACTCCGAAAAGCGCCCTAATTTTGCCTAACTCCTTTGCCATGCACTATCTTTGTACCTTCAGAACCAGTCTTTCAGAATCCCGTATAAAATGGACTTGCTGTTGAGTTATCGGTATTGAATGTGTTAATAGTACAATAGTGATATCGGGGACGTCGCTGCCCTCACCTAATTATGTGTAATCGAATTTATCGCTGTAAAATTAGGTCATGAGTAAAGAATTGCCGACGTCATGCATGACTCAAATAACCTTTCCAAGAGGGTAACGTTAAACGAGTACTACTCGGACGATTCCGAGGTTGGGACTCTTTGTTGTCCCGGGGAGTTAGTATGTTATGACAGCCATGCATTCCATTTTACGGTGAGCGTACAGCCCAGAGCTGTGGCAATTATATCGCTCCGTGCTTTTTTCTCAGCGTAAACTGAACTGCATAGTTATGACATAATAACACCTCTGTACTGTGCTAGGGTCCTACGGTGGTACGCGAATACATTTCCGTAATATTAAAAATAAAGTGTAGGTTATAAAAAGTTAAAGGTTTATGTATAGCAGACTAAACACGTGTAACCCGTAAAATGGCGTAAACTTACGATTGTCGAATTTAGGGTTCCGTACCCAATAAGTGCCTACGGGGCGATATTACTAAGCCTACACGGTCCGCCTGTCCCGCTGTTGAAGGGCTTTCTTTATGTTGATTTGTAATGTTGAAAATTTGAGGCAGATAAATCACGACGAGAAAATAACTTTTTATTTTTGGCACTCTTTCCAAAACGCCAAAAAAAATGCTTGGTGTTTTATGGTAACTTTGCTGACTTTGCTGGTAGGGCATTTTTCACTTTACACTACTAAAGTTTATATCGTATTCTTTATTATTTACGCACGTTTACTCAAACAAATAAATAACTCAAAATTGAACTACATTCGAAATTCAACCTTCAATAATACAAAATCAAAAGTGAATTTTCTTTTGAATTATTTATTTGTTTGAGTAAACGTGCGATTAATATGCTTTAAATTATGGATAGTACGGAAACTTTCGTGTGCTAGTCATGACTCGCACTTGACCGGTTTTTAGTATACCGTCATTCTACTTTTATAGCCGCGATAACTCTAAACTACGTCAATAAGGAAATCTTATAGAAGCGTAAGAATAAATATCGTATGGGGATGTGTGACGGAAGCTGCATGCATTTCTAGTATCACCGAAAACACATGTAGAGTGGTATCATTCAGCCCATTATTGATACAAGTAGGAACTCGTGTAAAAGGGAGAGAAAAAATAAGAAGACAGAGAGAGAAGAAGGGAGAGGGGGAGAAGGGAGGGGGAGGGGGAATAACTAGTTAATACACGTAATAGCAATGAAATCTGACCACGGTAAATACGTACAAATTTTCACGCACAGAGTGAGCTCATGTCATTACTATTGAAGTCTGAGTATAGTCGCGTTGATACAAATAGTTTTGTACAGTAATAGGATAGTCCCAATTAACATACCTAAAATCATTCAATTGATAGTCACGAGTCGGTTTCCCTCCGACTTTTGTTCTTTTAATGATGTATCTTCATACCTCTATAGGAATTTTACTTTAAGGTTACGATATTAGTCTTTCCAGCTGTTCAACAAAATTAACGCAAACTCATGTCAGTTACGATAGTCATCATCTTGTATGTATTCGTACAGATCCCTACATAACTATTTAAAAGACAAAAATCCTCGATATAATGGCGTAAGTGAGCGGTTATATCTCTCAAACTGCCTGATCCCGAGTAAACCAGCTATCTTAAAACAACCGCATCCAGATCGGACCATCCGTTGGCCAATACGATGACACAAATAGACACATAGACACACTGACAGACATAAATATACATATACCAAACTAACGTTAAACTGATGACACCCCTCTTTTTTGTCAAGAGTCAAAAATAAACAAAAGTTTATTTAAACTTATATACATACATACCGTCACGCCTGTAATCCCAGAGAGTGGGGTAGGCAGAGCTACAGAATTACAACTTCAAAAAGTTGTTGACAATTCAGTAAACACAATTTGCACAAATAGGCTAAGATGTTTACCAGCGTATTAGTGACAGGTAGCAAGCCCATCGCCAAACAGTACTACAAGCCTATATTCCCTTAGTCGCCTCTTACGACATCCACGGGAAGACATGGATTGGCACTATTCTAACCCGGCAACCACACGGGGCAAACTTATATGTAGACGTTTAATTATTTCAATTCGGTTTTGATAGTCTAGAAATAAGCTTCTTCAACGAACATCAAGAAGTCATCTCTATTACAGCAACATGAGTTCCCTTAATACATTCAAACAACGCACACATTGTGGTTTGGTGGTGCTTTCTAGTTTCAAATTGCCTTTTCCGCTTTTCTATTCAATCCAGCGCCTATCTATCAAAAATGTATACGTATATTTTTAACTAACGGGTGTGATCGATTGGATTGAAACACTAGCTGAAGTGTATATCAAGATTGTTTCGGCAACCTTTACATCACACAAGCCTGCCTTTATACAACGCGGTCGCGGTGTACCTATATAATACGTGGAGGTAGAATGGTAAGAACAAAATATTATACATAAGCGAAAGCACGGCTACCTAGTTCTTAGCTACACAGATTAGAAAAGGCACACGAAAGAATTAGTAGATTTGGATTTTTGTATGATTTGAGCTCGGTTCTGGGCTTTTACATTAGTTCTCTGGGCTGCAAAACCTATTACCATTATACAAACGATGTTTTGAGGTCCAGTCTACGCTAGTCCACGTTCCTCACTAAACTTGGGCATTGGCGGTATTGCCGTCATTTAAGTTAAGACCACATGATAGAGCTGCCCAATCTAGTTAGTTGAAGCTCTGAAGTAATCACTGTAGCTAGAAACAGCCCGGGTATTATTGATATAAATAATAGCGATAGATGGTGTCAGTAACTATTTCATCTTGAACCAGAAAAATCGATTATTCATATCAGCATCTTTAGATTACTTTTCGCAACCCTTAATAGAAGCTATAAAGCCCTGTGGGTTGAAACACATTTTTTTAAAGCAAACAACTAAAATATATTCAATGACTTTTATTGCAATTAACTCTAACAGAATAAGGTGTTAATTTAATGGACATAATTGTATGAGCCTAGAACGGGGTATTGAATTAACGCGATTCAACATTGAATAAAGAGGTACCTAAGAAAAGAGAAGTGCTATAAAAAAGAAGTGGCGCGAAAGATTTAGTGCCGGCGAGGGACTTATTTTAGTATCTTATGAATCCTAATGAAGACGCCCCGTCTGCCTGATGGACGCTTCTTTCACTGGTCTAGCAATTATATCTAAATCATGGACTTGTTTTGTACAAACAGTATAAATACATACATTACTTTTTAATATAGGTTAAAATAGGTTAGAAAAAGTTTCTTCGCGTATTATATGCAAAGTAAAAAAAAAAAGTATGTATATGCCATTTTGTTCGACGACTTTTGCCATCTTGTACATGTAAGTGACATGATCCCGTCCCGTTCCCGATCCCGTTACCTTAGAAATTTTGGGACTTCTGTTAAAAAAAACCGCAACAAGAAGTTTTGTCAGTACTGATGTTAACCTGATACCGCCTAAAGAATTATGAGGGAGACCAAAACGGGTGAAAATCTGAAGGAGCAAAGTCAGGGCTACATGGCGGATGCATTAACACCTCCCAACCAAACTCTTAAATTTTTTCTCAGTGGCTAAAGATAATGTGTGGTCTAGCGTTGTCATGATGAAAGAACTCTCCATTTCTTTTGATAAATTCCGGCCTCTTTCTCTCAACTTCTTGTTTTAATCTCATAAGTTGTTGGCAGTAGAGATCCAAATCGATGGTTCTGCCCGGCGGTAAAAGCTCATAATGAACAAATACCCTTCCAATCCCATCATACACGCAGCATCACCTTATTGCGAGTTAACTCGGGTTTTGGCACAGTCTGTGAAACCTAACCGACCTTTGAGGTCAATCCCCAGTTCTTCAGCTATGTCGTAACTACTGATATGACTACCTTGCTCCACTTTTTCTAAAATGGCGTCTATTTTATCCATAACAGGGCGACCAGAGCGAGGTGCTTCTTTGACATCCAAATTCCCGGATTGAAAACGTTTTAACCAACTTTCTGCTACTCTTACTGACACTGCATTAGGTCCATAAACGTCACAAATTTCGCGCCTTGCGATGCCTTTTTACCTTTTTGTTATTCAATTTTTAAATGTTTCGAATTTCTTTATTACATTCACTAGTTTTGACAGAAAAAGAACCAAATGAAAAATGGCGGTTAACAACATTTTACTAATTTGTTTCTATTTTTGAAATGTTACCTATCTTAATGTCACCAAAACCAGCCAGATACAATTAGGACAGCCAAAAAGATTTTATTTCACGTTTATACAAACTACAATACAATATAATACAAAACACTTTATTTTACACCAAACAAAAACATATCAGAGAAAGAGAATAATTAAAACTAATACAGGTAAACAACAGGCGGTCTTATAGCTGATAAAACAAGAAACTATGTTCGTTATTAAACGTGAATAAAAAAAACTAGAAAAAGTAAAAACTAAACGCTCACCAAACAAACAAAAAAGAAATAACTAAGTAATACTTTAATTAATTATGCGAAAAGACTATTTCCCCGACCTAATATCAAACAATCACCGTGACATGTGAATATCAATTTGGCTTTACCGTTGCTAGGCCACTATTTCAAAGGACGCATTTGTATGTTCAGTTAAAAACTTACCAACGCTCTACATCTAAAAAGTCGATCTTATGGCCTGGAAAAGGCGGTGATTGGCGGGTGGCGTAAACAAATGCATAGAAATCACGTCATTGCCGTCCGCCCGGATTATGCCACCATCTCACCCGTTAACTTTTCGTTTTAGGTACTTGCTTATGTTCATTTGACATAATCTAATGCTTTATTATTATCATTTTAATATGATAAAAAGTATAAAAAATACTGTCTCTTTATTATAATTCTGTACATAAATATTCTTTCATTTGTGCAGTAGTCAACGTTCGCAGGATGCAACTTGTTTAACTTCACTGTGAAGCGCAAAGGTCTAACTTTTGCAATGCTGTTTTCATTTAGTTTCTCGCAATTATTACTCTTTCTGCATAGCTCACGTTACAAAGTGAAAGGTTTCCGGAAGTTACCGCTCAAAGGCTTCTTCGCTTCGAACTGCAAACTCAACAATTGTATATTTGAATACACTTATTTTCAATCTAATGAAATTGTTTTTATTCAGAAGTATCTGTTAGACGTTAAGGATGGTTTCCGGATTAGTACCTATAATTATTATTTATGTTTAATTTTCTTTTTTTAATCGAGTTTTTGGTTCCTGAGTACAGATTATCCTAACTTTTATAGTTTCCGAATTCTCCATACGGACCTAATTGAATTGTTCAACCTGTATAATATATTTTAAATAAATGGTTTCTGTTTAAGATAAGTCTAGTAAAATGTACTAAAGTGGCTCACTTATTCCAATTCGGCAATTGTGTGATTGGGTATTGTGTGTAGGTATTATTAATATGCAATCTGCTTGCATTCAAATGCCAATTAGATACCAGTATCTAATTTGTATAATTAGTATTATGATTGTGCTTCTGCTTGTTAATGGAAGACGTGACGTGGGAATTGCTCTTTGGCTTCTATGATTACCTATCTTCTGTTGGTTTCCAGTGGTTTCAAAATTTCAATTTTGAACTCGTCGTTCTGTGAACGGACATAATGGCGCATTATGTCACTGCCACGAGGTAGAAAATTCGAAAATACTCATTGTCTTTTCATGGCAAGCTTGCATTGTTGGAAATTGGGAAATTCCTTGAATTATCTATAGATAATTTAAGAAATGTTCCTTATTACTAATCTCGGCTTAACAAATAAAAACCGTTACTAAAATTATTAACACTAGAATATATATGAATATGTGTTTCAATTTCTTAAATGACATAGGAAAAGTTTCTCCTGTGTCATGGAGAATTACGCGGCAACAGTGAAGTAACTTCTTTAGTTTCCGCCCCAGACGGGAGAACAATGTTTTTTGCAACTTCTGATACTTACCCAAGTTGTCACCTTGGATATGCTGTTCATTTATTTAGTAAGCACTTACTCGAATTTCCGCTACTGTCGTACAAAGAGACTAGCTGAATTCGATATTAAACTTGTCGCATAGCAGGTTAAAGTTCCCGTATACCAGGGGGCCTAATATGGCTGCATTTATCGCGTAACAAAATGTGGATAAAACACCCGTCACTTTCTGACACGTTTTTAAGTACGAGAGTGACGGATGTTTTATCCACATTTTATCAAGCAAAAAACGCAACCATACTAGGCCCCTACATAATACATACGTCATTCTTTGTTTCGTTGGTAACAAGGGCTAGAGTTACGTTAGGTAGTATTAATTAATAAATTAAGAACACGCTTTTTTGTACGTGTTGCGACGTGTTTTTCTTTAGGCTCTTACCTATTTGATACTGTTGGACCGAAATTGTGCGTTTTTTTTTCGATATTCATCTAGGTACTTATAATAATAAATAAAACAAAAATCTTTATTGTCAGACTTCAGAGGTCGTTAGTAATTTAGGCATAATGAACTAGGTTAAACTAAAATAAAAAAAATGTCCGGTCGGGTCACCGAGACACACCCACAACGTGTAGCTCGGTGAATCTCGTAAACAGAGCGCTTTCAGCCTTCCTACCACGACCTGCAGGAGGCCGTTAGGGCGGTTCCTCAGTCTCCCAACAGAGGAAGCACATTAAAACGAAGCACTGCATAGAGGCGAGAGCCTGAACATCGCCCTAAATACATTATGATTTTTGGGTATAGCTGGCCCATAGACTGCTAGAATTAAAAGTTTGGCAATAAGCTTTAAAAAGCGTGAGTTTGACTTCAGCTGTACACCTTGCAAATCTATGAGCCAGCATATTCCCTTACACAGACAGCGCCCTGCGTTCCTTTCAATGTCTAAGCCATATCTTATTGTAAAGTGTAATTGATAGGATGATAGGTATAACTTGCGGTACTCGCTTTCTTGCACACCGGTATTTGGCACAAAATTTTGATTAGAATGTCGAGAGCCAAATGGTTCCAAACGGCGCCAAATTGAGTGGCACTCAACCTAATGCGGCACCGCACGGCGTTGGTTTTGATCTTCTTGACTCTTGTAAAATATTAATGGAAATAAATAATAGTTACTACTATAATCGTGTGACAATCGCTATACGTCCACTGTCTGTCTATCTGTCACCAGGCTGTATCTCTTGAACCGTAATAGCAAGGCAGTTTAACTTTTCAAGGCAGTTTTTCAATACTAAAATCGGAATAAAAAATATACTTAAGTGTGGCTCCTATACAACAAACGTGTTTTTTGCTCGATTTTAATAACGGCTACTGGTATAGTATCTAATGTTGTACCTATAGATAATGGTACGGAACCCGTCGTGCGCGCGTCCGTCTCGCACTTGGCCTGTTTATTATTACTTTCTATTTATTTTATTAACTTAATGATCTCAATACTTTACTAATATTCATGTAATATCATTATCCTTAAGTTTAAATATACTTTAAGTCTCATAGTTACCAAAAACTAACAATCATCTGTAAAAAAGTATAACAACGAAAAATCCCACTGTCATCCATCCCGGCCATTAATAATTGGTCTGATGTTGTTTTGTTTTTGTATCTGTCATATAAACTAACCATCGACTTTCATATTATGTCCGGGACCCTCAGCCCCACTTGGCTGGTATTTTAGATCTACTTATGATAAATCCTTTTTGAACGGGCATTGGAATCCAATCTACATCCAAATGCAAAGAGAGCAACCGAACCTTAATGCGATTACCCAACGACCGTCGGCTTCCTTCAGTTAGACATTGTAAAGTACTAGTCTCGTTTTAAACAGAGAAATGATTCCTAAGTAGGTGAGCTTAGAATACATTCAGTGCCGATGACACCCCTGCCGTATCCAATTTATTACAATTGATTAATGGTGGCAGTAAACGTATCTAATGTGATTAACTTTCAATTCTAGTCGAACCTAGTCGTAAAAGTCACTGAGTTACTAGTGCTGGTTTAATACTACTTATTGCTGGGATAATTGATATCCGGAATTGTATGTTGTAATGAATCACGAAAATTATTAACAAAACCAGCGTACACATCAAGTAGGTACCTACAATATGCCAAGTACCTTAAATCAAGAATGATGCCGTTGGGAGATCTAACGTTTAAAAATAATAATACTGTAATGTAAATATTTAGGCCCAGGCCAGTTGCGAATCGTGAGAAAAGAACAAGACAGAACGTTCATGGTCATGATTTAAGTCATTCAGTCAGTCAGTTCATGGACATTTCATGCTTTTTCAAGTAAATGGTATAGTACTAAAAATATTGTCAGTTACCGAGATTTTGTGGCAATCCGAATTTACCAATTTACCCGATATCATTAATCAAATCTTAATCTTAAGACGATTAACTTTCGTTCGTTTCTTATTGTTTTATAAGACCTCAAAGTTTTCCAATGTTTGAGAGTATGACCAAAAAGTGAAGATCCGCCCGGTCATTACTTACCGTATCTGATTGTAAGGACGGACATCCGATCCTTTGAGAGGACTTGCTTTTGCTTTTAAGTCGCAAAGTACTGGGTCACATAGGTTTATCGGAAATGTAGAAAGCGGGCTTCAGACCAGAGTTCATTACATTACCGCTAAAATTCACTTTTGGTTCGTTCTAACCCAGGGAATTTCATTTGGAGCGTTTTGGCTGCGTGTACTCGATAATAGAAATGTATTCGGAAATAGAAATGTATGTGTCAAGGAAATGTATTCGGTTTTTACTTTGGAACTCTGTCACGAAGGCAGGTCTCTTTACTCAAAACTGAGTGATGTGACGGGTAATACGTCACCTAATTGTGATTTCTTCGGCTGTACTTGCCAAGTAGGTAGATGCAATATTGACAATGTGTCCTCTAATCCTACTGACGACGACTCGTGGCATTGATGTTTTTTATCGTAAGACTTCAATTTGTTTATTAATTTTTACATTTTATACTTTTTCTCAAATAAAGGACACAATTGGTATATTGCACCTTAGTTTAGTTCTATGAATTAGTTTACGTGTCATAGGTGATTTTAATTTTGTTGTAAGCTTAAACACACTTGATTTAAAAGTAATCAAGTGTGTTTATCCGCCTCGATTCATGCCGATTCTTTGATCTTAAATTTTAATAATATGCAGTACTTGTAAAAATAAGTAACTTAAGGAACACACTTCACTGATATTGAGTAAAATATATAACTACTGCTGCTATTCATATAACATGAGTACGTTTTTACACTTCTCAACAAAACGCCGAACTGATTTACTTTTCTTATTAGCTGGTCGTAAGCACCAACGTAGGACAGTGAATATCAAAACATAGCTCATTTCGTTCTTTTTTAAATCCAGTTGTCTTCGTTCTGTTTATAAAAAAGCAATTCACGTACGAGACGGACTCGAGAACAGTGAATTCCGTAACTAAATACGGCTATGTCTTATTTGTTTAAAATATTAAAAACCCAATAAAGTCCTGCTGTTGCTTGGCGTCTTCGTTTTTTAGAAGCCCCAAGATACAGGACATTTCTACCGCTCTGCTCTTTTATGTAAACATCTTAACTTCCATTTCTGTAAGATATTTATTTTGCCGACGGACTATTTTTTATCATACAAAGTTGGTCCTGTGACAGTTTTCATCTTTTTATTATTCATATTGTAACGTTATTAAGCATTATATATCAAGGTTTACAATTACAAATTGGAGCTATTTTAAGCTAAGGGAAGCAAAAGTGTACCGTAAGTATCATTAAAACCTCAATACCTCTTAAACTAACTGGACTAGTATAGAAGGGGCTTTCTTACGCCGTAATATTTTCGTCAGGTCCAGAGACACCCTGTTAAGGTAAAGTGTAAGTATTGCAAATATGTACTTGGCATTTTATTTATTTATTTAATACTAGGAAATCCATCAAGTACACTCGCGAGCAAAAGTATCGAATCACTTTGCATTTTTTCATGTGCATCCAATATCTTTGTAATTTCCCACCCAAATCTGAAAATTATGGTACCAAATGAAAGATAATAATGTAACGCATTGGAAAATGTGCTAATTTAATATTCAAGGCCCAAAGGCTGAAAAAAAAACCCGAATAACGGAAGTAGCCTGAAAATACGCTAAAAATAAACCAAGAAAACTTGGAATAAAAGGCTCATTTAACATACAATACGATTTGTTATTATTAAATTAGTATCGGGTATTGCCACCCCTAGCCCTGCTGACACAGTTTAAGCGATTTTTCATCGATATAATTTATTTTCTAACGTAGTCTTGAGGAATAGCGTTCCATTCCTCTAGCAAAGCTATCTTCAACTCGTCAACAGTGGCAGGAGCAGGATCCCGAACCCGAACCTTTCTCTTCAGATAGTCCCACATGTGTTCAATGGGATTAAGGTCCGGACTCATCGCTGGCCAGTTCATGGTCTCGATGCCCACCTCGCGGAGGTCGGCAGCGGTGACCCTTGCGTTATGACAAGGGGCATTATCCTGCATTAGCATGAACCCCCCTTCAAAAATACCAGCATAAGGGATGACATGCTCTTCCAGAATTTCCGTTATGTACCTGGCAGCAGTCAATCCACCGCCACGACCACCGCTAGGCACGAAAACCAGCTCAGTCCGCGCGTCGTACGAGATGCCGCCCCAAAACATAACAGAGCCAGCTCCGTAGGCGACTCTTTCGGAGAAGCAGCACTGAGCATATCGTTCTTCTGATCTCCTGTAGACTCTTCCCCTTCTGTCGCAGCCATTGAGACATATTCTGCACTCGTCTGAGAAGAGAATTGGGGTCCATTGCTCAAGGGTCCAAGTCTTATGAATTTCTGCAAATTCTCTTCGGGCTGTACGGTGCCGCGCCTGCAACCTGGGCCCCGTCGCAGGCCTCCTGGGTGTCCAATTCGCTGCCTTGAGTCTTCTTCTCACTGTCCACTCGCTGGCAGCCACTCCTCGCACCTCACGCAGACGCTGCTGGATGGTAACTCCGGTCTGGTGACGATCTCGGAGAGATATTGAGACAATGAAGCGGTCGTCCCTATCTGATGTGCACCTTCGCGGCCGCTTCTTGGTCTTGAAGTGAAAGCTCTAGTTTGGTTGAACCTCTGGTAAAGTATACAAACTGTAGATTGGCTCAGATTCACCTCGGCAGCTACTGAACGCCCTTGTTGCAGTAGCTGGACGACTACGGCGACTTGAGCTTCAGTGGCTTCCATTTTTTCCAGGTGTTCGTTACAGAATAATATGCGGAGATGTGTACCGGTCGACTTCTGATAAGTGACTGATAAGGAACCCCCCCTCTACCCCCGTTATATAGGGGTCAAGGGTAGTGCAACTCGTGGACGTCGTAACGAGTAAAGGCTCACAAACTGGGAAATTGCCCATAATCTGAAAAATTCTGGGCCAATTTTTATGTTTCATAGCTTTTTATAAAGCTAATATTTCAAGAAACGTAATAACATTTAAGTAATTTAGAAAAATAAACCGATTTACAAAGATATGGGGTGCACATGAAAAAATGCAAAGTGATTCGATACTTTTGCTCGCGAGTGTACAATTACAACAAATGGATGAAACTTTATTTTACGATTTGTATGTTGATAACTTAAATCCTTATTCCTCCAAACGAATCTGAAAGAAGCACTTAGGTACAAAGGGTTTATCTAGGTTTTAATGAAAGAAAAAACAGGTTGCGTTATTTCCAGTATTTTTAATTATTCATTTTCTTATTTCACAACAAAGAGGTCTTCTAAGGAAATAGTATCTTTTCTTATTTGCTTTTAATTTGCCTTTGCAATAAGAAAGCGCTCCGTTTCTTTATAAAAGTGTTCAGGTGAAAGTTGTCAACTATCAGGAAGCTTTTCTACTTTATTTGACCTTTTTATTCGCGTTCTCGTCGGATATTGCAAAATTAAATATTCTTCTGATATTACTTTAAGGAATCCTAGTTTATATAGACAGCCGTCTAAGCCCTGTTTCAAAGTAAAAGTTGCAGTTATTGCGACATTTAAAATGTCAAATGATGTCCTGGAGACGTTTTCAGGCTCCAGATTGTATTCCGACTATTTATGGATTAAACTATTGAAAGCTACAGTCGGCAACTGACATCATAATCTTTTCGTACAGGGGATGACTGTAAATTTTCGCAAAATTATTTTTATTTCGACAAAGGAAATTCTGGCATTTTCGGCATGCAAAATTGCTGTCGAATGTAGCGTTAATTACACGTTGGTGGTGCAGTGTGTTATTTCAAATAATAGTTCTGAGTTTGACTTTAATAAAATACCTACGTTTTTTATATTAACTACGCGCTCGTAAATGCACTCTTTTTATTATATCAGAGTAACCAACATAGAATTAATACATCGACCGGTTGAAACACCCTTTGATGTAACTCAAGCCAATTTGTCATCCAAACGGAGCAAGTTGTACTAGACTAATTTATACCAACTAATCGTGTCATTCATCAACGGATTTGACAGCGAAATTCATTAGTGTTGCTACATTGCATTATTATTTAAATACGAAACCAATTGATTGGCATATAGATATGTTTTAGTTTTACGAGTAAAACCCCTGGCTAAGCGTCTCCACACTATGAGTGAACTATTTTACTATTGAGGAACTGTTGGATGGTTGTTTATTTTTAAAGATTTTTATTGATTAAAAATAATTTCCCGCTGACGACGTCACAAATGATTGTGATACGTATAAGAATAACGTTTCCGTATTATTAATACTGCTCCTTATTTAATATGTAAGCATATGCGATACGATAACTATGACTTAATGTTTAGTCTTGCTTCGATTCTTCTCAACAGTGATCTTGTCATGGGAAGCGGGTAGCTGGTATTTTTGCTATAGAAGGACACGTTGCTATCTCTGGCGCTTACCTTTCTCGGTAGACGGCTCGCTCCCGCTAATTCCTAGATGCCTTGTCCCTGCTCCATATTCTATCATCTCTCGGGAAAATTGCAGAATAATATGTTGTAAAGTCATAAATCACTCAAAATCCCGAGTCACATTAATTTTATAATTTTCCCGAAATCGCACTTTTTTGAGTAAGGAAAATCAGTTATGAATTATTTCCTCACAATGGGAAAACTGAGATTACGTCCGACTCGTAGTGACTAAAACTCCTTCGTTCTTCCACTATTCGCTTTTTGTTGTAGTTTCGGGAAATTCCAACATTTTGCAAAACCACTCATAACTAGGTAGGTATTAGTTATGTCAGTCCATAGTTTAACGTACTTAATCTCCACAGCATGGCCCCAATGGACAGCATGGATGACATAGAGCTGAAGAACATCCAACTCCAGTTCCCGACTGCTCGCTCCTTCACTGGCGAGGTTGCTTGCGTCGAGGTTCGTGTTCGCACGGACCGCGGGGACATTCTGGTGGCTGTCCAGGGCGACCGTCACAAGCCGGCCATATTCACCTACCACGACCTGGGACTGAATTGTAAGTAATGTTTTGTTTTATTGTTTTATCCAGATTCTGGCCCGTATTATGGTCGCCTTTATCGCTGTGGATAAAGCCAGCGCTTCACTTTCGCACTTATTTACTGGTTAGAAAGGGACAGATGTTTTATCCACGTTTATCCATATCGATAAACACCACTATAATAGGCTTGCAGGGGCATAGAATTGATGCTTAACGCTTAATGTATGGAATTAACATAAGCACTCGACGCGACCGTCCGGCAGCTTACGTCAATAAGATAACGTTTGCCGGATGCATCTTGTTTAGGCCCACAGAGCTGTTAACATAGGCAGCGAAACGGACAAAATTTGGTCAGTCATACACTCTTGGCCGCGGTAGCTGTCTGGAACATAAAACTCGTAGGTTTTTAGGGGCTCCGTTTCTGCTAGAGAGAAATTCGTAAAGAGGATATTAGCAGTGTTGAGTGCTCGGTGAAAACAATAATTGTTGTTAAATCTACCAAAACAGTGGTTGTATGTGGGAGATGTTATTTATTCCTACGTAAACATTTAGTAAATAACGCAAATATTTATTCGTAAGTTATTTTGTTACAATTTCACCTTTATAATCTTACCTATACCTAACTATATAATCTGTTCAAGTTGAACCTGAATTTTAAACGTTTTCATATTCAAACAAATTAAAAGCACCAGTAATCGTCATTAATTTGATAAAATACTAGGTAATCGAAGCTTGAAATTACTGATAGTTTTAGTAGACTAACCTCAGAGAAATCGCTGCCCGCTTTATTTGTTTAGGCAGTGAGTGATGGGACACGTTCTGAGAACACCCTCGTGCCTGACCGGAACCCTTGTAGAAACGTCGTTATTATACAGGAATAACACTCAATTACCTCTACTGGTAGCTTTAGCGAACGTCATAACTTATACTGTTTTTGTAAACGTTTGTGTGCAGTGCGCAAACCATGTTCAAATACCGGCAGATATCCACGCGTTTTACACGATAATATATCTATTGTGTTGAATGGCTTGAAATATTTTGACTCGGTAAATTATAGCTGTTATTATTTTAAAAATGCCAATAAGCCAAGGGGTGCATAAAACTATGCAATAACGAATTCCCCAAAACGTCGTATATAAATGCCTAGTTCGTTACGGAGTTAATTTATTAGTCTAGGTAACAAACTCGACTATTTGGAGGCTCCGAAGGCATGCTTGGTAACAATATATTTTTATGCTTTCTATTCCTCTCCTATACATATCACCTAAACATCCCAGACCTAGTGTAGGTATCCTTATCCAAAACTTTTATCATTACCTACTACTACCGTCACCAAATAACGCTGTTTCATTAACCGCCGCCCTTTCCAGTTTTTCATCTATATACAGGTATGCGCATGCATTACTGTCCACGTCACTGCAGAAAAATCCCATTTGCGTCTAATTTGTCCGTACACTGCATCTCCTGTATTCCGCTGGAGTCAGAGTTTCCGATTGCCAATCAGTGTGACCTAACATGTCATGTTCATATGTACATGTGATCCTCCGGGTTTTTTACCGGGATGGGAGCAATTAACGTACTCGTAAATTGCAGATCAAAATAAACGTAATAAATAAACAAGTTTTTAATCATCGATCTAGGTAGTTTTCTTATAACGCGTTCTGGGATTGCCTTCGGTTTGCCTCAGTACGAACGCCCGGGGAAATCTAACCCAAGTTTGATAACTTGTGATTAGATCGAGTTTTGATTCAAAAGGTAATTCGTATTGATTATTTTGCCATGCCAATGCGACGCCTACGTTAGCGTTGAAGATGTGTGTGTGATAGAATCATAGTGAAAATGAGATGTGTCGACTAGCCAAACAAATACCAGAACATATTTAAAAAATCGGTGAAGCCGTTTAGGCTGCAGAGAGTTCCACAGATATAAACATACGCCCGAAAAACTAAAGTTGGTAGAAGTCGGGCTACTACCGCTATTCTTTTAGAGTAGGTATTAGATTATTTCCAAGGTGATTAATAGATAATCTCTTTGGATGGCTTCTCAAAATTGATATGGATACCCGCGAATTTAAAATCTACGATTTTAGCGCTCGGTGTTCGGTATTTTCGGTAATCTGATTCGACCAGGCGTCATTCTAATGCGCTTCTTTCTTTCTTAATGAAAGTAGGCATCGTTTTTCCGCTCCTGAAAGTGGTTTTGACTATTTTTGATTTTTTTACTTCCGGTGTCAGTATTTTGGATGTTATAACTCTAGCAAATCATGTTTTTTTCACTTTTAAATACAGTTACACTTTAATCTGTGAAGTACAGTTAATTTCGTTCCAAACGGACTAATAAGTGTTGTTGCTATCGCCAGTTGTACTGAGCGTCGTCACCAGAGATACCCCTCGTTTTTGCGCTCTCCCCCGCGGTCTATGACTTCATCGCGGGGGTAGAGAGAAATCAAACGATATTTTTGTCTAGTCGTCAGATGGATCTTCACAATAATATAACCAGTGATCGGAATAGGTAGTGCCATGTCGGTTGAATGACCTTAAACGTTCCGGGATTCCGAGAGAGATTTTCGCAGAAATAAATCTTGAAATATCATTAATTGAGGCAGGTAAAAAGAAATAAATATTTTGTCATTGTAAATACATCGTTTATTTAACCTTACTTTTGTTTAACAGTTACAAGGAACAATTATCAATAGTACAATCATAAAATAAAACACGAAACTACTACATTACTATATTACATGAACATTATTAATTGATGACATTGTTAGTTATTTATTATCATTGTTTTTTCCTTACTTTCTATGAAATTATAATAATAGCAAACCAAATCGGCACCATTTCTTTTACGGCCTCTAAAGAATGCCCTTTGAAAAACCATATGTGAATGATAAGGCGTACCGTTTGCTTTAATAGGTTGATAAAAAATTAAAAATAAAATGGTAAAATACGGTACGGAACGGTATGGTAAAGGTTGGTAAAATTTAAACTTTAGAAGATCTAACCTCTCAAAAGTGCACGCACAAGGAAGACGTTCATCGAATTCACGTCAATACGAATATGTGAAGTGATTCTCTTTAGATAAATTCAGATTAAGGACAGGAGCCCTGACAAACCTAAATTGCTAATCAATAGTAGCAGTGTTATCTTTAATAACAAACAAGCACAAACCAGTTTCAAGCTCAACCTATCAATTTACTTAAATCATACTTGCCTTGAAGGTTGTGGGAATCTAAAGGTGGTGGGGTAGGCCAGGGTTTAAACGTAAGTAAATAACCCGGGTGGAAAAGTGGTTCATTTTTACGCGATACCTACTCAAGGTAATATTCAAGTTTTGTTTGTTATTAATGTTATTATTGAGCAAGTGCCCTGTGCTTTTAATATGTGACTTCCATATAAAGTTTCTCAACCTGTTTAGCCAAATTTGAGGTTGACTATGTTCAACTGTAAGCAAAATTATGTCAAACATATGTTTGTTTTATGTTGCCGACTAAAGTTTTTTGCATAGTCATCATCTGTTTACCATGACTAAACTAACGAGTTACAACTCTATGGGTTTACGTTAAGTGGAGATCCTGTTCCCGTAAGATACCGTAATATTAAATTATCATCTAGTTAAAACATGTATTCAAAAATTCGGCCCATCCTATTAACGGCAACTAAATCAAAATTCACTTGCAAATTTGAATTAAACCACACGCAAAGCTACATAAAAATTTAAAAGCTAAAAGCCTTGCTTCATATCGTCCCTGCCTGGGCTATTGATATCGAGTGAAGGTGAAGGTAATTGAACATTGAATGTCAGGCGTCAGACATTCATGAATTAAAAATACGGCCATGGATCTATTCTAGTCACCTTATTGATTCGTTTTTTTTAAAGACAAATCATTCTAAACCTTTCTTATCTTTGCAAAATGTAACTACCTAACTTAACTCATATTTGTGGCGGCTTTGTTTACGTTTTACACACTTCACACTAAATATTTGGTTGTTCTCTCTCCGCTTTTTTAACGGACACGAGAAACATAGGCTATGTTTTCTTTTTCTGCGCTGACGAAGTCGCGGGCAACAGCTATTAATTATAAAATACTTTACGAAACTAACTAACTAGAGTAGTTTGCAGTTTGCCGGGCACCAATGCAGCTATATCAAGTTTCTGAAGGCAACACAAGAGACTCAGTCAAGGTTCCTTTGACAGCGTAAATGGATACATTTGCAATGTTGAGTACACATACAAATAATTGTGTTAATTACCCGGATCCAGCTTAGTATAAATAAATGCAAATTCGGGTTGTCGTCAAGGACCGGAAAACCCCTTCATTCAATTAGCGCTTTCGATTCAAAAACCCTATCAATTGGGACAGACCAAAAAAAATAATTGCGGTTTTTACATTCTAATTCGATATAATCGGTAATTTTAAGAGACCAATTTCATTAATTTTGTATTTGACCCAATAGTTTTGGTTTAGTATCTTTATTTATTTAGCAGACATTTTATGGATGACATGATCATTTTAAATTTGAGTTGGCATTTTCTAATAAATTACAACAATTAAATGGTATATAATGGTTAAAAATTATTGTAATAGTGTTCTCGTAAAATACACCGCTAGCTAGGATTGCTTCAAGCCAAAAACGAAAGTCAAACAAAGGTCAAATATACTATGGTTAAAATATCCGTAATCGATAAATATTTCAAAAACTTAATCCTGCAGAACGGTTTTAAAACCCTATTCCTCGAAATGATTTTCAAATTAGAGCAATATAAAAAATATGAACAATCCCAATTGTGTTGCCGTATCGATATGACTACCTTTTAGAATAAGGTAACCGCTTCCTTTGCGCTTGTTGTCCGATAGGGTGTTGGCAGCTAGAATAAACAACATCAAAAGGGTTGGGTTAATCCTATTGATTGTTGTCTCTTTCCTGCGTATTCGGCCGATTTTGCATGAATGGCACAAGGTTTACTATTGTTTGACGTGGCGATCACTTGCGGCTCGCCTCGCCGCGTGCCCTGTATAATGGAGGTAAGTATATCCCAGTAATCCAACTAATATTATAAATGCGAAAGTTCGTGTATTTTTGTTAGTTTGTCACTCCTTTATACTGCAACGGCGTAAAGAAATTGGATAAAATTTGGAGCTTATACCCTGGATTAAGGCTACTTTTCACCCCGAAAATTTCATGTTCCTGAGGAAATAACTCTAGGACTAACGAAGGAAATCTATGCGGATAGAGTCGCGGGCAGAAGCTAGTGAGAATAAAGCGAACGCTAAGAGCAGGGACTGTTTTGACCTCCACCCCTTCCTTCTATCGCGGAATTGCCTACTGCGCGATTTGTACTCAGTTTGGCTTCTATGCGAGCAATGACGGTTCATAAAGCTCTACTCAAAAGTGGAACACTTTTCCTGGAAAACTAATTGAAATTTCATATCAAATGAAAATGTTGCATATCTCGATACTATAAATTGAAACGCATCTTGTCGACTTTGTAGTGCAGCCGAGACTTTGGGGTCCACATAGCACCTACTTATGCGTCTCTATACTGACGGTAAAACTTGAGACATTAATAAATCATCGGGACCGCGAAAAACAAAACTATTTTGCCATTAAACACTCATAACTTTCCGTCAGCTGAATTTCGCTTCGAGGTTTTAACGGAACTAGGTAGTTAGCTTTTGAAAATAGTTCCAGCAGAATGGCTTACGGCTGTCGTAATTATTTGCGTTCAATAGTAGATTGTACAACAAGTGCATAAAACGTACCATTTTACCCGAGACGTGCATATAGCCACCCGAGCCGGTACGGCGAGGGTGGATGGTTACGTCTAGGATAAAATAGGTTTTATGCTCGAGTTTTACACTCTGCTTTTCACTTCGATCGCAAGGAAATTTATAAAACAACGATTAAGCATATACAAGAAAAATTAATTAATTTTTATAATGTAATTAATATGTTCTATCACGCATAGAATGTAATTTCATCGACAGTTCGTCAAATTAGCTTAAAAAAACACACTCCGCAAACGTGTTTACGCTTTTTTGGTTCCTCCAAATCATAAAACTTTCGTATATACTGAGATAGATTTTCTTCGATTTAGGCGGCTATATCTTCTCAATTACATTTTTCGCACTTCTGTACATTAAAGTCTCACGCGAAATCATTTTTTGATCGTCACTATCACTACTTGAAGACATTGTTCAATTACTTACGAATAATTTATTGAATTTTCAACCGCAACACAACAAATTTAGTTAGTTTTTAATTTTGTTTGACGAATAGTTAGCTTCCCGCTACACAATTTTTCTTAATTTTTTTATTTAATTTTCAACTATGTGACGTTTGACTATGGACACTAGGTTTGAGCCTTAATGCCAATTGCCAAGTTATTATAAATACTTGCGTTACTTATTTTTTTTTAACGTAAATGCACGCCCGTATTAATCTTAAAGTATTTAGATAGTATTACATAATATGTAATACTATCATATTATGTCGTAATTAAAATAAGATATAACCTAAATCTCATGAAAATATATCAATTAAATGAAGGTGTATTGTTTATGTGGCTGTAAGGCCTTATTGCCTTAGTCTTAAAAGAAGAAATTACTTTATGCACTAGAGCATAAAATGCGATTTTATGCAGCCTATACCCAGCATAAAGAAGGACTTTACGAGCATGAGAAGTGAAAAAGTCTCTTTTGTCGCTTTCTGGCCATCATATGCGGGCACAGTTACAATTTAGTTTCAGTCGTAAATATTAAATTTCTCCCATTCCCATCTTCCTCGGTGGTAACTTAATTAATGGCGACTCAATGTAGAAAAAGGTTTTACAACGAATTGAACTTGCTTATTAGAAGCTTTAAACATTATGCCTGAGGAAATAAGATTACCTACTGACTTGTTTAACGCTTCTCCAAACTGAAATTTTCATACGTTTTAAAATTAATTTTCTTGGATGTAGACAGCAATGTCTGTTTAATAAGTTATTTTGCATTTTTTTCTATTAGTGTGTTAAGTGTGAGCATTATTTCCTCTTCACTAAATTCCGTAACATCGCAAGTTCTGCTAAGAAAACATCTACCCAATTAATAGTCCAAAACAAAACTATAGGCAAAAACCTTTCCCGCCACTGTATTTCTTTTTAATTTTCTGCATGAGATTTTTAACTAAGGTTAACGCAATACTGCCAAATCATACGTGGATTTTGAAATGTTTTCATTAATAATGCTTGATTTTAATAGTTTTAAATTTATTTTTTGTTAGATGCAATATAGAAGGCAAATAAATTTGAATGTATTCAAATAACAAGTTTATTTAATGCAGCTACCTCGTCTGTCTGGCTGTAGGGCTTAGTTGCACTAGTGCATAAAATGCGATTTTATACCCAGCATAAAGAAGGACTTTACGAGCATGAGAAGTGAAAACCTTTTTTGTCGCAGAATGAGAAACATGCTTATAAATGAAATGGGCTTTGTCTGTAAGCCTGTAAAATATCATATTTAAAACATATTTGAAAAATTTAAAAGTTATCCAATACTTTTTGTGGGAACATCCATACACGTCCATCGTGTTTACATAAACGTCCACGTTTTAATGGTTACTTTCGCTTTAATGTCATACAGGGTTCTAATAAGATACGAACAGAACGCACAACCAAATATAGAAGCATAGTTATTGTAAGAAACTGCTCTATCGTTGGCACTCGATTATCAAAAGAAAGATAGTGCCAAATAGGTTGCATTGCAACTTCGCATTAGCTATGAAGTGGCGTGGCAAGCCCCGACCCATACGACTCCTGCCGTTTTTTAGTTTACAATCACCACAATTGAAACAGCAAAAAACAGCAAAACGTCATCCATAGACAACATCACAAACCGCAATACCATTACGCATATTATATACCAACGCTTGGGCAAATCAACAAAGAAATAAAATAACTGTCGTCGACACCAAGTCATAACATAACTACACTGCGGAGTCCCCCGCATAATTTGATAGCAAATAAACTTTGACGTTGACTTTTATATAGTCATCGAGAAGTAGGTAAAGGAGCTGCAAGAGCATTGAATTATGCGTAAAATATTTCTGAAATCGTGGATCACGTCAGAACACGTTTTTATAATAGTAAAGGTGATTCGAAAACACGACGTTAGATTGAAATGTTCGTAGTCGAGACACTTGACGCAAAACACATTAGTCCTCTATGATTTGGCACACTCGCTTCCTGTCCACACGGCCTACACATGTCGGACTATAAGGATGCCAACAGTTGGGTGTATTACCTTAATTGATTTTTGTTTAACTAGTTATTGAAATTCAATAATTTACTCAGTGCTTTCATAATTAAATGGCGTTTTTAATTTAAAAGCCCAGTCTCAAAGTACACACTCAGAATAAGCTCCGCAAGAGGTACCTACAGTAGGCCTTAGTCATTAAATATAAAGTATCACGGTACTTAAATAGCCAACATTCCCTAAATGATTAGCCGCAGACAACTCCAATTAAGAGTTCAAGTTTAACTTGGAATATTTTTAATTAAAGCTTAGCGTCATATGGCCGCCAAGTAATTTGACAGAGTGTTATTACGAAAGTTGGCCGAGGACTTTATTTGCTCTTATTACTTTAAAGGAAACCTTTGAGCAGAGTAACACATTCCCTTCCGCCGTACAACGGTTGTATGTAATTAGGACTAGTAGGGCGTGTCGCTGACAAATCTTCCTACGTAATACATTAGTGCCCTGTTGTGTAAACACTAAAGTAAATACCAATGCTTGATAACATTCACTGTTCTATAGTATTTTTTTAACCGGCGTTACAGGATTAACTAATTATTTAATATATTTATTCGTTGTTAAAGTAACCAATAAATTAAGTAATTAAAGATAAGGATGAGAAGTGAGTGTAAACTGTTCTATAAGTACATATGAAGGTATTAACCTACCTTGCCAAATGGTTGTCGTTGTCTTAATAGGAAAACGTCCGAAAACTCAAGCCGACGAGGAAAGTCAAACAAAGGTTAAAGTTACCTTCCACATTTGAACATTTAAGCACTATCCTCGTACATTGAACTCCTTTAAATAGGTATATTTTCCTTTAAGTGAATTATATGTGAAAGATACGTTGTAAAAATACGTTTGATTAAGGTTTGTATTTGCTAACCTAACAAAGCACTTTTACAAATTTTATTATCCTCTTCATTTTAATGTTAACAATTTCATGCTCCAGGCTCATTCAAGGAGCTATGCAACTAACTGTACCTGTAACTATGTCTCTTTCTCTGATCAGAATTTGAATGTTTTGAAAGTTACAATCCTAAAATGCGGAAAACGTTTCGTTGTATTTATGCAATTAAAATAGTTTCCAGAATAGCGCACGGAATTCATATCCGACCGGATGGTGGTAGATTCCAGAATTTAGCAGATATATACTGGTATTTCGATAACATTGTTCTAAAATTAGGAGAAATATCTGGGTCGGGTATGAATTTACGACGTTTACAGTGCTCGAGCATTTTATGAAATACGCGCCGTATGAAAAATTCTTCGTAGGTATCTTTGGTTGGGCAAGCGTGATTCCTATTATATTTATAGTTTTATATTTACATGTAATGCGACAATACAAAAGTTTTTTAACGTAGTTACTAGAGCACGCCCGCGACTTCGTACGCCTTGAATTAGTTTTCCGCTACCTGCTCCCCCTAATCTTTTATAGTGCTCCCTTGGGTACCCTTCTCCATATTTTAAGTCCCTAGGTTCAGCGATTTAGGTGCGTTGTGTCTTGTGTCAGGTCAGTCAATAAGTTAAGGAGGAGTTTTATATGTGCACATACATTGGTTTATTTAAAAATATGAACATTGATTAATCTAAAATAGGTACTAAGATTGTTTTTGATAAGATGCTATGCGGCAACCATTTTGGTTGTTATTTATTGATCCTAGACCGTTAATTACATTGATTCAGAAAAACTGCGGTTTCAATGAACTTACAATAGTAACTTTACGTTCGGAAACAGACATAGGTTAAAGTCTCGTTATTTGTTTTCATTTTTCTCATGCGCGCGTTCAAGGGTACTATAAACCATATGGCCGTCAGAACTGTCGAATAAGACCTATCGTAACGTTGACAAAAGCAATATGGTTTTACCGAGTAGAATAGAGCCCTCTTATTTTCTCCAATGACGTCATACCTCACCCAACTTGGTTACATAAATAGTTGTTTCCGCCCTTCGCTCCGTGACATTACCGGTCGCGGACTTTTTCAAAGGTTGACTTACCGCGTGAAATGCACGAGGTGACGATTTATATTCTAAACGACCCGCTTCTGGCCTCTCCAGAACTCTACAATCGCGGCTAATTACCGCCAAGCTTTATACATGACACGAGTACGCAAGAGGTAAGCACAATTTTGTCAAAATCTAAGAGCACTCTTTAGTTTGCTAAGAGATTTATAATTGTAAATGCTCGTAAAAATAATAATTTTAACAACGATCAATGGCTAAATAAAGTCTTATTAAAAATGAAAAATAAGTGTCTGTCTATAAAGATATTGTTATCTAAATGTATGTCATTTCACAAAGAGCTGCCACGTATGGGTCGAATGGCTGAATGGGACAATAGTGTGAGAAATAAATACAGGTTTTCGGTATAAAATTCGAACCACGCTACTAGTTCGATTAAAGCGTAGCACCCTCACAATCACAGGTCATTCTAGTTTTATTCCATTCATCGTAGCTTTTGTAAAACGACCTATACGGTCTTGTGAATGGACTCTGAACTGCAACAAATAAAATGAAATAAACGGAACAAATGGTTCCATTTTTCCGCTGAAACGATTGCGTTGTCACTTGCCTAGGCGAGTATCGGATGTTTACTGGCTTTAAAAAAGATATATTGAACTACGGGGTGACAATAATGCACATTGGCTCCATTAATTTCAATTCGTACTAGGAAAGTGTGTTCGTTCTTTATGAACACTAGATATTATTTTTTTATGAGGCAATGGAGTAATCTACGAGAAATACGTAATACACAAAGATTGAATCATTTTTTAAACGAGCTCAGAGGTAATATAATAAATGAATTAAATTATAAATTTATGCGACAGTTTCTGCTGTATAAATACGGATCTTGATACCCTTGCATTTTTAAACAACTTTTATCATTTAATATTTTAATCTCATCTCTCTCTCATTTAAAGTCAACAAAACAGGTGTATTATGTGTTAATGTTAATCCGTATTGTACTTAGATTAGTATGGATAGTTAATGGGATGCACAGCTACCGTCACAAGCTATTTAAACTACTTATGAGCCTCAGTTTACCTAATTTGTACGTATAATGACTCAAGCTAATTAATTTCGAGTTTATAAAGCCAATTTCAACGTTATTGCCAGTTATGCAACAGTTCCCGAAGACCCGTTCCCGCCAGAATTAGCCCGCAATTTTAGGTCTTTTTACTGCAAACGCATAAATCGCCCAAAAAAATCGCCAACCACCAACCAACAACCAAACGTGTGCGTAAATAAATCCACGTAAAAGGAAAAACTCTCTCAGTTGAAGCTATCAAGTATTAGCCACCAACGCAAAATTCAGTAACTGGGTATTTTTTAGGGTTCCGTGCCAAAATGGTAAAAAAGGAACCCTTATGATCTGATTTCGTTGTCTGAATGTCACAGCAGGTTTTCTCAGCAATTAAAAATGCTAGTAGTTTTAGAACTTGCCTACCCTTGCTTACCCTACATAATTGAAAAGGGGCCTAGAATGGGGTTGAAAAATGAAAGTGATTTGGTTACATCAAATGGGGAATCATATGAAAGGCCTCAATTTGCACATTTCAAAATTATTACATTTTAACAGTTTCGAAGTTTATTAATCTAAAAATCTGTAAAAATCCTGACGTATAGATAATTATTTATATTTTATGGGAAATATAAAATGAAGAGCTCATTATTTACAGTTTTTGAGAATTAATAGTAAGTATATTAAAGTATTAAAATTTATGCTAGTCAAAATAGATCTTATTGCATAGTAAATAAAGTTCTTAACAAAATAAGTATTTTCTTTTGCGCTTACCAAGTATATTATCTTAAATACGGAACCAGTGGCGTAGCTACCATGAGTGGCACCCGGAGCGGATATTGTAGGTGTCACCCCAAAACTCGATCAAAACTGTTGAAATAAAGAATCACCCGGCCTCAAACTAGGATACCCTGTACTATGTGAGAGACGAAAATTTAACCACTCGGCTACGGAGGTCGTCAAAATGGAGAAATGTAAATGAAAAATGTTTCCGCCCGCAAAACAAAAGCCTTTTTTAATCAATAGGTAAGTACATATTTAGTTATAATACTTTTCCAGGTTAAACAAAAAATTACTGCGTCTAAAATACCTAACTGTACTTTACATTTCGGAAACCTCAAAAACCCCATTTTAAACATACTTAATCAAAATCAAATTGAAGCTACGAAATGAATTAATAAGTTATTGCATGTAACAAAAACACTTCACTTACCTTATTTTGACTAAGTATATTAACTCTTTTATACCGCTTTTATTATACCATCCGTGTGGTTGCCGGGTTAGAATAGTACCACTCCATGTCTTCCCGTGGATGTCGTAAGAGGCGACTAAGGGAATAAAGGCTTGGAGTACTGTTAGGCGATGGGCTTGCAACCTGTCACTAATACGCTGGTAAACATCTTAGCCTGTTTATGCAAAATGTGGTTACAGAATTATCAACAAGTTTTTAGAGTTGTTGGTAGTTCTGTAGCTCTGCCTACCCCACTCTGGGAATGAAGGCGTGAGTTTATGTACGAGGGTGCATTGAAAAGTTCTGAGCCTAAGGTTGAATATAATAAAAAAAAAACAAATAAATACTGGCAGGTCAAAGTGCCATATTTAGTCGCCATTATGCACTATCTTTTGTTTTTTTCCTGTCACAATTTTGCATTTTATGCTGGAACTGCTACATAAGGTCACTGATTTTTCAAGTAATGGATAAAATTGAGCACCGTTCTGTCATAAAATATTTGCAAAAGAAGGGGTTAACACCAAAACAAATATTTTAAGATATGAATCAAACATAAGGGCAATCTGCTCCATCGTATGCTACCATAAAAATATGGGTAGCTGGTTTCAAACGTGGCCGGGAGACTGTTCAAGACGAGCCTAGGAGTGGGCGCCCGTTGACGGCTACTATGGACGAAAATGTCAATAATATATTAGATGCGATAATGAAGGATATGCGATTGAAGATTTTGGAGATAGCGGAAGCAATGGGTATTTCTTATGAGCGGGCACAGAACATCATCACCGATGTTCTTGGATTTTCTAAGGTGTCAACCAGGTGGGTACCTAGACTGCTTTCAGTCGAGAACAAACGAGTACGTGTTACAATTTCCCAAGATTGTTTATGTATGTTTCAACGTGACTCCGACGATTTTTTCAATCGTTTTATAACTATGGACGAGACATGGGTCCACCACAGTACACCAGAATCGAAAGAACAATCCAGGCAATGGAAAAGACCAGGTTCACCACCACTCAAAAAAGCCAAGGTCATTTTGTCAGCTAATAAGGTAATGGCCTCAGTTTTCTGGGATTGCGGGGGGGTTATCATGAATATCATGATAGACTATCTCCAAAAGGGCAAAGCAATAAATTCGGACTACTATTGTGCTCTTTTACGTCGTTTGCGTGAGGAAATTAAAACAAAGAGACCTGGAATGCTGTCGAAAAAAGTACTGTTTCACAAAGACAACGCTCGCGTTCACACTTCGGCGAAATCAATGGCACAAATATATGATTGTGGATTTGTAGTGCTGCCGCATGACCCTTACTCGCCGGATCTAGCTCCTTCCGATTATCATCACTTCCCAAACCTCAAAAAACACTTGGGAGGACAAATATTTTCGACAAATATGGAGGTACAAGAAGCAGTAGACTCATATTTTAACGACCTCAGCGATTCTTTTTTTTTTGATGGGATAATGAAGTCGGAGGCGAGGTGGACTAAGTGCATTGACCTTCATGGAGAATATGTCGAAAAATAAAATTGTTATAAAAAGTGAGCCCGTTACTTTTTTTTACCAGGCTCAGAACTTTTCAATCCACCCTCGTATGTATGTATGTATTATACCAATTGTTGTTTATAATAACTTAATAACAAATACAAGCCCACCACAACACAGGTGCCGTGCCCAGCAATCGCTTAAAAATCAATTTATTATGCTCGTGACAGCTAACTAGGCAAGTAGGCACCTACATTTATTATGGTTGCTTACATATTTATTATATTATTTTATTGGTGGCGGTTATGCAATCTGCCACAGTTTTACGAATTGTTATAGATTAGGCACTCACTAATCACCCCTTAGCGGGTAACACCCGGTGCGCTCCCCCCCTCTCTAGCTACGCCACTGTACGAAACCTCGGCGCGCGAGTTGGACTCGCATTTGACCGATTTTAATTGCAAATACTCTGAAAACTGCAAAGCTCTCAGTTTTTTTCTTAACTGTCGATGGAGGGAAGTATTTTTTCATCACACTTGCACGTAAACAGTATCTAAACATACAGGTTAACTTGGCCGCAATGCCCCATATAAAACCCTTCTTTTTACCATGAAACCCAAGGTCGGTAAGTATTTTTTTTTAAATTTATGGCACAGCACACAGGTCATGCAAGTTCAAGCAAAGAGTTTACACGCAATTGAAAAATTGTCTTAAAATGTTATTTAAACAGGAATTTCATTGCAATCTCGCTACATGTTACTTAAATACTCAATTAATGTTCTTAATAATCGATTTTAATAGTTTTTTGTATCAAAACGTCGTTTTTTTTTTACACTCCTTCAGGGCTGTATGTACACTCGCGAGCAAAAGTATCGAATCACTTTGCATTTTTTCGTTTGCATCCGATATCTTTGTAAATCGGTTTATTTTTCTAAATTATTTAAATGTAAATATGTTTGTTATAATATTAGCTTTATAAAAAGCTATAAAACATGAGTATTGGCCCAGGATTTTTCAGATTATGGGCAATGTCCCGGTTTCCCGTGTTGTTACGGGTTCTAACGCCCACGAGTTGCACTACCCTTGACCCCTATAAAACGGGGGTGGTGGGGGATTTCTTATCGGTCACTTACCAGAAGTCAACCTGCACACATCTCCGCATCTTATCCTGTGAAGAATACCCTTAAAAAATGGAAGCCACCGAAGCTCAAGTCGCCGTAGTCGTCAAGCTCCTGCAAGAAGGGCGTAGTCAACGCTCAGTAGCTGCCGAAGTGAATCTGAGCCAGTCCACAGTTTGTAAACTGTACCAGAGGTTCCAGGAAACAGGAGCATTTACGGCAAGACCTAGAAGCGGCCGAAGAAGGTGCACATCGGAGAGAGACGACCGCTTCATTGTGTCGACGTCTCTTCGAAATCGTCACCAGACTGGAGTTACCATCCAGCAGCGTCTGCGGGAGGTGCGAGGAGTGGTTGCCAGCGATTGGACCGTGAGAAGGAGACTCAAGGCAGCGAACCTGACACCCAGGAGGCCTGTGACAGGGCCGAGGTTGCTGGCAAGGCACCGCACAGCCCGAAAGGAATTTGCAAGGATTCACAAGTATTGGACCCTGGACCAATGGACCCCGATTCTGTTCTCGGACAAGTGCAGAATATGTTTGAATGGCTGCGACTGAAGAGAAAGAGTCTACAGGAGGCCAGAAGAACGCTACGCTCAGTGCTGCATTTCTAAAAGAGTCGCCTATGGAGGTGGCTCAGTCATGTTCTGGGGCGGCATCTCGTACGATGCACGGACTCAGCTGGTTTTTGTTCCTGGCGGTGGTCGTGGCGGTGGATTAACTGCTGCCAGGTACATAACGGAGATTTTGGAAGACCACGTCGTCCCTTATGCCGGTATTTTTGATGAGGGGTTCATGCTAATGCAGGACAATGCCCCTTGTCATACCGCAAGGGTCACCGCTGCCTACCTCCGCGAGGTGGGCATCGATACCAAGGTCTGGCCAGCGATGAGCCAGGACCTTAACCCCATTGAGCACATGTGGGACCATCTGAAGAGGAACGTTCGGGCCCGGAATCCTGCTCCAGCCACTGTCGACGAGTTGAAGATTGCCTTGCTGGAGGAGTGGGAAGCGATTCCTCAAAATTACATCAGGAAGTTAATAAAATCCATGAAAAATCGTTTACGTTGTGTCGGTAGGGCTAGGGGTCGTAATACCCGTTACTAACGTAATAATAATAAATTGAATTTTATTTTAAACAAGCCTTTTATTTCGAGTTTCCCTTGTTTATTTTAAGGCCATTTTCGAGTTACTTCCGGTATTCGAGTTTTTTTCAGCCTTTGGATCTGAAATATTATTGAATTGGCACATTTTCCAAAGCGTTACATTGTAAGCTTTCATTTAATACCATAATTTTCAGATTCAAATGGGAAATTACAAAGATATCGGATGCAAACGAAAAAATGCAAAGTGATTCGATACTTTTGCTCGCGAGTGTATACCTATGTAAGTATTTGCCCTTAACGTTTCTGAACGAAACATTTGTATAATCTGTGAAGTCCGCCCGCCATCCGCTTAAAAAAAGTTCAAGTAATTCGTAATTATAGTTGTGCTGACTTGTGTATTTATTTACTCGCAAATGTGATGAAAAACATTGTAGGTATGTTTCACGGGCGGTACGGGAATTACGAACCTCGACTCAGAAAGCCCTCAGTCTTCGACTTCGGGCTTCTACTAGAGCCTCGATCGTAATTCCTTACTTACCGACCTTAATACACAATGTACTATTTTATCTGTATGTAAGTAGGTTATTATAGTTCTTTGTGCACTCGTAGAGGTTCAACATTTGGCCTGATTTTGTCAAACGACATGTCATTATCGATGAGCGGAGATAAACCGAGTGTACACGACTGATCTCACCTCTGCCGCCGGCGCACCGCACCTCTCCGACGATATGAGCAACATGTAGCTGGCTGTTTGTGGCTTTCCAAAGGAAATTAAAAAGAAAAAGATTTTAAGTGAGAGACAAATAGACACAAAAATAATTACTTTATTGCCGCTTATACATACACGACTATCTAGTTATGGGTCATTATTTTAGAAGAGATTTATGAGAAGTGAAATAATAAACTATTACCGTTACTTCGTTTCGCGTTTGCATAGTATTCTGATATTGTTCTTAATTATTTGTCTAGACTTACCTTTCATAAATTCCTCGTTATTCAGCCATTTTGATATAAAGTCATTTATTTTTATGCTCTCCTTGTTTGTAACAAATGTTTGTAGAAAGGCAGCTAAAAAAAACATTTTGTTAAATAATAGTTTCCCGAGTATGACACAGTAACTGTTCCTAATCGAATTAAATATCAGAGCTTGCAGTTGGGTTTTTAAAGCTTGCTTTTGGTTAGAGTTGCTTAGAAACTTGTTTTATGCTACACTCGTTATATTTGGAGTGACAACCGGAGGAAATAAAACAGGCGAAGATATGTCGCGAGTTTAATACACGTCCCGAGGAATAAGCGTGTCTTTAAGGGATTTAATATATCCACGGGGTATTTTTATCTCCGGCTGTCTTTTGTTTCTCGGTGTAAAACAGGGTTGTAATCTTATACCTATGTATGTGTTGTGTTGTTGCCCTTATCCAGATTGATTGGTCGCAAAAATACACGGGGATCGGTTTAGGGTGACCAGACGTGAGAAATTGTGGTCATTCGTGACGAATGCGACATAAATTTAAAAATATCAGGAATTTTCAAAGCCCTTCTCTAAGCAAAAGTATTTATGCTCACTCTAATATTCCCGACGAATTAAAATCCTTAGATGACGGACAGTGCACGATGTCGAAAAATAAATGACTACTGAATAAAAGGTTTCATACTTGATTTTCTCAGCGATAATGTTAAAATGTAAACCTAAAATATTGGCAAATTTCAGCTAAGACTTACGAGGAAAGTTACCCAAATGTCCTGCTCCGATTTGTTTTATTTTGATATATATTAGAGAGTAGTCTAAAATAACAGACGAGTATTTTTTTAGGTGCCCATACTCAACCTGTTGGGAGAGATTGTCCTCCAAAGTACTTCAATACCTCCAGTATTAGTACTAAGTTTTAATAGACTGGGCAGCCGATAACAGCAAGCGCTAGACACATCGCGGGTTCATTAACATTATTTACTACAATAGATGTCCGATGAGCGACATGATCAATATGATTAACTTAAAATGAACATATCCGCAATAAAAGCTGCATTGACGTCAGCTATTGTGAGTTCATATAGAATTTCCACGGTCGATAACTTTGACGAGCAGCCATGACGATTTATACCTAGCCACCAACAAAAGAGACTGAGCGCCAAGCGAGAAATACAACTTGTGCTAGCCATATTCAACGCATCCTATCAAGCCCTATTATAATGAATATTCTCCATAACAGAGCAGTGCGTCAAATGTACGTTATTCCTCTTCTCGGAATCTGTGTCGCACCAATGCATCTGAATACGTCTTTCATCTGCAGACGTGTATAGTTCGTGAATAGGCGACCTGGTTTCCAATGCATGGTGCTATCATGTCTCATAGTGCATCGTCTAATATACCTAGTACCTATACATATATATCATATGATACAATTTTCCCCGTATGGCACCAAAACCTGCCTCTGAGGTATGATCTCTGACCTCTCACTAGCTGCGGCAGATATTGGTAGGTACACTGAGAAACTGGGTGTATTGTGTTGAGTAAGAATTTATCAAAACTATTTGACAAGGGTTTTATAAGCGTTGCACCTTTAGTGCATGTACATTTTCCAAAAGAACCTGTATTCGTTTCCGGTTTTTAGAAAAATCTTTCAATTTTTATGTAGGTACCTTGAACGTTTTTTCGCGCTTCTGAAATTTCTTTGAACTTGAATTTTCCTTGAGCGCTCACAGAAGATTAAATTTATTTTATTAAAACTCTTGGAATGCTTCGATGAACGTCTTGGATCCGGACGAAAGGCATTTAAAATATAAAACAAATTACTTCCAACCCTTTTAAACGTTGAACAATTTTATTATTTGAGTCGGTTAGGTACTCCCTAGGAGCTTAAATTAGAGAAGTCGTTTGTGTGCTACGAATTAAGAATCGGAGTTTATTAAATAATGACGGAAGACGGGTAAATATTTATTTAAACCGATGGAATTGCCGGAAATATAAGTAAATTTACTTTTTTTTTCCATGGGTACGCCTGAGCCAACGGTTCCTTAATAAGTATCACATGAGTTTTAAAATAATAATTGTAACTGCATCAGTAACAATAACTAGCTAACGTTAGCGTTTCTCATGTCCTCTATCAACCTTTGGCTTTATTTACCTATTATTGTTAACACATCAGTGTTCACGATAATACTTATACTTACTTATTTTATAAATGTGAAAGTGTGTATGTTTGTCCGTCTTTCACGATCGAGATGATACTTCACACTCGGCACACATATTGGTTAGGTTCTGGAATAGCACATAGTATATTTTTTATCCCGAGGGAGCAGCGATAAACGAGTTCTATGCAGATGGAGTCGCGGGCGAAAACTAGTAGGTAAATAGCAAAAGGTTGATAGAGAAAAAAGATATGAGAGGATATAATTATGTCTAGTTACAAAACCAAAGTACCCTTACTCTACTATATAACGTAGTATAGTCTTAGTTAAGTAGATTATTGCTTGTGTATCTCGGCGCTTTAGGGTTAAACGTTGTTGCGAACTTTCAAACAAAAGTAATTAGGCCCTCGGTGTTAAAATGTAAGTTGTACCGTATTCCACTGCATTTTTAACCAATCCTTCGGTACCTACCCATGTATTCGCCTTAGTAGTGTAAATAAGATATGTATATGTTTCATAATTTAATGTAGGAAATGTTATATATGCAAATAAGGCTAAAATGAATCATACTCAGATGGATCATATTTATATCAATCACTAAAGCGACCATAAAAATATTTTAGGCTTGGATTGAAATGCAGTGAAGCAACGTATTTTTTATCTTATCTTTATCAGTGTAGGTCAAATAAGTCGTGTATACGAGTCCGCATTACTATGGTTTAACTGCTATACAAAATTGACAAACTTGTTAAAGTGACACGGTACATTGCAATAATTCTTACCACAGCTTTTCTGGTTTATCATTCTCACTCGTTCTCATAAGCTCTCATACTGAACTAATGGGTCCCGAAAGAACAGACAATGCTCAACGTAAAAAATAATTTAAGAAATCCAAAAAAAGATTACTCTGGTCATGTAGTTTGAAAATTTGGTAGCAAAGTTGTACCTAGTAGGCGCCATGCGATTTTAATTACTTATTTCGTTTTATTAATACAAGATTTCTTGTGAACAAGTAAATCTTAGTTTGAGAGTAAAGAATGAACTAATGACGTGAGGCGTAATCTACGTGAGATTGTTTTTTATTATTTAAATAAAAACAAAAAACCCGACTGCAGTAAAAAAAACAACTGAAAAGCGAGTAACAAGCTATATTATCTTTTTTGTTTGTATAATAAAGTGTTTACATTCAAACATACATAGGTAATACTTATAATGTACCATGCAATGATTTTTTGTTTTATACCTCGTTAACAAGTAATGCAATTTATACCAATATACATACAACTTGAATAGTGGAAAAGGTTTTCCAGGCGGGGACAAGCTATTAATCCAAATGTTTTTTGTTTCAAGAAAATACTTACATTTTATAATTCATTGCTTGTCCCCGCCTGCAATACCTTTTCCACTATTCAAGTTGTATGTATATTGGTATAAATTGCATTACTTGTTAACGAGGTATAAAACAAAAAATCATTGCATGGTACATTATAAGTATTACCTATGTATGTTTGAATGTAAACACTTTATTATACAAACAAAAAAGATAATATAGCTTGTTACTCGCTTTTCAGTGGTTTTTTTTACTGCAGTCGGGTTTTTTGTTTTTATTTAAATAATTTAGTTTATTTCACATTTTTTAGTTTTTATTGATAAAATAGTGGTTTTATTAATATAACCAAACGTTAAATGAGCTCTGGAGCTCGATTTTTTAATGTCACGAAGCTATAAGTAACAAATTACAAGCGGAACTCTCCTTTTAGCAAAAGAAGCACCGTGCATTCAAAAATCGATCCCCAGTAGTAACGTAAGATTAGTTCATTTGGTTAGATGGAGGCCAAATGTAATATTTTGCATTTAGTTTATAGTATTTAAATCTCGAAGACGTTGAAGCTCTTTTAAAGAATTGGTATCATGTGGTCGATTTAACAACTTTTTGGGATCAAGGACACTGATAGCCAACCCAGCTAGTGTTTTTACTCGGCTGAGAGCAACGTAAGTTTGACCCTTTGCAAAAACATGTGAGCTGAGGTCCACAACGGCCCTATCGAGAGTGGTGCCTTGTAGCTTATGGACAGTTACAGCCCAGTAAAGTATTACCGGCAACATCCTTCGTTCAATTTTTCCTTGTCCCCTAAGAGCATCAAAGTCGATGGTGCAGGGCTCAATCCGTACACCTATTCCTGGTATAAGCGGATTGCTTTGCTAAATTATAATTCGAACAGATTGTAGATAGATACCTACTTAGACCGAGAAATTGAAGTAGGTATAAATCAACTAAACTTCTCTTAATCTCTAACAATTTAGTTCTTCAACGGTCAGTACGTCATACGTGTACCTGGGTACTAGACTAGACTAAGCACCTACATTGAGGTTACCTATTCCGTGTATCTTTACTTAAATAAACTGTCCATGCGTAGGCAGGATGGCGCATTAGGTAGGTATTAGCCAGCAATTTATACTATAACATCAATGTGCATTAATCAAGTATGTAGTAGGTATTCGTGAATTATTAATTATTACACTACTTTCTTAATGGTTTATATTGTAGGCGTTTACAGCTCAACAAGAAATATTTATTCTTTAGCTCTGCCTACTCCACTCTGGGAATGAAGGCGTGAGTTTATGTATGTATGTATGTAAGAAATATTTATTACTTAACATTTAACGTCCTTTTTGATTTCCCTGTCTAAATGGTAGCATCAAAGTATTATAATGTATATATATTTGGAATGGGCTATTTACTAGCTTTCATTTGAGACCCATATTGCTATAATAAACAATTTTTTTTTTTTAAACCCCTTTCTTTTTTTTTGCAGACGCCATTTTGAAATATTATATACCCTATGTCACTTCGGCAATTAAGACGAATCGAATGACACCTAGTATGTTAAAATCGGTCAAGCCGTTTAGGCTGCAGAGCGTGCCCAGAAATAGACATACATACATATATACATACATACATACATACATACATACATACATACATACATACATACATACATACGCTCGAAAAACATAACCCTCCTTCTGACGCAGTCGGGTAAAAATACAATTTAAAGAGTGATTTAAGTCAAGTATGCAGCTTCGCTTCTACGGCGTAGACACGGCGTAGCACTTCAAGCGCTGAGTGTATCGTAGCTCCTTTAAGCTGCAATTAGAGCGTGTACTTCTTTCATTGTTGAAATATTGTTTTATAAGAAAAGGAAAATGAAACATCGACTTTTTAATAAATCTTTTACCCTGAAACTGGCCATTTTGCCGTTGCAAAAAAGAGATGGCGTTCCACATTGACATACCGTGATTATAGTGGCACAGAACTGTGCTCTATGTATCTATTGTGGACTATTTTGCGTTTGAAAGAATCGGTTAATTGGTGAGCGGTAATGCGCGGGCATCGTTTGCAGCTGTTAATGCATGTACGCGACATATAATTAACGTTTCGATTGGATTGTTTCGTTATAATACTGTAATTAATTGTTAATTGAAATTAGGTTACGTTTGAAGTTATCGTGCTCGATGGAAATGCACTCAGCGAAGAGAGGTTTATGTATTTAAGATCGATAAAAATGTACATTGAAATAAAATATTACTTTGGTAATATCGATGCGATGATCTTGATTTTGGGGGCATTATGATTAAAATACAAATTAATATCTATTTAAACTCAACGCAGTGGCTCATGTTTTTTAAGATCACAAATCGAATCTCAATTACTTTTCTTTGCTTATTCATCAATGTACTGAACTTATTATAATTATATAGCATTTTCTTAAACCCGAACGCCCACAGAGCTTGGCGGGCGTGAAAGGCGACTTACTGTAATATTTATTAAAGAGCAAACAAATTATCATTTTTAATTCCTGACACTAAAAGCGGATAAATCAGGTTTCACGTTCCGTTAGAACAGCGGTCGGCAACCTCAGGCAAGGGACTTTGAAATTCGTAACCTATTTACAAAACATTCACGGGCCGCGTGTTGCTGACCGCTGCGTTAGAATAATCAGTAAATTAGTCCTGAAAGAAAGTCGTGTGGAAGTCATGTCCAAAAGATATATTTCTGACGAGCTAATAAATCTTGTCACGTATTAAATTTGTTTAAAAATATTATTCATTACTAACACTATTTAAATGTTTTGCTGTATTTGACGACGCGCTGGCCTAGTTGGTAGTGACCCTGCCTTCGAAGCTAGCGGTCCTGGGTTCAAATCCCGGTAAGGGCAGATATTTGTGTGATGAGCGCGAAAATTTGTTCCTGAGTCATGGATGTTTTCTATGTATTTAAGTATGTATTTCTCTATATAAGTATTTATATCGTTGTCTTGTACCCATAGTACAAGCCTAGAGCTTAGTTTGGGACTAGGTCAATTGGTGTGACATTGTCCCCCCCATATTTATTTATTCAACACGGTAATAACAATATAGTTTTTGACTTGTTGGCGGCCGAGTTAAAAACAATACCATAACAAGTCAAATACGATTTGGATTTTACCGCCTAGAATAGAGGCGCTGTATTGCTACGCACTAAAGTACACAGGGTGTCACAAAATTCAACGTAAATATAACGGTGCTGGAAAACCGAGTGGGGTAGGCAGAGCTACAGAATTACCAACAACTCTAAAAATTTGTTGATAATTTGGTAACCACATTTTTCACAATTAGGCTAAGATGTTTACCAGTATATTATAGTAGCAGGGTGCAAGCCCATCGCCTAACAGCACTACCAGCCTTTATTCTTCTTTGTCAGTATCGTTAAAACATTTATTCCTAGACTAAATTAATAGATTAAAAAGTTGAAACTATACCCTGGACCAGTAAAAAATGGTTTTTAATTTTTTATTCCTTAATATTTACGTTAAGTTCTGGGCCAATCTGTATAATGCAGTTCAGTTAAGCCGATGCGCCACCGATTTATCTGTTCATTTTTGGTTTCACTGAACACGTCAGCAAGCTTGCCGCGAACAGATTTACTTTGACTGTTTATTAATTAAACATTAATATGCATGAGCATTATAATCTCGTCACCCGTGTAGCTTAGTGAAAGTATTTTATAGTAGGGTTAGATGAAAGTACCTACGAGTAGATAAAAGGTAATGGGGTAAGTAATACGAGATATAACAACTGATAATATAACACTCATAATATATACGCTCGCTTTGTATAAACACGTTTAGTATAACGTTCACTGGATATAATGAACGGAAGATATAATTTCAAAATATCTATTTCCATAAAGTATAAGTTAACATCTTAGCCTGATTGTGCAAAACGTGGTTACGGAATTATCAACAACTTGAGTGCTTGGTAATTCTGTAGCTCTGCCTACCCCACTCTGGGAATGAAGGCGTGAGTGTATGTATGTATGTATGTATAAAGTATAACGTTATTAATATATAATATCAATTTATATAACTATTAAAACGTTTAACGTTCATAACACCTAAGATTTAAAAGATATATCAATCAAATTATCTAACATCAAAAAACATAATACACGTATTATATAAAAACGCCTAGAACGACTTCTTTCGAATTTCGAATTTCTTAGAGCGATAGCCTCAAATTTGAGTTTAAAAAAAATTTAACATTTATGATATTATGCATATGTTCTCAATAAATATAAATATAATAAATATGTTGTAAATTATCTAACATCAAAAAACATAATACACGTATAATATAAATACATGCATATGTTATTTGAAATTAAATTCTATTTTCAGTATTAAAAAAAATAACCTCGAAGGCCTAGGCGGGAGCTTTGCTCCCGCCTAGGCCTTCTAACCTAACCTAACCGAGTCGGTTCTGCCCAGAGAAGTCTTGCTCGCTCGCTTCGCTCGCTCACATGTATATCATACGATATTATATATTGTAACACTTATACTAAAAGATAATATGTATTATGATCGCTATATGTCATGTATGTTATACGAACTGAAATTAGTCATTGTGAGTGTTATATTAAAAAATATTATATAAAATGAATATTATATGACTTGACCGTTATTCCTTATAAAAATATTGATTTTGTTATTATAGCTAACGTTCATTATATCTCGTAAACGTTAGTAACATGAAAATAGTTATTATGTAGTTATATCTCGTGGGACGCACCCAAGGTAATGACTGAAAATGTGATAGATACAGTTTTATTAGTGTTGTTGTTTATTACTCATAATAAATACAATTGTACTCAATTTCTCATCTTGGTTTGTATCAAGTGATCTTGGCACCTTGTCAGGGTGCCGGTGAGGGTCGTTGTCGAAAGTGCAAGCAGCACCTGCGACCCCGCCAACAACGTGAGAGAAACACTGGGTATCTCTCGGTATGTGAGTCCCACATTACCACCTTAGGTTCCCCTGGTCCCAGGTTGAATGCGTAAACGGACTTTCTCAGCGTGAAAATAATATCCTTCGTCCAGAGTTCGATCGGATCGCTTCCACCAACAAATGCTTTTTTCTAAGATGGAGTAATTAATGGACATCTTCAATAAACTGTATATACATATTTTTAAAGATCAAAGTTCAATTTTTCTTCGTGCTCTTTTGCCTTCCCTGTGCTATTCAAGAAGAGGAAATCGTGTGCAAAATTACGGTCAAAAGTTGAGGTGTGTTCCCAACTTTGCATAAAAAAGAATACAAAGTAATGTTTAAACTACACTTGCGTACTACAAACTGGTTGGAGGGTCCCCAAAGTACCACAAACCGACTTTGAATGCGTTTATACCGATGGAGTTGTTGCTCGGCGCAAGGGACGTTCACGAATGCATAGGAATGCAACATTGTACCCGACTTGTATTAAAGGGAAGAAATGTCGTCGATATATAACTTACCGTTTCCAACCTACGAGGGCCAATTCGGGTAAGTGATCTGTAAACCAAAATTTATAAACGATCAACTCGATTCTAGTCTAGCAATATCCATCGAATTTTATGTGCGCCCGAACGAACAGTAAAAACTTTCATCTTTCAAATAAAGTGGGTAGAAGGGGTTCTGTAGGTGATACAATTGGTATAAATTTATGGACGTCGTAAAATCACTAATTGCTTACATTCTCAAGCTTCTGTTCTTGTCTTTAAGCTTTTTAATATCGTATTGTTAAGGATAAGACTGATCTTGGAGTAAAAGTGGCTTATTCGTCTACATTACGATTGCAATAGGCTAAAAACCTTTGTTTTGTCCACCATCAATGAAAGTTGATCCATGCTTTTGATCCCTGCCGAATGTTTAATCTCTATTGACCAAAATCCTTATTAGGGTAAAGTCACCAGAGGTCGGCCAGAGACCAGTATTCGACCTTATATGAGTGCGAAGAGTGGGAAATATATCTTTCGTACTCTTCCCACTAATACAGGGCGAACGATATGAAGTGTTACCAAATTCAAAAGGCTACGATTTTTTTTTGTTGTCTTAAATTATTAATTATTAAGAAAAAAATGAGAAAAAGATATAAAATTTTTAAGATTACTTTATTTTAACTCGATATGACCACCTTCTGCTGTTTATGGCCTTCAGACGGTAGAAAAATGAGTTGCACGCTGCACGAATGTGATCCTTCGGTATGCAATGGCAATTACGTACGATCGCTTTCTTCAATGCATCCATACTGGCATGTTTTCTTCTCCTCACCTTGCTCTCCACAATGGACCAGATAATAGAAGTCCATCGGGTTCGCGTTTGGGGAATTCGAAAGACATTGTATGGACGAAATAAATTGTGGCACGCGTTGTTCAGCCATTCTTGGTTCACACGAGCTTTATGAGCCGGGGCCGAGTCTTGTTGTAATGTCCACGGTCTACTACCGAAATGTTTGCGTGCCCAAGGCTCCAACGCAGCTTCCAAAACATTTTCCCGATAGTAAGTCGCATTTACTTTGACACCAGGCTCGATTTTGTGAATTTGGTAACACTTCATGTCGTTCGCCCTGTACAAAGTATAGACAGAGGCCGACTACAGGTCTCTGGCTGATCACTGGTGACTTTACCCTATAAAGTGTTAAAATCTTTCGAATACCTGGCAGTGGCAGTAGCAGTTACACGATTCTAGATACAAGTATCGCTTAGGACATGAACTATATGTACATACAATATAACGAGAATCGGGTACATTTTGCGCGCGCCCGGCTCGACGCTCTCGCCGTCCGAATTGCATCGAGGTCGAGGCAAAACATGTTGCGGTTTAACGATGCTGTAGTGAAATGTAGAAATGTATCTAATTATTAGTGCAATAATTCGATGCGGGAATACCGATCGATTTATTGCACTAATAGTAAAAAAACGATATGGGAAATGGCTGAATGTCGTATATAAAGTAAGTACTAGTTGTACATTGCCGAATATGTAAAATTTGAGCAAACTTTTGGTTACGTTATAGTGCTCTTAAGCCGTTTAGGCTGCAGTGAGTACCAAAAAAATAGATATACACATACATACACTCAATAAACATAACTCTCCTTCTGACGCAGTCTGGTAAAAAAATGTAAGGGACAAAAATATCTTATAATATTATAATATTGTGAATATAAAATTAGAGCCCATAGGCCGACGAGCTGTGTCGGCAAAACATACGACCTAAGTCAGAATAAGTTCACTAAAATGTTTTGACGGAAAACTTACACGTAAATAATAACTTAACGAATTGATATCCGAGTAGTTTTAGACAATAGCCTTGAACTTATAGTTCACTAGCGACCCGCCCGCGGCTTCGCCCGCGTGGAATGTATTATACATATAAACCTTCCTTAAGAATCACTCTATCTATTAAAAAAAACCGCATCAAAATCCGTTGCGTAGTTTTAAAGATTTAAGCATACATAGGGACAGACAGCGCAAGCGACTTTGTTTTATACTATGTAGTGATTTTACTTTATCTGTGTTAATCTATTTAGCTGCGCAATAACTTCTCAACTTGTTATCACGCACCGTTAAATACCGTTTGGCTTTTAACATCATTGTCTTAGAAGCGTGTTTATGCTTAATTTTATTGTATAATTAACAGTTGACGTTGCCTTTCGGATGATACTATTCGATCGTTTTTTTATTAATTATTTTCAAGGTTCAACCACGTTCTATACAGAGATATAGACAAAGTTAATAGCTCTGTCTCTTTCATTGGAACTTGGATGGTTTTACAGTTTATAATACGGCTTGAATGGCTTCTAACCTCGAACAAAAACACCTTCGTCTACAACTCTTACGAACATAACACCGCTACTTTACTATGCCTTCATCAAAAAAATAACATTAATTATTTTTTATAATAACTAGCAGTTAATAAACCATAAAAAACATACAGTTGAAAGTCTATTTTGCTGCGTACGTTTATATTCTCTGTCAAGTAATAAAGATCACTGAGGGTTTTCATAGTTTATCCTTCTTTAATGTTAAATGACTATCAATGATATAAAGATAAAACACTGTGAGCTTTTGTTTACCCGACCCGATTTTAAATAGCTAATAGCAACTTATATAAAACTGCATTATCCTTAAATAATGTGGCAATTTTTTATTTAGTTTAACTAGAAGCGAAGCGAGGGCGGGCCGCTAGTAGCAAACGGTATAAATATACTTAATGCATATTACCCATCATCAGCCTTAAGTGCTTTTCGCGGTATCACAATTTTAAACTCTAATTATATACGATAAAGAAAGTCAATACTATGCTGCCGTAATTATAAAAAAGAGCGTATGTCTCACAGATCCGCGTATTTATCAGTGACCTTATATGTGAACTTGGAGGGTTAAATTTGCTTTAACTGTCAAATTGCGCATACGTCCTTTTTATTAAGAAGGGCAGTACCTATGAGCGTCCGTGAAACGGGGCCAACTCTATTTAATTTTAAATTAACATTTAAATAAATGCAAATAACGTAATTAAGCTGGTGTATTTTACCGAAATAAAAAAAACCCGGTAAGGGCAGATATTTGTGTGACGAGCGCGAATATTTGTTTCTGAGTTATGAATGTTTTCTATGTGTATATGTGGCGGTGAATAGTAGTTGGCTCGTGTTCGTAAGGTACCGAGTTCAAACCGCCAATGAGACTTAACTAAAGAAATTTACCCGATGCTGAAGGATGAAGAAAAAACGCATACATGAAACCTGCACATCCGAACAGCTGTGTGTAAGAGGGTAATTGCACAAAAGATCCTAAAGTTTCTTAGTGTATCCAAAAAAGAACCCATCTGTACGACATTGTTGTTCCAATGTTGATTGTATTCAGGAAACGTTTCCACACGAGCAAAGCGAGCAAACAGTCTGCTTAAAAATCAAATATGAATTTCTCTTGACTGAAGATGTTTACTGATAGACAAGTCTTTAGAAGCCTTTGGCATTCCTTTGCAATATTTATGTTCTTATGAGTTATAGACAAACCTCCTTTGTTCTGTTGTAGACGAAAGTGTTTTTGTTCAAGTTTAGAAGCCATTCAAGCCGTATTATAAACTGTAAAATCATCCAAGTTCCAACGAAAGAGACAGAGCTGTAACTTTGTCTCAGTCTCTGTATGGAACTTGGTTGAACCTTGAACACAATTGATAAAAAAAGATCGAATGGTATCATCCGAAAGGCAACGTCAACTGTTAATTATACAATAAAATCAGTTATAAGCACGCTTCTAAACCAAACGGTATTTAACGGTGCGTGATAACAAGTTGAGAAGTTATTGCGCAGCTAAAAAGATTAACACAGATAAAGTAAAATGAACTTCAAGGCTATTGTCTAAAACGACTCGGATTGATATCCGTGAAGTTATTATTTACGTGTAAGTTTTCCGTCAAAACATTTTAGTGAACTTATTCTGACAGGTCGTATGTTTTGCCGACACAGCTCGTCGGCCTATTTTATATTCACAATATTATAATATTATAAGATATTTTTGTCCCTTACATTTTTTTACCAGACTGTGTCAGAAGGAGAGTTATGTTTATTGAGTGTATGTATGTGTATATCTATTTTTTTGGTACGCACTGCAGCCTAAACGGCTTAAGAGCACTATAACGTACGTCACTTAGGTCGTAGGTTTTGCCGACACACCTCGTCGGCCTATGAGCTCTAATTTTATATTCACGGTGGCTATTAAGAAACTCGAACATGCCTTTCGGCTTCAGTATCAATACGTTTTGTTGTTTAGTGTTTCCTCTTTGTCAAATAATTTGATAGATTTAAAACGTGAAACCGCACAGTGCAGCTTGTACATCCGTCAATTTGCGTGACTTCTCCGTTATTGATGACTAGCTTTCAAAGCGCAGTGCAGGTACGTTTTTTCTGACAGCTAACTCTTTAAAAATACCTCCGGAAAAGGGGTGCTTTGAAAAATACGTATGGCGGTTTGTTTACTACGTTAACCTTTTCATTTTTGACAACTGAAAGTCTGAAGTGAAAGTTTTACAGCGAAAATGAAAACAGTATGTCACTTTTGACGATGACTATATATAATACGGTCACCATCGAACCGTCATAATGGCGGAGTTAGTCTCGTGAAAGACATTACGCCAAAAGTACACTCATCAAAAATGTCCAGGGATTAAAAATATCCCTACATTATTTTGATATTTAGCGATGTAAATACTGTCATTGCAAAATATAAAAATAATGTAAAGATATTTTTGTCCCTAAGAATTATGTTTTTCGAGTGTATGTATGTTTATGTCTATTTCTTGCACTTGGCACGGTCTGCAGCCTAAACGGCTTAATGGGATTTATAATCGAAATAAAAATGCTTTGTTCGAAATGTACGGCGCTAATGACGAGATGTTGAAAAAATGAACCTTTTTTGCAGTCTGCATTAAGTATTTATTTGCTATTGTGGCATATTAATTAAAATATCCAGTGATAGTCGCGATGCTAACAAACCTAACGGAACCTTACCAACCCGATTCCCCAAATCCACCCATTCGTTTCAATTACATACATCATCACAGACAGGTAAAAAAATATCCATATTCGGCCGGCGGGTAAGAGACCTAATTAATTTCCAACTCCACCACGGCATCTACCTACCGCACGCGAATCCTAATGCCGAGCCGAGTAATGAATGCAGAGCCGACACTGCAATGCGAAGTTTAGTGCCTATAATGCGCTAAGGTAGACCGTTAGCTGACTTGTGAGGGACGGTTATAGGAATATTATGAGTATAATGACTCCATAAATGTGGCGATTGTTGATTGAAGCGAAATATAATAGTAGTAGATTATTAGAGGGATGTGGTCTGAATGTGTTCGGACCATAATTGCCGGTCGCAACGCTACATTTCTTGTCATACGTTCAATAAATTTAAATAAGTAATATGTAAGCCATTGGAGCCCAGATATTTAAATACATACATACACATAGGCGTACCTATTTTAAGAACCGGAATCGTCAAACTTCCATATTGAATATTTCTGCTTCGATGTTATAAAACGCTTTAAATTACTTTTGTGCATAGTGGTGCTCAGATCCATTGCAAGAAAATCATCAATTGATCATCAAACATGCCCTCTGAAAATATTAGGTCCTTACCTGTGAAATTGGCGTTTTATATGGAGAATTTTATGAAAACGGTGGGTTTCATACATTTAATTTTGCGGATTATTTAGTAACGTCAAATGCAAACCAAGCAAAATTCTGTCAGGAATATTGGACACTTCTAAGCTATATATACCTAGTCGGTCCTAAAGTTCTGTCACAAATAATAATAATGATAAAAACAAAAGTACCAATCAGTTTTTAATAATTTATATACCAATTTAAAGTACATTTAATAGAGAATTAATATAACTTAAAATTATTCAAAATGACTTCCCTTGTTTTTAATACAGGCCAATAAACGCCGCGGCCAGTCGTCTATCGCAGCACGCACCATATTCATGTCTATTTCAGCGACTGCTTTTCTAATAGATGACTTTAGGCTCTCCAAATTTGTATGTGGTTTAGCACAGACCTTCTACTCTAAGACCTGCCAATTTTTGTAGTCCAAAGGATTAAGGTCCGGACTGGAGGAAGGCCAATCTTCGTGTCTTATAAAGTCGATTTTTTGACGCTCAAACCAGGCTTGAGTGGTCTTGGCTTTGTGTGCAGGTGCAGAATGATGCTGGAACACAAAATGATGTCCTGAAAATAGCGTGTTGGGCAGATCTTTGACAATCTGATCCAAAACCGTCTCTTGGTACACTTTTGCACTGATTTTGACCCCTTTTTCGCAAAAATGAACCTCAGTTGGCCCGTTATAAGATACTCCCAACCAAACCATCACTGATGATGGATGATGCCCATGTTGCACCCGCGGAGCGGTTTTTTTTGCTTCTTCAGAGCTCTTAGCGTACACTCTATCATTCTGTTTATTATACTTTTCTTCAATATCGAAAATTTTTTCGTCTGTAAATAGGATATCGCGGTGTCGATTTTTCGCGTACTGTTTTAACAACTTTCGGGATCTTTTAAGCCTGATTGTTTTTAGACGGGCATTAAGCATGTGTCCACACTTTTATTTGTATGCTAGTAGACTAAGATCTTCGTTTAAAATCTTTTTGACGGTATTCCTACTGACACCCATCTGCAAAGCCATCAACTTCTGTTTTCGGACAGGATTTCTTGCTATACGGGCCTTGATCGCTTTGATCACTGCTGGTGTTCTTACGGAGCGTGGACGGCCAGTTCTTTTTTTGTCCTCAACACTAGAGACTTCATTGTACCTATCAATAGTACGGTACACAAACCTAAGCGTTATATTTAATTTTTTGAGCAACTTGAAAACGGTACTTGGCGAGTGCCCACAGCGGTGCAACGCTAAAACAGCTATTCGGTTTTCTTTCAATGTCCACTCCATCGTGAGAAATCGCAGAAAATGACTGTTTTTTGTTTTAACAAAAAAATTAAACATTCAAAAATGGAATACAAAAACATTTTCTTAAAATTATGTTCTAAATTAAAAAATAATGTGCCAGTGACAGAACTTTAGGACCGACTAAGTACATACATATCTTAGTTACTTAAAAATAGTTCGCTTCATAAAACTCTGCGTAATTGAAACACTTGAACTTGCAGCACTTAAAAAGAGTTAAGTTCACACTTTAATTTTAAACATTAAGTAAGAAATTGAACCATATTATTTGTATCTAAAACCTTTGTTGCATAGTGTATTAATGAAATTTAAAAATATTTTGGAAGTTAAAATTGAAATAAATAAATTCCGTACGAAATAAAACCCGTAAAAAAAACGCCAATTTCATAGGTAAGGACCCAATATATGGCGTTTATACAAACTTATTTAATGCCCTTTGATTTTGACATAGATCTCGTTTATATTTACTATAATTTTGTGCATGGCTGATTTACGGTTTGACGGCGCTGAGCGGGAAAAAGTGTGAGCACGTACGTACTAGCACTCGTATTTGCATCGCGTTACCTCTCGTCTCCTACCCCGTGTGACGGTGGTGCACGGTTTAGTTAGAATGACTTTAGGAAAGGTTAAAAACTCCAAAAGGTGCTTTCTAGATATAATATCTGAATTAGAACATGTTATGAATTTTAGCATTTTCATGTTAAAAGCATTTTCCACGTCAACTTCAAAAGGAAGGCAGTAGCTCTGTTGATACTTGCGTCCATAACCTGATGTTTCCTTGTTGCAGACATCTGCTTCCAGCCGTTCTTCAACTTCGTGGACATGCGAGCCCTGCTGGAGAACTTCTGTGTGTTCCACATCAATGCTCCGGGTCAGGAGGAGGGCGCTCCCAGCCTTCCTGAGGAGTGAGTACAATAGATATTAATGACTTATATTGAATTAGGTATTCGTCCCGTCGCGGTATAAAAACGTTTGTCACTTTTAATCTTTAATTCAATGCCGTTACGGTCCAATAGCAACGAAACATTTTGTACCGCGACTATACCAGCCTTTTTTAGATCGGTTCTTTAGAGAGTCTTGCCATGATCTCCACGCTTGGCAGGGTTGGCGATCGCACGTCGTGTTTTCAGAGTACTCTGCTGCTCATCCTCCGGTGATTCCAGACGCTGTTTTAGGACATACTCGGGTTCATAGTTACCTACAGCTGGTTGAGATTTGGGGAAGTGCTACATCCAGCAATAGATGTGTTGCGGGTTTCTTGCCCCGAGGTCCTTGGACCTTGCGGAAGGCTTACCGATAGAGAGATCTCACTCTAGCAAGGTAGGTGTTATGCCTGGAGACTTGAAGGATGTTGGAAGTGGTGTATACAGGGCTGACCTAAACAATGACGTTGTTAGTTAAAATTTGTATTTGTTAATTATCCTGGTATAACTGGGCCCAAATACCGCTTTGTTAGGTACAAAATTAATTTTAAAATGTCATAAATTGTACTTTTTTAGAAAGCTTATGAATTGAGCCAACTATTCCTGTCATTTGTACGCGAAGTGACATAATTTTTTTTTTAGTTATGCTTCAAAATGTTTCAAAATTTGGAAAATAATTACTACAGCTTTCAACTTCAAATCCTTTTATTTGCAAAACTTTGCATTTCATTGGCTATTTGAAAAATGCTTTTTTTTATTTCTAAATGACGAAGTTTTTACACAATGACTAGTTTTAGGTCGAAAGGCGGGTATTTTTTTAAAATTCTAAAAAAGTGAATAACTCGATAACCAATGAGTTTTGACCCCTGGTTGACTGGACTTAAATCGTTACAAATGAGCTGTAGAATAACCCCTTTCAAGGAATACGGCGAATTTCCAGTCACCCTGTATATTTGACTATTTTAATTTATTTCAAAGTTACTGTGAATTTAGTGCAATACGAGAAAAAAATATGATTGACTATGTAAATATACTAACTAATAAGGTGTTCAAACGTTCGATTTACACAAGGGATTTTTAGGTTCAGAGTGATGTAATAGTGAGTTTTAGGAAATAATTGCAAATTAAGTTTATAAAACCCGTTTTTTCCTGCAAATAACAATCTGTAAGATCAATTTTAGAACTATAAAACCCATTTCTGTCTATTTTTTAATAGTAGTTAGTCTGTAATTTTAGAGCATTTAGCTGCCACGATCTGCTTTAATCAATAGCATTCAGGATGTGCTTACTCCAATGGATTTGATGTATCTATTAAAAGTAGCGGAGGTGAAGCTTGTGCCTCGGTCAGAAATAATTATTTTCGTGTCTCGTATAATATTGAATATATCTCTTTTGCATTATATATGTAGATACGACAGAAGAAAACGTATTTTTTTTCTAATTAAATTCCCGAGACAGGGTGTTTAACGTAAATTTCGTGTTTAATACGGGTAGTAAAGCGTCTCTTATGCATGTACGTATTTTGAAACCATGACTTGATGACGAGGTTATTAAAGCCAATTAAAATGTTCCCTACGAGTAATGTCTGCAATTTGATGTTCCTGAAAACCTTTAAACGTGGTAAATTTTTTTTTGTAGAATTAGTTTAATTTAGGTTCCATGAGAATACTAGTACCGGTGCACTTGCCATCAGCTTCTTCCCAGTTGCACAAACGTTTGTCAGCATTAATATCCCATAGGACACCTTTAATCACTTCCTAATACGCCGAGGTAGAAAGTGACAGCACGCGACGTAACAAATTTAGTACCAACGACCCGATAGTCGGCTCTGTCCGTAGCACATTTTCGCTACGTAGCGCAAAAATGCTGCTTCAGACTACACTCGTAGCATTGCTGGCACTGAATGTGTTGATGACATTATTACCATCGAAGATATTCCCTTCTTGTTAATTGTAAATATGGCTTGGTATAGAGAAACTATCGCCGGATGCCGATAGATTGCATTTGGTAATCTCACTCTTACGGGTAGTGTTTCCGAGTAACAGAAAGAGACAAGGCTCATTCAAAAAGTAATTTGACGTCGATAAGTACGACGAGTCCGTATATCGACGAGCAGAGACGATACCTTGTCGCTTTCACTCCTTTTGAAATTCCGTATTCCGTATTCATATTCGATATATCTATGATGATATGAGAAATTGTTTTTTTTTCGGTGGCAGTTATTTTGTAACAGAGTCATTGCACCTTTACATATACTACACCTTTCCCAAATTTCAGCTCGATAGCTTTAAAAAATTCAGATTAGAAGGACCTCAATAGACCGATAGATAGAGTAACACAGGAAGACAGAGGAATAGCAAAACCATCTTATTAGGGTTCCGTTTTTACTATTTCATTCGGAACCTAAATCCCCTATAACTTCCCGTACTAGCTTAGCTTAACCCCGAACAATCGATGAGAAGATGACTTATACAGAATATTGTAGAATATCCATTTTCTTATTAGAAATTCCATACGCGTGCTAAATGGGCTGGATTGTCCCGAATTCGCTTTGAGTCCAAATTACGGTCGAGTAGGCCGCCTCCGGTCTTAGATTAGCCAAGAAATGAGGTCTCTGGAACAGGCTGACCTTTATGTGTAATACCAAGAATAGTCATGATACGTCACTTGTTGTTGATTGTCCCTTCCACGTCAATTGTGAACTGCCATACTTACTTAATTATCAAACGAGTGAGCGACTACGACTGTTGCAATCAGAGAATATATGCAATAGAACTAGCCAAATCATTTAGGTACAAAACTTAACATTTACATGCACAGAACTAAAAAGCAGAGACCGGAATTTTCGTGGCAGTTTTTAATAACGCTAGTGAGTTTTCATTTATCGATATGCATTTAAATCGATACAATATAATACTGAACATAAAACTCAAAAAAAAGTTAAAGGTAGACTCTTCCTGATAACCTTTAGGAAGCTGAAAATTAGAAATAGACTTATGGAAATAAGTATATATTTAATTTAAATCAAATTTAAATTTAAAAATATATTTCTAATACTATTTCTGCTCTTTCAATTTCATGTTTAAAATATTTACTAGTGCTAACAAGTGGTTCTCTAGTTTCTTCATAAATACGAGTAAATAGATTATCCTGTTGTTTTCATAGTATCTGGTTACCCGTATGACACGATATCGATTGAAAGGCGATAAATGAGAAGTCACTACGACAGACCGAAAGTCCTGCTAATAAGGCATATACACATTGCCAGTTGCACAAACGTTCATTACACTGAGTCGCCTTATATTGCGTGCTGTCACTATCGTACCTTGGTGAATTAAGTCGGATTTGCATTTGTCTGACGTTTCGTGTCGTGACGCGACGGAACTGTAGGACCTCTATTCAACTAGGTTAAACCGTAATGCTTTTGATGTGTTGTAAACATAAATCTCACCAGATTCAATGTATGGACCAAATACCGTTCCGACGCGTCAGTTGCCGACCGTTAGTCGTCTGTTTTCATTTTCATGCTCGGAAATTGGATTGAAACAGGCTTTATTTCCCATTAAATACATACCTTAAGACAAAGTAATAAGACAGCTTACGGTGCTACCATAGCGAATGTTCTGATTTAAACAAATGATCTAATAACCTTGGTTTAATTAGAATCTGGGGCGTTTGCTTGTAGGGTGCGTTTTCATTCGAGCGCAGCGGAGAGAGCGAAACAAATCACAACACAATGCACAACACACACTTTCAGTTTGTCCAATCGGTAGCGGAGTACGCTTGAATAGAAACGCTCCGTAGAAAGTGGAAAAAACAATCGGGCAGATTTATTTCGAACTATGATCTTTTTTTCCGGTCCGTCCAGCATCTCCGCTCACCTCCGTATGTATGTAAAGCATCCTTAGATCGGACCCTTACTTGCGGTGACTTTGCCGACTCATGCTATTGATTGTTCTTGAAATCCTGCCCAGCAGCTGTGAGCACGTCTGCGTTCAGCGAAATCATGACATGAAGAAAAGGAAAAAATGTGTAGTTACATTAAAAGCATATTAAGACTTTTGACGATGGACCAAAAAATGGTTTTTAGAAGGCTGTCAGAAGGCCAATTTATGCATCCCAGTAGCAGACTGAAAAAATATCTTTATATTCTTTTACAAATTACAGAGAAAATAAGATGACATATACTAAAGAATATATATTTTTATCTTGGTATTGTGTTAGTCGTCGGGTATTTTTATTTACTGAGTCTTGATTTATTTAATCAAAGTGGATAAGGCAGAAGATTAAGCTGAACTGGCCATCTAGTATTAAATAGGTTCTGGGGCTGATAGACAATAGCAATCTCACAATTGTAACGCGAAGTTAACCCCGAAGGCAAAAATGGAATACCTCTGTGGCAGTAATTTATTTTAAGAAATATGGCTTCTGGCTTATCCCTGCACGACATTCTTAACGAATCGCTATTAAATAGAAAACGTTCCAGTATAACAGAAGTTTATTTACTAAAAAGGAGACGCGTCTACTTTTCTTCTTCTGCATCATTTTATTTGAATGCCCACTGTTGCGTCAATATCTTTAAGCTTCTTCCAATTTGCCCTCTTATGAGTTAGTCTCGCACCGGTAGTTTGCCATTACTTCTCTCTCTACTCAGGGCTTCAAGAGAGCAACTCAATAGAACGCACGATGAAGAGTAATTGTGAAATTGTACCTAACCTAGAAAAAAGTTGCTCAAAGCGGTCCGCGTCCGAGAAATTGTAGTCGACTTCGAATATTACATACAAAATTCTCGGAACCGACACAACCTGGAAACGCTCTAGGATTCAGTTTTATGAATTATTAACAATTTGGCGTATTCATTTTCATTAGTGCTTTGTTTGTCAATCAGTAAAAGAATCATTTTATTTTCAGTTATCACGATGATTTCGCGATGTATTTTTTACATTACTATTTATATTTCTTATTTTGGTAAAACTAGTGATCGTCATGGGCGTTGGTATTTATGATTCTTTTAAATTACCTGGGATAAAGAGGAATGCAATACTCTCTTTGTGAACGAATTGAATCACTCTTGTTGAGACTTGATTAAAAACCGCTTATGAATTCTTATTATATAAACGTTCAGTGCCAAGAACGTAGCATTAGTTCTGATTTAATTTGTACAGGACATAAGTTATGCGTAGAATTTATGTTGACGGAAGACGAATTATGAAGTGTGCTAAGATCCTGGCAGTAAATGAAATGGAGATATGATATTGCTATAGCGCTATACCTTTCCCTGCCTGGAACACGGCATCTTTAGACTATTCATAATAAAGCCAAATTTCGTCTTATTTGTGGTTAAATAAATAATATAGTTTTACTCGTAGTTAAACACGATTGAGGTTCGTAATTTCGACCGCTTTCATTATACTTGGCTTTGAAATTCCCTTTGAACTAAGTACCTTTTCTATTTGGGAAAGTAACCTGAATAAGAGTATTATTATGCGACTACAAGAAGAAATAAAGAAAGAAAGAAATACATTATACAACTTTGTGACAAATATCTGACTCTGAATGTGAATAAAACCCTCAAGCCTATCAAACCAATAACCTCTTAGCAGAAAAGTAACTAGTTAGGGTAAGTTTTTCATGTGACTGTGTTGTATAATTACCCGTTACTTACGTTGAGGTAATAAGAGCCAGCAACACAAACTACCGATGTAAAAGTTTTACTTAAAATTTCTTGTTTAATTTTTCCTGGAGCCGTATTTTTACTTTTTTCATCAACCACGCGCTGACGCCGGCGGGCCGGGAAACAGCTCTAATTTCCGGTTCAAATCTAGGTCTCGTGACTTATAGAAAGCCTCGAAGGAGGGAATAAAAACAGATTCAAAAATACCCTAATAACAAACAAAACAGTGAACAAAAACAGTTTTTAGTGAATAATTATCTTATATTGGTTTAAGTGGCTTTAAGCTCTTAAATATAAGAGCTAAATATAACATCTTATAAGCTTGCTTAGTGGCTTTTTGCTGAAATATGATAACTCTATGTAGCCGTGATTAATAGGCAAATATGTATCTGTATGCAGAAACGTACATCTATACTTAGCCTTAAAAGTAACGACGTCCATAAAAATTGTTCTCGGTTCCAAGTGGAAATTAGTTTTTAATGAAAAACTATTTTTAAAAAATAACCTAAGTAATAAATAACCCTAACTAAATGTTAAATTGACATACTCGTATTACATAAAATATTATCTACACATCGGCTATTCCAGCAGTGTTAACCCAGCCGACAATGTTTTCTGATAGTTACATGTAATGCAACTGATAAATTCAAGAAGTAGCCGACTGCCGGCAACTTTAGACACGGAAGCAGATTGAATATCTTGTTTGCGAACTTGTAGTCCGTGTTCTGTGTTTACGTCCCAGAAAGGAAAATGTAACTGAAGGAAAGGACGGACTTTTGTTTTGAAGTCGGCCAGGGGGTTATTATGACGTAGCTACGCAGTTTATTTTACGCTGAGAGAAAAGTACAGAGCAATATAACTGCTATAGCTCTCCTTTACGCTCGTCGTAGAATGAACTGCATAGCTATGTCATAATAACCTATCAGCAATACCGCGCGGATCTACCGAGGTTTATTCCGTTATGCTTCGAGGCAGGCAGGGACAAGTGCCGATATTCTTATTATAGACCGCTTCCGATCAAATTAGCACAGTGTAATGCTTCGTGTAGCGCGAATTATTAACCAGTATTTGACTGTTTAAGCAATGAATCCACTACTACGTTAATTAAAACATAGTACAGGGCGAACGACATGAAGTGTTACCAAATTCACAAAATCGAGCCTGGTGTCAAAGTAAATGCGACTTACTATCGGGAAAATGTTTTGGAAGCTGCGTTGGAGCCTTGGGCACGCAAACATTTCGGTAGTAGACCGTGGACATTACAACAAGACTCGGCCCCGGCTCATAAAGCTCGTGTGAACCAAGAATGGCTGAACAACGCGTGCCACAATTTATTTCGTCCACACAATGTCTTTCGAATTCCCCAAACGCGAACCCGATGGACTTCTATTATCTGGTCCATTGTGGAGAGCAAGGTGAGGAGAAGAAAACATGCCAGTATGGATGCATTGAAGAAAGCGATCGTACGTAATTGCCATTGCATACCGCAGGATCACATTCGTGCAGCGTGCAACTCATTTTTCTACGTCTGAAGGCCATAGACAGCAGAAGGTGGTCATATCGAGTTAGAATAAAGTAATCTTAAAAATTTGATATCTTTTTCTCATTTTTTTCTTAATAATGAATAATTTAAGACAACAAAAAAAAATCGTAGCCTTTTGAATTTGGTAACACTTCATATCGTTCGCCCTGTACAACTTAAATCGATTATTTATCTTTATCGTAATTTGGGTATGGCCGAGAAAAATTGTACATAACGATCGTGAACTGGTAACACACGGTAACATACGTGAATTAAGGTAACACACGTGAAATTTGTAAAGCTTAGAGTACACGATAGAGATTTTTCTATAATTTTTATTTGTATTATTTGGGATAGTCAAAATTAGGGCTTAACAACCGTTTTATTTTCCGTAGAAGTTACAGCCACATTGAGACCCATAATAATGGTTACGCTGACAGGGAACAAACTCCATTTACCGGTTTGAGAGTGCTGGCGGGAGCGCTCTCTAACCAGTAAATGCATTTCGTTCCCGCAGGATTTGTAACTGGTTAAAAATAAACCGGTTAATTATTTAGGTTAATTTCGAACGAATTGGTTGCATAGGTTACGCTCACAGGGAATGAAATGCATTAACCGGCTAGAGAACGCTTTCGCCATATATCCTAGTCTCCGATCACATGCAGGAAGTAATCTCTAACCGGTAAATAGAGTTCCTTGTTAGCGTTAATTTTATTATGGGTTAGGCTATCAAAGCGTGGCTCTAACCGGTACGGAAAATTAACCTGTTTTTAAATTAACCGGAAAATAAAAAATTGATATATATATATATACACCTTAGTTTGTAAGCTTTTTTTCGGGTTTATACACATTAGAAATTAATATATAATATACACCTTAGTTTGTACGTTTTTTTTTCAGGTTTATACACATTAGAAATTAATATATATATATACACCTTAGTATGTAAGCTTTTTTTCAGGTTTATACACATTAAAATTGATATACAGGGTGTTTGGTAGCGGGTTCGACAAACGAAAATGGGAAATACTTGGGTCCAATTGGAACACATTTGCCATAGTGACCCCTATGCTAAAGTTGATAGTTTTTTTTTAATATTTTTTTTTCCGTTTTTTTGAAAATATGCCAAAATTTTACCTTTTAACCTTCTTAATTACATACCTAAGCAACTAAAACCGCCCATTTTTTTTTAAATCATGCTCTGATAATGGTTTTATTTTAAAACAAAACCAAAACCCATAGGTAGTGCTTTAAAAAACAAATATGGGCCCTTAAAGCTATGACAAAATGAGGAAAATAAAATGACATTAAAGTTTCGACAAGTATTAAAAAAAAAACACAAGTCATAGACGATTTAAAAATGATTAAAAAACTTCTCTGGTTAATACTCTTCACAACGATATGCCACTTAAAAGAAAAAAAAACAGAAAAAAAAATTACGCAGTACATTGAAATTTCCTCACGAAGATTTATTAAAGAAATCACTTATACCACGGTTATGAATATTGGTGAATACGTTAGAGTTAATAATCGCTGGTAAATTACCATTAATAAAAAACATTTTAAGAGTAATAATAAAATTGAAAACAAAACACTTTTTTAAATTTTGATCACAAAAATTAAAAAATTCTTTGAGCTTCACGGGCGTTATTGCGTGCTCGACCATACGCTAAACAAAACACTTTTTTAAATTTTGTGATCACTTGATCAGGAATACATTCCGTACATTTTCGTCGCATTTGCCACATTGATTTGAAAAGTACACTTTTTTTTTAAAGGCGGCAAATTGTAATTTTTTTTCAAACAGAAAGACTTGTAGAAAAACACGTTAATTTGTATTGGTTTTTGAAACTTTCATTACAATGGGTGAACGTTCACCATTTACCAATGAAGAGTACGCTGATATTATTTTAGCGTATGGTCGAGCTCGCAATAACGCCCGTGAAGCTCAAATAATTTTTTAAATTTTGTGATCAAAATTTAAAAGTGTTTTGTTTTCAATTTTATTATTACTCTTAAAATGTTTTTTATTAATGGTAATTTACTAGCGATTATTAACTCTAACGTATTCACCAATATTCATAACCGTGGTATAAGTGATTTCTTTAATAAATCTTCGTGAGGAAATTTCAATGTACTGCGTAATTTTTTTTTTCGGATTTTTTTCTTTTAAGTTGCATATCGTTGTAAAGAGTATTAACCAGAGAAGTTTTTTAATCAATTTGAAATCGTCTATGACTTGTGATTTTTTTTTTATACTTGTCGAAACTTTAATGTCATTTTATTTTCCTCATTTTGTCATAGCTTTAAGGGCCCATATTTTTTTTTTAAAGCACTACCTATGGGTTTTGGTTTTGTTTTAAAATAAAACCATTATCAGAGCATGATTTAAAAAAAAATGGGCGGTTTCAGTTGCTTAGGTATGTAATTAAGAAGGTTAAAAGGTAAAATTTTGGCGTATTTTCAAAAAAACGGAAAAATAAAAAAAAAAAAAAAACTATCAACTTTAGCATAGGTGTCACTATGGCAAATGTGTTCCAATTGGACCCAAGTATTTCCCATTTTCGTTTGTCGAACCCGCTACCAAACACCCTGTATACACCTTATTTTGTAAGTTTTTTTCAGGTTTACAAATAAAAAATTGCTGATGATTATGCCATAATACAGTAGCAGTCTATCACCATAACCATAACATTCATTCAAAACTTGAGGTTACAGTATAATGTCATACCAAATATGTTATCAATGGAACTATGTACTGAGCTGTGGATCAAACTAGCACCAAGCTTGCATCAAGCAGAATATTTTAGACGGCGTTATCACGAAACGCTGGCTGTTTCGCAGCCCCGGAGAAGAACCCGAGGTTGCATCGAATTGTCATAACAGGGTCGTGCGGGTTGGAGACCCGTTGGGTCAAATGGAGGAAAATAATAATCTATTTCACATAAAATCAAACAAAACAAGTTTGAACAAAAACTATATTCTTTAAAATAAAAACAAAATACAAAACTTCTACATTATTAACCCGTCGAGCGATATGTCAAAATTGATGTACATCAAAATTAAACTTTATGTCAAATGAATAAGTCACGTAATGTCAAAAAATCTACGCACACATGTTGTGCGTAGGACACCTGAGGGGTTAAGAAAAACTTTGTTTTAATTTAAAAGTAACTAAATTATGAAAATAATAAATAATACCAATTAGTATCAAATCCCTACATTGAACACTCAGCTTAACAATATATCACGAATGTTACGTAACACATATAGTAACACATGGTATCATTCGTGAATCAAAAATGGTGTGGACATAACTTTAAAAATTATACATTCGGTGAGTTTTGAAGTTAGCAAGCACCGTATAACTTTATTTGTTAAACGAATAGTCTATCTACATGTGCAATTTATAATTATGTATAAACTTGTGTTCTTACTTTAGATATTCACTGTTGAAAAAGCAAAATATCACCGAGACAAAAACGCCGGCCACTTGTTTTTGTCAACTGTCGTAAACAAAGTGGCGGATGTTTATCCACAGGTGGGCCAACCTGTAGTGTGGTATTGCCATGACTCAATAAAGGTTTATGCGGCCCTGGATTCTTGTTAGCTTAGCCGTAATGTGGTAACATACGTGAAGTATCATTCGTGAACAAAAAGTGAGACACATGTTTGAAATTACTTTTGACACACTTTATTGCGTTATTTTATTAAAATAATTCAATAAAAACATAGCAAATTTAGTTAACAACGTTAGACATTCCAAAACTATAATGGGTACGAATCAAATGGTATATTTTTCTGGCTTTGATCTGCGAGATGTCGTAGTGGGACACCGAATTTTAGTATGAACGCGAAAATTAACCGTTTCCAAAAAAAATACTTTTTATTAGCAGGCAATGATAATTGACTTAAATAAAAATATATATATGCATCAAACATTCTCCGGATCAGATGTACCCTTCCATGGTACTAAAAAATAAAAATACAAGAAGGTTATGATTATTTAAGTGAGAGGGACATTGACTTTTTTTCAAATGTACAATTTTTCTCGGCCATACCCATTTTGCCAAAGCAATCAACCTTAATAACTTCTAAGATTACTTGAAGGCATTAAGCGTGCTCTTGTTACAAATAACTCCTTGAGTTTGCATTCTCAATTTATTTGTTGTCTTTTTTATCAAGTTTAATACATGGGAACACGTTCAAAGGCCTAGCAGGAGAAGGGAAGGGCAAATGCTCTTTTATGATAACGGGCTGTTTTTTTTTTCTAGAGTTACTCACATCGATTAGTACTATTGTGCCAAGTTTAGTTTAAAAATTCCAAGTGGTTCAGCCGGGATAAAATAAAATCTGAATTCATGAAATATTACTTTTCTCTATAACTAACAAAAATTAATATTAAGGAGTGGTTCAGTAAAAAAGTAGCAATGAATTATCTGGTATTAATTTTTTATTTGTTGCTAATTATAAAGCAGTTTTTTTTTTGTAATCTGTAGGTATCATACTATTTAAAAATTCCTTGAGTTTTCTCAATATTTATTGCAATGTACTTTATAAATCTTTTTACAACACAATTTGACAATCTTCGCTTGCCGTTTTCTACAATACCACAATTGAATTTCCATTTTCAGAACTGGTTTTATTCTTTTAAGAATATTATTGTACGAATAAGTTATACCAATAAGCTGGATTTCACGTTGGGTAGTAAGGAAGTTTCTCCAATCTAACCTCTGACAGGGGTTTTTCTATGGGAGACAAATTTCCGTAAAAATGGCAAATACACAATTTTTGAAAATCCATGTAACTACCCGAAACTAAAGTCAAATCAAAAATATTACCTAATGATCAAAAGACAATTTTATAAGGTATTAACTAGCCCATCAAACTTAAAGAAAAAAAATACGTTTATGACAAACACCTCATAAATTCTCTCAAAAGACACAAGTTTTCGGTGTGATTTAATGTAAAAGGCGAAAACTTGAAATCCCTCTTTAATTTTTACCATTCTTATTGTTTATTTTATTTAATAGTATCTATAGATTACTATTACAAATGCACTGCTTAGAAATTAGCACAAAATAAAAATAAATTCCTATATTATATTATGTGCTGCTACTTTTTTTCCGGACCACTCCTTAAGTCTTTTTTTATTTTTTTTACTTATGATTGAGCTATAACTCTAATTTTTACTTCTAAAGAAGCGTTACTTAACGTTTTATCACACATATTAATTTGATGGATTAAATCGGAAAGCAACTGTGTAAAAAATAAATTAATAATTGCGTTAGATTTCATTACATTTTATTAGTAAGCTATTCTGACACCGCCAAAGAACCAAAGCATAAATCCTCTTTACAAATAAATAAGATCAACACAAGTTTTGACAGTTACAGTGAAGTCAGCCTTTTCTTATTACTAAAAATGTCACCATTTAGCTAATGAAATACAATACGCTTATTCTAATTCTCATCGCTATTTTCATTGACAGTGACGTGAATTCCATGATTTAAAAAAAGTACGCTCAAAGTTTCAGTAGGCCGAAATCAGCGTTACCTGTTCTAGATGTGGTAATCACAGGGAATTTTTAAACTAAATTTGGTACAATAGTACTAATAGATGTAAGTAACTATAGAAAAAAAAACCAGCATTACTCGCGAACGGCTACATAAATTCTTTCTCTCCCTCTACCGCCGTATTTGTTTAAATTATAATAATGGATTTATCTTTATCGAAATTGTACTTTAAAAAAAAAGAAATTGGTACAAAGCATCAAATTAACCTAAAATTAAAAAGTCGCCTTCGCGAAGCAGCGCAATTTTTAATATACAGCTTCAAAAAAAAGCGACGCCAGTTTATTTTCGCGAAGGATAGGTACCCTTATTATAACTGATTACAGCCCCGACTCCAGGGATGGCCGAGTCACTACCCCGTAACTGGAATCTCCCTCATTTCACAGATGACTTCATAGTTTAATTGCCGTGTCTCATGTTGACGATATCCCACAGGTTCAATTATACCAAACAAAAGTTTGTAATTTTTTGCGCTTAATATTGCTTGATGTTACTACATTTGCAATTCGTATGTAGTTTTTGAGCAGTGATGATAGACCATGCTATTCATATAGGTAGTAACGTTTGAACGGTATTCGTGACGTCGGACTAAGTATTACTCAAGGAGTAACAATATTTAAGGGAAGGGGCCGCCCTAGGCGTACTTTTTCGAATCAAATCGGAGAAATACTGGAAAAGTGCCCGAAACCGACGTGCGTGCATGACTCGATGTATGAATGTAGAAGAAGCGAAAGAAATTTGTCAAGATCGTAGCAAGTGGAAAGAAGTGGTCTCTGCCTACCCCTCTGGGAAACAGGCGTGATTTAATGTATGTATGTAATTTAAATTTCTTTGGTCACGGTTAATTTTTGCTTCCCATAAACGGACGTTGTTCTGGTTAAATACGAAAATTTCTCAGTTTCCGAAGGAATAGTTATAGGCGTGATTTAATGTATGCATGTATGTTACAATATTTGCATTTATTTAAATGAATAACAAATTTAATTCGTATACTTATTCGACCACATTGTAATCTGTGTAGATATTTATTAATTTTCATTGTAGACAAAGGCATTAAATGTACTTAGTAGTAATAGACAAGGCATAGCGACCAAAAATGTGATCCAAAACTTGTTACACCGAGGTAACAAGTCGTTTAGTCTACTTTTACACGCCCGCTGGTGACGTCCTAACGGTGTCATCGAAGAAAAGACCCATTTCAACAGAAACATGCTGAAGAGGACTTGACTTATTCTTCTTTATTTATTATATTTTTTCTATTCTTGTATTGCTGTATTCGTTTTTTTATCGATATGTTTTGTGAGCTAATAATAAGACCTATTTTTAATGAATATTTACTTATTAAATGAATGGAAATATAATTAATCTTATAACTGCAATATTATTACGGCATTACTATTTTTGTTCCGCCTGTCAATAAAAAAACTCGTGAAAATGGATACAGTTCGTCCAAATAGAAAACTATTAATTTACTATGGCGGAATTAATAATAAATATAGTGTTTTATTTTTAGCTATAATGATTAAATACAGAAATAAATGTATATCACAGTTTTGAAAGAACGTAAAACTAGTAGCGTTTTGGCGTTAGTATTATTACCTCAATATCGAGTTGGTTACACCCTTATCAATTATCGTCACATGAGCGTCATCTACCGTCCAATAGCTGAAATAAGTTTTCTTATTACTCTTATGCGTATTTTGCATCTAAACGCTAGATGGCATTCCTGATGCTTATGATCAAAGTTTTTCTATGACAACGTTCCCAATGGCTGGCCACTCTATTACCTATCATATTAAATATCTTTGATTTTAGATAATATAAAATACGCTCTAATATGTTAATATTCCTACTAATCCTTCGGATATGTAAATAGTGATTACCATCGCAATTATACATTTAATTAAACAGCCAAACAAAATACCCAATAATTTAAATATATTTTCATCTGTGGTCAGTTATTGGCGATTTACCCTATTTATTACTCTGACATGCAAGCAGTACATTTTCATTTCTATAGGTCATTGAAATATTTATCATCATATATTGATACACATTGAAATTATGTGTTGAATACGTATGAATAAACAAAGATGGACACTTGATGCATCGGTCACAAACAGAAACATTTAAGAAATCTGCAAAGATAGCCGAGATAATTATAGATTTACTAACCGCTTTCGCGAAGCTTCACCATGTTTTTGAAAGTTACTCCCAAACTGACCGTTGACGTTGCACAGATTGACCTCTATTGTGTACGTCAAACATGACGTTGTCATTCACAAATCACTTAAAAACAATACACGGGAAATTTAAACTTTTACTACAGGTTTTATTTGATGACCTTTTAAAAGGACAGTTCGCCATCCATAAGATAAAAATGACTTTTTGATTAAGCCGGAACCACTATGTCCTGAAGAACTTTTAAAAGGACTTCGATCGGCTGAAGGTTAATTCGGCCGCCATTACTGTCAAGTAAATAAGAGCTATCAAAAACGTGATGATTCGACAGGTCAAAGACGATACGGTTTCAATGGCTTGAATACCGGCCCTGTTCGTTTGAACCGTTTACCGGGTTTTGTAACTGAATCAGGCAGCCCTGAATTACTGGAAAACGTTACAATTTAAAGTATTCATGTAGAAATAAACTACTTTTAATTTTCAAAATGTGTCTACAAGCGATCTTTTAATAATTTCTTCTTGTTCTGCAACTTTAAATTCCCACTGTTGGTGCTTCTTCCAATTTGCTCTAGTATGAGTAAGTCTGGTTTACCGTGGGAAATATTCACTATTCGGGCCTTATTCTGTGGTTTTTACCCATATCTTACTATCACAACGTTGAGAATACTATAGCTATAGGGGTTAAAAACGTTGAAGAAAAGGCCCCAGCTCCTCGTGTAGATATCATTGCTTATAATAATTATCGTTCTAGGAGAAATTCTCGTACGCATCCCTTCACTTATAATACATACATACCGTCACGCCTGTAATCCCAGAGAGTGGGGTAGGCAGAGCTACAGAATTACCAACAACTCCAACTTATAATAATTATGGCAAATAACTGACTACCGTCTTCAAGCAAACGAATATTCATTCAGTTCGAGTGATATGCTAGTATGCCGACTACATTTTCCAGGAACGTAGCATTCCATCATATTTTATGTATTATGTACAATGTAATGTCATGTCGTTCAAGCCGCGCCTCGCCAATGTGATTTCATCAAAAAGGGACTGAGGAAAAAACGTGAAGTATTTTTTACAAATGTTATGCAAATGCTGTGTAAGTTGTGTTTGTTGTGGCATTTAGCGCACAGAATTGAAAAAAAATAACAATATATTATACGTAGTTGTCAACTTTTCCCACTGTGTAACGAATATTACGGTTATGTATACAGGGCGTCCCAAACTTATGGGACATGAAGGGGAAGTACCTTAAATATCGTAGATAGTGTATTTTGCTGAAAGAAGACTTTATGTTATTTTTAAAAGTTAGTAATTCTGCATTCATAGATTTTCTAAAAATTACTTGCTTCGTCTGGGAATCGAACCGACTCAAATGTCAAAAAAAAAACATCCTACTTTTATGATGCCAATCGAAAGAATAGCTAAATAATAATAACTCTGCTTAAGTAACATTGTATTTTAAAAGAAAGGAACCACGTAAAATTTATCATTTTGCCGTAGTCAATTAAGTGGCTATTTTTTTGGAAATTAATTAATTAAATTAACAGGCAGCGGACTCATTAAAAGATTGGCGATTTGCGTAAGGCAAGAGGGAGGGAAAAATAACCACTTAATTGACTACGGCAGTTTCATGTATGTTTTTAATTTGATTAAAATGATTAATTTTACGTTGTTCCTTTCTTTTAAAATACAATGTTACTTAAGCAGAGTTATTATTTTTTAGCCATTCTTTCGATTGGCATCATAAAAGTAGGGTTTTTTTTTGACATTTAAGTCGGTTCTATTCCCAGACGAAGCAAGTAATTTTTAGAAAATCTATGAATGCGGAATTACTAACTTTTAAAAATAACATACAGTCTTCTTTCAGTAAAATACACTATCTACGATATTTAAGGCACTTCCCCTTCATGTCCCATAAGTTTGGGACGCCCTGTATAATGGTTAAAACTCATACAATATTAGTGAATGAGAAGACAATAGTACATTTCTGCAAACACCAGGAGACAAGTCGCGGTTTAATAAAAGTACAGGACATCACTCTTAATGTTATTTACATTCGAAATAGGAAGTATGTACCTGATATATCTGACATATTATAAAAGTCAATGTAAAAATTCACACATTTAAATGTGATAAATTTTATGTAATTTGAATTCATTTCGATTTAAATTATATCATTAATCCATCTATTTATTTTGTTTTAAACGCATTCTGTTTATAAAAAAGTTAAGCGAAGCGAAATTTTTAGTTTACTCTGGTCACTAGGTCATTTAAAAAAAGTTAAATAAATATTAGAGAACTTTGATTGTCCGTGTGGTCGGAGTGGTTGGGTGATTAGAGTCAGTTTATCCCAGTTCAAAAATGCTTTTACTTACTAAAATAACTGATTTAATAAAAAAATATGAAATGTTCCCGGCCACTGCTATTGGAATATAATGAATGACATTTAAAGTTTTATACATTTTTGCGGCGGCCGGTATTGGAAAGTAATGAAATTGTGCTTTGACTTGGAACGAAGAATTTCTCGTCCTGTTTTTGCAAACAGCAAGGTGAAAATTTCCGTTTGGGAATGCATTTTCGTTCTACTTTTATTTAGAGTCTACTCATTACTACTGAGAAGGAAAATTCGTTTGAATTAAGTAATCAGATTAATCCTAAGGTCGTTATCAAACGATAATTCTGGCGATTACGTGTTACGATTTTCAATTAACTAAAACAATATTTAAAATCTGAAACTGTTACCATTTTAATATTTCAATTTTCTACCTTGAACCATGGCTGACCCATTTGAATTGCTCTGCCTGACGATGTTTTTTAATCTTTAAATGCAATTTTTGAAAAAGTTTCACGTTCGAGGCCTTTGTTCCTTAGAAGCGATTTCACGTGCGTCTTAAGTATAATATTTGAGCAAACGAACGTGAATGGCTTACCGCCCCACCAGGCACTGCTGTCGTCCAGGACACGGATTCAGAATTCCCCAAACTGACCCATTCAAATTGCTCACCTGTATATCCACGGTCAATGTTGAATGACTGAAATGCCTTTGTGTGTCTGATTTGATTATATGAATACGAAATTTTCAAATGTTTTAGCTTAAAAAGTAATAGTTTAAAAAATTAAAGCCAATTGGGTCCGGTCCCACTAGGGCATGAAGTAATGAATGACCTAAAACACAGTTTTATGCTGTTGCTCGCATATCTTACAATAACTATAGATAAACCGTGTGTGGTGATTCACCCGTCGGTAGTATAATTAGTTTTTTAAGTGGACAACCACATCCAATTAATATTACATCTACTTATATATTTGGTGTCAGGATAAATTATCGTGTCCAGAGCACCACCGCGCGGCTCTACTCGTATTATCAGTGCTCAGAAAGCAGCGTAACTAAAGTTGGAGTTCGCTGATCACGTCTAAGGCTTGCCGAACTAGCTATGGGCTAAAGTTGCACCAGATTAAAAGCCCTATAAGTCATGATTTGAAACGGTGAAGACCTCGCGTCTAAGTCACGATAAGTTTATTAACAAAAACCTTATAAAAAGGTTACATACAGGTGATGTGGTGGAAAAAACAAACCGAATATAACAATACAATATTTAAATAATGACAAGGGTGCGGAATATTTGTTAGCTATTGGCGACGTTGCCAACTTCACGGCTGCACGCTCTTGAATGTTGTTTAATTATCAGTAAATTGCGAAAACGCGCCGCCTCGTGTTCATTGTTTTGTTGCTGTTTAGCCAAAGAAACCAAAACGAACCGAATGAACATTATTTACATAAATACAGCGCACAATAGTCTAGCCTTTCGTTCTAATGTACTTGAGTTGAGTGAATGCTAAGCTTGAAAACCCTTCGAGTAGTTCTAAGTATCAGTAATAGTTAATCTCATTACGAGTATTTATGTAGAGCATATTAGAAGGAATATGACTTTTTTTTTAAACCTTTATAGAATATTATATAGCGGCCTTCCTAAGAGTTAAGATAGATTAATAGCTATAAAATCTTAGTCATATGTTTAAATATCTTATTGGAACGTAGTGTTTTTCCCAAAACGATAAACAATCATATTTTACAACAAAATTGAACACAACATAAAACAAAACATGACTCGGTACTTGCATTATATTGAATGCCTGCAGTTATAATCTGTATGCACGAGTACTTGAAGGCGCAAAACCTTTAAAAAGGGTTCCGTAAAATGCACATGAAATTCTGGATAAACGCAAATTCGTGTCCTCATCTTTGAATAATCATCTTAACAGTTCAAAAGACGCCATGTTACTACGTTTTACCGATTTTGACGCAGATCTATTTAATAACGTCGCCGTTCTTTAGGCACCGACAAAGTAGACTGCCTATACAAATCTCGAACTGCATACAAAATAAACCCACTCAGAAGATGTGAATACGGTGAATGTATTGAGCACATATTATATTCACGTGCAGGTGGTATGGTGGAGCTTTATATTGGACGCCTCGGAACGCAATAAGTTAAAACAGGTCGGAATTCGAAGGCCATTGCACATGCCAGGGCCATTGTGACGCCGCGTCGCGGGGAATGACGGGCTCGCAGACGTTGAAAATTCTTTTAAACGACTACGTAGGGGCGAAGTCTACTCAAACGTTAGCTATAAGACTTAGGTACTCGTTATGAGGACTGGGTTAAGGGAAGACAGCGAAAGCGCTGCGTTTTCTTTAGGAGATACGTCTATTTGGAAATTCGTCAATTCGGCGTGGTGCGCTTGTAGTCCCATTAGATTTCATAATAATTTAAAGAACAATAGACAAATAAAATGTTGTTTACTACATACATACATACATAAACTCACGCCTTCATTCCCAGAGTGGGGTAGGCAGAGCTAAAGAATTACTAATAAAATAATAATTCCCACAAGCGGAGATAAACTTGTCAACCTCAAAAAGATAAGACGGAGTAGAACCAAGGACCCTCAAGGCGACTTAAACTCTGGATTACGCCGGTAACACGCTGCTTAGGAAACTCGTATTATTCTTTATCCCTTAAACGCGAGTTACGCGACTCAATATCCCTAAGTCAGAACTTTTTAAATTTCTTATAATTTTCGACACAAATTAATAATACAAATACAGTTAAGTACATTAAAAAATATTTTCAGAACAGTTTTTGAAAACTGACATAATGTATGAAATTGCCAATAATAAGCTGCAGTCGCTTAGTTCAATATACACTTAGAGACAAAAAAATGGGTCAGAGTTACTGATGTGCCAAAGGAAACTTTCCAAAATTGCGGAAAATTTCATGTAGGAAAATTTCGGAAACTTCTCACAATTTTGTATGGGGATTGTATCTTTCCGTTTCTTAAATTTACATTTCCTATATTTCTTGTGAAAGTTTCCGGAAATTTCTTGCAACTTTTCCAACTTTTTGGAAACTTTCCGCAACTTGCACATCAGTAGTCAGAGTGCGTTTTTCATACAAACGAGGCTATTTCGAAGCCTTGGTTCCTTGCCAGGGGTTGTTTTGATTGAGGTGGATACTCCGAGGTTCAATAGAGGAAGTCAAATGTTCTTAAGATACCTAACTTATCGCACAATCAGTTAACACCATAGTGAGAGAATTAGGGTCAGCATTTGGATTTCCTTACATTTTATTGCCATTTTAGATGATTTTCTGAACATGATCAATTCCGGCGTTAGCCGCGGATTCAATCAATTGGGTATCCTAGGCACTCTGGAAGTTCTATATCGATGCTCGGTCTATCCATCATCAGATTTCACTAAAAGCATCCCCTGGCGAGGAACCAAGGCTCCGAAATTGCCTTTTTAGCTTGAAAAACCCACACTGACCCGTTTTTTTTGTCCCTGAGTGTACATTTTAGATAATGATAACGTTTTCGTAATCCATCTTGGTAAGGGGCACCGGTCAGGTTTTATTATTAATGCGTTGCATGTACGAGTTAAGGTTGTTCTATATAATGTATGTAGATAAACGCAGTAATACTAGATTTTCACTAGGACCCTAGTATTACCACGGACTAGTTTCTACGAAACAAGACTATTAGGTCATGTTGTCGCAGTTCCCGGTATGTAATACTGTACTTATGTTTTGATAGGACGTATCTCAAATCCACAGATTACAACAGAGTCGAGGTAGCGCGCGGCCTCATTATTATGTAGTCGGCTCGTTAGTCGCTTCCTGCACAATTGTTTTGTACAGACGTATTACCGGCTATCTTATACACGCGACTTGGACTTGTAGCCACGACTTTGCGTTGCTTGGATTCATTAAAAAAATATCGGAGCCATTATCATAAATGAAGCACCTTAAATTCCGAATCAGTCTACGCATTTATTTAACCAATGTTTCTCTTACATTGGGTTTATTTTGCTGCAGCGGACGTATCCGCAAAACCAAAAAAATATTTTGGTTTATTAAATTATGGTTAGTTTTTCTTATTTAATATTTAACTAGTATATTTTCATTTAATGCTCCACAAGGTTACCATAAAACTTTTACCACAGGTCTCTAAAGTCTGTTCAAATGTTTTGTTAACTTTGCGATATAGCATTGCGATGGGCGAATATTTAAGACTAACGGATAAATAAATTAAAGTGTCCAGTAGAATGTCAAACCGTAGCACTGAAAAACTATTACCGCCTTCAAATGAAGAATGACCATTAATCACACGCATGGAATTAATTAACATTCGAAATACAAATTGTAGCGAAGTACGATTTTTAATTACGGAACGCGCCAATATTCTCTTGTTTTGGCAGCATAGACATATAAATCTGAGCTTATCCGACTAAGTACAATGTCATTAGGATATTTACTGTAAGTAATACGTCGCGGGACGTCACAATTCCCCGTAAATATTACAACTGTCACATATATCTTTCGCATTTTATAGATTCGGTCCCTAGAGAGTTTTGACGTGCGTGCAAAACATTTTTTGGCAACTATCGTTAATGTTATAGCATAACAAACAACGACTGTGCTACTTTATTCATTAAGAAAAATATGAAACAGATTATAGTACCTCATATAGATATTGAGCCATTTTAGAATCAGCCACGACTTGTCGATGGACCTTTACCATTTATTAGTATTATTACTGTACATGTTTGTGATGAGAATTGAGGTCAGTTGCCAAAATATAATATAAATAAAGATGTGTGATGAAATTTCACTTTGTATGCCGTCATTTGTCATTATATGTTTCCGACAAGTTTTTTTTCAAAGATGTTGGTTAAGCCCGATGAGCTAGTTGTGTAAAATAGCGTCAACTAGCGGAACTCAAAAATACACAACCAAACCTATTTACATATGTCCCATACATCAAACTAGAGTATTGCGGTATGATTCTGCGTCATATCCCGATAATAATCGACTCGCTTCAGGTTAGGTACTTTAGGTCGTTCCTATTCAGCATCTAGCCTTGTTTTGGTCTACATTTTTGACAATGTCGTGATTTTGTAACATTTGGCGTCGTCCTTGCGTCGGCTTGTATTGATTTTTAACGGTCGCGCCATCGTGCCATCGGCGACAGGCTGGTTACGCCGGTCCAATTAAATCACGTTCACTATGCGTAAATAAGCTGCGTAAACCTGTACTCTCATTTAGTGCATCAGTTTGAACAAGTTTTGATTACATTATTTGAAGTACAGTGCGAAATACCAATTGTACCCATCTACATTATCTTGATTTCAATCCACGACCTCACCTTTTCGTTTTTCATACATTTTCGCAACTTTGCAACGTCAATTTGACGAGCGGGACGCCCCGTCGTGGATTAGAAATACACACTTTGTAGTAAATGTCGCCTTAAAGTCGCGTACTTTCATTTCCTACAGCGGCGTATTCGAAAATGTGAAAAAGTTTTCTAATGAAGCATTAATGCTAATGGACGTTTGTGCAACCGCGTTAATCATGTCGCCTATGTATCTTAATATAGGGTGGTATCCTAATACCTACTACAAGCCTTAATGAGCTACGTTAACAATTATTTGCAAAGGCATGTTCAAGCCTGAGCCAATTTTAATACCATGGGTGGTGGGTCATTGTTTTCAAGGACATTATGGTATCTAGTTTCTCTAATTGTAGAAAGAAGTCGTTAACAAGTTTAACAAAGTTCAAGATATCGTTTGGTTCAATTACGAGGGATAAACTATTGTTAAAGTTCATTTGGTATTACATAATATAATAATATATTTCTTAAAATTCTGTGACACATTATAATAGTAAATATAGATTCCAATTGAATATATAATGTTGTAGAGGTTATAATTAATCAGCTTCTTTTTGTACAAGCACAAGCATGTACATTATGTATGCATTTTACGCTAACTCCAATTACGGTCAATGACTCGCTAACTGCACGAGTCATAGTTTGTCAGTCAGTTTGACCTGCACTACACACCTGCACGCATTGTGACCTTTATGTGAATCACGGTCTTTTAATTCCTCGGCACTCGTTCTTCATACTGACATTGACATCCATTCGAGTTTTTGACATCCCTTTACACTTTTGAGGAACGATAAAACACAATATTTAACGTTTCACAATATCGAACATATTTATTATTATTAGTTGTAGAACATAAAAAATAAGGTAATTTTTTTGATAATATTTTCGAAGAAATGATAATTTATTTTCTTAAGGTTTTTCTTTCTTTAAGTTTTGATTTTATCTTGTTTCATAAATAGCCAGCGGTGGAAAAAGCACGCGTGGCTTCCACACTTGTAGGCGGAATTGACTTGATATAAGTAGGGAGTGGTCCGGAAAAAAAGTAGCAGCACATAATATGGAATTTATTTTTATTTTGTGCTAATTTCTAAGCAGTGCATTTGTAATAGTAATCTGTATATACTATTAAATAAAATAAACAATAAGAATGGTAAAAATTAAAGAGGGATTTCAAGTTTTCGCCTTTTACATTAAATCTCACCTAAAACTTTTAGAACAGTGTCTTTTGAGAGAATTTATGAGCTGTTTGTCATAAACATAGTTTTTTTTCTTTAAGTTTGATGGGCTAGTTAATACCTTATTAAATTGTCTTTTGATCATTAGTTAATATTTTTGATTTGACTTTGGTTTGAGGTAGTCACATGGATTTTCAAAAATTGTGTATTTGCCATTTTTACAGAAATTTGTCTCCCATAGAAAAACCCCTTTCAGCGGTTAGATTGGAGAAACTTTCTTACTACCCAACGTGAAATCTAGTTTATTGGTAGTATAACTTATTCGTATAATACTATTCTTAAAAGCATAAAACAAGTTCTGAAAATGGAAATTCAATTGTGGTATTGCAGAAAACGGCAAGCGAAGATTGTCAAATTGTGTTGTACAAAAAGTTATTAAGTACATTGCAATAAATATTAAGAAAACTCAAGGAATCTTACACATTTCAATATTATTGTATTTTTATTTGATAGTAAGATATCTACACATTACTAAAAAGAATAAACTGCTTCATAATAAAAATAAAAATCTGATAATTCCTTGCTACTTTTTTGATGAACCACTCCTTATAAGCAGCTTCCAAGTTCTTTCCTCCGTTCCCTCTTGTCTACAGTCAATTTTTCTTATTTTATTTTTTTCATTCCCGCAAACGTGGGATTTTCCGTTAGCGGGATTGGATTCCCTATTAGTAAACCATTCACCATGATAGCAGCAAACGCATTTATGTCTCGTTTCAGAATTTTAAAACATGTACCTCTGCGCAGAGATATGTCCGCTGCCACCGCGTCTTTTAGCTTGCACGTTCCTAATAAGATTACGATGCACTCAGCAATCGCATTCATGGCGGCCAAATGGTGGCTTATTAGTTTTCAAAGAACATGAAGCTATTCCTATAGGTAGTTCATTAGGACTAGGTAAGGTTTTCCGGCTCCGAACAAGATATTTTTCCGCCAATGTAGAATGAAAGAAAGAGTTTAAAAATAGGTTTTACTTTTACATAGTTAAAGATGAGTTAGGGAAGCAATATATTTTTGAGGTACTGCGACCATCAAGCAAGCTTTAAAGCAACTTTTGGAATCAAGTAATAATTAAAATAAAACCGAATTACCCTCTCAATATTAGAGGACAGCTTAAATAAATTTACCCGGTCCCAAAAAGGGTCTAGGTTTGTATTCTTGGAACTAGACGAACATAAACTTATCAACCTGAAGTTAAATTATTGTTAAATTTTCTTCAGAGATCAAAACTGTCCATTCAACGGTTAACCAACTACATACATTATGCATGGATGTTTTAAGTACCTTTTGTATATGCAGTATAGTTATACATAACATTCAGAAATTGCAAATTTTGTAAAAAGTTTAGTTTCTAAAATAGACTTGATTCTGAAATGGCTTCCGGTGAAAACTGAAAAAAAACCAGCTAAGTTTTGATTATGACACGTAGAGTTCTAGACAATGACACTATCGAAAAGATGGAAACCTGTGACATACGGACGGAAAAACGGATGGACTGGCGGCAGAGTGAAAGCAATCCGCCAAAAATATACGTACTTTGCGGAAGCATAGGAAAATGAAAAACAATACTATTTTTATATAACTGTAATGTTCTCGTTCTCGTCATAACCGTGTCCTGTTTCACAATCTTCAGATAAATCAGCTTATTAAAATTATCACTTTCTTCTTCTGTTAGTTAAGAGTTATGTGGAGGATAAAACAGGCTTTTAATGTGTAAAAATTCTCCATACAGAGTGCATTGGTGACGTAAACGTTACTGGTACTTTGCAATATTATTAGATATCATATATTACCGACAATAATCCTTCTATGCCGTGTGGTTGCCGGCTTAGAATTGTGCCACTCCATGTCTTCCCGTGGAAGTCGTAAAAGGCGACTAAGGGAATAAAGGCTTGTAGTACTGTTAGGCGATGGGCTTGCTACCTGTCACTAATATACACTGTTAAACATCTTAGCCTAATTGTGCAAATTGTGGTTACAGAGTTATCAACAAGTTTTTAGAGTTGTTGGTAATTCTGTAGCTCTGCCTACCCCACTCTGGGAATGAAGGCGTGAAGGTGTGTATGTATGTATGTAATCCTTCTATTAAATACTATCGAATCCAAAACATTTCCTCACTTTTATGTGTTCCTTAGAAAGAGTGGTCATCTTTTACTAATAGATTTGCATAATCGACTGTCCCTAAGGTATATATATACTGCTATAGGTATAATCTAAGGGTTTAATTTGCTTCCGCTATTAGATTGTAGATACGTCCTTTCTACGTAGATAGTGTGCGTCCACTGGAAAATTATCGACAGGGATAAAAGAGTTGGGGAAATTCCTTCGCATTTTTCTGGTGAAGCTTACCCATGTTTCACTTCAGTAAATAACGTAGCTTATGGCAGATTACTCGAGTATCTAGTAAAAACCGGACAAAGAAACCCTAAAAACTGTCTCGAAAAATAACTAGTATAAACGACTTTTCTATTTATAGTTACTCGTATTTGTGCAACAAGAGAGCAAAGTCGGTTTTGTATCCCGCGAGTAGGCGAAAGATTTTGTAATTAGCGAGATATTTTTTCATAGTGAATGTATAAAGAGTAAACTAAAAAAAACAATTTGTTTGTACATTCTATGTTATTCTGTGTGTTTAATTTTAAATACTATACATTATATTCTGATACTGTCTTGTTTTTCCAATTTCTGATTTTTATAGAGCAGTGAAAAATATAAATTAGTTTGTTATGCTGTGTGTATTAGTGTTAAGTTTGGGCACAAACGTTTCAATATACGAAATAAAACACTAATACACGGTCCTGAGTCCTGCAGTCGTCTTATGCATTATTTAAAACCCTCACGCATTATAGATAGGAATTGCTACCAATATTTTTTTTGTTCTTATCAATATCGTTAAAAGGGCCATCAAAACCCATTATTTTTTCATCATTATGTAAAAATCTCTCTAGTTAGTATTCAGCAACGTGACCAGATACTAACATCGCAAACAAAAGGTTTCACTCGTTCACTCGATTTACGTAAGCTTTAAATTTTTACCCGACTTCAAATAGAAGGAGGTTCTCAATTCGTCGGGTTTTATTATTTTATTTATGTCCCGGATTACTCAAAGACCATGAATCAATTTGAAAAATATTTATTTGGATGTAAAGGTATTCTTTCTAGTTGGTGGTTCTTCCCATTGTCAACACGTCAGTATCTGATGATGGGATCTTGGAGAAATCAAGGGAATTCCTCAAATATTATAGGTACAAAACACCACTGGAACTTCCAAACGGTCGGTACCTACTTATTTCAAGGGTGGCGATAAGATATCTCGATTAAGATAGTTGAGCAACTATGACGAAGCACATTTAGGTTTAAATATTATGACTATGACTTTCTCGCGGCGTTCCTTGCGGCGAGCTTGAAATATTTCAATAGTTTCTTATTAATTGAGAAGTGGGACTTCGTAATAGATTAATTAAGATCACCAAAACAGTACACAACATAATAAAAGTAAAAAACCCGCCTTCAAAAACGAAAAAAAATTAAATGGTAGGCAATAGGTAGGTCGGTAGGTTTAAATATTATGGGATGCTGACTTTAGCTGGACTGTCCTAAGCTTCCATTTTAAATCAAGTAATTTATTGCGTTTTTGAAGGCGGGTTTTTTGATTTTTTGAACAGTTATAAACTGCCATTTTGTTCGCTATTTTCGTCGCCAGTGACACCACCTTAGTACTAATTAATGATTTATCTCGTTTTATACCTATCGGGTAAAGCAATGTTATCATGGCGTTTTAGTCTGCACCTCTACTACTACACACTACACATATTTTTATGATTGAATATGAATCAGTGTTAATTTCGATGATCTTTAATCTATTAGAACCATTTTCTGGAACTAATGTCGTCAGTAACTTAAAAAATACTTAAAATAGTTAATTACCACACATTGTCATGTGTCTTTCATCATCATCATCATTATCAGCCGCAAGATGTCATCCAGCGGTTCTCCGTTTTCATGTCTCTAAGTAACATTAAATTTTCATGTTACTGTTTTTTTATTAAATGTGGTTCCGCGAAAAGTTTCAAATTTTGTGGTTAGTAACTATACAAAAAGTGTGCGAACCATTGTTGCATTAAATTATGAGTTTTAGATTAGAGACACGCTGTCACTTCAACGCGCAGGCGCTCCATCCTTCCAACTGTGAACATTCCGAATATTCTCCACGTCAAAGTTAAAGCCCGTACAAACATGACACAAAACGGTAACTATTCGTATCTAACTCCAACATGCCAGAAAACTTGGCGGATTATCCGTAGGTATACCCGCAAGCCTTGCTTTAAACTAGTTTGTTCTTGGAATTTGAACAATAACCATGAAGCGAGTGTAAGTTTGCTTCAGGTAGTTGGCTTTCACTATTAGGGCGGCCACATACACGTTTCGGAACGTTCAGAACGTAACGGAACGAAATTCCGAATGATGTGGCCGAACCTAGCTGCTTTGTATTCGAAATTCCCGTTCATTCGTAATTCATTAGTGCCCGCCCTTACGTAAGAAACGGAAGCAGGATTTTAGTACGTCGTGTTTTCTTTGTCCTTCTCGGAATTACTGTAAAATTGGTTGCGAAGCTTAAAATGAGTTGAGTAGACTACAACTTTTAATCATGTGACCATGTAGTCGAAAGTATTGTTGATAGAGCTTTATAAGTAGGTATGTGTAATGAATGATTATTGATCCGTTGCATTTGAGATAAACCATTTTTTTTACAGTCAAAATCTATTTCGCGTAGTTAGACTTGTCAGATTCTTAAATTGTAAAGTACGGCATAATGTCATAATTGAAAATATATACATTTATAAGACCCACACTGCTAAAATAGAAATTTATAAAGTACCTACACCTACCTAATAGTAAAAATGTATAAAATTTTGATACAAAGCACACAGACTGCAACTTAAAAAAGTAAGGTTGATGTGATCCAACATGCACATCAACGGGCACAACGCTCTTTAGCTCTATTTTCATATAATTTAAATCCCTGGAGGGAGTGTGATAATTTTTACATACCTACCTAGTACTATGTTAATGTACTATGTAACTTGATCTTCACACATAAAGCTTTTCAGGTAATTTCAGGAACTTGGCGGCTCACTGCCAATTCTCCTACGCCTTCAACTTAGTGCTTGAATTGAAAGTTGCCTCGATCGTAAATATGTTAGTAGCGCAAATGCAAGTAGATAATATCCAACGGATAAAATGATCTTATGCGTCATTTAATTCGGAAACTAGCAACTATCCACAACGTTGTTTTAATATAAGGATTGATCAGAAAACGTACGCGGTAGAGCAGAACTAAAACCGCCCCCGCAACGTCAGTTCCAGGGCAGCATTCCCTTAAAATAAATTTATAAAATACAGGTGTTCCACCGCCCCGTGCCGCGGCCGCTCCGGGCTCTGCGTTTGCGGATTCAAGGTGTTGGTGTAAATAAAATAAATTCATTCCTACTGCAGTGTGATAAGATCACCGGCCGGATAAACTGAGGTCTACTTTTGGTTAAAAACATGCTCGGAAATAACGGTTTTTCCTATTGAAGGACGGAAAGTGCATCATTTTACTCCCAGGATTAAAAAAACCATATGAAAACACTTTCCGTTGATGTCCATTTTGTATAAAATCGAAACTAATCGAAAGGACCTTGAAAAAAATCCTATACACCCAATTTGTGGGTGGGGGCGTGTGGTGCGGCGGCGGCTCGTCGTGCGTGGAACTATCTCAACTAATACTCGTAGTTTTCAAACAAACATTCTCTCCGATTTTGTCAAAGGCTTTTAAAAATTCTTATAATCATGTATTTGTATCATTTTCTCGCATTGTTTGAGAAAAGCATTATATATGTCTCGGCGGAAACGAAGATTTCCTGACTCGTATTTAAGCAGGCCTCGCTATTGCTCGGCCTGCTAACCATCTCGTCGGGAAATCCCTTACTTTCCGCGCCTAGGCAATAATGTACTATTGCAGACGCCGACTACAGCCAAGCATGACACTGAGTAAGGGTTAGAATAGTACATTGTTGCCTAGGCGCGGAAAGTAAGGGTTTTCCTGAAGAGGTGGTTAGTAGGCCGAGCAACAGCCAGGGACCGGAACCGCTTAGCGCGAAAGGGGTTTTTGATATGCTTTTTGATAGACTTGTTGTTACAAACCCCAAGGTGCGCTGAGCTTATCGTCGACTTAGCTCAAAGAAAGGGCAACCCAACGATACGGTTAATTCGACTAAGCGCTAAGCTTATTCCAATACCCTATTGTCTGTCACCTTATACAAGCTTATTCGAACGGTTTCAAGCTGGTTTAACCTCTATGAGCAAGAGTTTAGACGTGTTATTGAATTACCTAACAATTGATAGGGTGGCGGCAGGCAGTAGCCGCTTAAGCGAGACGGCTAGAGTTCGCCCGAATGCGCAAAAAAGAGAGAGGCGATCGATGTGGTAATACCCAGTCAATGCTAAGCGCTTAAATATTAAACTACCGAAACCCTAATGAACCGGGTAAGCTCTTTGGATGCGGTTAATTACTTCAAATGGGTTCGCCCTAACGTTAAGGTGACTCAATCATAGCTAAGCACATCGATTGGCTAACCGAATGATAGGCTAAGCCTATTGATAGGGTTAATCAAAAGAAGGGGTTTTCCGGTCCCTGGCAACAGCGAGGCCTGCTAAAATACGAGTCAGGAAATCCTCGTTTCGGCCGAGGCATACATAATGCTTTTCTCAAACATGTGAGGAAATAATACAAATACATTTCTAAAAAGCAAGTAATTTAATTTAATTCACATTAAAAGTTATGTTGGTCATGTTTGGGCAATTTGTAAATAAAAACTTAATAGTTTTTAATATAGGCGGTGTGGTACCTATTTCGTCGCTTTCGTCGCTTGAGCTCATTTTTTATAGTAGGTAAGTATTTCACACAACCAATAGTTTAATATTCGGTTTCACAATTATATTATGCAGAATGAACGAATGTTACCGACTGTCAATTGTTTTTAAATACTAACCATAATAGACATTGGAATGCAAATTCAAAAAGAAACACACGCACTGTGCTAAAAAAGCAAGCAGTTACCTTGGCTGTTTGGAATTTTTGTCTTGGTCCTTTTGATTTTGTATGCAAATAGACAGCATTTTTAAGAAATATATGGACATAGACGGAAAGTGTTTTCATATGGTTTTTTTACTCCTAGGAGTAAAATGGGGCTCTTTCCGTCCTTGTGATTCAATCGGAAAACCGTTTTTTCCGAGCAAGTTTGAGAAAAGTATATTATTATTTCCATAACTTGGACTCAGTTTACTGTTTAAATATATATTTTTTAACTTCATGTGTTATGCGTAGATTTATTAGCTATCTTGGTAATGAGACCAGACAGCTCTAATAGGGTAAAGCTATAGGCCCTTGAAAAGCGGGACGCCCCGCAGAAATTGAGTCGTCTGGTAATACTAATTAGCACTAAGAGTCTGAACGGGTGATCCAATTATAGTCCACTGCTGCAACCAACTAGGAATTGCGTACTATAACTATCAATATTGAATGCGAATTTATTTATTTATTTATGTATCTTAGTCGTCAGGGTTTGCATCGTGTTGGTCGCCTCGAGAGTGTATGAGCCTCAGAACTCATTTACCATCGGGTGACCTGTGTCCTCGTTTGGCTTGCTCAAGCTATAAAATAGTAATACTCATGACTTCGTAAACTGACGGTTATATAAGTGGTTGGTAAATAGCGTCAGTCCTGTAGTATTTAGAGCACCCATACCCTACTGCCCTGCTCTACTTTTACACTAACTAGAACTAGTTGAATATTTAACTGATCATAGTTGAAAAGCTTTTGTTACGTATGTTTAGTCATGTGAACCACTTTGTGAAACACCAGCTGTATCTGACACGTCTCTAATACTATACTTCATTTAATTTAGAATGAGAAACCACAACAACATTATATTGCGGCTCGTGAACTGTAATCTCTTTACAATTTGTACTAGAGTAACAATTGACGACACGCAAATAAAGTGACATTAAAATTATTTTATTTTGCGGCTCCCAGACTATTGTACTGTACTATTTGCTAGGTAATAAATAGTTGACCAAACGCAATATAATGTTATTGTGGTTTCTCATCCTAAAATAAATGAGCTATAGACCGTGCCAGATATTATCGAGCCTAATTTTAAATGATATTATTGCCGGTGACTGAAACACATCACGGTGCTAATATCAATAATCTCAATTGTGATACCATTTTATAATCTCCATTACACAGGCCATTTTTGTAAGAAAGCAGTACTACAGGTTTTTATACTTTTTCTTACACAGTGTGATGTCAAACATGGCGAAAAAAAACCACAGATTTCTAAACTTTAAATTTCACTTGAAAAATTTAGAAAACTTCTACTTATTTATTAATTTTGGGTCTTAAAGCAAATTTAACCAGCATTCTTTCACAGCAAATGAAACTGAAAAATTCTAATAACTATTGTGGCATCGAAAACGGTGGCATAGGGCACCGCATTTCCGAAATTTAGAAAAGTTTTTCTGGTTTTCCGTGCGACTTTTACTAAACATGAATTATCATATTTTCAACACTCCTGAGCTAAGCTATCCAGCCCTGTAAAGGAGTCGACTATATCCTGGTCACCCTATATACATACATGTATTATTTACACTACCCGATTTCCTCTTTTAAAAATTCTTCAGCCCAGCCTAGAAACCTTATCAAAAGTCTATCTAATCATCGTATTACGGCGGAGAGATTTCCCTGGGCATTGGAAAGGACGCACATTCACCCGGGGGCCGCTCGACTTATTGAATTATTGAAATTTACTCAGCCTTTACCCTAAACAAACCTTATGGTTTAGGGCTTTCGGATTAGAGATACTTGCTAAGAAACGGTATTTTAATGAGATAATCGGATTTAAGCATTATTTGTTTCCCGTTGACACTATAATTTGTTAGAGATTGAAAAACGGAGTTGGTTATTTTGTTCAGTAATGGAACTGAGGCAGTGTTATGAGCTGTTTAAACCAGCCTAGTTCCAGTTTATAAAGTATAGAGCTATAGGAGTTCAAAATCTCTGTCTGTTTTAGCCGCCTGGAACTTGACAGGTTTTGACAGCTCATAAGTGTTTTATGAGCTGTCAAAACCTGTCAAGTTCCAGTCGGCTAAAAGATACAGAACCTCAGTTTCGTAAGAACAGTCAATATAAATGTTGAGTATCTTTAGCTAAGAACCGTCTGATTTAAAATGTCATGCTTCTGAGTATAGTTTGAAGTTTATTGTGACAAGGAATTACAATGCTTATCATTTTCTTCTATGTAATAATACTTACCTTTAGGGGGTAAAGTTACATTTTTTATTAAGTTTTATTTGCTTTGTAATTTTTTCCTATATTGCTCTAGTGGCCCTCACCTAAGGAATGGTGTTACGAGTATTCCTGTAATGCGCTTAAATAGGCCGCAGTCGTAGTTTGAACTGTCTGATCACAAGCATTACGTAGCATTACCCTTCCGACTTAGTCGCGGTAATGATTTAACCAGCCTGCAATCCCTTCCCCCCCTTAATCACCAATCACTGCGCCTCATTACTCATTATAAACCCAATTTAGTGGCTATAATTAGTGGTATATGTTCTATGCATTCGATCTCGGAATAAATTGCAAATGCATTTTTTAATATTGTTTTTGAAGAAATCACGGATTTTATCTGTTAGCTCACGTGACAATTACGATGGAACTTATAGGTCGAAAGCTGTTGCGGAATCAGAAAATGTGCCGTAATTTTTCTTGAAACGAACTTCCAGGAAATATGGTCCGGCGGACAGTTAGCTCGCAAAGTAAATAAATAATATTTCCTGGATAAGTATGTTGTTTTAACATTTTATTATAGCGGAGCAATCTAATAAATTGTTACGTTCCTAAGCACACAGCAGTCGTCTACTCTAGATTATGTCCCTCCGTTTGGTACTTAATCAGTGACCCACATACATCTCAGTGTTAATCAAAGTTTAAATTAATTGATTTACGAGTGTCTTATTATATTAACTACTGTTTCTATCTACATTGTATTTCATTCATTGAGGCCTCTTTGCTTGCGTGTCTGTGATTACTGATTTGTTTACCCCGCGTTGCTAGGATGATAATTAACACTTCTAGCGCCAAGAACTCAATATTCAAGTAAAACTTACATGAAATACGAAAAGGTAGATATGTCTCTTCGACCCGTCTAAAATACTTTTAGAGTTCTGTAGTCAACAAGGAACCCTTATAGTTTCGCAATGCCAGACTGACCGCGGTTTAACTTAAAAACTTTGTAACTACGAAGATGAAATTTGGCATAGTAGACTTGATTGGTTCCCAAGATACTGGCTACTAAAAGTGATTATACCTACTAAAAATCTAAGAAAATTAGTTCGTACTTGTTGTTACTGGAGATATTGTTCCTGTGTTAGGAACGGTTTCGGAACCCTACCATGCCCAATAATGCCCATAGGTAGGTCCGACATGCTCTCATGCCCGGTTTTTTTGCATATAAGGATAGCGGCCGTGTTAATGCACTGATCTTGACTAAGATGTCCGTCTGAAGACACATCAAAGTAAAGGTCACATCACAGGAATTTGAAAACTGATATTTCTATCACTTTATTTATACGCCCCTAGGATAGTTAAGAAGGTTTATTTCGGATTTGAAATGTAGATGGCTTGATCAATATTATGCATTGAACGTTGCCAAAACATGATATGCAAACAACCATGAGTTCCATGCATAATGATCAGATTGCATCGTTGAATAGATTTTGTAACATTATACTAAGGGCGGTATTCTTTTGAGTAAAATCGACATTGGAGTCGTTTTCAGGGTTTTTAAACACAAAAGAACCGAATTCAGCGTGGGATTTTGGATAAAAAAGGCGGATGTCACTTAAGTGAAAAATTCGCCATCAAGAGGCGTTTACGATAAATTTTGGATCCAAGATGGCGGATGTCACTTTTATGTCAAAAGTCTTGTTTGGAGTGATTTTCGGGGTTTTCGAACGTTCCCCTGGTGTCCCGAACTACGCGCGCTCAAAAAGCGGTGTGTCCCATGGGTATCTAAGACCCCGACCGGCAAACGACTTAATTTTCTTTTCTCGACCTATATCCACTTACTGATACACTTTTATGCATAGAAACGTACATTTATAGAAAAATGAAAATATAATCTATCCTTTTATGTCAAAAATTAAACGAAGTACGGTGGATAATTTAGTATATGCAGCTAATTGATTTCAGAGAAAAGTTAAATTAAGGCAGTTTCCTAAAAAAATACTTCACAAAAGTTTTTTTTTTAAATTTCTGTTTCTCCGTATTATATTCTATATGAAAAAATACTATAAATCACATAAAATAAAATATATGTCATCACACATTCATTCACGCAACGATTGCATAAAGTAGAGTTAAGTTCACCATGAGTTCATATTTAGATTTTTTCCGTTTAAGTGTGGTTGATGTCCGTTTGTATCTAGTTCACACTGAATGCATTGACATACAATTCATGGGATTTTATGTATTAATGTCAAAGACTAAGGACAGAAAATCTAATCATGTCGTGCCGGCAGTCATGACTGGTCGATGGGACACAAGGAGTTAACTCCTTATGTCAACAGTCGTTATCGGAGTCATTTTCGGGGATACCGAACTCTGTTAAACCGAATCCAACATAGTATTTGGGATTCAAGTTGGCGCATGTCACATTTTCGGGGTCTTCGTAAGCTATAAATCCGAATATAGCACGAGATTTTGGATCCGCGATGTCAAATATCACTTTTAAACTTTACGCTCAAAAATAGGCATGCTTTCTTTAAACCCATCTATGACTGACTGACAAACAACGCACAATCTAAGCCGTCTGGCTAGGGCGCACCAAAAAAGAAATCGAAACCCAAGAGGGAAAATTAGAATGAGAAGCTAGGAATATTAATTTTACGCGGACGAAGTCGCGGACGTCGTCACTGGTACTAGTCGACACGGGGCGTATTGTGAGGAGTTCCTCTCTCTGCAGCCCTTACCACCGTTAGCTTTGAATGACGATTTAAAAGCATTTGATTGTTAATTTCTAAATCTATGCACATAATATTGCTTTAGTAATACGATTTAAAAAACATAATTAATTTGACATGGAAGCAGGATTACAATAAAACCTGCTATTTACCACAATCTCACTTTACGGGAAGCGATGATGTCTTTCAATATGGAACATGTTTCTTGAAAAATGCCTGTTATAATAACATTAGGGTAATTTGTATGATCCCCCACTGTAATTACCTGTTGGCTCCCCTTCTTAAATCAACCTTTGCCCCAAAAATTTACTGTCCAAAAAAAAAAGGTTTCCGTAGGATGGTCAACGCGGCTTGAGGTTTCTTATACATACTCGTACGTGTATTACATGTGCAATTTTGCAACGCTTGCACGCCATCATGGCTTGGCACGCGACGTTATTAATATTCCTGACAAATTATACGGTTAATATAATACCTGCGCCAAATTTAACAGCATGTTACGAAAATATATTAAGCTCTACCTAGTTATAATAATCTGCTTTGCAGCCGTTTGAATGGCTTTTTTCACGACATTAAAAATGCAGCAGGCAACCGATAAATGTGCATTCAAACAGCATGTATATTAAAATATTTATCTTTTTAAAAGGTAAGTAGGTGTACTTAATAGACCAATGCGATACATTTCAATGTTCTGTGTTATTATTTTATTTATTTATTTTATGGCATAGGAAGGCAATCGAGCACACAGGCCACCTGATGGTAAGTGGAAACTGAGGACTAAGATGGAATGCCTCTATGCTAGTCATTTCACCGGCTGTATTATCCCCAAACCGGAACACAACAATGCGAACACTGCTGCTTGGCGGTAGGTTAATGAGTAAGATTATGAATACGCTCAAAATGTAAGTTAAAATTAGTAAAAAGTTGAAAAACAGAATAGTAATAATAATACACAATTAAACTTTCCGTACAAATAAAACAAGCACTAACGATACGGCACAAAAAGCTCAAGTACAGCCCTTCTTGCATGTAGTTGTAATGTAACACATCTGTAAAGGCCGTTCGACATTTATTTGAAATTTGACGTAAATCCCATATTAATTTTGTACACAATTACTTGCGCTTACGCTTACAACAACTTACGCTTTTTGATAGAAAAGCGGTCTTGAAGTATTTTGTATTTATTTTCCCTCGCCGGCATAAACTATTGAACGTGGGGAATCGGGGAGGGTCATTTTTTTTTTTTAATAAAATGCGGTCCGCATGAGTCACTGGGTTTAATATTGCATTTAGATCCTATGCATTCATTCTGAGCCCTAATTACATACAATTTATATGTCCGCATAATTTCCCCAGAATAGAATACGGATCGCCGCCGATGAGAATCGATTTTACGTAAGTAGTGTTGCCAAGCGTCCGGATAAAACCGGGCTTAGTTAGGCTTTTTGATTGCGTGTCCGGCCAAAATAAACAGTGTCCGGCTGTTGTTAGGCTTTTTACATTTTCTAAACAAGCGAGCGCCGAGCGTAGTTGAGCGCCGAGCGTGGCTGAGCTCAGGCGAACTTCGCTCTCACAGAGACACAATAATGTAGGGATTGTAGGTTGTCCGGCCTTTTTAACCAAATGTCGGGCCGAACTGGCTAGTCTGTCCGGCTATTAGGTTTGGCGACCTGGCAACCCTATACGTAAGTATGGTACGCCGTGAGTAATGATGGTTGATTTACTACTTTGTATATAACTTGTATTTAAGGCATATGCATATCGTCGGTGATACTGTAAAACCGCGTAACTTACAAATTTATGATAGAGCAAAATTTAACCTTACAGTCTTATTTAAAAGGTGCATTTTGCTCCATATGAAAAATGTTACTTACGCGGTTTTACAGTTTCACCGACGATATTTATGTTTTTCTTATTATTATTATTAAGTGGTGTGCATATGTATACATTCAATTTGAATTTTCCATGTCAGTTAATTGTCTACAATAAGTCGAAAAAATTTGGTTGTATCCGTGTCATTGTTACTTGTTCGATGCGTTACACTGTCAAATAAGGAGCGCTTATTAACCAATAAAAACTACTTAAATAAGACCTAAAGCTTTGCTATATCAATAACAATCCATCAAAAGTATTTATGAACTTAGCATGTCCTAGTTTAACGAGTAGTTATTTATTCTCTATGTGTAAATAAGTACTTACAAGTATATAAGTATAAGCACTCATGGAACAAGGACTAGTTTGGGACTTGGCCAATTTGTGTAATATTTTTTTACATAATTCTTACAAACGTTCGTTGTAAATATTTTCTTCTTTACTACTTCCTTGACATGAAATAAAATGACCCTGCCTTGTTTGCATTTACAATATTTATCAGCACGTTGTCGTCGTGCCGACGCACTGACGCGTACAGGCTATAAGAAATAGAACAAACATAGAACAAACATGGGTGCGGCGTCGAACCTGGCCGTTTCACGAATCCATCACGATCGATTCAGGTCTTCAAACTAGACCAGTGGACCAATTTTTAGCGACGTTACCCTTTTAACCCTATACATATTTTACGGACAGAGAAACTAAACACAACCTAGAATTCGTTTCTTTAACAAGAAAAATACGGGCCCTTTGCCTCACTGCTCCACGTCTTGCACTTTGAGAATAGCTTTAAATTACCAAAACAATATATTCATTAAGTATTCATTGGATTCGCTACCGTCCTCTAAGTAAACATAGTTGTATTGAAGAGGTCGCCAAGACAGCGGGTGGGTGGTAGTGACAAGTGTCGGGTTATGTAGGTGAATAAACTGCATTAATAGGACATTGTCGCGACGGGCCGGCGCCAGCGATATACACCCTCCAATTATATCTTTAACACTGTTCGTTTTATACACCTGAGGGAATAACGTAACCATTTACTAACTATAGGGTTTCGATAACGTCGGACCTCTATTTTACAAAGCTAATAGTGACATGTGACAGGTGATAATTTGGTCATTTACATTATAAGTAAGCGAGATTGTAAAATAGGATCAGGTGTCCATTGATATCGCTGTTTAAAATAACGTAACGCGTGGCGTATGTGTAAGGTAGGTTTTGACTAGTGAAGCGTGTCGAATAGATGCGTTAGTTCTCGCGAAACACCAATCTAGAAACGGAGTGGAATTCAAATCATGGCGCCCTTACGTGGTACATCAAAAATCCTATCCAAAAACATTCTGCTCGTATTAACCTCGAATATTTGAATAGCATTCATTTGGAAGGCGGAATAGAACCGGCCGAATTGAGTTTGGTACCGCAGTGTTATGTAAGAGTACCGCTCGATATGGGCTACCTACATAGGTACGGCCAACTTACGACGTCTGGTCATGCCTCTTTATGCCGTCGGGGGAGGGAAAGCTTTCGCTGGAAATTGGTGGAAATTTTGGTGGCATTTTTCCACGTTTTAAATATGAATGTTTACAGGTTTACAATATCAGGCTGCTTTTCGCGTTAATTTCGAATGCAATTTACTACTTTTTGATTTTGCATTGTTGTAGACGTGTACAAATGCGCTGTTGTAAGGTAATTTCATTTTGTGCCGCAGTATTATGTAAGTTTCGGTGAAGTAGCGGTTGGGATGTCATGTTCTTTGTGTTTAAACACGAATTATCCACTTAGGTAAACAACTGTGTAAAAGCGCTACATTGTTAGGAATTAGGTACTCCTAAACATATGTATATTATAAAATTAGAAAGCGTATTTTGTTTACATTTATTAAGACTGACGTTACAAATGTTACCACTGTTTGTGTTAAGTAGTGTCTGAGAAGATAGAGAAATTATTAATAAATTCATTCAGAACTACGCGTGTTGGTGTGACAATGTTATTTACATAGATTTTATGATTTTACTTAGAAATTTCACTGTAACTAAATTGGAATATTTAGGAAAATTGTCTGTTCGAAAGTTTTGACGAGAAACCCGGAAGTTACTTAAACCATGGCCTTTCCTCTCGATTACGTAATAACTGAAAGGGGAGCGATTCGTTTACGAACTTTCGAATTTACGCCCTCGGAACAGCACATCTGTTTATAATCATAACCTGTTTTATTTTTAAAGTGTAATATTCCTGAAATTGTCAGCTGTGCAAAAAGTAAATATTTAGTCAGCGGTTTAAATTAATGCTCTTACATAAATTTTGTTAGATTAAATTATAAGGGACCGTTATATTTAACTTTTTTAATTTTCGCCTTTATTGAAGTCATAATTAGAAATCCCAAACAATAATTGTCTATTCTAAAAGAAATAACAAAAATACAATATTTGCACAATAATGTTTTCAGTATTATCTACGTTAGTACGTTATTAAAGGAAACGAATACGAATTAAAACGTTTTTATGGATTGTAATGCAGAAAAAACGAATTGTTGTCGATAAACACCGCCCTATAAATATTTGCAACACTTGGCTACGATAGGTAGTGTGGTTTAAAGTTAAAATCGAATAAGCTCGTAGTTGCAACAAACATCGGAGTGTTTCATACAGAAATGACATTTAGTTTTCCTTAATACCACTGTTTGAACCACTTAGTAGGTGCAATCGCGAATGCCAAAATTCCGACAGCTTCATTTGTATGTTATGAAACTTATGAAAAACCGACAACATTGATCGCGCGTTAAAACACATTTGCTAACTTTTGACCAAACCAACTCCAAATGTTGATCTTTGATCAAGAGATTTTGATCTTATGATGGAATTTTACAAGCTTCTAATGTCAGGACGTCATGCATGCAGACACAAATGAATCAAGCATTTAGGTTTCTTGACACCCAACCCGCTGACCCGCCGCCACAAATCGGCGGTTTTACTTTTCACCCGATTCTCTTAAAATTAAGTCATCAAAAACCGGCCGCCAGGCTGTGTCAGCGGGTCGACGGGTTGGGTGTGTAGAATAATTTAAGACAAATCATCGACAGTTCGGTCAACAGTCGACTGTGAAGTTCAAATTTTAACATCTCTTGACCGCTTGTTCCAGCTACATTTACCCGACCATGGATGAGTTGGCCAACCAGTTGAACTACGTGCTGGGCCACTTCGGGATTAAGTCCTTTATTGGCTTCGGCGTCGGCGCGGGCGCTAACATCTTCGCGCGTTTCGCTCTCTCCTACCCCCAAAAGGTAAAATTTATATTTATGAGTATTCTGAAGTTAAAAGATTCCATACAAAATGCTATTGCGTTTACCCTTAAACCTAGTCCAATTATTCCGTTTTTTTCTCGATGAAAAACAGACCTATTTTTTCATAATGACATCAACAAATTAAAAATCGGAAAAACGGAGTTTGATTTAGGTTATGGTCGGACCTAATTAATATGAAAAAAAAAATACAGCTAGGTACGCGATTTAAGCCTCGGTTTACAATCGGCCTTTACCACTGAAAGTAGGCACAGGAACTGGATTTTTATTGAAGAACAATCCTTGGGTGCAATTTAAAAGGATTTTTCGAAAATCGACCCTCAACGGCAAGAAATAGGATAAGCGGAAAACGGATTCTACGCATACGAAGTCGCAAGCGTCCTCTAGTTTGTTGATGTCATAACGAATTAAACTTACTCAGAATCCGAGGAAAAAAGTTTCGAAGTTTTCGTAGCTTCGAGGGTGGATTGAAAAGTTCTGATCCTGGTAAAAAAAAGTAACGGGCTCACTTTTTATAACAATTTTATTTTTCGACATATTCTCCATGAAGGTCAATGCACTTAGTCCACCTCGCCTCCAACTTCATTATCCCATCAAAAAAAAAAGAATCGCTGAGGTCGTTAAAATATGAGTCTGCTGCTTCTTGTACCTCCATATTTGTCGAAAATATTTGTCCTCCCAAGTGTTTTTTGAGGTTTGGGAAGAGATGATAATCGGAAGGAGCTAGATCCGGCGAGTAAAGGGGATGCGGCAGCACTACAAATCCACAATCATATATTTGTGCCATTGATTTCGCCGAAGTGTGAACGCGAGCGTTGTCTTGGTGAAACAGTACTTTTTTCGACAGCATTCCAGGTCTCTTTATTTTAATTTCCTCACGCAGACGACGTAAAAGAGCGCAATAGTAGTCCGAATTTATTGTTTTGCCCTTTTCGAGATAGTCTATCATGATATTCATGATAACCCCCCTGCAGTCCCAGAAAACTGAGGCCATTACCTTATTAGCTGACAAAAAATCGTCGGAGTCACGTTGAAACATCCATAAACAATCTTGGGAAATTGTAACACGTACTCGTTTGTTCTCGACTGAAAGCAGTCTAGGCACCCACCTGGTTGACACCTTAGAAAATCCAAGAACATCGGTGATGATGTTCTGTGCCCGCTCATAAGAAATACCCATTGCTTCCGCTATCTCCACAATCTTCAATCGCCTATCCTTCATTATCGCATCTAATATATTATTGACATTTTAGTCCGTAGTAGCCGTCAACGGCCGCCCACTCCTAGGCTCGTCTTGAACAGTCTCCCGGCCACGTTTGAAACCAGCTACCCATCTTTTTATGGTAGCATACGATGGAGCAGATTGCCCTTATGTTTGATTCATATCTTAAAATATTTGTTTTGGTGTTAACCCCTTCTTTTGCAAATATTTCATGACAGAACGGTGCTCAATTTTATCCATTACTTGAAAAATCAGTGACCTTATGTAGCAGTTCCAGCATAAAATGCAAAATTGTGACAGGAAAAAAACAAAAGATAGTGCATAATGGCGACTAAATATGGCACTTTGACCTGCCAGTATTTATTTGTTTTTTTTTTATTATATTCAACCCTCGTATATTCAAATTACCTGCTATATAGGATGCAGCTAAATCATACTCGTACAAAACTCTAAACATGATGCGAAAACTCCCCTCGTCTTCATACCATTATATTTGTATCTCTCGAGGCTTGTGTCGATAGATTATAAAAACAATACACATTTAGCAATATACATTTCAATATCCCTTTTTGTATTATGCTCAAGATCTATTTTAATATTGTCCAAGTCCAAGTCTTATTAGATGAAATGGTCGCTACAGTTCTTGTTTTGCTCACAAAACTTGAGTGAGACGGGGACTTGTGGACCAAATTGAATCGAAAAGTTTCGTACCAGTTGCTGCATGTACTGAAACTTTTCAGTCTACCTATTCGCTATATTAAATTTGATATCAAATATTTTTTATTGAATAAACAGCTGGCTGGGTGAAGGTCGTCTCCTATTCTTATCTTAGACTATAACTAAATGAGAGCAACAAAAACTACTCTAGTTGCCGGTGGTTATGGGCGGTGGTGATTTAGATTAGGTAACCCGCATGCTCGTTTTGCATTATTAAATGTCTTGCATTCGTCCTTTTTTTTAAAGGCCCAATTCGTCTGTTTCAGGTTGACGCCCTAGCTCTGATCAACTGCACTTCCAACCAATCCGGCTGGATCGAGTGGGCCTACCAGAAGATGAACACTCGCTCGCTGCGCGCACGCGGCATGACCCAGGGCGTGCTTGACTATCTTATGTGGCACCACTTTGGAAAGGTATAATAAATTAATAGCATTGTTAAGGTACACGAGCATACGGATCCCTCTATAGTAACCGGACTCTGATCTCTGACCAAATTATAAACTATAATGGAATGCCTCTATGCTAGTAATTTGACCAGTTGTCATACACTGAAAATATAACAAAAGGTGGTAGCGATCCGGACCTATCCTGCACAAATTGACAAGCGAGTATTAATTATAATAATCTGGTTTTCATACGGTGCGTTTAATTATCACAACAACGGACAAATTGCAACGCTTACACGAAAAATTTGAAGTTGAACACTATACAGAGCGATTATAGTTGTGGTTCATGCACCGCTTTACTAAGTAGCAGCTTCACTCAAAAAACATCTGAAGTCGCTGATTGACATCTGAAAGCCGCTGCGCGCTTTAAGCCCTCGAACATCGGCGCGATGACGCCGACCATGGATGGATCGCCGCGCTCCATGTTCGAGCCGCTACGGCACGCCGCCTGTCGGTATCAACTGAGCGCGAGTGCAGCACGCGCCGAAGTTCGAAGGCTTGGAGCGTGCAGTCGATAGAGGCTTTAGTCAAGCACTACTGCTCCCCGGTGCCTGTAAATTTTGTTTTTCATATTTTCAATCCTCGACGGCGCCAGTAATTACAGTTGCAAGGTTGGTTTTGTGAAGGTGAAAAACATACAATTATATTATTATAAATGCGAAAGATTGTGTATGTGGTTGGTTACTCGTTCGCGTTAAAAGGGCTGGATGGATTTCGATTAAATTTTAATTTGGTGACATAAAGGCTGCCTTTTATCTAGATGTCTATAATACCTTACTAAGCGAATTATCAAAATTTTAAAATAAAAGCGAATTTATTTTGCGACTGCTTGCAACTTCCGCGCCTAAAGGAACAAGGTACTGACATTATTTTGTTGCAAGAAAATTAAAGTTCAGTGCATACAAACCTTTGCTTAATTTTACATATAGAATTTGGTTTGCGCTGTCAAATGTGGTTGTGTATTAAAACGATTAACCTAAAATTAAATAAGGACAATTTCTAGTTTTATGTATCAAAACTCTAACCCCCTTCATAAACTTAATAGGGCTTTGTATTCTCTTTCGTGCATTTTTATAAAGGCCAGCGTTTCTAAACATTTCAGCCGCCAATATTTTAAAAATTATTCGGATTCGATTGTACAATTATTATTTTACTAGACATATGGAACTGCTTATGATTGGAGCCGGATGGTGGAGAAAGATCTCGATTGTTAACCGATGTGCTACCAATTTAATAAATAAAATATAAATGCCTATTGTTTCACTCCATTCAAACTTAATTATACTTGATCAGGCATATGTAGCATTTATAATAATTATAGATAATTATGTTTTATGTCATAAATTATTTGATTTTTTTATTTAATGCTATCTGTTTTCCATACGAAGTGTCAATCGACCTTTATTGTGTTTTATCTATACTAATATACACAAAACTAGCGCAGTTAGGTGGTATAATGTAGTTCTAAAGTTTGAGAACCACGTAGCGGATGCGTAAAATGATCAAATCAAGAGTCTTAGTTCGGTAAATGGTACAAATGAGGTCCAAAAACCTTTAAAAATAATTTTACCATCTCTAACCATACAATTAAATGATGATACACTTATCAAAGTTACCATTATACTATTAATCATAATCGTATAAATGTCCCAGACCTTATTAAAAAAATAAACGTACATCCAGGTCTTAAGTGTTAGGGAAAATGTACATTTATTTACCTTATACATTGCATTTTATAAAATCGTTATGCAAGCAAGATTGGGTATACATACCTTTCATTGGAAATAATGTATCTGTATAGTATGTTTTTCTTATCTATATCTCCTTCAATGATGTTTCGTATAATCTATGGCAAATTGTTGCATGGGATAACGTAGCGTTTTTAGCGATACTGCGATTAAAATTTAGTACTTTAGTGCGATTTGCAGGGCTTCCGCACTTTTTAAGGTGTTTAGCTGCCATGCGATTTGATATTCGATTTACAAACAACAGTAAATTGGTGTAGTTTGCTTAAGGCCCCGCTTCTGGTTAAGCCTTCAAAATCGCTCATACGTGTGTTATCCGGTTTCTATTTGTCTGCAACACTAGCATGAGCAAAAATTATGGACTTGAACTCCAATAAAAATACTGAGTACTAACCAAATTTAATTATGTGATGAATTTAAAAACGACCAAAATAAAGATGCGTCAATATTTGTCAAACTATTAACGAGGTCCGTTTTCGTGGATGGAAATTTTGTGAAAACGACCAGCTATTAGTGTTACACAGGCTGTCCTAGAAGAGTCAAAGTTTAGGAATGAAATCGAGAAATACTTAAGTGGTTTAGAAAGTATGGATTTATTTTGAATGCGTTATTATTTTGGAATTATAGTGTAATTCAATACGTTGCTACATTATTGAGGGTTGGATATCAAGTCTTAGAATAACGAATTATAGCTATTTTTAGCGAGTATCATTAATCATTCTTGAAAAGTTAAAACCATATTCTGGCCCTGCCCTATTTACGCCAAATTCTGGGACAACCTCTATTATCGTCCTTATCTACTACACAGTCCTTGGATACCTTAAAATTAAAAAGTACAGGTGGCGAAATAACAGTGTTGTATCCTCCTAATGCCAACCATACAACGAAATTCGCCAATGGAATATGAATCTATTGTGAATGAAGTAAAGTCAATTTTCTAATTTGACAATTTGTCATAAAAACAAAAGAAATTCTACTTTACTTCCTTTTCACTGGGTCAGAATTTCAATGGCCGTATTATGTACTATTTTTAGTACAAGGAACCTCAGGAGGTTATTGATAGAATCCTAGTTTAAAGTTTAATACTTTCTAACTACACTCCTTAACTCCTTTGCGATCTAGACTGTAATATGATACCAGGTTACCTTCCTAAAGCTTCACCTTTAATCTTCCACAGTTCCCTGAAGAACGCAACCACGATCTGACCCAAATGTACCGCATGCACTTCAACCGCAATGTGAACCCAACCAACTTGTCCATGTTCATCGACTCGTATCTGCAACGCACGGACCTGGGCATCTCTCGTGAGACCGACACCATCAAGGCCCCGGTGCTGAACATCACTGGAGCCCTGTCCCCGCATGTGGAGGACACTGTGACTTTCAATGGGCGGCTGCATCCTAATAACTCCACTTGGATGAAGGTACGTGACAGGTGTTATAACTAGGGTTAGTACTTTTGGTGGCATATCGTGGTTCTAGAATCCATGGAGTCGCTATTTCCTAATTATTATGATACATGACCAGGGATCGGAAATTCGGATCGATATTTACCTAAAGTTGGCAAAATCCCGGAAAAAGATAGGCAAACATGGCGTCGGCTTCTTAAAAATATTATTTTAATAATATAAGTTCCGGGATTCTGGGATTCTACAAAATGTTAATATAATAATTACTTTACATGTAGGATAAAACATACAGTCAAATTCGTTAGGTTAATGAGTTATAGGTAAATTAAATAACATTTGGTAAATCTATATATGAAAAATTACTTCAAACAATTAATATAAATAATTGATTATGAATTAATGCCGGTGCAATTTATTTATTTTGAAATCCCAGAAATTTTAGTAATGAATTCTATGATTGAGTCCGCCTCCATACAACTGAACAACAAAGCCGATGCGAAAGTATAGGTAAATATCGATCCGAATTTCCGATCCCTGTACATGACACTTTGATTTTGACCTTTAGTATGGTCATAATATTTCAAAATGAACAAAATATATTTTCAGTTTGGTAATTCCATACCTACTAATATTTGCTTGTTTGTAACGCTTTCTCAGTAGAGATATCCTTCATACCAAAATTAATTTAAATTTGTTTTAGCTGTTTAATGAATAAAAATATTTTGAAATATTAAAACACTGAAGGTCAAAATCAAAGTGTCATGTATTATAATAATGAGGAAATAGCGACTCCTGGGATTCTAGAACCACGATTTGCCACCAAAAGTCCTAACTCTAGTTATAACTCCTTATATTTTTCACCTAAGAATAATAAGTTACATCATCGGTCGGGCCGTTTAAGAAATATCAGCTCTAAAAGAAGGGATCGCCATTATATAGGGGTTGTTATCCATTCAGAATAATATTTTTTTTTTTTTCTTTTTTTCAACCTACTATAGATTGTTAAGTTTTAGCGACACCTAAATAAAATTAGGTGGTTTAGAGGCCACTGTGGAATCGGGTCCATTGGTTGTATAAGATTTTAGCATTGCTCGGTATACCTTGTAAAGGTTTTTTTTTCTCAAGTTATCTTACTACAGAGAAGCTGTATGTACCTACATGTTTCTGCTACCGCATTGTTACATTGTTTTTTATAAATTTCGTTTTTTTAATCATCTTACTACAGACAGGCTGTATAGGTTTCTGCTACTGGTCCATTAATATAGTTAGGTTTTCAAATTTCTTTTCCTTCCTCGTGTTGACATGTGTCACTAGGGATCTTTAGGGCTCAGGTCAGGGCTGCAAAGAGGATCAACGTTTTCCTGTTTCAAAAAATCATTCGTCTTCCGAGCCGTATCTCACATTATCGTGATTTAAAATGATGCGACGGTGGGGGTTATTTTTTCGGAGTTCGGCTATCAACAAATTTTCTGGCAAATAAACCGTGATATACCAATCAGCGGTAACCGTTCTGCGTTCCTGTAAAGGAATAGTGGCGAACACCCCTTTATCACGACACGTTGCGGGAGCGAACCTGTTTCGTTGGTTTGACCTCGCCTTTGAGACTCAAACTGCCGACATATGTTTTATTTCAGGTTCGTACGAATAAATCCATTTCTCTCAGTTGAAGCGTTGTAGACTATCCCGGCACCAATAAACTCGAGCCGCCTTTTGCTCTTCACTTTACCAGGGGGAACTAGCTTTCTAACATACAGCTCATTATCTTCAGCTTTGTTTTCAGGCGTGACCGCTATTCTTGGTCGACCTACAGAAGTAACGGTCCTAAGCAACACGACGGCGTCGGACCTCAGCATACCAGCTGTACATTACCGTTTGTCTTGTTGCTTCAACATCATAAATCGAAACAAATTCGCTGAGACATTCATCTTGAGATAGGCGCGACGAAAATTGTGATAAATTGGTCTGTGTGAGCCTTATTTCTGTTAACGACGTGTCAACTTTAAAAAAAACGTAGTTTTTGTTTTTAAAGTTGCTTTATAAATTGTGTGTATGTCATTAATATTCCAAGAGGCCAGTATTCAAATTCCAAAAAAGGTTTTATTGTAACTCAATCCGAATTATTCAAAATTTTGTGGATGTCATTAATATTCCAAGAGGCCAGTAGTATTCAAATTAAAAAAAAAGTTGTATTGTAACTCAATCTGAAATATTCTATTCCCGATCATTTCAGTGTGCCTCGCGTAATCCTTCCACCCTTATGTTCACGAACTAATAATACTCGGTCGTTACCCTCACGAATCTTACATAGCAATTCACGCCGTTAAAGCACAATATGAAACCTAATCAACCTTCGCCTGTAATTTCCAGATTTCTGATTGTGGCATGGTGCTTGAGGAGCAACCGGCCAAGATATCGGAGGCGTTCCGTCTCTTCTTGCAGGGAGAGGGCTATGGTAAGTAGGGCGCACGCTTTACACGGCCGAACGGCATACCCTTTAGGTTACTTCTGTCTGGCTCCGGATCCAAGGCATCTGTGCTAATCTTACTCTTGACATTGGTTTGGGCAAATTATCCTGGCCCCTCCGGGGCCTCTATTCGACTGGGGTAATACCATATTTCCTTTGACATGTTCTCAACTTTACGATAGCTCTTATTTACTACATTATAAATTTAAAAACAGTACCATTACATGTCAAAAGCTATAAGGTGTAACCGTGTTGATAAGAGCCCCATATCTCCCCCTGTCTTGTTATCCTTTAGCTCTGAGCAAAAACTATTTGCGCGGAAATGAAATGAAAATTAAAAGTGTGAATTATTTGCCGCTTAAGTCAAATTAGATAAGCACAGCAGTGCAACGAGATTATTTCTGTTTACTAATAATATTTATCTAACCTTTATGTTTTGTATTAACAAACAACTACCAACCTACTAACAAACAACAGTGGCCTTTTCAGTACTCTTGTGCAATCTTCGATGTCTTACATTATATAATGACTATGAGTTGATAGTTGTCAGTGTGTACTAAATCGTAATGTTTTTTGAAACATAACAAATATATAAAAAACTTAAATAAAGAATTGTCTTGAGAAGTTCGTCACTGCGTTATGTATCAAAAAGTAACACAAATAAGATAAATTATGTTCCTCGGCCGACAGAAACGTAAGTGCGACACTTCGATGATCTGAAATTTATATACCAAAGAGACACCAAAGAAAATACAATTTCCTTATTGCCAAATTATTATGTGCCACTTGGTAAAGTAGATTTAGTGCTTGATCTTTTAAAGGTTAAAGCGCGGACGCGTGCAGAAGAATTTCGAATAACTAAAAATGTACATTATAATAAATGTTTTTAATAAATCCTGTGACCGTCTTCACCTCCGTCCCCTTTGATCCCAATTCTAAACTTAATCAAATTGGCATGACCCTTGTGCTATATTTTATAAAATTTATGCACATGACTGTATACTATCTATGTATTTCTATAGCGATATTGGAACGTATAACCTTTTAAAATGTGTATCTTGTATACCTAACGTATTCTAGAAACTAATTGTTAAATAAATAACGAATAAAATAGTTTACATTATACCTATACTTACTAAGAAATAAACGACTGCTTTTAGTGCTTTTAATGTATAACGCATTAATAACATATTGACAATAACATTGACATTGTCATGCTCTAGTGCGAATGAACACTGGTCGGCTTTGCATTTCAACAATTACAAATAATTTTAAATCACACACGGCTTGCTCAATAGATGCAATAATGCATACCACCATGCCATTATGTCAATTCACCATTCAATCAGCGGAATTTTATTTACAAAAACTGTTGAAATTGAAAATTGAACAAACTCTAGGTATTTAATTTTAACTTTTTTCTTGTTATAATAATGGACGTTGCATCTATTCTGCCGCGACATTCAGTTTGACATTAAATTGTTTCAATTACTAATTTCACATATAACAGACTAAACTTGGTATGTAAACTTTTTAATGTTTTTTTAGATATAGATAATACTTAAACAATTATAGTATTCGACTATCATTAAACTATTATAATATTATCTAGTGTTTTTAATGTTAATTTTACCCGGTTTTTTTTCATAAACTTTTTTACCAAACTGACCGTATCAGCTAGCATTTCCGGTTCGTTTTAACAAGAATAATTATGTACATAAATGAAGTAGAAATACTAAATATGCTGAACCTTTCTGTTTTCTTGGTTGTTGAGCCTGGATTTTGCATTTTGCCGCAACCCTAAACCTGGTACGTATTGGCGGGAAAGCTGACCTGCGCCACTTAGGAATGCTTGGCTTTCCCTCTGAAAGTAACGTATTGTTTACGTACGTTAGAAGATGGCTAGAAGTCTAGAGCGTAGAATAGTTTTTTTTGGAAATGTTTTCTTTAGCCCATTGAAAAAATTATATTCGTAGATTTCGTTATCGTTGTAAACGTTGTTGTTAAAGTATAATCAAATTTAACCGTCTGAAAACTGTAGTTCTTAGTATTGCAATGTTTTAAGAAACATTAATATCACCAACTTTGTATGCACGTTGTGTTTTGTAGACTAGTACCTATGTATGTTGAAAAATCATATATAAGTCAGATTGTACTCTGCTGAACATTATTAATTTTAGTTCTGTTTCACCTTCGTCCTTTTTTAATTACCTTTTGTTATTTAAAGGATGACTACGATTTATTCTTGCAAAACAAAATTATCGCAAAATTTTAATTATAAATATAATATATTTGCCCTATCTTTGATCTTGATATTTAAGATTCAGTTACTGATGTGTGAAAAAATGAAGTAAATAAGACATGGTATTAAATGAAAACAATACCTAAAAAAGACTGGCAGTCGTGATAAAATATATGTTCATGCAAGATTTCTATTAAATTCCAATTCACACATTATGATTTAGCTCTTCCTTAGTCATCCTTACGTTAATCAGTGACAAATATAAGCAGATAAATTGCCAGGAATCTTGAGTTTTTTTTTTCTTGATCTTGGTTTTGATTTAAACTTACTCCGCTTAGAAACTGTTAAAAGACCATGTTCGTGGAAGTAGATTTGAATGAAGTCAATAAAGTAGATTACTTTCGTTCCAACGCCAGTTTCGTTGTTTCGTTGAGATGCCGCCAATTGGCTTATGAAGGCCTCATTGTTCACTAACCAATATTTGTCACTGACTTTCTCAGTACCAAAGCTATGAACGCATTTTGTACGTTTTTTTAAATACCTCATAGAGTACAGCTTTTATTGATTTTTCACTGACTAGCACGTATTATTTATAATTTTAAATCATACTATTTGTTTTTTTTCACCGTGGTAGCTGTGTTGCCACTGCAAAAACAAAGCACGGCCTGCAGTAGAAAAATACAGCCAGGATCTTTGACCGTCTAGCGCTTTGGTAGAAAAAGTAAGTCACCTTTTTTCATCTTGTTGGTTTTTTGCGAAAACAGTCTAATATAGATATTATTACCAAAATTAATTATAAACCCCCTTGCAAAGAAAACGTTACTTTCGATTTTCTGAAGTAGTTTAAACATACTGTAACTTAGTTATTTGTATAAAATCATTGTTTTTCTTCGTTAAGTTAACAATACTTTCTTTTTTTGTAGCATAAAATCTTATTTCGTATATTGAATGTTGTTTTTTTTTGGAAGGGAATGTAGATATAATCACTGGAAATAATAAGCAAATTGGATTGTTTTCATATTAAGCAAACGTTTTCCCACTGTGCTTTTTAAATCATAACTATTTTTAATATTCAAAACGCTAAGAATTGTATTATTAATAATATTCATTTTATTTATTATTATTTTTCCTAACCATTTTGATGTATGAATATGTGCGATTAAGTCGTGGATATGGGTTGTTGTAAGGCTACTTTGTAATTAAACTTTTGGTTAGGTTAATTTCTAAATGTGTCTATCTTTAAAAGCTTTTTCCACAAAATTGCTCGGGAACACTGCCAAATATCGTCTGCAATCGTAAATGTTCCCCGAAATGCCACTAGACTAGGCCGTTAGGTATCAGTGAACTTGTCATTCAAAAGAGGTAAAAACATATTCTAATTATTTTATCCCAAGTAAAGTATTTTTTAATTATTGCGTACTGCGGGCAGCATTTCACTATACATCAGTTTAAACCTTAGTTGATGATCTAAAGTAATAACATAGGTCAAGAATTGATCGTCTAAGATCCGAATAGGAGACGACCTTCACCCAGCTGTTTATTCGATAAAAAGTATTTGATATCAATTTTAATATGGTAAGTAACATACGGCGAATAGGTTGGCTGGAAAAATTCAGTCCAGTACTTATACAGGGTGGAAAGTTAAGATGGGACAGTAAGGGCAGCTACTAGATCCCTTGCTGCCACGCGAAAATGCTCTTAGGAGACCTTTGCTAACTTTTTAAGTGATGACAATCGACATTAACAAATTTTAAAAAAAATGTACAATCCGCGAAAAAATGCTAATGGGTCCCATTTCTATCAAGAATTTAAATACCCTTTGAGACCAACCAAGGTTAGAGTACTAGAACACCCACAAATCAAAGAAAACTTTTTCCATACATTATTACATATTTAAGGTCTTACGAGATGTGATTGCGTCCGTAGAAAAAGTAAGTTGTGCTATTCGCAACAAAATAAAGTCCGTGGGTCGTAAGTCGTATGAGCGTGACTAAAGCAAAACTACTAAACTGTACGATCGTAGGCTAGAATTACATAGTCCTTGCAGCTACCAGCAAGATACCACTAAACTGAACACAAGCATCGCATCACAGGCATAAATATAATTTGTGTTAACATTACACAGGGTGTCCTGTATTTAGAGGTTCAATAGATGGTATAGTTCAACTCGTTTATAAATAACTATTGCTGATTACATACATACATACATACCTTCACGCCTGTAATCCCAGAGTGGGGTAGGCAGAGCTACAGAATTACAACTTCAAATGCTGATTAGTACTTCTTATTTAATTTTTAGCTGATCTTGTGAGTCTTCCCGTAACTGAATGTTAAAGTTGCAACGTTGCACTTGTCAAAAATCATGCTCAAATTTTGAAACACTGTTGTTGTTTATTTTTTGTATGATAGTTTCGTGACCCACTAGTTTCAAACTTCTACATTTACTGCAGAAGAAATACAAAAAAAATATCAATTTATTGATAAATAAAAAGACTTCAAGTGTTCCCGCTGTTATCGTTACGTTATAAAAATTGTCGCTAGGTTTCGGTTTCTAGATCTGTAATTGGTTAGCTTTGGGTGTAATCACTCTAATGTTAGATTGGTAAGCTTGGTCTTCGGTTTAGCCAACAGTTAAATTGCATCAAACCAAGATATAACATTAATCGTGTGATTTTAACCTAAATGGCACGTCTCACCTGTCAAACACGATGACAAAGATGGAATACTTTCCTGCGACTTTCCTTGTCTGGATATACGAGTATAACCGACTCAACCCGATTTGTATTACACGGCCAAAATACGTACAGTGGCAAGTGGCTCAACAATCCCGTGTTGTCACTGTACCTACCGTTACTTCGTGACTTCTTATCAGAAACGAGGGAACGTTACACCCTAGCGGCATTAAAAGTAAAAAGTAAATTTAAAAATTAATAAGGTCAGTTTAAAGTAAAAAAAAATAGATATTGGATCTCTGAACTCAGGACACCCCGTATAATAAGGCATCTTAAGATATACATCTGTAATGTCTCTACAAGTCAAGACCACATCAGTTATAATTATGAATTATTTTCTTCTTACCTTTCATCTTAATTAGTTATAATTATGCTAACGATTCTGTTTTTCTATCGATTCGAAATGTATGGAGTTTACAGAAGCGGTCGACGCGATCTGTCGTAACGTCCATCCTATAAAATATGTAGATTTAAGAAAATCGCTAACTTAGCGTTATGCATCTTAACTAGCCCCGAGGTCACAGAGCGCAAAACACAGCAGCTCCTCAGCATATATGCGAGGACAATGCTGGTTGTAACGATTAGGTCGCGTCCACATTGGACTCACTTGCGGCGGGTTTACATTCTGCCAACGCAGTGCGCAATCCCTTGAGCGGCTGATTCTAGCTAAGGAAAATGACATTTCGCTGCCAATCCGCTACTGTTGCTTGCAACATACAGCGTGGTGTATTGTGTGTCAACCGCAGCGAAGATACGATGCATGCCGCGAGTCGCTGCCCCAGCGACTCACCTATTTCAATGCATTTGTTTTCATCCACCCACTCACCACTGCGCAAACTCGTTGGCCAGGCCGTTACGCTTTGAAAGCCATAAGGCTTAATATTTTAAAACGGTTCACACAAGTCGCAGTTAAGAGCCGTTAACGTTTATATGTTCGCTACTAACTTATCGACTTTGCAGTGGCGCCTTTATCCCCGACCAAAATCGTGGCTTTTCGCCGACTGTCGGGCGCCGATCGCCGTTGCCGCAGCTCTCCCGTCATCCGCATCACCGAGAATCCAATCTCCGAGGCGATCGTCTGCTAAAGCGTCAGAGCCCCTGGACTGGTTGTTAGAAACCATCTTCGAATCAAAGTAGGTACCCATGTAATGTTGAAATTCCCTTTTTTTTGTTCTAGTATTCGCACGTAAGATTTTTTTATCTCTGACATAAATTTGAAGTTTTGGTAGCAAGCAACTTGAAAATATTACCCGTCTGTAGGGATAGAAAATAATAATATATATGGAATTGAAATAGGCGATTTCACGCACGGCCGCGACCGTTCACGTTCATTCTACATAGTATCTTGTTTTTTTTCTTATTGCAACTGGTTTAAGGTTTCCAAAATGTGTGTTGCTTGATAAAATGTACCGAAAAGCTAGGTTTCATTAAACTATGTTCCTCGAAACAGATCCTGCTTGAGTACGAACTGATTTGACATATTTTGGACGCTGCCATGCGCGTTGTGAATGGATAACTTACTTATCAGCCAATCCAGGGACACTAAAGTAACTTAATGCATACACATAAATAAAGCTTTATCTTTGTCTTTTAATATTGCGTTATTCGCATCTTAATGAAAATACATGGCCTGATAGTGTATAAATTCAAGGTAGGTAACATGTGGTTGCTTCATGCCACAGTCGCTACATTAGTCGCATAGATGGTTCGACGACGACCAATCGCCTAACTATGAGTAGGCATAGTATAAGTAAATGTAGCAACAAGGTCACAATCTTTATTTAAGTGTATGCGCTACTGTAAGTTCCTAAGCGAACAGAGCACAATACAGTTTGGGGCGTTTATTTCTCACTATTTTATTTTTACATTTATCTAAATAAAGCTTTAAAAACTATTTGAGTTTTAACATTATGAATGTGATTGATAATGAACGTTAAATTATTTTAAGAATGTTTGTTTAATTTTAATGTAAGTAATAGTTTCGCTTACGTAAATCATTTTTGTATCGAATAGTTTTAATATACCAGCGAGTAATGTTGAAGCAACAGCAAAGCTGTAAAGCGCATTTTTGTGTCTCGGAAGTCCGGGTGCTTGTAGCAATACATCGAACGGCTGGTAACGTTACTAGCGCGGAAGCCGTCGCAGCGACGCGACGTAGGAGAATTAATACCAGCACTCGGGTTCTCGGCTCATGGACATGCAGTAAGGATGTAATCACAAATTGATAACTTTAAGGGTTTAGAACGGAACCAAAGAGTAAATGTAAGTGTACATATCTGGATGGCACGAGGGATGTAGATATACCAGTATATTGAATAAAGTCTGGGCTTAAAGGCGCACTTTGCTGTACCTAACCTTTAAATTATAAAGAGACGTGTCTCTTATTAATTAAGTTTAGTGAAACATTTTAAACTCTTGACCTCGATCTCGAGATCATCACATTTTATGTGTCAGTATAACAAAAACATTTTAATTACTATAAGTATTCAACTTTTATTACAAGTATGTATCAATTTTATTTAAGTTTTACTAGTCGGTTGACCTGACATAAAATTTCAGCGCCGCTCGGGACTTCGCTATTTAGGGAGTAGTTTGGAAGTAAGCTGTCTCCGTGTGCGTGGTGTCGGAACTACGATATTCTCAAGCACAAACCATATTAAGCTAAACAGTGGTAATAATTTTATTATTATGCCGAGTTGCCAAGCCGTAAGAATAAATAGGTGGCTGCTGGCAATCTCACACGACGACGTGTGCTTACCAGTGCGCGTATTCTTGGCTGGCATTATCTCACCCAAAAACCGTATGACTTATGTCGTGTGGCGCGTATAAGTAGACGACTACATCATTCCATGGAGACGGGTTTCTTCACTCGTGCTATGGTTAGGCTAAGGAAAGAACGTCGGCTCGCAAGGCCTCGCTGGGTGCTAAGTGAAGACCAAAATAGTTTTGTAAACATTTATTTTATGGTAACAACTTTTTGGAAGATTCTTTTGCATAGGCAGGCAACCTATATATCAATCAATTTTCCTAATAAATATTTTGTACTACATTTATTAAAAAGTTCGTGAATTGGAGTTGTGATCAATTGTATCTGATATTGTTTGTTTAATTTAATCAGTATTAATTGTGAGTAAGATAGTTAATTTTGATTATTTATTGTTCGAATCACTGCTGTCAATATATATATATATATGAATGGTGCAATCGCTTGTTCAATGTAAGTTCATTGGTTCAAGAAGTCCAACTATCGGACTATTAAGTGAATAGCCATTATTTAGGGGAGTCATTTCTTACTGTAACGTGTTACACGCATATACACATATTATAAAATATATTTGAGCATGTTGTATGGTATGTGTGTAAATTCAATCAGGCGATATTAAATGTTTAACTGTATGTTTTATGCTAGCTGCACGTGAATCACACGAGCTAATTGACTTTTGAATCAGGAGGAGGCAATTTCTCTTCGTAGGTAGGTAGAGTACATGATCTGTAGGTAGATCTGAATTAGTGGAAACTGTTTTCAACTGGCCTCGTTGACGACTTGGCCTCATTGTATGTGCTTTGTAGACGTGGATTATATATAATTTTTAGATTTTAAAATATGCAAATCGATAATATCACTGGACTAAACCGTCATAGTAGGTTACTCTTGACTTCAAAAAGTGATTTCGTCTCAAAATACAGCCCCACTGATTTACATAATAACTCGAAGTTATTTTATCGGAATCGTGAAACGTAATAATTTATCTAAACTACTGTTTTTAACTATTATCTATAACATGAAACTCAGTGGGCAATTATCCTATACAAACCTTTTGATCTATTTAAACAAGACGAGCTCACAGTTTGGAGCTCACTCACGGTCATCATGTTGAATTAAAATTGTGTGAATTTATTATGGTTCTAATTAAACGTGATTTTATAAGGACACGTTGTTTTATTTAAGTTATCCTTACCAAATAAAATAAAAATAAAATTGTTTTTAAGTACGATATTATTTCAAAATTGCTCACCTGAGACTACTCTACTTGGAGCCTGAATGAGAAATTACTTAGTGTAGCGCAGTAACTCAGTGTTTCCCGAAAATATCCTGTACGTCACTTAAGCAAAGTGACTTATTTTTCAACTTGCGCAAAATGCATCTTGCCTGGCCCCGGCATTGTTCCTGGAGAGTTATAATATGTAGTATCACATCTTTACCGTGTCGGTAACGGATTTTAAATGTTGACCCTGCCTATAAGGACTATTATATTTTTAACAGAAACATGATTCTATTTATGCTACAAACGAGCTATCGGGTCATCTAAATTAAATGTACGTGGTTTGTTTCTTGTGTTTCATGTAACATTATTATGAAAGTGTCCCGAGGTGCTTCGACGAATATGTGATGGTATTAATCACCGCACCGGAGTCCATAATTCGATGGTCTGACAAGTCCAAGTTATACGGTAGTAGTAGATACCGGGAAGCAAGCCGTTGCACAGAACGAGTTTGAGTTAGCGCGGTGGAGACGCAGTCGAGGCCGCACTATACAGGGTGTTAACGGAAGGGTGGACCAAACGAAAGTCGGAGGTGAGGACTTTCATGGCTACCGAATTGATCCCCATGTACGTTCAGCAATTTTCATTTGTTTCAGAGTTTTGACGCATTTTATACCTTGGCAAGATTAGCCTGCATCTTTACCAGAATTGAATACATTCTACTTTTCTATTTGGGAATATATACTTCGCAAGATTAGAAGCTCTAGGGGTATAAATAAAAATTAATTCATGGATCGGTTGGTCAAAATATGGGATGAATTACCCGATAAGGTAGTGCGTGCTGCGTGCAATTAATTCCATAGCAGAATGCGTAAAGTTATACAAGCTAGAGGGGAGCGATTTGAGCTAATGAATTAATTTTGCAAATATATAGAGTATGCTTAAAATAAAAAGAGTAGAACTAAGTTATTTGTTATTTTTTGAGATATTAATTATTATTTTTTACAAAAACGGACTCAAAAAACGCGAAAAATACTTCTTTTAAAATGGCAGGTAAAAGGTCAGTCCAACTGAGGTCGGCTTTTGATTATAAATATTGGGAGTTACTTCAGTTGGAGTGACCTTTTACGTGCAAATTAAAGAAAGATATTTTGTGCGTTTCTGAAGGTTTTTTCTGTAGTCCCACTTCTTAGTTGATATGAAACTCTAAGACATTTCAAGCTCGCCGCTAGCAACGCAGCGGTAAAAGTCGTAGTTATATTTTAGTACATTGTGTATTAAGGTCGGTAAGTAAGGAATTACGATCGAGGCTCTAGTAGAAGCCCGAAGTCGAAGACTGAGGGCTTTCTGAGTCGAGGTTCGTAATTCCCGTACCGCCCGTGAAACATATAATGTTTTTCATCACATTTGCGAGTAAATAAATACACAAGTCAGCACAACTATTATTACGAATTACTTGAACTTTTTTTAAGCGAATGGCGGGCGGACTCCACAGATTATACAAATGTTTCGTTCAGAAACGTTAAGGGCAAATACTTATGTAGGTATACATACAGCCCTGAAGGAGTGTAAAAAAAAACGATGTTTTGATACAGAAACCTATTAAAATCGATTATTAAGAACATTAATTGAGTATTTATGTAACATGTAGCGAGATTGCAATGAAATTCCTGTTTAAATAACATTTTAAGACAATTTTTCAATTGCGTGTAAACTCTTTGCTTGAACTTGCATGACTTGTGTGCTGTGGTATAAATAAAAAAATAATTACTTACTGACCTTGGGTTTCATGGTAAAAGGAAAGGTCGAGGGTTTTATATGGGGCATTGCGGCCAAGTTAACCTGTATGTTTAGATACTGTTTACGTGCAAGTGTGATGAAAAAACTATTAAGTGTACCTACTTCGTTATACCCAGTCGCTCAACTATCTTATCGCCACCCTTGAAATAGGTACCGTTGAGGAGTTCCGATGGCCTTCTGCGGTTTTCATCATCCACCAAATGATGATCAAGGTACATTAGCACAAATTTAATCGAATCTCTCCATCAGGTCTGCTTCGGCCGCAGAGGTCGTGGTGCGCAGCATGTGCCTCCCGACTGACGCTCACTGCCCGAGACTAGGTTGATGAATGTCGCTTATATTCAACATGTGAACCACCAACATTAACGTAGCCTAAAGAGTGTATGGGGCTAGCTGGAATTTATTACACCTTTATATACAACCATTTAAAATATTTAGATTACTTACAGGAAGTTACTTTTTAAACATTTTATCTTATAACATCAAACACATACATACTTAAATTTTGGTAGGTAGTGACATCAAAAAAAGTGATGTTTGAAATTTTTAAAACCCACGTTTATAGAATTCAGTTCTTCAAAATTTTTCGAGAAAAAAACATATTTTGATATTACTAGTGTAGGAGTGCCTCAATGTAGTTTCCTAGATTCGCTTTTTTCTTTTATTTACATCAATAAATTGCCTTAAATTTAAAGTGAACTTTGCGTGCTTTTTGCTGATGATGCTACAATTTTATTTTCAGGATTTAAATCAGATGAACAACGCGTGGGCAATCAATCACTAACACCCGCATTCACAAACAATACTTAAGGGATCCTTCACTAAGTAAACGCACTGCGTTCAATACAGTTTGTGATTGGTCCTTTGTGACCGACCTTTTGTTTATGAGACGTTTTGAACCACCCTGTGCGTTCGTGAGCACTGAGACCTCACAGTGGTCAGTGACGTGTGTGAATGCGGGTATAAGTACAACAATGTGACAACAAAGCACGAAGATCTGCGAGTCTTCCGGTTTGGTCGCTAGCTAGTGGTCTTCCGTGCACTACTTGCCTGCGCTCCACTGGTTGGGGAAATGAATCGTGCTGCTATTTATCGGATTCGACCGCTTGTGCTTCTCTCCGCCTGCACCACAGTCCATAATAAATGAAAGTCTACGTAATTTTAAAGTCTTAGTAGTGTCCTACTGGAGAAATTATGGAGTAAACGCCTTGCTCTTTCATAGCTTACATAGTAATAGACGACTAGCAATCCTCATTACCTAGGAACTATCCGGTGTTAGGGTGCTCCAGGTCCGCTGCACTCGCAGGCCCGCACTACTGCGTCCCGTGGTTCCCCTTCCACTTTTGCTTCCCTACCCTTGCACCACAGTCCAATATCCTGTCCCCTTCCGGCGAGCCCACTCCGTAACTATTGATATTCCTCGGTCGCATTGTGATTCCACCAATTAGAGGCTGACAACGGCAATGCGGCCCTATCCCTCACCCTTTGGCCCTGGCTTGGGACAGGCACCTTAGGCTCCCTCCCTGCGAAGAGAGGCTATGGTGGCGGGTTTACACTCCTACGTACTAAGGCATTATGTTAGTGAACTTTTAAACAGTTTGATCTTTTATTTATTTACGTGTTTGTGTGTGCATATATCATTAAACACTTGGTCATAATTTAAAGATTCTCTATATAATAATAAAGTCTTGTCGCTAGATAAATAATAAATCTTATATTGTTACATACTATGGAATGAAACTGACTAGCTTAATACGAGTATATGAAGAATTCTGTTAGGAAAGAGAAAAACTTTGTCGCACATAGCTTATGAATAAGATAATAAGATTCCCGTTTATGAATGGTACACTATACATAATTAAACATGTAAACTGGACACATTAACGTAGCCTAAAGAGCTTATGAATGGGACTGGCTGAAATTTATAACACCTTTAAATACAATTATTAAAAATATTTGCATTACTTACGGGAAGCTATATTCTAAATAAACTTTGGTAGAACATCGAACAAATGCTTAAAACTTAGGTACTTAATAACTTCAAAAAATAATGTATAAAATTTGTTTGAAAAAAAAACACTGATAAATAGAATTAAGATATTTCACGTTTTTGGAGGAATTGGAAGATTAATTTGTGACAACAATAAACGAAGAGGCGTGAATCACTGCGGTTTGGGCGCTCGCTGGAGGTGGAAGACCGACGTGATGCGCCGACAAGTAGCGCACGGAAGGTGCGCTACTTGTCGGCGCATCACTACTGGTAGGGGAAATGACCTGCGTTGCTCTTTATCGGGCTCCGTTGAGGAGTTCCGATGGCCATCTGCGGTTTTCATCATCCACCAAATAATGATCGAGGTACATTAGAACAAATATAATCGAATCTCTCGATCAGGTCTGCTTCGGCCGCAGAGGTCGCGGTGCGCAGCATGTGCCCCCCGACGGACGCTCACTGCCCGAGACTACGTTGATGAAGGTCGCTTATATTCAACATGTGAACCACAAACATTAACGTAGCCTAAAGAGTGTATGGGGCTAGCTGGAATTTATTACACCTTTATATACAACCATTTAAAATATTTAGATTACTTACAGGAAGTTACTTTTTAAATATTTTATCTTATAACATCAAACACATACATGCTTAAATTTTGGTAGGTAGTGGAGAAATTATTGAGTTAACGCCTTGCTCTTTCATAGCTTAGGTACATAGTAATAGACGACTAGAGAACCTTTTTTAAACATTACGTTAGTGACATTTTTTAAACAGTGATCTTTTATTTATTTACATGTTTGTGTGTGCATATATCATTTAACATTTGCTCATAACATAAGTTAAAGAGTTTATATATTAAAATATATACAGGATGTCCGGTAAATAGTGGACTATCTTACAGGGCTGGATAGCTCAGCGCAAGAGTGGCCAAAATATGATAAATTATGTTTAGTAAAAGTCGCACCAAAAACGAGATATCTCAACTTTTAAAAATTCTGGAAATGCGGTACCCTGGTTGACCATTTTCGATGCCGCGGCCACATTTATTAAAAAAAATCAGTTTCGTTTGCTGTGAAAGATAGCTGTTTAAATTTGTTATAAGACCCTATCAACGGAATTAATAAAAGTTTAGCAGTTTTTTTAATTTTTCAAATCAAATTTAAAGTTTAGGAATCTTAGTTTAACTTGCGGCAAGTTTAACATAACACGGTGTAAAAAAAAAGTACTAAGACTTGTAGTGCTGCTTTCCTAAAAATTGGCCTGGTTAATGGAGATTCTAAAATGATATAACAATTGAGTTTATTGATTACAGCAGCGAAGTTATTATTAAGTTTGTCCAACAAAGACTGAATTTTATCAAACTAGCGAATTTAATAAACGACTTTTGCTTCCGTTTAAAATCAGGTTAGCTGGTTTTAAATGTTTTAAAAGACAGTTTACATTAATGTGAAATACAACGACACTACGATAAAAGGTAATAAACATACATTTTCTTAAATTTAAAGCAAGTGCTCGAATTGCTTGCCGCCAGCCCTAATGCAGGCTCGGCAGCGTTTCATGAACGACCTCTTGAGTTCGGAGGCATATCGTCGCTCACCAATTTGTCGGCTAGCTTCCAAATAGGTCATTTTCACATAAACTCCATTCTGATTAATTATTGTTAGTAATACTGGCCACCAAACTTTCAATTCCAGATTGAATTAATTAGACAATTACATCGTTAGTTTTTTGTTTTCTGGTCAACAATTCAATGAACTTAAACGGAAGAGGGTACCTGCAGTTTCTTTAAGAGTCGCTTCCGATACTATTGGAAAATACGCCCTTAGAGCTGAGAAGAACCATGTGGCTACAACATGATGGCTGTCCAGCCCATTATGCATTACCAGTGCGAAGGTTCTTGGACCAAACATATCCTAACCGGTGGATTGGTCATTCAGGGCCAATTTTTTGGGCTCCTCGTTCACCGGTTTTGAACCCTCTAGACTATTTTTATTGGGGTTGTTTAAAAGAAAGAGTGTACGGAAAACCTATTGCCTCTTTGGAAGAGCTGCGTAGTCGCGTCGCAGAAGCTAGCCGACAAATTGGTGAGCGACGATATGCCTCCGAACTCAAGAGGTCGTTCATGAAACGCTGCCGAGCCTGCATTAGGGCTGGCGGCAAGCAATTCGAACACTTGCTTTAAATTTAAGAAACTGTATGTTATTACCTTTTATCGTAGTGTCGTTGTATTTCACATTAATGTAAACTGTCTTTTAAAACATTTAGAACCAGCTAACCTGATTTTAAACGGAAGCAAAAGTCGTTTATTAAATTCGCTAGTTTGATAAAATTCAGTCTTTGTTGGACAAACCTAATAATAACTTCGCTGTTGTAATCAATAAACACTCTCGTGTGCTACGTTCGTAATTCTTAAACACAAATTGGAAATAATTTATTATTACATATTACAACATACTATTGGGATTGGTCATATTTTTTAAATTACTCTAATTTGAAAACCATTGGGAGGAATAGGGTTTTAAAGCCGTTGTGCGTTATTAAGTTTTTAAAATATTTATCTATTTCGGATATTTCTATAAAAGTATATTTGACCTCTGTTTGACTTTCGTTTTTGGCTTGAAGCCCTCCTGAGGTGAAGGTGTATCTTACGGGTTAGGCGAAAACCGCTTGAAATAGTATGTTTTATTACACTATTACAATCACTTTTTTTTGTCCTTCTATGTTTTATTAATCCTGTGCTCGGTCGTCGCCTCCTTGCTACTGACCGCTGTGCCTCGCTTTAGGCCTGCGCGGGCCGTGAGCCCGGCGCGGCCATGGCGCGGCCCCTGTTTGACATTTCGTTTTGTGTCAACTTTTTATAAACAGTGCAAGATGTGTTTTTGTGCTACATTGTTTATTGTTTTTATTATTTAGTTTTAATTCTGTACTATATTAAGTAAGTAGTTTTTAATTTTAATGATCTCACAACCGAGTTCCTTGCAGTCCTCGCTCATCGAATGCCCTATTTGCAATGACCACAAGCTATACAAAGGTCGGCGGGGTCTAACAATTCATTGTGCCCGTATCCATGTTCCGCGCATCGATGCCACCCCACAATCAAGTTTACAGAGAGACCCCGCTGCGGCTAGCCAGGTTCAAGCACCAACGTCACTACACCAACTTCTTTTTTCTTTGAGGGCAAGTACAAAGATTGTGAGAAGAATTCCAAAGGGAGCGCGTGCATCTGCAGCCCAAAGTCTTGCGGAGTGTGTTGCCAAAGTGGTGGCAGAAAATAGTATCGCTTCATGGGAGCATCTACTTACTTTTACGTATGCTAATCTCAATATTCCCCGGGAAAAAGGTAACCGTCATCTAACATCAATAATAAAGCATAATATTTTACATCCAAATTTCCCTCCTCTTCTCTCCACAGACTCAGATAGTTCTTTTTCTTTCGCTCACAGTACTTCCAAACATAAAATTAATCTCATAGAAAATAAGATTTCCGACGGAGACCTGAAAGGAGCCACAAGAGTACTATTTTCTAGCGATACTTTGGCCCCGGTCTCCCCTGCAACTTTGTCGGCACTTGAAGACAAACACCCTTCTCCTTCTGCCTCTTCCCAGCTACCCGATCCTCCATCAGTTTCTGACCAGCCACTGCAGGTCTCGGATACTGCCACGCTTCAAGCGGTGTGTTCCTTTCCCAGCGGTTCTGCGGGCGGTTTAGACGGCATAACCCCGCAACATCTTAAAGACCTTACAAGCTCTCTTGCGGGTGATGCCGGGAAAATTTTACTGAAGGAACTAACTTCGCTCGTCAACCTCATGTTATCAGGAAAGGTTTGTGCAGAGGTAGTTCCGGTGCTTTATGGAGCCAACCTAATAGCTCTAAAAAAGAAAGACGGCGGTATTCGGCCCATAGCAGTAGGAAGTACGCTGCGTCGTTTGACTTCCAAAATATGCTGTCGCGAACTTCGCGACCATATAACAGAAAAATTACAACCACTTCAACTTGCTTTCGGAGTGAAAGGTGGCTGTGAAGCGGCAGTACACTCGACTCGAACTTTTTTGGCAAATAGTAATTTTGATAAATTAGTGAAAATTGACGTTAAAAATGCATTTAATTCTGTTGATCGCTGTGCTTTACTGAATCAAATTAAAATTGACCTTCCGGAAATATATGGTTATCTTTGGCAATGTTACAGTTCACCTTCAAAATTAATGTACAAAAACAATGAGATTCCATCCAGTGTCGGTTGCCAACAAGGTGACCCGCTTGGTCCCGTCATCTTTAGCCTAGCCATCAATCCCATTATCAAGCAGCTTTCTTCAGATCTTAATATTTGGTACCTGGATGATGGCACAATTGGAGGTAATACCCCCTCAGTCCTTTCCGATCTGCAACTCATCATCAATCGTTTTTCTGATATAGGTCTGTCATTAAACCATAATAAGTGCGAAATTCTCATTTCAGAAAATCTTTCAGCCCTAGCCCAAAGTGACCTTTTACACAAAGTAAACCGTCTCCTTCCTAACATTTCTATCCTATCCCCATCTTCACTAACACTTCTCGGTGCTCCTATTTATGACGATGCCATCCCAGCAATTATAAATTCAAAAATTGATAATTTTCAGAACAATTCCGATTTACTTTTTGAAATAAATCCGCACGTTGCTATTTATATTTTGCGGCGTTGTTTATTTTCCCCAAAATTCATATACCTTCTTCGTTGTGCACCGGTTTGGAAATTGCAATATTTAACTGATAACATCGACAACATTTTGAAAATGACTATTAGCAAAATTCTTAACATATCTTTTACTTCTCCAAGTTGGACCCAAGCACTTCTTCCAATAAAATTCGGTGGCCTAGGCATAAGATCTACTAGCAGCCTGGCACTCCCCGCGTTTCTGTCGTCTGTCAATAGCACGCTCACCCTCATCAGTGGTATACTTAAAATACCACACACCACTGATGTAGAGGTTTCGTCTTTGGCAGACGCTGAAACTAAATGGATCTCACTTAACCCAGATGAGAGTGCCCCTCATGATAAACCTTTTCAATCCGCCTGGGACTCAATTACAGTAAAATCTTTATACAAAAATCTTCTAGCAAACATCACCGTCTCTTCCGAACGAGCTAGACTGATAGCCGTGACTGAGCGGGAATCTGGACATTGGTTGCACGCTCTCCCTTCTCGGAATTTGGGATCCCTTCTGGATCCCTCTACTCTTCGGGTGGCGGTTTGTCTACGCCTGGGTTTACCTATCTGTGAACCACACCCCTGTAGGCTTTGTGGTCAGCAAGTAAACTCACTGGGGCGGCATGGTCTCTTTTGCCACGTAAGCGCTGGCCGCTTTTTTAGGCACAGTTCCTTAAACGACATCATCAAACGTTCCCTCGGCACAGTCAATATTCCGGCAACCCTGGAGCCCTCAGGTCTTTCTGCCTCAGATGGCAAAAGACCTGACGGTTGCACTTTGGTGCCATGGTGTTTGGGCCGCGCCTTGGCGTGGGACGTAACATGCGTGGACACGTTAGCTCCGTCTCACGTCGAGGGATCCGCTCGTCAGCCAGGGTCCGCCGCTGACCGTGCCCAGACCATCAAATGCCGCAAATACGCTTTTCTAAAAGATAATTACTTTTTTGCGGCACTTGCAATGGAAACTTTGGGTCCGTGGTCTTCCGACACCAAGAAGTTTGTTAAAGAGGTGTCGGAAAGACTTATTTTGGCGGCGGGTGATCCCAGAGCCGGCTCGTTCTTTGCCCAGCGGCTCAGTCTGGCTGTGCAAAGGGGGAACGCGGCCAGCATTTTAGGGACCATGCCACAAGCGGGTGAACTGCAAGGGTTATTTTATTTATAGTTAGAATTTTAAGACGTTTTGTAGTATTTTAGTTTTTTTTTTTTTTTTATCAATAAACAGTTGTCTCATCACTTTTTATCATTGTTATATCATTTTAGAATCTCCATTAACCAGGCCAATTTTTAGGAAAGCAGCACTACAAGTCTTAGTACTTTTTTTTTACACCGTGTTATGTTAAACTTGCCGCAAGTTAAACTAAGATTCCTAAACTTTAAATTTGATTTGAAAAATTAAAAAAACTGCTAAACTTTTATTAATTCCGTTGATAGGGTCTTATAACAAATTTAAACAGCTATCTTTCACAGCAAACGAAACTGTTTTTTTTTAATAAATGTGGCCGCGGCGTCGAAAATGGTCAACCAGGGTACCGCATTTCCAGAATTTTTAAAAGTTGAGATATCTCGTTTTTGGTGCGACTTTTACTAAACATAATTTATCATATTTTGGCCACTCCTGAGCTGAGCTATCCAGCCCTGTAAGATAGTCCACTATTTACCGGACACCCTGTATATATATATAATAAACAAATAAAGACTTCTCTAGTTACATAATGTAGAATGAAACTGGCTAGGTACCTTAATAACTACCTAGTCGGTCCTAAAGTTCTGTCACAAATAAGAATAATGATAAAAACAAAAGTACGAATCAGTTTTTAATAATTTATATACCAATTTAAAGTACATTTAATAAAGAATTAATAAAACTTAAAATTATTCAAAATGACTTCCCTTGTTTTTAATACAGGCCAATAAACTCCGCGGCCAGTCTTCTATCGCAGCACGCACCATATTCATGTCTATTTCAGCGACTGCTTTTCTAATAGATGACTTCAGGCTCTCCAAATTTGTATGTGGTTTAGCACAGACCTTCTCCTCTAAGACCTGCCAAATTTTGTAGTCCAAAGGATCAAGGTCCGGACTGGAGGAAGGCCAATCTTCGTGTCTTATAAAGTGGATTTTTTGTCGCTCAAACTAGGCTTGAGTGGTCTTGGCTTTGTGTGCAGGTGCAGAATCCTGCTGGAACACAAAATGATGTCCTGAAAATAGCGTGTTGGGCAGATCTTTGACAACTTGATCCAAAACCGTCTCTTGGTACACTTTTGCACTGATTTTGACCCCTTTTTCGCAAAAATGAACCTCGGTTGGCCCGTAATAAGATACTCCCAACCAAACCATCACTGATGATGGATGATGCCCATGTTGCACCCGCGGAGCGGTTTTTTTTGCTTCTTCAGAGCTCTTAGCGTACACTCTATCATTCTGTTTATTATACTTTTCTTCAATATCGAAAATTGTCTGTAAATAGGATATCGCGGTGTCGATTTTTCGCGTACTGTTTTAACAACTTTCGGGATCTTTTAAGCCTGATTGTTTTTAGACGGGCATTAAGCATGTTTTTTTTGTATGCTCGTAGACTAAGATCTTCGTTTAAAATCTTTTTGACGGTATTCCTACTGACACCCATCTGCAAAGCCATCAACTTCTGTTTTCGGACAGGATTTCTTGCTATACGGGCCTTGATCGCTTTGATCACTGCTAGTGTTCTTACGGAGCGTGGACGGCCAGTTCTTTTTTTGTCCTCAACACTAGAGACTTCATTGTACCTATCAATAGTACGGTACACAAACCTAAGCGTTATATTTAATTTTTTGAGCAACGTGAAAACGGTACTTGGCGAGTGCCCACAGCGGTGCAACGCTAAAACAGCTATTCGGTTTTCTTTCAATGTCCACTCCATCGTGAAAAATCGCAGCAAATGACTGTTTTTTTTTTAACAAAATTGTTAAACATTCAAAAATGGAATACAAAAACATTTTCTTAAAATTATGTTCTAAATTAAAAAATAATGTGCCAGTGACAGAACTTTAGGACCGACTAAGTATATGAAGTATCCTGTCAGGAAAGAGGGAAATTTTGTCGCACAGGTATCCCTTTCACCCGGTAAGGTCGATGAAAACCAATTAACTTCCTTTATTTAATGAATTTTCCCAACGAACACTGTTGAAAACATCGAAGTAAATAAATTTAACAAGTTTAATACACATTCAAAACCACTTGAAGTGTTTAATTCCAAAAAGAGCATATAAGAACAAAAAATATATTGTAAAGCGTCCAAAACTTTAAGATTGTAAAAAGAAAAGTATACCTAAATAAAACAGCTACAGGTCTATGTAACAATAAACATCAGTTAAATTTTAAATCCATGGATAGTGTGTCCGCTGCGAAGATTCCCGTTGAGACGTCCTTGTCGCAGCTTCGAGATTTGTTAAGGAATAGATCAATGAGGTTGATTGAACACATTTCTTGTTAATTCAGTTAAATATGTTCACAAGTTAGTTCTGATATCTACATTAGCACTAATATCATCGAACCACTCAATTGGGTCTGCATGAGGTTCAACCTCTTCAACCTGCGGCCGGAGAGGTCGTGGTGCACAGCATGTGCCTCCCAATGGACTTTTCCCTGTTAACGCCCCAAGATAGCGATACCGGTTAGAGCGATGTTCGTGGGAGCGTAACCCTTATTATGGGTTAGGCTCTCAAAATGTGTCTCTAATCGCTACAGAAAATAAACCGGTATTCAATCCCTAGTTATGGTACATACATGTTAAAAAATAAAAAAGATGTTTATTCAGTAAGTAGGCCGCACGGGCACTATTACACGTCAAAAATCTACCAGCAGCGCTACGCAAGAGACCACTGCTGAGAAGGAACGCCGCAAGAAACTCAACAGTCAGTTGTTTTTTAATTGTTGCCTATGACAATATACAGTTATAAAACTTAACCTAGCATTATAGTCTAACATTAAAATATGTATATCATTCGTAGTTGAGCTGGAAAATTTGTTAAAATTCAGTATGTACGGAACTCATAATAGTACCTAATAATAAGAAATTAAAAAATATACTTTTCATCTCACTAGCTCTGAAAGCCCTTTTTGTTTGTTTGATATCTATTGAGAAAATCGCTTTTTATCCACAAGTGAGGGAAGAGTTTTGACATTTGAAGGCAGCTTAAGTGATATTTGACAGCTAACCAAACGTAAAACCTTACAAGTGCTGAATTTTTAACATCACAATTAATCGGGTCGAGTCGCATCGAGTAAAAAACACTAAATACAGTCTTACTACTTTATTTTAATTCATAATATCAGCATTCAAAATTAACCTTCATTCTTGTTTTAAAACGGATAAAATGTTCTGACAGTCCAAATAAGTCGATGTGCAAACAAAACGCATCCGAAGTAATAAAAAAAACTTACGTCAAAGCTTTTCTATTAAGCCGTCAACGTTAAATATTCGCATGTTTTTCTAGTTTGTTTTGTTATTAAAAATGAGTGATTCGAGTGATGAAGACGTATTAAACACCTGTGGAATTACAGGAAACCGTGCAAAATGCGGAATTGAGCTTACAGTACAATCCATTTTCTTAGTTTCCTCGCTGTAGTCAACGTTAAATATTCGCATGTTTTTCTAGTTTGTTTTGTTATTAACCCATTCATTGCCGACGCCTCACATTTTTACTCATCACGCAGTGCCGGCGTAATGCCGAGGACGCGAAATCGCGTCCTCGGCATCACGATTACACATACATGGGACGCGAATTCGCGTCTTCGGCATCCGAGATAAGAATTATGAAAATTACAAATGCACTGAATCCGAAAACCAGCAACAGTATAACATTATCCTTCATAAATAAATTCACATTTTGGTATCAGCATTTAAGTACAGTTGTTTTCTAGCAAAAAAAACAAATAACTCGAGGACGCGAAATCGCGTCCTCGGCATTACGATTACACATACATGGGACGCGAATTCGCGTCTTCGGCAATGAATGGGTTAAAAATGAGTGATTCGAGTGATAAAGACGTATTAACACCCGTGGAATTACAGGAAACCGTGCAAAATGCGGAACTGAGCTTACAGTACAAACCCTTTTCTTAGTTTCCTCGCTGTAGTGAGGTGAAAAGTTTTGTGTTATACACGGGTGAAAAGTTATTTTACGTCTCGTGTCTTGAAACACTTGCTACGCTCAGGATTCTATTTTTGAACCACTCGCTTCGCTCGTGGTCAATCATAGGATCCTTTCGCTAACTCGTGTTTCAAATGAACACTCGCAGGTAAAATACAACTTTCCCCACTTGTATAACAAATAACTATAGGCACCTTTGACTGCAAAACCACCACATAAAAAGTTTCGACTCATTTTTCTACAGAAACCGTGTCCCCTAGAAAATATCGAATGTTTACATATTTTTATGACTAAGCTACTTATTTAGGTGTTTAATTTCGGCCAAGCATTTTTATCTGTTAGATAGTCCTCGACACTGTAGTAAGCTTTCGATATCAACGATTTTTTCTAGTATTGTTTAAGTACTGAAAATATACTTCGTCAGGTAATTTATTATAGAAATGACTGCATTGGCCAACAATGTTAAAATGTTAAAAATAAATTGCATCAAATTACAGAACGTTCTATTATTAATACATTTTGTAAATCCTACGAAATCTTACTGAAAAACCTAGTTAAAACATCAAATTACAATGTCGTTGTTTTAAATTTTATGAGTAGACTAAAGTTATTTGTTATTTTTTGAGATATTGTTTTTCTTTTTAAAGAGTTCTTCAAGAACGAAAAAAAAACTCATTTTAAAATTGCAGGTAAAAGGTCAGTCCAACTGAGGTCGGCTTTTGATTTAAAATATTGTGTTGCTGGAATGACCTTACGCCTGCAATTAAAAAAAAAAAATTTTGTGCGTTTTTGAAGGCTTTTTCTGTAGTCCCACTTCTTAGTTGATATGTAACTTTACGACAACAACGCAAGCGCCAGCAACAACGCGGTAAATTTCATAGTCATATTTAAACTTTTTAATGTACCTACTTCGTTATACCTAGTAGCGTAACTATGTTAATGGAGATATCTTATCGCCACCCTTGAAATAGGTACCGTTAAGGAGTTCCGATGGCCTTCTGTGGTTTTCATCATCAGTGTCACTCCACCAAATGACGATCGAGGTACATTAGCACTGATATCATCGAATCCCTCGATTCGGTCTGCACGAGCTTCAATCTCTTCAACCTTCGGCCGCAGAGGACGCGGTGCGCAGCTTGTGCCTCCCGACGGACGCTCGCTGCCCGAGACTACGTTGATGAGCCCGCTATACATAATGAAACATGTAAACCCGACACATTAACGTAGCCTAAGGAGCTTATGAATGGGACTGGCTGAAATTTATAACACCTTTATATACAATTATCAAAAATATTTGCATTATTTACATCTTTTAAATAAAGTTTGGTAGAACATCGAACAAATGCTTAAAACATAGGTACCTAATAACTTCAAAAAATAATGTTTTTGTTTGAAAAAAAAAACACTCATAAATAGTATTAAGATATTTCACGTTTTTGGAGGAATAGGAAGATTAATTTGTGACAACAATAAACGAAGATGCGTGAATCACTGCGGTTTGGGCGCTCGCTGGAGGTCTTCCGTGCGCTTCTTGTCGGCGCGTCACTACTGGTAGGGGAAACCACAGTCCAGTACGCGTGAGTGGATGCGTGCGCGCGTGTGTGTGTGTGTGTGGGCATATCCGTATCGCTAAGCATTTGCTCGTAACTGAGATAACCTCAATATAAACATAAAGTCTTCTCTTGTCTTGTGAACATCTCCTTAAAGTGTCACACACTACGGTATGACACTGACTAGCTTACAATATGTAGTATCCTGTTAAGAATGAGAAAAACGCACAGGTTTAATATACTACTATTAATTACGACTGAGAAGCACCGTTCACGAGGTCGCCGCGTGTCGCAGCTACCGCCTCCCTCAGCGGTTGCTGCGGTAGAGAAGGATAACTATAGAGAGAGAGAGAGCCCCGAAACTAGCATCGCCCGAGGCTTGACATAGATTAATCTATTTTGGCTCATCTTAAAAGGTTCCGTGTTTCAGTGTTCGGGTGGAAAGTAGAAGCAATAATAGTTAATTTTCTTAACGAATAAAGAAAACTAAATGCGCAATCATTTGGTTTTTAAGTCGTTTATATTAAAACACAAGTCAAATTAGGGGCAAATTTTGGATTTTAAATAAAGGCCCCCTGTAGCACATTTACAAAATTGGCAGCTGCCTGATCAAAGACGATTATGGTTTTTACCACCCAGAATCTCGGCCCTGACCATTTGCAAGGTAGGTGCGAGCCCGTTGATGTCTATTGTATAGATATCGTCAAGATCTAGTATTCACGATTCGATCTAGTACAATTTATAATACGATTGAGTTTCCAAAATAATCATACTCGTAATAATTTTGAATGACAACCCCTAGCTTAAAAGAGTAATTACGTCAAGGTTAATCAGTAGCTTTCTGCGACAGGGTTCTATTAGCGGCTCAACGACAGTTAAATTAAAGTTACTGAGTGTGTTCGTACTGTTCGTAGCACCAATGTGTTATTTTCGGGCGAAAACATGGCACTTGCCCCGAGAGTTTGATGCCCTCTGGGAGGTTGGATCTCCTCCGAGCCGATCCGGGCAATGGTTGGAGTCTGCACTAGACGAGTTTACAGGCGCGTCGATGGCGGTGTTGATGCTTCGTGTTTTAGTTTAGAGCTTGGTGCCGCGCCCTCGTACGCGGAGGCGGCAGGTAGCCCGAGTCGCCTATTGTCGTCGTGAGGAGAACGGGGCTATCGCTTGGCCAAATCAGGTTCGCGGGAGACGGCGAGGAGAAACGTCTGGGAAGGGGTAAACAATAACCTACAAAGAGATACGATCGCACCCAAACATTTCATATCTCTATTAAAATCAATATTTAGAAATCTAAACTGGATCCAAACGGGGATAAACATGAATAATGAATACCTCTCAGGCCTACGCTTTGCTGATGACGACATCCTGTTATCCTAAAGACCCAAAGAACTTTAAAACATGATTCACAATCTTAACATAGAGCGTGAAAAGTGTGAGCTCAGTACGGGTAATTCCCACCTGTTACCACCAATTTGTTACCACTGGTAACAACTGGGTTTTTTTTCCGCCTGTTACCACTAAAGCAGGTACTCGGTGGTAAAAAGTGGGAATATTTTTCCCATTGGTTACCACTAAAATATTTGAAGATAAATATTCCCAGTAGTTACCAGTGGTAACAGGTGGGAAAAAAAAAACCCAGCTATTACCAGTAGTAACAAATTGGTGGTAACAGGTGGGAATAACCCGCTCAGTATGAACTTTGACAAGACAAAGGTAATGATGAAAGGAAAAATGAAACCATATTCATACACAATAGGTGGACGATCACATCTATCTAGGGCTAAACGTAAGCTTTAAAAACCGAACACCTGAAGAAATAGAGAGACTTATAACCCTGACATGGAAAAAGTGCTGGTCTCTGGAACCAAGGTTTATTTTTCTACCCCACAAATGTCAAAAGAAAATCAATAGACAGCTACTACTAGCACCAACCCTTGCATATGATTATTAGACGGCAGACTCGAACTAATATCAGGTCTTTCTAAAGAGCAGTGGAGCGCAGTATGATGGGCATCAAACTAAAGAATCGCATTTAAAGCACTGATAATAACTAAAATTAAACAAAAATTGTTGATGCTCTAACTATGACCTCCATGCTAATGTGGGCCCATCACAAACAAACTCAGAAACTACTGGAACGTTTTAAAAAATTCTTTCAATACTAGAATGGTACATTATCCCTGAGTAACACAGGCTATGTTTTATTATTCTGCGCGGACGGAGTCGCGGGCAACCGCTAGTACCTAAATCTATAATATTAAACATAAAGAATCTGCTTCACAATCAACTTGTAAATTTATCCGCCATTTAAAGTTGGCTCTCTCCTTCCTATCTACAAGTGTAAGAAAGAGAAAAGGCTAAATTTATATGTCAAATAATAATATGTTTTACTTGTCGATTGTGAAACAGGCGGCAAATGTTACGTACGATGTTGATTAAGTGAAGACTCTGTTAGAACAATGAAATGAGGCCCGGTTGCTGCATCATTCAATACACGAGTGACACGACAGTCACACACCGAAATATCAAGCCCACCATCCATTACATTACGTACCTAGTGATAAGTTCTGTAGTTATATCGATGTGTTTACGATGTATCGGAGTAAAGCCTTTTTATTGCTATTGGAAGAGTGTACTCACATATTAGAAAAAAACAAACTGTAGGCATCCTGAAATAAACATTAACGGTCTGTAACTGCTGACAGTTACAGACCGTTAATGTTTATTTAGAATACATTTAGAATACATTATTGCTCCTGTTTGTTATAATGCCTATTATATCTGAGGTACATTAGCACTGATATCATCGAATCCCTCGATTGGGTCTGCACGAGCTTCAATCTCTTCAACCTTCGGCTGCAGCGGTCGCGGTGCGCAGCTTGTGCCTCCCGACGGACGCTCGCTGCCCGAGACTACGTTAATAGATGCATTTACTGTACTTATTCAACATGTAAACTACAAACATTAACGTCGCCTAAGGAGTGCATGGGGCTGCTGGATGGAATTAATTACACCTTTATATACAAACATTAAAATATTTATATCACATGCAATAAGTTTTTTTACTAATAAAACTAGAAAAACCTACGAAAAAATGCCTACTAAAAACTTTGTTAAAACATCAAATGAGAATCGCTTTAAGTATTGTAAATTTTAAAAACACTCATTTTAGTAGAATGATATTATTGAGGTAATACAAATATAAATGTTGAGTAAAACAAACAATAGTAGGCCGGGTCGGTAATTTTAACAAAAATCAGACGTCAGTTGGACCAACAGAAGATTCAAACAATGAAATGTTGTTCGTTAATACATAGTCGCTTAGGGACGTCCCGAGGGACGCTCACTGCCCGAGACTGCGTTAGTGAATGCAACGTACATATCCAACACGTAAACTTAAAGAAGTGAAATTAATAACACCTTTATATACAATCATTCATCAAATGTATTAGAAGTAAGTACCTAATTAATGTATTAGACTTACTGCCGCACTCAGAGATGTCAATTAAATTTAACTAGCTTTTGCCCGCGACTTCGTCCGCGTAGAACTCGTTTATCGCAGTTAAGTACATTCATAGTTTAAAGTAATTTAATAGTTAGACGTCCTCCCTGGCCAGAATTATATCGACATAGCTTTTGCCCGCGGCTTCGCTCGCGTTAAGAAGTATTATTATTAATTATGTATAGTTTTTGCGGCTTTACTTTTTTTAGCGTGTGTAAAAAAATAGGGCCTTCAAATCTTCTTTGTACACAATATTCTTAACTAATCTGTCATAAGGCGCTAAAACAATCAAGCTACTGGGTGAACTTACTCGAGAGCAAGCAACATAAAACTGTCCATGAGAGAAGCAATGTTCTCTCTGAGACTTGTTTATTGTCATGGCAAAGCAGACTTTTAGGGGAAACTGTAATCGTTTAAATTCACCCAGTTAATATAGTGGCTTCCACTATATTGCGATGTAACGCTTTCACTTGCAGTCTCGTACCGTTACAAAGTTTTGGTGGTTTTAAATTTCTCAACAACATAATTGGAGTGCTCACATGCAGAACAGAATAAGCTTATGATAAGGCAAACCTGGCGGTTGCAATGAATTTAAAAATTCTACAGGGTAATTAGTTGCGTCATCTGTATTAACCACAGTATCAATCGAAGTATAGACCTTTTCTTCGCCCTCAAACGACATGAGCAGTATATCGTTGATAGCTGCTGCTTGATCGTTCTTTGGAGTAAGAACGGCACGCTCACATAACCATTCAATAGGCTTGTCATGTATATGAATATATATATGAATAATGTCTGGATAAACTTTAGACAGTAATTCTTGAATCGTAGTAACAACTGTGCACAATTCTTCCGGGATGGTTATCATTCCCTCAAACGATGGAAAATCACCATTACCGATGTTAAGAAGGAGATCTGAAAATCTACCAGCAGACTCATCCCCGCCCAAATGTGCTCTCATAGTTTTAGAGAGCTTAAGAATATTAACCTGGGGCCACAAATTAGTTAATGCACGACTTTACTTCGTCAGTTCGGGTTCCTTTTGGCACCTCTGGTAGAGTCTGCCGAAAGTCTCCGGCCAGCAAAACTGTGTTACTCCACCCATTAATTTTGTATCACCCCTTATATCTCTTAGTGATCTGTTTAAGGCTTCAATACCACCTTTATGAGCCATCGTTATTTCGTCCCACTCGATTATTTTTGTACTCTTACTTCAGCAAAATTACTTTGTTTGGAGATGTTGCAAATGGGAGTCTCTGCAGTGATTAAATTGAGTGGTAACTTAAAAGTAGCATGAGCATTTCGATCACCTTCGAGTAATGTAGCAGCTATGCCGGACGACGCCACAGCCAGAGCAATGCCGTGAGTACTTCTTACTTTCGCCAAAGTAAATTAATAAGGAAGGTTTTACCAGTTCCACCTGGTGCGTCTAAGAAGAATATTCGACCGTCATTTGCGTCTACACTTGTGATAATTTTACTGTAAACTTCCTGTTGCTCGTCATTCATTCAAGGATGCTTCATTTTGTCTTACTGCGTCTTCTAAGGCCACTGTATCGTAACTGGTCTCCTTCATGTACTCTCTATTTCCAAATTGTATTGATGGAATTGGCTGAGGTAATCCATACTCTTTAAGAGGACGGCCGCCTAATGATAATACGGCATCCTCTAATACCGACAGGCATTTGTTGAATATCAGGTCCGATGAGTGCTCTGCATCCACGTCACCTTGCCTTTCCAGTTGTTTTTTAAAATCCTCAGAAAGGTATTCTTTGTATTTTTCCCAAAGACATAAGGGGTCGGAAACCTGGCAGAACAATAAAATTATAGCAAATAGCTCTCGAATCATATGCGGTGTTTGACAAAGTGCTGCCTCTTCAAGAGCTGACTCCAAATGACGATCATCTTCGAGTAGACCTTAGAGCCTTGCACGCGGATTGGAAAGTGGGATGTAAGTGACCATCTACAGCTTTCAACGCTTCAAATGAAATTGGGCCTCTGATCTCATGTAGAAGCATTCGAAGGTGGTAGCATTCTGTATTGTTTGGATGAACAGTATAAACCCTACCTAGAACGTGTTCTTTTTTGACCCCTGACCATCCTTTAACATTCACTCCTCTCTTCCTTTTCGTTCCATTAGGTACTGATAGGTTCAAATTAATACATTTACATCCTCCATCATCCCTTATTTTATCCCCATGGGGGTTGAATTTATAAAAATCCTATTTAAGCGGACGTCTTCACAAAAGTCGCTCCAATCTTTAATTTCAGTTCAATCAGTCAAAAATCTAAGAAGATTTATACAAACTTTCATCCCCTTTTTATCCCCTTAGGGGTGGAATTTATCAAAATCTTTTCTTAGAGGATGCCTATATCATAGTAGCTATATGCATGCAAAGCCTCAGCCCGATCGGTTTAAAATTGACAAAGTTTCATACAAACTTTCATCCCCTATTTTATCCCCTTGGGGGTAGAATTTATCAAAATCCTGTCTAAGCGGACGTCTTCACCATAGTAGCTCCAATCTTTAATTTCAGTTCAATCAGTCGAAAATCTAAGAAGATTTATACTCATCCCCTTTTTATCCCCTTAGGGGTGGAATTTATCAAAATCCTATTTAAGCGGACGTCTTCACCATAGTAGCTCCAATCTTTAATTTCAGTTCAATCAGTCGAAAATCTAAGAAAATTTATACAAACTTTCATCCCCTTTTTATCCCCTTAGGGGTGGAATTTATCAAAATCCTTTCTTAAAGGATGCCTATATCATAGTAGCTATATGCATGCAAAGTCTCAGCCCGATCGGTTTAAAATTGACAAAGTTTCATACAAAGTTTCATCCCCTATTTTATCCCCTTGGGGGTAGAATTTATCAAAATCCTTTCTTAGTGCACCTCTACGGTACCTAAGCTACGTCCCTTCCAAATTTCAAGTGCCTACGTTTAGCCGTTTAGGCTGTGCGTTGATATGTCAGTCAGTCAGTCAGTCAGTCAGTTTCTCCTTTTATATATTTAAAGATGATTATTAAGTAACGTGTTGTCTTATTCTATTGCTATAGCAAAGAAAGTGACAGCAGCAACTTTAATCAAACATTTGATTTAATGGACGTCTCTGAGTGCGGCAGTTAAAACCACATTTCCTAAATGACTAATTAGCTATGGAAGAGCGGGGCATCCTGACACAGGTTCACTCACCTAAAAGGAAGTCCCAACCACTAATCAGTATTTGTGATTTTTAAAAAGGAAATAAACTATTTTCATTTTTCATTTTCATTAAAAATATATACACTTACACTCACATGAACTTATTTTTTAATTACTATTACTTTTTCAGAACCTCTTAGACGGAAATGTCACCGCGTTTATAAAAAAATACATGTTACCTGTCTTGATTAATTTATAAAAATACTTTTAGGGCAATAGAATACTTTGACTAATTTAAGAGAAAAAAATATTTAGTGAAAAGTCATGTGGATATTGGTTCCATGGAATAAATGTATGGAGGAAAAAAAAGTGGCCTATTTTAAACGAAAATATTTTTTAAACTGTAAATAGGACATTATTGAATTTGATTAAAAATATGTTAAAAATAAGTAATAAAAGTTATAAAATATTCAAATTCTACCACTTTTTATCGATTAACTTAAAAAAAAAAAATCCACGTATTTTTCGTTAAAATCATTTATAATCTGCACAAAGTATCTTTGTAGTAATTTTTACTATTGCAGAAAACGGAAATATAATAATCATATAAAAAAGCAGACCAATTTTATTTATTTAAAAAAAATCTACAACTTCAAAACTAAACACGTTTTAAAATCAGTTTTTTGGATTAAGCTGATTAATTACTATACATATACTTTTTCGTTCAAAACCGACCACTTTTCTTTCTTTCATACATATTTTCTCATGAGTCAAATCCACATGATTTTCTACTAAATATTTTTTTCTCAAAAACTACGTATAGGATTTTATGGCCCACCAATTATTTTTATATTGACCCAGACACGAAACACATATATTTTTTTAACAAAATTCGCAATGTCCTTTTATAAACACACAAAAATACACATACACATACATACATAAACTCACGCCTTCATTCCCAGAGTGGGGTAGGCAGAGCTAAAGAATTACAAACAACTTTTAAAACTTGTTGATAATTCTATAACCACAATTTGCACAAATAGGCTAAGATGTTTACCAGCATATTAGTGACAGGTTGCAAGCCCATCGCCTAACAGTACTACAAGCCTATATTCCCTAAGTCGCCTCTTACGACATCCACGGGAAGACATGGAGTGGCACTATTCTAACCCGGCAACCACACGGGGCAAACACACAAAAATAGAATTAAGTTATTTATTTATTCGAGAAATTGGAAAAAAATTATGACATCATTGAACGAAGCGACCCCTACTACGGGAATAAAGGCTTGTAGTACTGTTAGGCGATGGGCTTGTAACCTGTCACTAATAGGTACCCTGGTGGACATGTTAGCCTAATTGTGCATAATGTAATTACAGAATTATCAACAACTTGGGGACTCTCTGGGGACGAAGGCGTGAGTTTATGTATGTATGTTCCTTTGTTCAATAATTTCAAAATGACTTTGTGAGCAAAAGTAATTAAATTTATTTCCTTGCTAGATGCAATTTTCGTCTCACGACTCCACGACTGCGACGCACTGTCTACTAGCTGTGCACTGTGGTTCAGCGTGTATGGAGAGAGTGTCATAAGTCGATTTGTCCAAAACTTCCAACATTATTGGGAAGAAATGCATATATTGTTGTTAATTATGAATTTATTTGATAAAATAAAGGACTTACAATTAATTTAATGTGTATATATTATTGAATAATAATAAAATAAAACAATTAAAAACGCTTCAAAATGCACTATATTTCAATACCGTATAATTAACACTTATAAATAGTAAGTAACATGTTTTCACTTAAAAATATAATAAACAATACCTTAATACTATTTAATTTAAAAAAAAAACTTATATTGAACGCAAACATATTTACTAAGTTTTTTTGTTATGTGCAATTCATGCAGTAGAATGAACCGCACGTAAAGAGTTGTTATCTTAAAAATACTGTAATTAAACTATCTAACACTCATTAGTGAAACTTTAATGAGCTTAGCAATACCTAATGTAATAAACTAATGACAGATTTAGATAAAACACTTTTTTTTTTCCTAGGAAGCTTTCTAAGACCCGTAACTAGTGGGTCAGAATTTAATAAAAGTCGATTTAAAAGATCGGTATTCGTCGCAACACGTGACATTTTTCTAGTATTGTTGAGCCGAAACGCTTTTATATTTTTATTTGTAGCTTCGGCAGCTTCTTCTGATAGTTCTCCTATGGATACCATCATGTGATCGAACTGATCGATTACTTCAGACCCATGAATCAGAACTTTGTGAATGGACGCTGGCAAATTGTACCACGGATATTCCTCAACAAGCTGTCGAGCCGTGTCTAAAGCAAACGATTTAAATCTCTCAGAATTAATTTTGTAACCGGAATTGAGACAGTTAAGAATTGTACCACACCTATCAATAAGCTCTTGCTTAATTCCTGTTATTTCGGCAGAAATGGCAGAGTTAGCAAAAAACCTACGTGCTGTATTCCCATCATTCGAGTTGCCACTTCCTCCGCTACGCGGCTTGTCCACTATCAGACCTAATTTATTTTTAAAAGCATTTTGTATCGTCTTCTTTCTCTCTGCCATTTTTTCCTTTTCTTCATTTAATCGAACTTGCCATTTTTTTACCTCGAGCCGATATGACACGTGCACAAAATATTCAAAAAATCTTATCCATGAATGGAGAGGAGATAATCCAAACTCCAGCGTAGCGGTATCAATTTCTTTGGTCAAACACATGTCTATCTGATTCATCTCTTTGGGTGTAGCCTTGCACAAATAACACCTGCTAGCAGATGCCGTGTCACTTAACGCACTACAAATTTTGCCGTCTACCATTGTCAATTGCAATTGATGATGAACTTGTAATTCATCGCCGTCCGGCAACATACACGTCGATGGTACTAAATTATTAATTTTCTCTTTAAAATAATCTTCTTCGTTCTTAGATAATTGTTTTGTCTCTTTTGCAAATTGGAAGCGAATAGGGCGACAGTACCTAGTTGATGATGGGCGAGGATTCTTCCATAATATTGTTTCTTCTCCTGTTGTTGCAACTATGGACACGAGACGCAAGGGCACATATGATGTCACGAATAAACTTCCATCTTCTAAAGTTGGGTCATCGGAAAAGCACTGCTTATACTCACTGTGTCCGGTACTACCGTCAAAACCCCACTTACCAACTAACATAACATCACCTAAGGTCTCGGGATCGATACTTGATAACAGTATATTTTGAGAATCCAGTATTCTTTTAACCGTGTGGTCCAACAAATTTTGTAACTCTACTTCGGCACTTTTTTCAGTAATAGTTAATTTTTCAGGGTAACACTGTTTCTTGGCTTCTAAAACCTTATGATACGAAGGCAAAACTGGATATTGTTTACTATTAATGAACTCTTTAATTAAAAGGTATTGGTGTTTTGTTAATTTTGCTTCTGTGATCAGCGATAGGATCTCACTTGGATTCACTTCACATTTATGACTATCATTTGGCCCACTACTCGAGGTTGACGAAGTATTTATCAAAGCATTGACGGCCGAGTTATCAATTTTTGAGAGGTCCACTAATCTCCTTCGCTGAGTTCGTTTACTGCAAGACTCAAAATCTTTCTTCGGTCGACCGAGATTTGATGTCATTTCTTGACCAGTAAACTGATTTTCTCTCGCAGATACCGACTCATTCTTTGCTATATCTATAGTTTCAAGGACATTTAACCATTTTTCATGTTTTCTGACTAGTTCATATTTATTCCTTGCTGCTTTTTTCCAGTAATCTGCGATCCTTTGGATTATGCAATTAACGCGTTTACTTAGAACTTCGATTTCAACGTTTTCAGCTTCCGGCACCATTTCCAAAACTGTCTCTAGTATAATTCGATATTTTTCTATCTGTGATCCTTTAGCAAGATGCCATAGTTCAAATATGTGCATTCTTGTAAACTGAACTTGCAAAAAAGAACCTGTAAGAAAGAAAACCAAATACATTAGAAATTGACAAATATCGTAGCATCTTCTACGAACAACGTAGAGGACGAATTAATAAAACATCTAGCAAAATCTAGCAGAAGATGACTATTGGCACACTAACTAGACTTTTATACGCTTTTTAAACAATCAAAATTATTAATGGTACAGAATGGCGTCATTGATAAAACTCAATGGTAATACACAAACAATTTAAATATTTTTATAAAATTAGGTGTCTCGTAGCTCTCAAATAAATATAAAATGTATAGTAAAAATAGCTAGTAAAAATATTATTATTAAAACACATACCTTTGTCATTAATTTCCATGATGATTCAATAGAGTTTATCACAACAAGTTTTTAGAAATCCGTCAACAAACAACTTTCACTTTAATGATCTATTGATAAGACTAATTACGCGGTTTAAGTGTGTTCACTTCGGAGGTCTGAAAAACAATGATCCCGACTGATTACTTCAAAACTATTTATAGTTTTAAGTAGGCTGGTAATTAATGTGTTATCAGAGAAGTACAAATCATAGCTCGGCTATTGTTGATTATTTGGACTTATGACCTATGAGCGGGACCATAGTGCTGTGGGTCCCTCGACACGTACTTGGGATTTATCCGCTTTGTAATTCCAGGGATAAGGGTTCCTGCGAAGAGAGGCTATGGTGGCGGGTTTATGCATTATGTTTTTTAGATTTTTAACGCACAGGTTTAGCACGCTCTAAGGGCAATGACAAAAATAACTCACTTGTTGAAATAAAAGTTCCCAACGGATACTGTTGAACATATTGAAATAAATAAACTTCAACAAGTTTAAATAACATTCAGAAAAACACCAAATTATTAATTTTAAAGAGAGTGTTCAAGTAAAAAAGTTTTAAATCGAGCAGCGTCTATGAAACATTAAGATGTAGGTACATATAATTAAATATCTTAAAACTTGAATAAGGTCAATGTGTCTAATTCCGTCTACGGGGTAACACCGTACACAAGCGTTTATGGCCAATCTAAGAACGGTACGCCGTTGCTACCTCTAATGATAAAGCAGGGGAACTTTTTGGTTCAATCTCTTTAAATGAGATGTCGCTATGTTGTCTACGATTGAAGAAAACAGTGTTTGAAATTTAGTTGTGGTCCGAACTTGAAACGCGAGTGTTGTGTGATGGTGTTTTCCCAAAGGTATGTTTCAAACCGTACAAGTTATGACTTTGTGAGTGTGCTTAATATTATGTTCTTTAAGATCTGCGCCAACGGCTTCTTTTTTCTATTTTGCATGAATTTCAAGTGTTTTAGAATTATTTGCTGCGTAAAATTTGTAACCTCAGAATTGTCAAGTGGGAAAAACCGTCTAAAATTGAAGGGGCAACACCGTCATATGCCGGTAATTCCCCATTCCAGATATAGTCAACCTTTTTGATCAGCTGTTAAATTACTTAGCACTATGTTAGTTTTGAGTTTATTTACTTAGTTATATTCTGCTGAGTATCTCTAAGGGCAATGGCGATAATAACTCACTTATTGAAACAAAATATCCCACCAGATACTGTTGAACATATCGAAATAAATAAACTCTTAAAGAGAGCTTTTAATAAAAAAGTTTTAAATCAAGCAGCGTCTTTGAAACATTAAGATGTATAATTAAATATCTTAAAACTTGAACACTATAACGAACAATTTAAATGAAAGATGGTTATACGTATATAAATAAATATAATATGTAGTGTATGTATCCGCTGCGAAGACTCCCGCCGATATGTGCGTATCGCAGTTTTAGGTTGAATGACGCACAACTAATGAGACAGTTTCTGCCTCACTCAACCCAAGCCGCGAACACGCCTCTGGCCGTCGCCGGGTGCGGGAGCGCTGGGACCGCGCGGCTCCGGGGCTGGCGCCGGCGGTCGGTGGGAAGGGGGCTTCAATCTGTCGAAGGTTGGCGACAACTCAGTACAGTCCACCATCCAGGGCTCAGTCAGTGGGCTCCGCGCTGCCTTCTTGTATCTAAATCGGTGCACGCCGGTTTACCGTCTTGTCAAGGACGACTGAAACTGAGATAAATTATCAATACTAGTCAGAGTTAAAATAAAAGTAAGTAGGTTTAGTTTTATCCTAGGCCCAGGCTCTTCCTTCTGCCCGTGGTCGTGCTAAAGTGATGAAACCAGTAGACGACAAGGACCAATGATGGACATTTGATTCTTATTTAACAGAAGAAAACGGTTATTCATTTGTTTTGAAACAATCTATTTATGGCCGTATGATCTTTGGATTTGTGTGAAGTATCCATCAATGGTACTTGTGACCTTAGACTGTCCAACACTAGTGCCATCACCCTACTACATGGTGGCGGTGGGAAAAGGGTAAGGGGTTGAGAAGTGTTTCCAAAAATGGTTATTGTAATTGATATTGTAAATTACTGATATATCTTTGCAATGTTTAGGTAAAAACTTAGGCAGAGCTCCTCTTGCATGTTGTTGTACACAAAGTTGGTATGGAATCTATAACAAATTTCAAATAAAGAAGGTCCAACGATCTACATATGTGTCATATTATCTACATGAAAGGGGGGGCTTTACTTAAGTTTTGTACCCGTACGATAGGTACTATGAAGCCAAATTAAAGTGATTTTTCCTCCCTGCTTCCTGCTTCCTGGTAACTAATTAAAAAACTAGCGACTCACCCTCGCTTCGCTTTGGTTTATGTGAGTTTTCTCTAATTCCTACTCAAACATAATACATATTTCGCAATACATAAAAGCTTTTCTCTTGAATCACTCTATCGATTAATAAAAACTACATTAAAAACTGTTGCGAAGTCTAAAAATCTAAGCGTACATACAGACGGCGGGAAGTCAATTTTTTATAAACCATGTCCAGATTGGCGTGTGGTGACACAATCCATAGTTTTTAAATTGGTTTGAGCATTGTTATGTAAAATTGAATGTCAATAATTGTTCACCGCACGTCATATACTAACATCCGTAATGAGCGTAACGAGGCTATTAACAATGCTGTAATGGTAATAGACAAAATGTTCTTTAAAATATCTGGGTGTATTTACCTGAGTAAGTACAGAAAGCGCACTGTTGGCCGGCCTCCCATCGGGCGGGTCGACCGTCTGGAAATGGCTGCAGGAAACAGCTGAGTGCGAGAGGCACGGGACCGATCACGTGGAGCTCTCTGGAGAAGGCTATAGTTCATTTATTATTTATTTTACAGAACGAAATAAAGGTATTTTATTGGGCACTACTTTAAGTCATATACGATAATATTTACATTGGGTTTTTTATTTGTGTTGATTTTATTTACTTCAATTAGAAACTTGGTCTATAAAAGACTTAAAGAAGCAGAGGTTACTAACCTGTGTTAATAATATAACGAAACGTCTAAGCATATAACTCGACTAAATCAAATACTATCCTGTCACCTGTCAAATATAGCGAACCTAGTGAATTTTAAATTGATCATTAACCTTCAAGCGGGCGCGCGTAGTCGAATCGACCGCTCTTAGTACATTTTCGTTCATATTATTATTACTACCCATCACATTGATTTCTCATTTCTAGTAGCCTGTCGCTATGCCATTGGGAGTATAATAAATAATAAACCGTCGCGCGGGGTGCTCCCCCGACTTCACAGATCGCAATTGTTTAAGTCCCGGCGCAGTCGTCAAAAAGACTACACGCGCCCGTCGTCGAAAAGGTTACGCGCGACGCTCAACGCGACATACACTCGTTCACGCTCGTAATAGTTCTTCGGCCATTATTCGATATTATCAAATGAAGTTTGGATTTTTTTATATAAATGAAAAATATTTGCAGAAGTCATACAACATTTATTTGCAATCAATGTTATATGGACGAAGAAACTGATTCTATAATGAAAACTAAACCAGTTATTTTTTATTCATAATTCGTATTTTTTATTATTACACTAGGTATATAAACTAGTCTTAGATATATAAAAGGGGTTTGTGTTCCTAATTTTTGTTTTGATTTCTATAATGTTTGAGTTATGTTAATTAATCTAATAATTGTTTCTTTTTCATAATTTTAATTACTTTTTTTGACCAATTACGCTTTAAAGACAATGATAATTATATCTGAGTACAAATTAATAAATAAATATTGAATAATTAGTGCTTTATTTCTCTTATTAATCCCATAGGTCTTTTCGGTTACGCGCGCCCGCTCCCGTTACAAATGACCGCGCGCCCGCTTGAAGGTTAATAACGCCACAGTTTGCATTTTTTGACAGATTGAACGTCACAACGCCCTTATGTGATATGTCCCATGTTATGTTATGTAATTTTCTCCCGAGTTCGAGAGCGTGAGCGTTGATATTGTTCCATAGTTGTTTTTGTTGTGAGTTGTTTGTTGTTCATTTCCTTGTTGAAGTTGGCAGCTGCTCGTTTAGTCTACATCTTTAATCTCTACCCTACTACCGCACTCTTTAGCGGAGAAACGATCACACCTCATCCGGAACAGTCAGTCTTAAATTAGGTAAATCAATTAAGTATAGCAATTAGAAACCAATATATACATATTCAAATAGTTTTATAGTTAATTTTTTATATAATATCGAGACCCAATGTTTTGTCCAACACAAAAACATTAATGACACATGCACAGATACAATATATTGACTGCATAGATTCTTATTAATTCTGCCAGCGAGTATTAGAGTGGACGACTACTGGTTCTTTTTTTTTCTCATCCTAAAATAAATGAACTATAGGTGCAGCAGAGGCGTGTGTCGGCTAACGTTACAGAACCGACATCACGCTTTGGTAACGCTTTCGGTGGAGGTATTCTGTTGCCGTTGGCAATTTCAATGTTTGCAGTGTATAGCCCAGTAACTTTATACATCCGTAGCATGCGTCAAATCCGGTAGTTCTGAATTTTTGCAGACTGGTTTAGGATGTTGGCCTAGTGAATAATCCAAGTTTGTGACCTCGAGCGTCGAACGCAACTTTGTCAAAAATCGAAAAAACCGCGAAAAAATCGTTTTGTTTTCAAATTTTGGCAATTATAACCCTAAAGGACTAGTTTTTGAAAAAACTTTCTGAGAACGTTTTTAAAGTAGACTAAATTTGCTACAATATGATACTAAAATTGTCTCCGTAGACCCAATAGTTTCCGAGATTAAGCTTTTCAAAGTTTATCATTTTTTCGAACTTCGCAATTTTTTGCCATTCTGTCGTTCTGAATGAATATTACTCAATTTCAATTAATTTAGCCCTCTTAGAAGGTCCCGGTTGAGGTTCGTCCGTATTTGGATCGACGTATTGGGATGGCATATCCCCATCAGGGGATGGTAATGAATCGTCGACGTCTTGTTCCGTCAAGTCACTCTCCATTTCGACATCGGACAGATCGTCGCCTTCTGGGATATTTACTACCAAAACATCAGGTATATTGTCACAAGAGGCCCCGCTGCTGCACTGCCTGCAGACTGATGAGCATTTTAATCCTGCCTTCCTGCAGCTGCACGCGTTCCCACAACCCTTCGTGCAGCCGCAAGAAATCATCTGCAAGAGGTGTTGTGGGGCTGCATCTCTGGTCATCATTTTGGGGTTGAGGCTCCAGCTATCTTCGGGGACCGCTACTCTCTCCTACGGGTCCCACCTCAGGCCCACCTGCCTCCGTGTACCACCGGGGCCGCTGCCTCTAGCGCCTGCCTCTGGCGCTCCGGAGCACAGCGCCAGCGTGCGTGCTCCGTGTTCCCGGTCTGACGTCTCCAGGAAGGAAGTCCCGGGGGAACTACTATCACCCTCACCACCAAAATTCTAATCTTACCCTGGTGATATTAGGGACCTTAATTTAATTTTTGTATATTTTTCTTTATTCTGTGTGACGAACGCCATAGTGCTAAATAAATACTCTGACCCTGATTTACTATTTTCGTCTTTTTCTCTCCAAACCACCTCTCCCTCTTTCTCTCATTTTTGTTTCAACGTCTGGTACCTGATCTTACGAATCATCGGAAGATCACGTAACACGACAATGAGCAAATTGCGAAGTTCGAGAAAAATTATAAACTTTGAAAGGCTTAATCTCGGAAACTATTGGGTCCACGGAGACAATTCTAGTATCATATTGTAGCAATTTTAGTCTACTTTAGAAACGTCTAAAAAAAGTTTTTTCAAAAACTAGTCCTTTAGGGTTATAATCGCCAAAATTTTAAAACGAAACGATTTTTTCGCGGTTTTTTCGATTTTTGACAAAGTTGCGTTCGGCGCTCGAGATCACAAACTTGGATTATTCACTAGGCCAACATTCTAAACAAGTCTGCAAAAATTCAGAACTACCGGATTTGACGCATACTAGCCCCATACTTTCAGGCGACAAAGTTACTGGACTAGTACGAGTATACAGTGTGGAAATTAAATTCAGGCCCTGGAGGTAAACTACTTTAAATCCTTAAGCTAGCTCATTTTACTTAAAGGAGACATTCCTTTATTTTTGAAAAGAAACAAATCTGCATTAAAAGATTTTTTAAAACTCGCTTGCTTCGCCCGGGACTCGAACCAACTAAAATTTAAAAAAATAAACACTTTATTTTATTATACTAATCGGTAGTATTAATATTCAGGATAGTTTCTCTAAAAAATATTTGGTTACTGTTCACTTTTAACAAGTAAAAGACACGTAACAGTTCTGTTATCTCTCCAACACTCAAAGACTTCGTATGAAGTACACGCTTGCTAATTTATCGTTAATTACCTTGTTGAAAACTTCGATAAGAAAATTGTTCAATGGTGGTAATACCTCTATGCACATTTCCTTCTTACAGGATCCGAGGCGTTCAGTGGAGAAGTTTAAAAATGGAACGTTTGACTTTGTTTTTTTTTTTTTTTTTTTTTTTATATCATAGGAAGGCAAACGAGCACACAGGCCACCTGATGGTAAGTGGAAACTGTGACCCATAGACATTCGCATTCACAAGACCGCAATCCTAAGACTGCAAATGCGTTGCCAACCCTGAGGCCGAAGATGGAATGCCTCTATGCTAGTCATTTCACCGGCTGTCTTATCCCCAAACCGGAACACAACAATGCGAACACTGCTGCTTGGCGGTAGGTTAATGGATAAGATGGTGGTACCAACCCGGACGGACCCTGCACAAGGTCCTCCCACCTCCAATGCGGGACAATAATTTTAAAATTCGAACGATTTTTATCAACAGATTTATCAGTTAAATAATTTAAGTGTTACAAAATTGATAGTAAAATAAAGTTGATGTTAGATTTAACGATTATTTTTATTTTTAAGACCAAATGTTTGTTAGAGAAACTTTATCCTGAATATTAATACTACCGATTAGTATAATAAAATAAAGTGTTTATTTTTTTAAATTTTAGTTGGTTCGAGTCCCGGGCGAAGCAAGCGAGTTAAAAAAAATATTGTAATGCAGATTTGTTTCTTTTCAAAAATAAAGGAATAGCTCCTTTAAGTAAAATGAGCTAGCTTAAGGATTTAAAGTAGTTTCCCTCCAGGGCCTGAGTTTAATTTCCACACTGTAAGTATAGTACGCGAGTAGACAAATGTGTGTATGTTTTAACAGTGAAATGATAAAAAATAAACACTGCTTAGCGAGCCCACTCCGTACTATTGATATTCCTTGGTCGTAAGCGTCAGAACCCCTGGACCAATGGAGATATTTGATGTTTAGATGCTTCCAAAATGCAGTACCTTATTGGTACTATTTGGTACCTAACTTCAAATAATTAGTACCTCTATTTATCTCTTTGTTAATATTTAGTACCTTTTTAGTTTTTTTTTTCCATGAGTAACTTTTTTCTAGTACGCCAAAAAAAATTGGAAAAAATTATATTTTAGGGTACCTACTAAAAAGTTACTAAATATTTACAAAGAGATAAATTAGTTTTACTGTCTCAAACTATGTAAAAAAAAATGGTCCAGACATCCTGACGTCAGAATGTCTGGCCACTTCCTTTACTTGTGTTTTCGCTGTCAATAGAGGTACTAATTATTTGAAGTTAGGTACCAAATAGTACCAATAAGGTACTGCATGTTGGTAGTTTCTAAACATCAAATATCTCCATTGGTCCAGGGGATCTGACGCTTACCGTTGGTCGCATTGTGATTCCACCAATTAGAGGATGACAACGGCAATGCGGCCCTAGCCCTCACCCTTTGGCCCTGGCTTGGGACAGGCACCTTAGGCTCCCTTCCTGCGAAGAGAGGCTATGGTGGCGGGTTTACACTCCTACGTACTAAGGCATTATGTCAGTGAACATTTTAAACAGTGTGATTTTTTATTTATTTACGTGTTTGTGTGCATATATCATTAAACATTTGATCATAATTTAACGATTCTTGATATAATAATAAAGTCTTGTCGGTAAAGAATAAATCTTAAAGTGTTGCATACTGTGGAATGAAACTGACTAGCTTACCTAATACGAGTATACAGGGTGTCCCAAGAATAGCACGTCACGGTGACAAAATAAAGAATCCTGTTAGGAAAGAGAAAATCTTTGTCGCACATAGCTTTGTCCCTATAACCCTCTAAGGTCAATTATAACAACAACCCTTAATTTAATTAATTTTCCACATCACATTTTGTTGAAACATTGGAATAAATAAACGTAGCAAGTTTAACAAACATTCAACGAACCTTTAAGCGTTCAATTTCAAAAAGAGCGTCCTTAAAACGTTAAAATTGTAACAAGAAACGTATAAATAAAACCGTTTCAGGTATATCTTACACTAAACAACAACTTAAATGAAATACCACTAGTTAACATGGATTGTGTGTCCGCTGCGAAGGTTCCCGCAATATGCAGTTTTAATTTTAAAAACACCCAATAGTACAATAAAGTTATTTCACTTTGTACTGAGATAAATGCGAAAATTTGTGTGTGTGTTTGTTACTTCTTCAGGCTTCAACGGCTGAACGGATTTGGATGAAATTTGGCGTGGAGATGGCTTATACCCCGGATTAATTCATTGACTACTTTTCATCCCGGAATAATTTTAAAGTTCCCGAGGGAATAACTATAATCGAAATCTAAGCGGACGAAGGCGCATTCAGAAGCTATTTCCACTAATCCTAATAATACGAGTGTCCTCCTAATCCTACTAATATTTTAAACCCTAAGGGTACAAGAAGGGTGCAGAATTTTGTATGAGTGTCGTTATTTTTGAAGTCAGAAACGTGAAAACTACTATATAGGCTTCATATTACAAAAAAAAAATATATCTTTCAGTGATTTTGGAAAACTACCCCTAAGGGCTAAAGGAGGGATGTGGAAATTTAAATAAAAGTTTCGTCACTTTTATAGTTAGAAACGTATTATTTACGGCGATTTTGAAAAAAAAAATCCTATTGGTCCATTTCAAACCAAAAAAAAATTCTATTGGTTTGAAATGGGGAAGTATGTATCAAAGTTAAATAACCTAATAGCTATGATCTATGATAATAGCTGTAATGTACTGGGAGTAAGTACAGTTGGTTAGGTAATTGACAACAATTCATTTTGTGCTAAGGTAGTAAAATAAAATACCGTTTCTAGATTTTACACTGCTGATTACAGTAAAAATATCTTTGGATTTTTTTATGCAGTAGTTTTTTTTATATTTAGGAAAAACAGTAAAAAAAGTTGGATTGTGAATGTTAGGAATACACTTATAGTGCCCTTAGTCCATTTATTACCAAAGTAATTCAAAAAAATATACAACTGTCATGTTCATTGTTTATCTGTCTGACGGATTACATACTTGATTCTGACGACACGCTTTCAATTCAACGCAAAATAGTTTATTTATTTTAATGGCGTCTACAAATTACGTAATTAATTAAATTACGCAAAATAGCAAATTTGTGAACGAACGGCAGCGAATGATTGACATGACATGACAGTCAGTTTTGTTTACTGTTTAAAGTTACTTTTTTAAATTTTATATCAGGCTAAGATCACGACATCAGTATTCCTAACTTTGTATATACGGTCTTTTTAATGACTATTTCTTTAATAAATTATTAACGACCAATTTAAGTTAAATAAAGAAAAACCAAGAAATACGGGTAGTCTAATTTTTAACCAGCTATTATAAACGCGAAAAAACAATAATGCTTTTTTTTGAAATGTTGTCAATTTGTTTTTTGATAAACCTGGTATGACCCGGGGTACTCTAAATGAACATCCAGAATCCGAATAGGCTTGGTTAGGTTAAGTTATTTTTCGACTCTTGAACATATCGAAATAAATAAACTTCAACAAGTTTAAATAACATTCAGAAAAACTTCAAATTATACATTTTAAAGAGAGCGTTTAAAGAAAAAAGGTTTAAATCGTGCAGCGTCTGTGAACCATTAAGATGTATAATTAAAAATCTTAAAACTTGAACACATTAACGCTTAACTTAAATTAAAAATAGTTATAAGTTAAAGCAAATATATAATTTGTATCCGCTGCGAAGACTGCCGTTGATATGAGCGTGTCGCAGTTCAGAATTGGGTGCGGTCTGACTAGTTTTACAGTGGTTGCCATACTCAATATCTGAGCCTCTGACCATCGCCGGGTGCAGGAGTGGAGCTGGCGCCGACGGTCGGTGGAGAACGGGCTTCAACTCGTCGAAGGTTGGCGACAACTTAGTACAGTCCACCGTCCAGGGCTCAGTCAGTGGGCTCCTTGCTGCCTTCTTATACCTAAATCGGTGCACGACGGTTTGACGACTTGTCAAGGACGACTGAAACGGAGATAAATGATCAATACATGTCAGAGTTACGATAAAAGTAAGTTTCGTTTTATCCTAGGTCCAGGCTCTTTCTTCTGTCCGTGATCATGCTAAGGTGATGGAACCAGTAGTGGACAAGGAGCAATGATGGACATTTGATTCTTCTTTAACAGAAAATAATGTTAATTCATTCGTTTTAAACAATCTATTTATGGCCGTACGATCTTTGAATTTGTGTGAAGTGGCCATTAATGGTACCTGTGACCTTCAACTGTCCAACACTGGTGCCATCACCCTGATGATGATGATGATGATAAGTGGGGACGCCCAGCCGAAGCAGGCGGGCAGTCGATTCGGTCAGCCGTTCATTCTGCCCTATTCCCCTCAGTCGTGCCTCAGGTTACTGGCCATGCGGCGCTCCCATCCAGCATCGATCCCATCTTCCTGTCTTCCTACAGAACAACAGTGCGTCCCGTAGGTTGATGCTTTTGAGATCTTCTGTGGACAAAACGTCCTCTCCGAATGTGTGGTATCTCAGTGACGAGTACATGACACACTCGGCTAGGACGTGTTGACTAGTTTCCTCTTTGCCACAGTGTGGGCATTGAGGGTTCTGTTTAATACCCTTTACCGTCAGATGTCTGTTGAGCGGACAGTGTCCAGTCAGAATTTCTGTTAGTATGCTTAGGTTATACTTACCCAGGTTTAGAAGGTACCTTGTTCTGTTTTTATTAACCCTTCCTATCATGAGTTTGGATTGTCTGCACCCTTGCGTCATCCCCCATGCCTCATTTGTCTTCTTTTCCATTCTTCTTGCGATAACTCCTTTGGTTACCATCTCCGATATCGGTAATACCGGTTCCGGGCCTAGGTACTGTTGGTCCGCACCTGCTCTGGCTAGTTCGTCTGCCTTCTCGTTTCCTACTGCTCCACTGTGTCCTGGCACCCACGCCAGTGTTACATGGGATGTGGTGCCTAGAGTGTTCAGTTCATTCCTACACTCTTGCACTAGAGATGATTTGATCACCGGATTTCCTAGTGCTTTGAGTGCCGCTTGGCTATCTGAGTATATTATAACGTGACTTCCCGTTACATTGCTTTTTTCCTTGAGGCTCAGGGCACACTTCATGATGGCAAAGACTTCTGCCTGAAACACACTGGTGGAGCCCCCTAGTGGTATCGTCGTGTGCTCATCTGATTCTTGGCTATATATGCCCGCTCCCGCTCTTTTGGTTGAGGATTTCCATGAACCGTCTGTGAAGCATGTCACTTTGGGTTCTGGTATTTCTCTCTCCCAGCTGTCTCTCTCTCCTATGTGGATTCTGTATTTCTTGTCGAACCTCTTCCTTTTCTTGATTAGGTCATTGTTTACCATGAGCATATCCATGTTTGACATTGACTCTTTCTGTATGCTTGCGTGTCTTTTGTCCATCTCGGACCCTATCCACTCCCTGCTCGCTTTTATTCTATACCACTGTTCTGTGGCTCACTTCTCCACCTCTATGTGCACCGGGTTCAATCCTAGCATGATCTCCAGGGCTTGTGTAGGTGCTGTTCTCATTGCCCCGGTTGTCATCAGACATGCTAGTCTTTGAACCTTTGTTAGTTCTTTGTCTATATCTTTTATCTTTGCTCTGTGCCACCACACGATGGCTCCATATAGGAGTCTGGGTAGGACCACCGCTCTGTAAATCCATTGCGTTATCCTTGGTCTTAGTCCCCATCTCCTTCCTATGGCTTTCCTGCATTGCCACAGGGCTATAGTGGCTCTTCTGCATTGCTCCTTTACATGTGTCTTGTATAGCAGTTTGCTGTCTAGTACTACTCCAAGGTATTTTATTTCCTTGAGTGTTTCTATCTCTTCACCTTTTATTTTTATTGGTGTTAGGACGGGCAGCTTTCTTTTGTTGGTGAAGAGTACTATTTTCGTCTTGGTCGGGTTCAGGTCTAGTCCCCTGTTCTGACACCAATTTAGTACCTGTTTTATCCCTCTTGTCATGACTTCTCTCATTACACTGAGGACTTTTCCCCTCACTAAGAGTACCCCGTCATCCGAATACGCTTGCATGTGTATACCTCTTGTGTTAGTTTCTCTTATGAGCGAGTCTAGTAGGAGACACCATAGGAGTGGTGACAGACAGCCTCCTTGTGGGAATCCACGGCTCGTCTTTATCCTTATTGAGTCTCCCCCCAGTTGTGCTGTGATCGCTCTCCCTTTTAACATGGCCATTATCCATCTCCTAACTGCGGGGTCTATGTCATCCCTCCGTATACATTTCTTTATTGCACCAAAAGTAGCTCTGTCGAATGCTCCCTCTACGTCGAAGAACCATCCCAGTGCCAACTCCTTGTCTTCTAATGCTCTTTCTATCCTTGTAGTCAGGTTGTGCAGAGCTGTCTCTGTTGATTTACCTTCCATGTAGGCGTGTTGATGCCCGTGTAAGGGTAGTCTACCACGTTGCATGCTTGTCCTTATCTGTGTATCTATGATCTTCTCCAATGCCTTCAATACGAATGATGAGAGGCTTATGCTTCTGAAGGATTTAGCGTCCTTGTAGTTTTTCTTGCCTGGTTTCGGTAGAAATATTACCTTTACCTCGCTCCAGATTTTCGGGATGTGGCCTAGCACCAGACTTCTTTCATAAATTTCTTTCAGATGGTTTCAGATGTATTTCAACCCCTTTTGTAGTAGTGCGGGTATCACTCCATCTGGTCCTGCCGCTTTGTAGGGGGCGAAGGAGTTTATAGCCCATTCCCCCACTTCATCACTTATCTTGAGGTTCATCGTTTCCCCTGCTTCCCTTATCTCGTTATTATTTTCTACTGCAGCCTCATGTAAGTTGTCCTCCCTGTTATCGGGAAAGTGTATTTTTACCATGTGCTGCAGTACTTCTTTGGGGTCCGTCAGTTCGGTCGATCCTACTATCAGGCTACCCAGTTGGCAGGTTCTCTCGTTCGACAGTACCCTTACTAATCTCGCTGCCTCTGTGTAGCGTTGTATCTCTCCCGTGAATGTTTTCCATCCCTGTGCTCTCAGTTTTTCTCTAGTATTAGTATATTTGTTCCTAATGCTTCTATACTCGTGCCAGCACTGATCATTGTTCCTTTTCAGAGCTGATCTTAGCGCTTTACGAGATCTCTTCCTCAGTTTCTGTATCTCTTTATTCCACCACGGCTGTCCTTTGTCTCCGTTGCTCGTTTTTTCCGGACACGCCGATAGGTAGGCTTTTGATATGGCCTTGTTCAGATCTTCTGCAGCTCTGTCCAGTTCCTCACTCGTTTCTGGTCTTCTATGGCTCGGTGTCCATTTACTCAGTATGTCGTTATATTGCTCCCAATCCGTTTTCCTAGGGTTTCTTATTTTCGTTCTTTCCGTGTAGTAGTCCAGGACTTACAGTAGTCTTCTGTGGTCCGACATACTGTCCTCCCGGTCCACCCTCCAGTCTCTTACATGTTGGGGTTGTTCCTGTGTTATGTATGTCCAGGTCATTACTTACAATAAATTCTAGTAGTGCTTCCCCCTTCTTGTTGGTGTCGGTGCCCCCACACCTCATGATGTGAGTTTGCATCGCAGCCTACAAGAATGGGTGTTTTCTTACCTTTATATCTTATAATCGTTTCCTCCAATTCTCTAGTTGGCGCGTTGCTTTCACCTGGGATGTAGCATGTTGCCATCGCTGCTTTGATTCTCTCTCCACTCCTTGTCACGAGGTTGATTTCTACCACGACTAGGTCTCTGAAACATATGGTCACAAGGCATCCCATATTTCTTAAGTCTCTACTTACATAAATGCATGCCCTAGGGGGTAACTCACCATTTCTTTAGAAGTGTAGGTCACCCCCCAGGCTTCCCAGGCCTGTGACCTGGTTTTTCCATACATATGGTTCTTGCATCAGGACTATATCAATCGTTTCCCTTACTATGGTTTGACATAGTTCCGACATTGCGTCCTTACAATGCTGAAGGTTTACTTGACATATTCTTATTTTTTTGTAGTTTGTGTTGTGTGTGTTGTTGTGTAGTGCTGGTTGTTTGTCTGTGTTGTCCATTGCTGGTTGTGTTTATGTGTAGTGTAGCTGCCCCCCGTTTCCCTAGGCTGAGGAGTCCCCCTCGGTTTCCATCCGTGGTGGATGGTCATCGACCGGGGCTGCCTCTGCCTGGTTCCGCCACAGCTGCACTTGCAGCTACAGCTCCCCCTCCCACCCGGGGTCTCTGTCTCCACATCTTTCCTCCGAGGCTGAGCCCTGACCAAGCGCGCCCTGATGCGTGTGGCTTGGAAAAACAGCCATTGGCTGGCCTCCGCACCCCACGCATCCTCTACGCTCTTGGGCACCGAGTAACATACCCGGATGCCCGTGGCCAGGTTCTCCCGCCCCACCTGCGTCCACTCCTGGAGTTTCAGCTCCCCCTCCCTGTCCCAGTTTTGGGCTCTCAGGTAGAGGAGCGGATCCTCCAGGAGCTCCTCCGGCGGGCCTGGGATCCATACATTGACCCGGGTGTTGCTCAAAATCCGGGCCTGCAGCCTATGCCCCTGAGGCTCCCCCAGGTCCTTCTCGAGAAGCCACTCCCTCGCCTCTGCCGTGGACGGTGTCACAAGGAAAAATCCCTCTGACACCAATCCCGACATGGCGAACTGAAGTTGCCTCCCTCGAACACCCTGCTCCTTAATCGCCTCCGTAATGAAACGGCTAACAATTCTCCGGACTTCGGTCCCTAGCGACTCATCCAGCGGTACACCGTCCACGCGGCAGATCGCCACTGCGAGCTCCCGTGTTTCCCTTGCGGTCGCACGGGTGCTCGCAAGCGAGTCACCGCGGTTTGGTCTCTTCGCTGGAGGTCGTGTCGAGGGTCCTTCGTCCGGGTCAGTTGTTTGCCGTTTCAACTTCGGCGCCCTCCCTGGCGGCGGGGGCCTCCCCTTCGCCTGAATGTGGCGAGGGTTTTCTCCCGCCGCCATCGCTAACCTATGCTGGTTCCTCCTAGCCTGTCTGGCCTTCTTTTTCCCTGCCTTGGAAAGTGGTCTACTGAACTCGCCTCCCTCCGTCGGGGTTGCCGCCGTGGCGGTTCCCTCCTCCGAAGTTGATGGTGGGTTCAGCAAACGCTCCTCGTCGTCCAAGGACAGATTCACTAGGTCACTCCACGGCATCTGCAGGGGTCCCCCTTGCACCTTCTTGACGGTGCTTGGCATCCCTCCTGCTTCTGCCCCTTCCGCTCCCTTACACTCTGGCATCTGCAGGGGTCCCCCTTGCACCATCTTGTTGGTGCTCGGCTTCCCTCCCACTTCTGCCTCGTTCTTTCCCTTTCTTTCCTCTTTTTGTTGTTTAGTGTTATTCTCCATGTATACATCTAAATCATTCGTCCGACTCGCTCCCCACCCTCCTCGGAGCCCTCCTACTGGGGATGGTTTGACCCATCAGGGATACGAGTCCGATATAGCGCTCCGGGGTGAGCTGTCAAGTGAGCCCGCACGATGTCAAGCCCTCCGTCACCACTACAGCGACTCGGGGCCGTACTCCGCCGGCTACTGACCTCATCACCCCAGAACGCTCGCCCGCGGCCAGAGTACTGTAGACGCAACAGCCGATTGATTCTGACTGGCTGGGCCAGAACCTCCCGTGTGAGATGAATCCCGAGCCAAAGTGGCGTGTTGTTATCCGAGGGTAACTACTCCGACCCTCTTCAAACTCAGCCTACCAGGATCTCGTTCTCCACCCGTACGGGTCCCCGCGCACGGCACAAACACGCGGGTGGCATTTTACCGCCCCCCATCCTTTCCTATTGGATAGGAGGCCCGCTGCGACATGCCACAACATCGCTTGCAGCTGATTGGATAGGAAGTGTAGGAGGCGTGGAGGGGTGAAAACAGGACGGTCAGGAGTGCGACTGTTGTTTCTGTTCTACTCGTTTAATCCGGGGGAAACCGAGTAGTTGACAGGCAGCAACCTCGGGAAGGAACACAACCAGTCTTGCCTGGGGTATCATAGCAACTGTGAGCTCCACCCTCGGCCGTTAGCCAGACCAACTACCGGACAAGTAGATTAACATAGGGACGGACCCATATCATCTGGCGACCGGTCGCAAACTAACGTTGATTTGGACCCACCCCCGCCCGCCATCACCCTACACGTCTCTGAAATTATGGAGAAACCAAATGAAGTGGGCGAAGAGAGAAGTTTCGATAAGGTAGTGGTAGCGGTAGTTGCCTATGACAATATACAGTTATAAAACTTGAAATAGGTACCGTTGAGGAGTTCCGGTGGCCTTCTGTGGTTTTCATCATCAGTGTCACTCCACCAAATGACGATCGAGGTACATTAGCACTGATATCATCGAATCCCTCGATTCGGTCTGCACGAGCTTCAATCTCTTCAACCTTCGGCCGCAGAGGACGCGGTGCGCAGCTTGTGCCTCCCGCTCGACGGACGCTCGCTGCCCGAGACTACGTTGATGAGCCAGCTGTACATAATGAAACATGTAAACCCGACACATTAACGTAGCCTAAGGAGCTTATGAATGGGACTGGCTGAAATTTATAACGCCTTTATATACAATTATCACAAATATTTGCATTATTTACATCTTTTAAATAAAGTTTGGTAGAACATCGAACAAATGCTTAAAACATAGGTACCTAATAACTTCAAAAAATAATGTTTTTGTTTGAAAAAAAAACACTCATAAATACCTAGTATTAAGATATTTCACGTTTTTGGAGGAATAGGAAGATTAATTTGTGACAACAATAAACGAAGATGCGTGAATCACTGCGGTTTGGGCGCTCGCTGGAGGTCTTCCGTGCGCTTCTTGTCGGCGCATCACTACTGGTAGGGGAAACCACAGTCCAGTACGCGTGCGTGGGTGCGTGCGCGCATGCGTGTGTGTGGGCATATCCGTATCGCTAAGCATTTGCTCGTAACTGAGATAACCTCAATATAAACATAAAGTCTTCTCTTGTCTTGTGAACATCTCCTTAAAGTGTCACACACTACGGTATGACACTGACTAGCTTACAATATGTAGTATCCTGTTAAGAATGAGAAAAACGCACAAGTTTAGCAACTTTCACGCTCTAAGGGCAATGGCGATAATAACTCACTTATTGAAACAAAATATCCCAACAGATACTGTTGAACATATCGAAATAAATAAACTTTTAAAGAGAGTGTTCAAGTAAAAAAGTTTAAAATCGAGCAGCGTCTATGAAACATTAAGATGTATATATAATTAAATATCTTAAAACTTGAACACTTTAACGAACAATTTACATGAAAGATGGTTATACGTATAAAAATAAATATAATATGTAGGTATCCGCTGCGAAGACTCCCGCTGATATGAGCGTATCGCAGCTTTAGATTGAATGACGCACTACTAATGAGACAGTTTCTGCCTCACTCAACCCAAGCCGCGAACACGCCTCTGGCCGTCGCCGGGTGCAGAGCGGAGGGACCGCGCGGCTCCGGAGCTGGCCCCGGCGGTCGGTGGGAAGGGGGCTTCAATCTGTCGAAGGTTGGCGAAAACTCAGTACAGTCCACCATCCAGGGCTCAGTCAGTGGGCTCCGTGCTGCCTTCTTGTATCTAAATTGGTGCATGAGGGTGATTCTTGAAAGGGTCAATTTACAACGTCCAGGGGGAAAAAGTACCCGTACAATAAAAACAATTCACTTCACTAAAATTTTTTCATTACATTACCTCTTAACCTACCTAGGGCACGTTTTTTTTTTGTTTAAGGTAATTATAATTAGCCGTAAAAAAATCTTAAACCCCTAAAAAATCATTCCCTTGGCGCGTCCATTGGCCATTTTGGGAACAAACTACCCTGAAAAGAACAAGATACGGAATGAAATCAAGTATTGGGTCGTTCTCAAAAAAGTGGCACCGCCACCTGTCAATAGGTTTCTCTTAGGACTTTTTTTTATAAAGCGTCATTTTAATAATTGAATTTTCAATACATATTAAAAGACACTTTTTAAATAGAGGCCAAATGCTTTGAAATAAATTCAAGGTATTGATAACTATGAAATCCTATTTTGTAACTAAGTTCTGTCGCTCACTTGCAGTGTCCCAACGCAAGGCACACGTGTTTGGAGTTAATAAATACGTATAAATTACCAACTTAACTTAGTTCGAGTATTCTTTTTTACTTACATATATGCTCAAGATTTAAAACTACCGTGTCAAATAATAATACTATACTTATACTACGACTTATTTGCAATTTAAGTTTGTCCACGACAGTTTTTGTCGCTCACCTGTCATGCGATAGACGCTACCTAGATGTTAATACTATTTCACCTCACCCGCCTCACCCCGCATAAATCGAGACCTTCAGTCGTCAGCTAAGGCTGTTGCAAGTTGCACGTCGCCAGTGCGCCTTAGTCAAAAATTACGAACACGAAACTTACGCGAGCGGGAGTTTGTAATGAGTAAGTAGTCGCTGTTCTGTCTTCCATATTTTGGTAATTGTGTGAACTATTGCATTGGTATTAATTTATATAACGTAAATCATGGTTTATTTTAATGTGTATAAATATACAGTTAATTAACCAAGTACATTTCTTGTATTGACGATATAACTGCCATTTTGTCCATCACCTGTATGTCGTTCACCTGTGTAATATTTTAATTAACTGTTTTTTTTTTTTATGTCCACATCTTTTCCCAATGATAAACTGGGAGAGAGGCCTTTGCCCAGCAGTGGGACATCATGGGTTCATAATAATAATAATTATTATTTGTTTTAGTCGATGATGGGTAAACCTAAGCCAAAAGACAAGAACAAACCAGAAATCTTAGCCAAAAAGAGGGAAAAGGAAAAACTAAGATACCAAAACATTAAGAATAATGCGGAATTATATGCGGAATATCAAAGAAAAAATAAAATAAAATATGAAAGAAGAAAAGCACAAAAAAATTGATTGTTTTGATATGACAGTTTTTTTTAGTATATAAATAATTTATGTAAGGACAAACGAATTAAAGTAATTTTAATAAAGCACTTGTTGTCCGTTTTAAATGTAGTTTTTATTAAACAATTTACTTACCTGCACCCATTGTCGTTCACCTAACATCAATGTCTTTAACCTGCTAGCGGTTACAGTTTAATTTGTACTTATTTGTCGCCAACCTGCACCCATTGTCGTTCACCTGACATGAATGTCTTTCACCTGCCCACCACGTGGTCGTTCACCTGTCTACCACGTAATTTCAAATACATGTATCTCCTAAAATACTAAAATAAATCACTTCCTTCCACGTGATATTGATTATGCGATTATATTTCTAGCGATCCAAATAAAAAAAAAAGCGAAATTGGGAATTTTCTGATATAATTCAAAATTAATTCAGCGGTGCCACTTTTTTGAGAACGACCCTATTGTATTGAGTTCAATTGTAAGCATATAAGTTATTGATTTGAAAGAAAAAATATGGTTGCTGTGTTATATTTCGTTAATTGTATCGTGTTATGCATGGTCACTTGTTTGTGATTTTAGTTTCATATTGTTGTTTGCCTTCTCAGTAGACGGATTAATCCATATTATTAAGAGGTACCTAGTTTAATATCCAAGCGGGTCGAATTTAATCCCATTATTATTTATTTTTGAAATGTTTTTATCGTTGTCATATTTTGTTAATTTAGTTATGTTATGCATGGTTACTTACGACTTTATAGTTCCTTTTTTAGCCTAGTACTTAGCCTGTTAAATGTGTTAGTGTGTTATTGAGCCGCATCGGCACAAATGCCATTGTTTTACGCAAGCTGAGTTTGCCTATAATTGGGTAAACACCCTGTCACTCTTCCCTATACATATAATTTTATAATTCAGTTAATGGTGTTATATCTGTTGGCGAACCTAATAAATAAATAAATAAAAAATCTGCGGTTGTGGTAGCTCACTACCCGAAAACTACGCCGCTGGGACAGGGTAATGTTGTGGCACATAACCAATGATCGGATATCCCGGTGCAACACGGGGTGAATGACCTCAAGCATTATGCTAATATGGATATGCCCCGGGGTTCCGGGACTTATGTTGTTAAATATTATTCTGATTTTATTACTTCAAATAAATTTCAATACAATTTAAACGTGTAAAATAAATATTTTGACAAAAGTAATTTAGGTATGTAAAAAAATTTAAAAAGTTAGTTTTTATTATACTCTGTTTAAAATTGATCTGCCAAATAGTCTTTGGGTATGAATATAAATAAAATATATAATACGGTACGCATTATCAGTTCACCACACTACACACAGATATTATATTTTATTAGTTTGTATGCAATTGAAATAGCATACAACTATTTTCGCAATATTTTATATGTTTAATCGATTTCTTTACACGTGTAAAATCCTATCCTAATGCCTATTTATAAGTATCCCAACAATCGCATTTTCTTTTCGAACAAGATCCCGGGATTTTAGTCATATCCATATTAAGATTTCTACTCTATATCCCGCAGTGTTGCACCGTGAAATCCGATCACTGCACATAACTCTGAAACAGCGACGAGGTCTGGGGAGTGGGACGGCTGAAAGTAATAACACGTTAATATTACAACTATTTATAATGTAAACATGACATACGGAGAGTACTATTTAAATATTTTTTGTAAATATTAAGTAAAAACACTTAAAAACTTATTCAAAACATCAAAAAAGAATAAAGTAGTTTTATAGTTTTATAGTATGTGTGAAAATCGTATTGGTTTAAATCAAAGTACGTTGCGGGTTTATGCAGCTTACAGTTTTGGTGAAACACCATTGTAACACATAAGTAAATGCAATAAGTGATGCGACTATGACTAAAGCTGTGTTCTTTGAGATGAGTGCAAAAAGTCTTGATCGTATCCCAGGGTACAAAAAAGGCCCGAATATTTGAGAGTGAGGAGTAGGTAATATTTCTTTGGCATTACTGGATACAACAAAAGGTGGTTGATATACCTCTACTATTTTCACTATTGCAAATTGAAATTGTACAGCTTGTTATCAACAACACAAATAACATACAGTAATGTTTTAGGGGTTATATTAAATCCGAGGTTGTGATGTTGCTGCGTAGGCTCCCGGAGGTATGAGCGTGTCGCAGATGCGAGTGTTAAGGCGTTCAAACTAGGTACTGACTGTTAGATCACAATAACACTCGCAGCCGCGGCGCGCCTCTGGCCGTCGCCGGGTGCAGCACACGAGGCCGCGCCGCCGCCGCTGGAGCCCCGGAGCCCGGCGGCATGAAGAAGGTGGTTTCTATAGTGAAATTTATTTATTGAACTATTAACAATAGGTTTTTTATTTGTAATAAAAACATGGTAAATTTAATGTCACATAAATAGTCAAATATATAAAATTCATCCACGACTCAGTAAAAATACTCGCGCTAATCACACAAGTTTTTGTTTTTACCCGAACGGGTACGAACCCGAGACCGCAAGCTTCGTAGACATAGTCAGAGCAACTACGCTAAACATGTCGTCAAGTGGCATCGCTCTCTTGACATCGGTGATGTACAGAAACTAAATGAATCACCTTTTTCATACGTGTCATGTTACTTCTTTGTATTATTGTTGGAAGACTGTACAACAGCTCGCACACTTGGCAACACTTACTTACAAGAAAAAATAATGTATGGACTGAAGGCATTCTGAAATAAACATTAAACATATTTAAAGTAAAAAGTTTCAAATATTTAAGTGTAAGTTAGTCATTAACACAATTAAAAAAACCACACACGTACTAAAACCTTTTTTACAAACGTTTTTATGCTCCTATTTTCCCTGAAACGAGTTTGGTCCGTTAAATGATCAACGCAAATATCATCGAACCACTCAAATGGGTCTGCATTAGCTGGGAACACCCAAATACTCCGAAATTTTTTATTCCGAATTTACTAATTCCGATTTTTAAAACCCCGAATTTCATAATTCCTAAGGAATAAAATTTCGATTACTAAAAAACACGAAATTTATTTAACCGAATTTCCAAATTCCGATTGTATATTTGTCCGATTTTTATAACTCCAAATAATGAAAAGCCCGAAGTGTCATTGGCCCGAAAAACAAAATTCCGATTATTAATTTTCCGAAACTTTATTACTAATTCGGAAATTTGATATTCGGGAAATATTTCGGAGTATTTGGGTGTTCCCGGTCTAACTATCATAAATATGAGGTAGGTTTAGGTTATGTTAGTTTTGCAGCAGGCCCGGAGGGCCAAACCACCCAGAAATAGGAGCTCCGCGTAAGCGGAGCTCCGTCGACACTCTACTCTTACTTCAATTACATATTTGATTAGGTGGGTTTATTATTAGTCGGTGTAATGATATTCGGAGTTTTGATGATCGGTATTTTAATAATCGGATTTCGTATTTTTGATATTTCTGATTATTATTCATTCGGACTTATTATTGTTCGGTGTATTGAAATTCAGAATTTTGCAAATCGTAATTGTTAACGTTAGACATTTTGAAATTTCGGATTCATAAATATCGGAAAAATGAAAAATCGGAATACTTATATTCGGAGTTTTAAAACATTCGGAATTATAATAATCGGCATTATGAAATTCGTGATTCCTATACTCGGAATTTAGTTTTTCGTATTTATGTAGTGTACCCGCATTAGCTTCAATCTCCGGGCGCAGAGTTCGTGGTGGTGCCCCCCGATGACCGCGCACTGCCCCAAACTATCGCGTACATGGCTATACAACATGTAGACTTTACCCATTATAGTAGCCTAAGGAGCCGGAGGAGACGAGCTAAACGTGTCGTCAAGTTGTAATCTGTCTCTTGTCCTCCGATTATGATTTGTGGTTGTTAATGGGACTGGTTTTACAAACTGTAATTAATACAAATAATTAACTAATTACGAGCTGGTAACTTGCCTGAATTCGTTATAATTTAAACGCTTCTTTAGTATAATACATCTTTAGCAGTACGTGGAAATAGTCACCACATTAGAGAAAGCAAGATGATCGTTAGGGTCTTTATTGTCTGCAATAAAATTACATGATCCCGGTCACCGCGGCGCGCTGATTGTAACTGTTTCCTTCCAGCTGAGACTATTGAGTTTACGTGATTTGTCAGTTGGTAGTAAATGTTAAGTCAGTAATCAAGGGGCAAGAGGAACTCATGAAAAAAATCATTAATTTATTTTTTGTTTGTTTCGTTGACATTATTTACAAATTGCAAGCTTAAAATGGACGAGCTATAAAATTTACTAATATTTATACATTTTTACCTTACCTAAACAAGCTGTGTTTAGTTATGATTAACTTGCCAGAACCTGTATTTGCAGCGGAAAGGGTATTAGACTTAATAATGATCACGCTGCTTGGGATGCCCACAATGGCTGTAATTATGTTTTGTGTTTTTATGGCATAGAGAAAGCGTTCAAAAAGCACACAGGCTACGTGATGGGAAGTGATAACGGAGACCCATAGACAGAAGGAACCATACCGAAACCTTTTCACTAAGCTCGAATTAATCGTATCTAAATTATTACATATTATAGTAAGTACTTAAAGCTTTCAGATGGGTACACACACACACAGACACACACACACACACACACACACACACACACACACACACACACACACACACACACACACACACACACACACACACACACACACACACACACACACACACACACACACACACACAGTGGCAATGCGGCCCTAGCCTTCACCCTTTGGCCCTGGCTCAGGACAGGCACCTTAGGCTCCCTCCTGCGATGAGAGGCTATGGTGGCGGGTTTACACTCCTACGTACTAAGGCATTATGTTAGTGAACATTTTAAACAGTGTGATCTTTTATTTATTTACGTGTTGGTGTGTGCATTGATCATTAAACATTTTCTCTTAATTTCTAGATTCTCGATACAATAATAAAGCATATCCGTCTGGGAAACCGGCATGATTTAATACTTATATGTGTGTACAATTTTAAAAAACATTTAGAAAACCTTTGAGTGACCAATTTCATAGAGAGCAGAGAAGAAGAAACAAGGATTTGATATAAATCACGAAGCGTCTTTAGAACGTTAAGATTATAACAAGAAAAGCTTAAATAGAATCCGTATTTATTGTACACTTTAAACAACAGCTAAAATTAAACACTCTTAGGGCCACTTGCAGCAAAAATTTAAATCGAGATTAATGCTAAAGTTCAGTTTAGCTATGTCAAAATGTATGGAACTGTCAGTCATAAATATAGATTTAAGCTTAATCTCGATTTAAATTTTTGCTGCAAGTGGCCCTTAGCCAACATTATTTTTAAATCCATGGATTTGTGTGAGATCGATGAAATGCATTTCTTGTTTATTTCGATAAAATACGTTTACAAGTTGGTTTTGATATCTACATTGGCACTAATATCACAGAATCTCTCGATTGGGTGCATTCGCTTCAATCTGCGGTCAATGGAAGCTCACTACCCGAAAACTACACCGCGGGGACAGGTTTATCGTACATGTGCAACATATAACTCTGAAACAGCGATGCGGTCTGGAGAGTGGGACGGCTAAAGGCAATAAACACGTTAATATTACAACTATAAAAAATGTTAACATGACATACCGAAAGACCTATTTAAATCAATTTTGTAAATACAAAACACTAACATCAAAACAGAATCAAGTAGTTTTATAGATTTAAAGTATGTGTGAAAATCGTGTTAGTTTAAAGCAAAGTACCTTACGGGTTTATGCTGGACTAATGTAATTATTGAAACACCATTGTAACACATAAATGCAATAAATGATGCGACTATGACTATGACTACAGTTGTGTTCTTTGAGATAAGTGCAAAAATATTGCAAATTGAAATTGTACAGCTTGTTATCAACAACACGAATAACATACAGTAATGTTTTAGGGGTTATATTAAATCCGAGGATATGATGTTGCTACGAAGGCTCCCGGAGGTATGAGCGCGTCGCAGCTGCGCGTTTTAGGGTGATCTAACTAGGTAACTGACAGTTAGATCACAATAACACTCTCAGCCGCGGCGCGCCTCTGGCCGTCGCCGGGTGCAGCACACGAGGCCGCGCCGCCGCCGCTGGAGCCTCGGCGCCCGACGGCATGAAGAAGGTGGTTTCTATAGTGAAATTTATTTCTTGAACTAATATTAACAATAGGTTTTTTATGGTTCACTAATGTTTGACCAAAAAAATATCGACAAATAGTCATTTGACAAACAACGTTTCACCAAATGATCATTTGGCAAACGAGACAATTGACAAAAGTATCATCTTACAAAAACTCACTTAGCAATTGATCATTTAGCAATTAGTTTACCTATTTCTGGGCAGAAAAAAAAACAACCTCGAAGGCCAAGGCGGGAGCCAAGCTCCCGCCTTTGCCTTCTAACCTAACCTATCCGAGTCGGTTATGCCCTGATACGTCTTCCTCGTAAAATGTAAATTTAACTGTTGATCATTTGGAAAAATAAGTCATTTGTAAAATGACTAGTAGTAAAATGATCAATTGACTTAACATTTTTTTGCAAGACGTTGTTTGTCAAGTGTAATTTTGCCAAATGTCTTTTGGTCAAACGGCAGGACACCGTTTTTTATTTGTAATAAAAAACATTTTAATGTCACATAAATAGTATAATATATCAAATTCATCCACGACTCAGGAAAAATATTCGCGCTAACACAAGTTTTTGTTTTTACCCGAACGGGTAAGAACCCGGAACCGCAAGCTTCGTAGACATACGAGGGGCGTTCAATAAATTCTCGGTATGAGAAGGAAAACAAAAGCATACGATTAGTGTTTTATTTTTATTTTTCTATATATTCCCCCCCTATGTTTATACACTTATAAGATCTGTCAATTAGTTTTTTTAACCCCTCATATAAATATTTTTTGTCTTTGGTGTCAAAATGCTCCAGCACCGCTGCCTTCAACGCTTCATCATTAGAAAATCGATGTCCACGAAGATCCTTTTTAAGGTTGGGAAACAAAAAGTAGTCGCTGGGGGCCAAGTCTGGACTGTACGGCGAGTGAGTGTGTTTCGAACCCAGATTCAAGAACAGCAGCCTTGGCAACATGAGCAGTATGCACAGGGGCGTTGTCATGAAGAAGCAGCACTCCTCTGGTCAATTTTCCCTTCCTCTTCTCTTTGATTGCTTACCGTAATTGGCGTAAAATGTTAGCGTAGTACTCTCCTGTAATATTTAAACCCTTTTCTTTATAATCTATTAATAATATCCCTTCACAATCCCAGAATATTGTCGCCATGATATTGCCAGCTGAGGGGACGACTTTGAATTTCTTGGGATGAGGTGTTCCTTTAACGTGCCACTGCATCGACTCTTGTTTGCTCTCAGGGTCATAATGATGAACCCAAGTTTCATCTCCGGTAACATTTTTTTGGAGCAAACCATCAGGGTTTTCACCACACAGCTCAATGAAGTCGGAACAACAAGCAACACGCGGATGCTTCTGAAACGGTGTCAACATTCGTGGTACCCATCTCGCACTAACTTTGGACATGTTAAGATGATCGTGGATAATATCATGTATTGTACCAATAGAAATATTGTTTTTTTGTGCTATAGACCTAACCTTCACTCGACCATCTTCCAGTATAATTTTCTCCACTTTTTGAATGTTTTCTGGTGAAGTAGCTTCAACAGGCCGACCAGGTCTAGGGTCATCTTCTATGCTCTCCCTCCCACGCTTAAATTCATTTGACCACTTTTGGACAGTAGATAATGAAGGAGCGGACTCACGGTAAACTAAATCCATTTCTTCTTTAATACACTTTTGATTTTTTCCCTGTTTAGTCAAGAATTTTATCACGGCTCAATGCTCCAATTTAATTATCATTGTAAAATCGCTCATGGTGATCACGTTTGTTCAGCAGTAGCAGAAAAACAAAAGAACGTGTAGGCTTCAAATTTACTTTTTTTTACTGTCAATGAATGACTCTTCGCGGCCAGTATTAAGAAGTTTACTAAAAAGGTTTGCAAGATACCAATACCGAGAATTTATGGAACGCCCCTCGTAGTCAGAGCAACTACGCTAAACATGTCGTCAAGTGGCATCGCTCTCTTGACATCGGTGATGTACAGAAACTAAATGAATCACCTTTTTCATACGTGGCATGTTACTTCTTTGTATTATTGTCAACAGTCAACAGCTCGCACACTTGGCAACACTTACTTACTAGAAAAAATAATGTATGGACTGAAGGCATTCTGAAATAAACATTAAACATATTTAAAGTAAAAAGTTTCAAATATTTAAGTGTAAGTTAGTCATTAACACAATTAAAAAAACAACACACGTACCTTTTTTACAAACGTTTTTATGCTCCTATTTTGCCTGAAACGAGTTTGGTCCGTTATGATCTACATCAACGCAAATATCATCGAACCACTCAAATGGGTCTGCATTAGCTTCAATCTCTTCAATCTCCGGGCGCAGAGTTCGTGGTGGTGCCCCCCAATGACCGTGCACTGCCCCAAGCTATCGCGTACATGGCTATACAACATGTAGACTTTACCCATTATAGTAGCCTAAAGAGCCGGAGGAGACGAGCTAAACGTGTCGTCAAGTTGTAATCTGTCTCTTGTCCTCCGATTATGATTTGTGGTTGTTAATGGGACTGGTTGTACAAACTGTAATTAATACAAATAATTTAAATTCCTTATAATTTAAACGCTTCTTTAGTATAATACATCTTTAGCCGTACGTGGAAATAGAGTCAGCACATTAGAGAAAGCAAGATGATCGTTAGGGTCTTTATTGTCTGCAATAAAATTACATGATCCCGGTCACCGCGGCGTGAGGATTGTAACTGATTCTGCGATGAGAGGCTATGGTAGCGGGTTTACACTCCTACGTACTAAGGCATTATGTTAGTGAACATTTTAAACAGTGTGATCTTTTATTTATTTACGTGTTGGTGTGTGCATTGATCATTAAACATTTTCTCTTAATTTCTAGATTCTCTGGGAAACAGGCATGATTTAATACTTATATGTGTGTACAATTTTAAAAAACATTTAGAAAACCTTGGAGTGACCAATTTCATAGAGAGCAGAGAAGAAGAAACAAGGATTTGATATAAATCACGAAGCGTCTTTAGAACGTTAAGATTATAACAAGAAAAGCTTAAATAGAATCCGTATTTATTGTACACTTTAAACAACAGCTAAAATTAAACACTCTTAGCCAACATTATTTTTAAATCCAAGGATTTGTGTGAGATCGATGAAATGCATTTCTTGTTTGTTCCGATAAAATACGTTTACAAGTTGGTTTTGATATGTACATTAGCACTAATATCACAGAATCTCTCGATTGGGTGCATTCGCTTCAATCTGCGGTCAATGGAAGCTCACTACCCGAAAACTACACCGCGGGGACAGGTTTATCGTACATGTGCAACATATAACTCTGAAACAGCGATGCGGTCTGGAGAGTGGGACGGCTAAAGGCAATAAACACGTTAATATTACAACCATAAAAAATGTAAACATGACATACCGAAAGACCTATTTAAATAAATTTTGTAAATACAAAACAGAAACATCAAAACAGAATCAAGTAGTTTTATAGATTTAAAGTATGTGTGAAAGTCGTGTTAGTTTAAAGCAAGGTACCTTACGGGTTTATGCTGGACTAATGTAATTATTGAAACACCATTGTAACACATAAATGCAATAAATGATGCGACTATGACTATGACTACAGTTGTGTTCTTTGAGATAAGTGCAAAAATATTACAAATTGAAATTGTACAGCTTGTTATCAACATAACGAATAACATACAGTAATGTTTTAGGGGTTATATTAAATCCGAGGATATGATGTTGCTACGAAGGCTCCCGGTCTAAGGTCATTTAATCCTTTATTCATTACAATTTCCCAACATTAGCACTAATATACCAGAATCTCTCGATTGAGTCTGCGTTCGCATCAATCTGCGGCCAATGGAAGATCACTACACTAAAACTACACCACAGAAACGGAGTAATGGTACATGGTATAACTCTGAAACAGTGGCGAAGTCTGAGGAGTGGGACGGCTGAAAGCAATAACACGTTAATATTACAACTATTAAAAATTAAAACATGACATACGGAAAGACCTATTTGAATACATTTTGTAAATACTACGATAAATACTTAGACATTTATTCAAAACATTCAAACTGAATCAAGTTGTTTTATAATTTAAAAGTATGTGTGAAAATCGTGTTAATTTAAAGCAAAGTACCTTACGGGTTTATGCTGGACTAATGTAATTATTGTAACACATAAATGCAATAAATGATGCGACTATGACTATGACTACAGTTGTGTTCTTTGAGATAAGTGCAAAAAGTCTAGATCGTATCCGTGGGTACAAAAAAGGCCCAAAATGTGTCAAAATTTGTGAGTGAAGGAAGAGTAACATTTCTTTGGCATTACTGGATACAATAAAAGGTGGTTAATATACCTCTACTATTTTCAATATTGCAAGTTGAAATTGTACAGCTTGTTATCAACAACACGAATAACATACAGTAATGTTTTAGGGGTTATATTAAATCCGAGGATATGATGTTGCTACGAAGGCTCCCGGAGGTATGAACGCGTCGCAGCTGCGCGTTTTAGGGTGATCTAACTAGGTAACTGACAGTTAGATCACAATAACACTCGCAGCCGGGAGCGCGCCTCTGGCCGTCGCCGGGTGCAGCACACTTACAACATCTCTGTTTTTGTGTCGTTAAAAAACGATACACGACATAACTCTCTGTAACATAAACTAATTGCCTTGACATGTTGTTAAAATATCGAGGTCAGGTTATAAATTGAGCAAACATTTATTAAAACATTCATGTTTAATTACTAAAGGATCATGGAAGAGCAATAAAGTTTCAAATTAAATTATGATGTACTAATCTACTAATAAAATAATATAAATGCGAAAGTTCATGTGTGTTTGTTAGTATGTTACTCCTTCACGCAGCAACCGACGGCTTGACGGATTTGAATCGAATCTGTAATGGAGACAGGAGGCTACTTTTCATCCCAGAAAATTTATTAAAATAATCAAAATCTTGGCAAACGAAGTTACAGGCTATGCTAGTATATACTTATTAACGGCAGTGATCATACAATTGAAACAAAATACCGATGTCCTTCTCGGTGCGGTTCGGGAAATAATATCCCGTAAGTTGAAGTTTTCGTAAAAAGATCATAACTCGTAAATTATATCTCTGAGCCGAGAACTATTTCTGTTCGATGAAATAAACTATATAATCTAACACATGTTCCAAATTAAGCTTTTTAATAAGATTTTTGATAAAGTTACAGCCATTCAAATTATGAACGGGTAAAAACTGGCCGTAACGCACCACGGTAAACTTCGATGGGACCAAATATTTCTCGTGACGCACCCGTGGAAAATCCACCAATTGGAGGATGATAAAAAAAAAGATAAGAAGATGTTTATTCAGTAAGTAGGCCGCACGGGCACTTTTATGCGTCAAAAATCTACCAGCGCTTCACAAGAGACCACTGCTGAGAAGAAACGCCGCAAGATTCTCAACAGTCAGTCGTTTTTTAAATATTGCTTATATAATAATAAACTTTACCTAGCATTATATAAAACAATGATTCTCACATAAAACAAAAAATCAATACATTCATGCGCGTTGAGCAGGAAAATGTGTCAAAACTCACAAGAACTAATAAGTAGTAGTAATAAGAAATCTAAAAATATAGAAATTTTAGGAATTAACTCACCTATGACGGTGCAAGACAACCCACATAAAAAGCCTCGACACATTCTCCAACAGAAACCGTGTCCCCCAGACAATAAACAATGTTTTCATATGACGTCGGCCCTAGTCAAATTTTATGGCATAGAGAAAGCGTTCAAAAAGCACACAGGCTACGTGATGGGAAGTGATAACTGAGAGCCATAGACAGGAGGAACCATACCGAAACCTTTTCACTAAGCTCGAATTAATCGTATCTAAATTATAACATATTATAGTAAGTACTTAAAGCTTTCAAATGGGTTCACACGTTTAACACACTTGATATAAATCACGAAGCGTCTTTAAAACGTTAAAATTGTTTATATCCAACGTCAACAAAGACACGCCGGAACAAGATATACGCTACTACATAAAATTAAAAACGAATGAAAATGTCACCTTGGAAAAAAGAAATATGAAGAATTGAAGAGTGAGCGACCATAAACGCATTTAAAGTCTTGGTTGACAAACGCAATATTGATACATTCTGTAATGACCAAATGTGGCTAGATGGGATTAAGTTACGCTATATTTATTTTAAGATGCGAGACGAGACTATTCTAGCTAATGGATCAAGATAAAAAGAGCATACTTATAAGTTACAACTGCAAAAATATTCAAAGAAGTTTTAGCTGCTTGCAAAGACTGTGTCAATCGGCGGACGTCGTGGCTCTGCAAGAAACGTGGCTGTTGCCGCACGACAGCGTTCCTGGGGGGTTACCATGACATACTAAACCAGTTCAGTTTAGGCTGAGAGAAAGTGATAGAGCTATACAACTGCTATAGCTCGGTCCCTTTCTCTCAACCTAAACTGAACTGCTTTAGTATGTCATGGTAACCCCCCTGGGCAGTATTGACAAGGACTTTAACTACACCGGCAAGTTGGCAGTTGATACAGCAGAGGGTGTTTTACGAGGTCGTCCTCACGGGGGGTAGCATTGTTATGGCGTAGCAGTGTTTTTTGCAATGTTTCGGTAGTGAAATGTGAAAGTGAGCGTATTATTGCAATAAAAGCATAGACCTTAGATTTACGTGAGGTTTTGATTATGTGTGTATATGCCAACCGATCAACGGGATAACCTGCCTTTGTTCACGCAATGCTTAGGTGAGTTGAATGCCTTAGTACAAGATAGTGGTGTGGAATCCGTGTATATATTAGGGGATTCTAATGGCCACCCCTCGGCTCCCTTTTGCGAGGATTTGTTACACTTTTGTAGTGACAGCAATTGGGAGTGTGCTGACCTAATTAAACTGGGCATCTCGTCGGACACGTACACATTTATTAGTGAGGCTCACGGGAGTAAAAGTAGAAGAAGAGTTGTAAGGAAAACTATACGCCATATTAAAATACTTTACAACGAATACGAGTAGGTCAGTCAAAGTGTTTGAAACTACATATTTAGTGATTGTTGACATAATTGGAAAGTATGCTTAAGTCATATTATTTTTCGCTAGAAAATAGACAATTAGTTCATACTTGTTTGTTTTTTGAGATAATTTTTGTGTATAACGGCTTCGGAAACCTACACTGAAAATAGTTAGACGCATGCTCTTGCCACAGTTCTTGTCCAGTTTGTTATTAATGTCGAATAGACTTGAAATTTTACATACTTATGCGATTCCGATGACAATATAATAATGGAACCATCGAGCTGATATTATGATGAAGATGGAAGGTGGCCATTGGAACTCCACAATGGCTCAAATTAGATCTTTCAAGGTTGGACTCATTGACTCGTCTATTCGTAGTGCTTTTATTGTCAGGGTCAAAAGTACAGTCATATGCATAAATTATTGAAAAGACTTATTTTGAAACAATAATTAAGATGCGATACACGAAGACAAAACATTTGTACTCGTATTATTGTATGTAGCGGTTACTTCACAAACATTTTTAGTTAGAAATACATAATGTATTTTTTAATTTTCCGTAGTACATACATGTGGTTTGTAAAACCATAGAAGCACAGTCGAACCATAGAAAACACCAGAAATAAGGCCACAGGCCTTCAAGGATCGCTCTTTTCACCAAACATTTGGTACCTACCTACATTTTCTGTAACGTTTTTCTTCCAAAATAATGTTACATAATTAAAGTTTTTTTTTTCGAACGATGATACATTAACTTTACTTACGCAGTTGAGACCGTTCGTGCTCGCGGCTCTGATCAAGCTAGCTCGAGACACTTGGAATTGCAATCAGAGTTGACAACTGGATGACAATGCAATTATTGTGACACCATCAACTTCCTGAGCCTTGAATGATTAAGTGTTTAACTAATTATGTCTTTCTCTATACAAAGTAAGTCAATTACCGTCTTTTACACAGCACAAGCCCGTTTAGTTAATACGATAATTAGTGTGACAGTCTGTTAGTAGAAGCGGAGGGGGTACGGGGGCCCCCCGTCTAATCTAAAGACCCCTGCTATAGACGATACATTTAGAACAATAGGTTATTTTAGGTTAGTATTGCGTCAAGGCCAAAGGCCTTACCTATCCGGAATTACGAGGACATCATACAGGTCTATATTTTGTTCAAACATATAGGTAGAGACAAAAGTATTTATGGACTTTATACGATTTTTTTATTGGTATAAAAGTTTGTTACTTCAAGTTGTATGTGTTGTACTTCTATGACTAACAAGTTTTAATCTTATAACATTTATTAAAAGTACTATTATGACATTATGAAATTTAATAATTATGACATAAATTGGTATGACTATGAATTTTATGACTTCCAACAAATATGAGCCGCAATAATTGTCATTACGATTTATACTCTTCAATATTATGACTTTTAACATTATGACTAATAATAAGTATATTGTAAAACGTTTTGGACAACACTAATCGAAACTTTAAATTTAAGGCAGTCAATAGAGACCCACCCCTGATATTTGTTATTATTTATTACTATTATAGAATGTAACATCGCAAGCCGACACACCGAACCGCACCTGAAAAGAAAAAAATAAAAATACGTTAATATAAATATAATATATAATTAGTTTATAAATATTAAAAAGTGTAGGTGCTTACCTGATTTACTCCAGCTGTTTGTATGTGTGAATAAAGCTACCTATACGAGCGCGTGCATATGTGTGTGACGTGACGCGGCGTTCAATGTCAAAGAAGTCGCCCTTCAGACGTTTAACATTGCACACATCTCCACGCGCCAAACTTCTAAAAGCTGTTTTACTTACGTCCTTATAAATCCGGAACCCTCAGAGATGTCCGATGCATCCACTCACACTTGACTCGTTTTTATTTCGGTATCCAGTAAATATAACCTGAGTGTGTTATTGCATATGTCACATGTTTATATAATTGAACAACACATAATTAAAGCAAAGCAAGCATGGCAAAGGCAATGTCTAAAACCAGGTTTATTCGAGAACAATCTGCTTTTGAAATCGTACATGTAGTTTATATTATAAGGAAACTAAAAAGGAATAATTGAAAGAGCTCTGCACATACCAACTTAAATTGTTCTCTGGATTCTGAAAGTAACGAAAAATCGCCAGAGCGCACGGCAGAGCAGCTGGATTGCAGTCGCTTGGCGCGTACGCCTTATTGCTACTTGCTTAGGTACAGTGTGCGTCAGAGATAAGTATACCCCCTAAGAATAGCGTTTGATTTACACAAAAGGGTAAAACAATTTCATCTCATGACGTATGTAGCTTCTTGGTCAAGTGGTGAAAGTGGTAAACAGTAGGTGACACAATGTATCGTAGGTTCGAATCCGAGCTGAAATTACTTTTTTTTTTCTGTCAATATCTTCGAAGAGAAAAAATCTTTTGTATTTTTTATGTTCTTTATTCTTTAATATTTTTGAATAGGTTTGTCTTTATAAAAAAAACTCATTTTTTTATAAATGTTTTTATTTGCCTATTATGTTAACTAGGTAAGCAAAAAACTGCTTGCAAAACGTTTTGTATGTTATTTACACATTGTGGTAAATGTATTTTAGTGCCTCAATTGTAAGCTATTTCTTATCAAGCGCATCATCATTATTATGAAAATCTTAAAATAAGGTATTTACAAAAAACGGTAAAACTTGCAAAAATCGGGTAATTTTTGTTATTATTCATTTGTCAAACGACAACTCTAATCTATGGTGATTCAAATTACAGTAGGAGAGTAGGTATTCCTAGAAATATAAACACACTATCCTGATTTAAGAAAGCGTAGTTTTAAGTTTACAAAAGGATTACTCAAATACTTTATTCAATGTTTGTGCGTGTAAAAAGTATTGCAATAATATATGCCACAATAAAATAAAAAAAATGAGCATTATATTCCTAGAAATACGACTCATTATACTTATTTACTTTTATAAAACTGTGAACTTTTTTACACGTGAAAGAGAACCAACATGTCAAACTACCAAGCAGTGTAACAATTTACATCTCTGGTAAATAAGTATCACAGTTTTTGACAAAAGCTAACAACAACATATACAGTTACAAACTATGGGGTTATGTATGATGACTATGCGGATCAAATAGTATCAATATCGAAGAGGGTGACCGTCATTGTTAATTATTTCTTGGAGCCGGCTACGCATGTGCATGACCATGTTTGAACATGCACTGCTGCTGTTTTGCATCAACTCCCATGTCCTGTTGACCTCTTCATCTAATTGTTGCTTTGACTTAACTTCACTGGGGTCCCAATTCAAAACCATTTGACCCCACAAGTTTTCGATTGGGTTTAGGTCAGGACTTTTAGACGGCCAAGTGAAAACAAAAATATCATCCTGTGATGATAACCAGTCCTGGACGAGTCGTGAACGGTGCACCGCACTATTGTCTTGGACGAGGTGAATTCGGCCTTCGGGATATGCAACTCGCACTGACGGCAGCATGACATCTTTCAGCACCTCCAAGTAACGCTGGCTATTCATACGGCCACCGACTTGAACGAGTTCTCCGGGGCCCATGGATGACATCCAGCCCCAATAGGCTGTAAATTACAATAAATATATATATAGCAATGAAAATGCATTAACAGATTAAATCGTGTAACGTATAATAATGCAAACTGAAATTACAAAAATAAAACTATTCCGACGTTTCGAGTCCTCGTCGTCGTTCGTGTCTGTCCGTTACTCGAAACATTGGAATAGTAAATTATTATATGCACTATTATACACGATTTAATCCGTAAATGCATTTTCATTGCTATGTCGAGTAATCGTGAAAACCTAAGAAGATAATAAATATATAATTCCAGTATTTTTCAATTACCTGCACGTATCTATATAAAACTATAATTATTTTCATATTTTTGTGTATACCTACATAGGTAAGTAAAATTGCTCACCCAATGTTATTCTTCCACTAGTTCTCAAATCCAATATATTTTTAGGATTATATCTCTCCCCGCTTCTTCTCCATAGTATTTTTCTGCCATCTTTATCAGATTTGAAACATTTTTCATCCGTAAAAATCACTATCTCGTTTTCCCAATCAAAATTAAGGTAACGTTCAGCAAAATGTATTCTAGCGGTTCGATGAGCATCAGTAAGAGGTATTTTTCTTGCAGGTTTGTAATGATGAATATTCGCTGCATGCAAATGTCGCCGAACCGTACTGAGCGAAATCCCAAATGTTTGAGCACTTGAAAGAGTGGTAGTAAATGGAGCCTCCGCGTGAATATTTACAATGTGACGGTGTCTTTCAGATTCATCGGTGTATACTCGAGGACGTGGGCCGGGAAGGTCACACTTCACATCACCCGTCTCCTGGTATCTTCTTATCCACTTCTGAACGGTTCTTCTCTAGAAAATAAATATTAACGCCTATAAGGAACACTTTTGAAAAACAACAAAACACTAAGATGAAAAGTTTTGAAAATATAACGTATATGTATATAACGAGAATTACTCGTCCAGTTCATAATTTTACTTACCGTTATATTCATATCACGGGCTATTTTTTTAATACTCTGGTTTTGTTCCCAGAGAACAATTATTTTGGCTTTTAAAAAAGTCGTCAATCGAACCATAATGAAACTTGTAACAATGCCGCAGAAGTATACGAAAATACAGAAATAATAAGTGAAAGTTTACACACTACACAACACGTATTAAGAGATTTCTAAAAGTAATCTAATAATATGAAGTTACCCTCAAATGCAATAAGTAAACGGAACGAATAAAGCATTCAATTTGCGACCCTATTATCAACATAATTAAAGCGTTGTCATTCAGTTTACGTAAGTCCGAGATGAAATGACGGTCGTATGCGATCAAGTGCAGTATTGAGATAACATAACAAACAAAGATAAAAATAGTTCCATATTGACGTTAGACAAGGATGCACTATCAAGACATTGCAAAAAACTAACACATAATTTCGCCATATTATCTCAATGTTTCGATAGCCCTGTGGCAAACAGAGCAGGATCGAAAGGAATCAGACGTCGCGGGATCGATCCCTCGGCAAGTGTTTGTCTTTTTGTATGTTTCTGAGGCAAAATGTTCTTGGTTAATAATGTTCATATTTAAGTAATTCGAATTTGAAGAAATCGGGGGAAACATTACTCGTAAAGTTCGTAAACACAATTCCAGTGGCAACCATCTCCGACGGAGTCACGTGATGCATCGTTGTCACGTGACTCGGTCAGTCCAGTTTTACAAACAAGGGGTATACTTATCTCTGCAGCTGACTGTACTACTTACTACTTTACTAGTCGCTAAGGTACATTTTCGAGTGAAGGGGGATTTTGATAATTAAACACGTCGTTCTTCCATAGTATTTTAATGCAACTAACCATACGTCACACAAGGCATAGGATTACATACTAGGATAGCTATATAGGTATAAGTAACTACGCGCTCGCGGTTTGAAAGCGAATTTTGGCTAAACATACCGCCCTCCAAAAACAACAGTTTTTCTACAAAGCTATGAAAAATCTATAAGAAAATAACAAACAAAGATCGGTAAGTATCGTAACGCAAAACAATAACTATCTATGACATGGTCTTAGGTACTATTGCTCTGAGGCACGGCAAAACGAAATGTAGCTTAAAACTTATTAAGTAGGTCTTAACAAGTCGAACTCAGTTACCGCCTACACTTAAGTTAACGTAAAAGGGTATTTAATAGTTTTAATACTACCGCCAGATTACTCGCATTATCAGGGTATCAGACATGTTCGATTTTAGACTCTAATGTACAAGATTAATCGAACTTACACACTCTGCTTCTAATACGAGTAACTATATGATCGTAAAATATTGTTACGCTAAGCAAAGTAAACAAACATAAACAAAGCAAATTTATCCATTCTTTCACCAATTTAACAAATATCAACGCGATACATGCAAGAACACTGATAACTAAAACTAAATATTGAATAAGGTTAAAACTATATAAAATCATGGTAACACAAAACAAGCTTATACCAAACGACTAAAATGGACTGTATTTATTATTATTATTTTTAAGCTTGGTACCACAAATTCTTAGACACCTAACTCAGTATGTCATTTTAGTACTTTGTCACACTAAATTTTAGATTCAAGATTATGGTTAAGGCATGAAATTGACCACGATAATTACCGTGACAAGGTTCGACGTATGCTAAACATTTCTATTGCATGACCGATACATATCTATTAAAATATTTTATTCTAAAGATAAGATGAGAAGAAAAGCAACCGGAATGCTCTAACACTAAAATATAATAGATAGTTAATCTTGATAGGTTGTAGGCATCAAGATTATTAAAACTAATTAGAATTACTAACGAAACATATAAAATTACTTAAAAAGCGTTAGTGAACGGCTATTGTTATACACTATAAGAAGTCAGAAGGTATAATTGATCACATATATACGAATTGGAACGAATTTCATTGCATTAACTCTTGTGACCCTTTAGTTAATAATATTAGTTTAGAAACCGTTCGCTTTATAATATTATTACCCTTGCATTGCACAGATACAACACGTACCAACTTATCTGAACCCGGATGTAAGGCTACTATTTTTCCTAGCAACCATTTTGCAGGTGGCAAATCGTCTTCCTTTATGATCACAATATCTCCCACGGATGGTGTTGGTACAATTTGTTGCCACTTATGCTTTTGTTGAAGGGTGTGTAGATATTCCGACTTCCATCTTTGCCAAAAATCCTGCAATTGGGTTTGTATTAATTGCCATCGGGTCAATTGATTGAAGTTTCTGAGGTCGTGTCTTTCATCTGGAATATTGATAAGGGGCTCGCCAATAAGAAAATGACCTGGGGTAAGCGGGTTCAAAGAATCCACCGTCTCGTCCAATTGACACATAGGCCGAGAGTTTAAACAGGCTTCTACCTGTGCCAGTAACGTTGCCATCTCTTCATATGTCAACTTTGTAGTGGCGTTAACTCTAACTAGATGGCGTTTAGCTGAGCGAACGCCAGCTTCCCAAATTCCACCAAAGTTTGGAGCTCTTGGTGGGATAAAATGCCAAGTTGTGCCATCATTTGCTAGGAGGCTAGCAATTTCTTTGGTAACGTCATTCATGCCTCTTGTAAACATATTCTTCAGGTCCTTGTCAGCACAAACGAAATTGCTTCCATTGTCGCTCCATAAATGCCCACAATGGCCTCGTCGTGCAACAAACCTTCTGAATGCTGCTATAAACCCTTGGGCTGTGAGGTCAGTCACTGCTTCCAGGTGAATTGCTCGCGTACACATACAGACAAAAAGGCAAATATAGCCCTTGGTTGTCTTGTGACCTCGACCCTTGGATGTCCTTGAATACACAGGGCCGGCATAATCAACACCGCTGTTGTAAAATGCACGCTGTGGAGTTACTCTCGGGGCAGGTAACTGTCCCATCAGCTGTTGTTTAGTCAAGGCCTTATCCTTTATACACACTGTGCAGTTTCGAATAAACTCTCGAACGGCAGACTTAAGGCCAATAATCCAGTACTTGCTTCGGGTGTATGAAATGGTTTGAGTAATAGTTCCGTGAAAGGTTTTTGTGTGCGCTTCGATTATTATCAGTTTAGAAATATGCTGCTTACCAGGGATAATAATCGGATGTTTAAACTCTTCTGGCAGATCTGCTTTGCTCAATCGGCCTCCAACCCTCAACAAATTGTGCTCATCTAAATAGGGTGTAAGACTTATCAAAGAACTTTTATTTTTTATCTTTCCATTTTTTGTAAGATCATTTATCTCTTCGTTGTAGACTAAATTTTGATAATATTTTACGCACATTGTTTCTATGTTATTCATTTCTAAAACCGTAAGTACTTCTACTTCCTTATTTTTCTTTTTTCCATGGAATAATCTTTTACACCGTGCCAATACTCTTCGCAATTTTGTCATTGACGAAAATCTTTCCCAAATAGGTGTCTCTGTCTGTGTTATGTCATCTGTTATTATGTGGAATGTCTTTTTAGTTTCCAGCTCGGTTTGAGGGATTGTGCTATTAGTCTCGAATACTGTATCTTTGAGTTGTAGCCATTTTGGACCAAACCACCAAAGGTCATTTAGTGTTAATTCGCTAGCTTCCACGCCTCTAGACGCCAGATCAGCAGGATTGTCTGCTGATACAACATGTCTCCACCTATCATTATCGATTTGCTGAATTATGTCTGAAACCCGATTGCCAACAAACACTTGCCATCGACTTGGCTGAGACTGCAGCCATGATAAAACCACCATAGAATCACTCCAAGCGTATAATTTGTTCATTGGTATCTTCAGCAAATCAGATAGCTCATGCAATAGCTTTGCCAACAACACCGCGGCACAGAGTTCCAGCCGAGGTATCGATAATTGTTTAAGGGGTGCCACTCTTGTCTTGGATGCCAACATGGTAACATGTACGTCATCCCTCTCGTCTATGACTCTTACGTATACCACGGCTGCCATAGCTGCAGCGGAAGCATCAGAGAATCCGTGGAGCTGAACGTCCTTGCAACGTGATGTAGTTTTTATCCAGCGTGGTAGTTTAAGAGTCTGCAACTCAGGGAGACTTCCTCGGTAACTCATCCACTCATTGACTAGCTCAATGGGTAACTCATCATCCCAACCCAGACTGGAGAGCCACAGTTTCTGAATCATGATTTTGGCAGTTATTATTACGGGTGAGAGCCATCCGAAAGGGTCAAATAGACTAGCCACATCAGACAATATTACCCTTTTTGTTACAGGCGTTCTGCTTTCGGATAAGTTAATTGAAATCTTGAAACTATCATCATTTCTATCCCAGGTAAGTCCCACTATTTTTATTATTTTGTCTAACTTAATCTCTTTTCTTTCTGTTTCAGGTTCAAGTTTCTCCGCTCCGTGCTGCAAGGCCTCCAGTAGTTCTTCACAGTTACTCGACCACTTTTGCATTTGAAAACCTCCTGCTGTTAATAATTTGTTTATTTCATTACATACCTATATTTTTTATTTCAGTAACGTCTTCGTGTCCTGTCATCAAGTCGTCCATATAGAACGAATCTTTCACTATAGCTGCTCCGCGAGGGTAACTTTGCGTTTCGTCATCAGCTAAGCGATGCAGTGTTCGCACAGCCAGGTATGGAGCAGCTGCGGTTCCAAATGTCACTGTTAATAATCGGTAACTCTCAATTTTCTCAGAAGCGTCATAACGCCAAACAATTCGTTGTAAGTCTGTGTGTTTGTCTACCACTCTCACTTGTCGGTGCATCTTGACAATGTCACCTATTACACAGATTTTGTGTGATCTCCAACGAATGATTAAGCTGCGAAGGTCAGGTTGTATTGTAGGTCCTGTCATCATGCTGTTGTTTAAGGAACATCCGTTGGTGCCTTTAGCTGAGGCGTCGAAAACAACTCGAACCTTTGAAGTGTCCTTGTCTTCTCTTATAACAGCATGATGAGCTAGGTACATAGCTTCGCACTCTTCTTCTCTTTCAACCTTTTCCATGTGTCCCAACTCCACGTACTCTCTTATAACTTTCTTATATTCTGTCTTTAAATGTTCATTTTTTTCAAACCTTTTTTCTAGCAGGGTAAATCTTCTAATCGCTTGCTGTTTGGTGTTCCCGCACTGCTTGACTGTGTCTGTAACAGTTTGTTTTAAAGGTAAGTGTACTTCATATCTACCTGTAGTGTCTCGGGTCGTTGTGTTGTTATAGATTTCTTCACATCTTTCTTCCTCCTTGGACTAAGCTTTCTTGGTTGTGTAAAGTTCCGTCTCTATTTCCCAGAATTTTCTTAGTAGATTGTTGTCTTCTTCAACTTGACGTGTGATATGAAGGCTTGTGATGTTCTGTACCCTGCAAGATGTAACATTAATATCTCCTGACAAAATCCACCCTAAATGAGATTGCTGAGCGACTACATTGCCCGGCCCTCTCATCAAACCTGTATCTATAATCTTACCAAAAACGTCTGCTCCGAGAAGGATATCTATCCTACCCGGTACGTTGAAGGTGGGATCAGCCAGTTGTACATCATTAAGTTGAGGCCATTTATAACCTCTGACTTCTCTTGCCGGTAACTTACGAGTTAAAGACTTTAACACATATGCATTAACATTTAAAATGAAATGTACATCATATCTTGATTTAATTTGTAATTTTACTAATTGTTTAAGAGCCACATGGTTACCTTCACCAACACCAGAGACGACGCCGCTGATTTCAGTCTTCCTAAGACCCAACAACTCGACCACTCGCGCCGTCACGAATGACGCCTCGGACCCTTGATCAATGAGCGCACGGAAGACGTGCGACTGACCTGCACTCGACGTGACGTCCACCAGTGCCGTAGCTAACAAAATGGTTTGATCAAGTTGTTCTCCAGTTGCCACATGTCCTGTTACCTTCGGTTGTAGATTTTCTTGATTTTGTTGTATACATTCTTTTAGAGTTGCATTTGTTGATTGTTTATCTTCAGTTATCTTTTTCGATTCTCTATGTAATAAGGAATGGTGTTTTCGTTTACAGATTTGACAGGTGCTCCGTTGTTTACAGTTATACACAGTGTGATTAGGTATAAGACAATTAAAACACAGGCGGTTGCTTTGCACGAAGTTATATCTATCTTCTAAGGTTTGCTTCGAAAACTGCTTGCAATTGTAAATGTAGTGATTTTCTTTGCAGAAAGCACACTGGAGGGCTCCACTGTTCGCGGTTGTATGAAAAGTCTTTGGCTTCATAACAGGTTTGTAAGCTTTGCTTGCAGGTTCAACCATCTCCAGGGTACGAAACTGCGTTTCTAGAAACAACTTCAATTTCTCGAAATCAGGTAAGTCATCTGAGTCATTCTTACTAATTGTTTCTTCCCACTGTTTGTGAGTGCTTACATCCAACTTTGACACAACCACAAAAATCACGATTGCATCCCAGTGTTCCGTGTACATTCAATAGTGGTATCTAACAGCTGTTTCACGGCGCTAGCTGATTCTTGACATAAGGCTCTTTGTCCGAAAAACTTCTTAAAAATGTTATTAGCAATATATCTTTTGTTATCATAACGTTTTTTAAGGATCGCCCATGCATCTTCATAGTTATCTCCCGTTATTGAAAACTGTCGCAAAAGCACTTCAGCATCACCAGTTAAACTACTTTTAAGGTAATGTAGCTTTTGTACGTTTTCCAAGGACACATTGTTGTGAATTAGTGCCCTAAACAGGTCATGGAACGACTGCCATTCTGTGTAGTTTCCATTAAACGTCGGAATTGAAATACGGGGTAACTTAATCTCACTGCTCGATATATTTGGTGTACTCACGTCAGGCTGACCAGGTAAATCCACTTTCTTAGTTCCAGGTGTCAATCGATCTAACGTATTTTTCAATTCGCCTTTATATACGTAGTAAAGCTCTTCAAACTTATCGAACGTATCTTCAGCAAAATACGTCAATAAATTTCTGTCTTCCCTTGAACATTTCAGGATAATATTCTCGTGAGATTTCTTGAAGTCCCTCCAATACGTGTCCAGCGTGTCCATTCGACCTTGCACATAACCTGTAGTTTTCCTCTCCTTTGGTGATTTTTTATAATTTGTAAGTGCCTTTTCAACTCTTTCGTAAGTATCCGCTTGTAACAACATAAGGCTTTCTATCTGCTCCATGTTGTAACTTCACTTAAAATCGTAATTAACGGAATACTACGAAGAACGAAGCAACGTTCTAGAAATTTCTAACGCTGTATTTTGAATGCGTAGGGTAAGCGCAAGTAGGCGACAATGTATTCACTAACGTCCAGAGTGGTCTTAGCTATGCATAACAGGTACACATTTTATTTTCCGAATATTATTTACCACACAAGGCTTAACTTAACCTCATTAATTACGCCGAACTGGTTGTTAAAAGTATAAATGCTTGTAACTTCACTTTGTATGAATCCTTATCGTCCTTTTCACTTTAGTTCACTTTTACTTAGTCAAATCAACAATATTAGTCACTAATTGTCACTAATATTTCCTTATTTTTGTCCAAAATCCATAAACTTCACTCCGAAAAATAGTTCACGGTAAATTAATCCTGGTTCGATGGACCATATGTACTAGTCGCTAAGGTACATTTTCGAGTGAAGGGGGATTTTAATAATTAAACTCGTCGTTCTTCCATAGTATTTTAATGCAACTAACCATACGTCACACAAGGCATAGGATTACATACTAGGATAGTTATATAGGTATAAGTAACTACGCGCTCGCGGTTTGAAAGCGAATTTTGGCTAAACAACTACTTTGATTAAATATCAAAATTGACGCCATTATTTATATTTGTACGTAAATATTGTAATAATAATAACAAATCATTTACTAAAGCTTTAAAGCGAACCTCAGTGACACTCGTGACGCTTACTACCGCACTCAGAGACGTCAATTAAATTAAATGCTTGTTAAGTGACGTGTTGTCTTATTCTATTCATATAGCAAAGAAAGAGACAACAGCAACTTTAATCAAGCATTAAGTTTAATTGACGTCTCTGAGTGCGGCAGTTAGACAATGATGGCCACACCTCGTTTATCGAAATCGGGCCGTCCGTTCAGCTTCCACGAGGAAACGAACAACCATACATACACATACACATAGTTCAAAAACATCTTCCATTTCGTTGTATTCTCTCCCCAGTCTTCAATAACATCTATGCTAAAGTAATTTTTCTTTAGCTATCGATGCAACTGCGGCAATAGTAATCAATGGAGGACCCCTGTTATTTTGATGATACCATATACATAGCGGCCACGCTAGAAGATCTCTACAACCTTGTGGAGTAAATGAACGACAATGCAAAATCATCTTCAGGATATTAGGGTAGCTTATCTGATTTCACACAATTAATGCATTTTGTATACACTAATGGCCGAACCCTATATTCAAACCGCGGACAGATAAGCTTACTTCGGATAAAAATTTGACAAATTTTGTATGGGCGAATGTCAAATTTTAACCCGAAGTAAGCCTTATCTATCAACGGTTTGAATATAGAGTTCGGCCGTTAGAGTATTGATCATCATCATACCTCGAACAAATCATGCGGATGATGTCAAACCACTCATAGGTGATTTCAAAAAGTATTTTCATAAACAATTACTACTTATCAATTATCAACCTCTTTAATAAAACGATATCGCCACTTAACATGAGCCGAGTAGGTACATAACATCTTTGACTGACATTGTCATTCAGTTGAACAATAAAGTGACTTCGTAATTATTTAGATTGTTCTTTACATTTTTTTCAAAAGACGCAAAAGAATGTCGCGTTTACAAGAATATTGTTGTAATTTTCCGATTTTGGAGATACGTGATAAAAACGTGTATTGCTCGTGCTGTGATCAAAACATAGCACCGAAAATAAGCAACATTAAAGTGCATTTGGAGACAACCAAACACATCAAAAACATAGAACAAAAAAAAACGCAAAGTGAATTTAACATGGACCTCACAAATTTTATGATTGCCGCAAACATACCCTGGGTGCAACTACAAAATAAAAATTTCCGCAGTTTCATTAAAAATGCATTGATGGTGAATATGCAAAAACAGTGAGTTTACCGACGGAAGCAAACCTAAGATTACGCTATTTGCCAAAAATGTATCAGAATGCGTTTACTGCTATACGAAAAGATGTCGGACAATCCTATATTTATGTCTGTGTGGACGAGACAAAGGACGGTTTACAACAAAATGTTGCTAACGTACTCGTATCGTACTTACGTAAACAAATCTCGTAACATTGATTTTATTCACTAAGTACATCATCCTATCATTCAGATAATTCTGTATAGATTTCTTGAAATTATACGCGGTTAATCTGTTACTTCGAAATGAAATGAAATGAAATGAAATCTTTATTTGCTAGAATACTTTACAATCAGGTCTTAAGATTAATAGTAGAATCAGTATTCTGTCGACATGCAATCGACATGCAAAATATTATGTATGCTTATAATCTAAAAAATAATTTAAAATTACAAATTACATGCAGTATTTTCGTGCAATACAGGGCGAACGACATGAAGTGTTACCAAATTCACAAAATCGAGCCTGGTGTCAAAGTAAATGCGACTTACTATCGGGAAAATGTTTTGGAAGCTGCGTTGGAGCCTTGGGCACGCAAACATTTCGGTAGTAGACCGTGGACATTACAACAAGACTCGGCCCCGGCTCATAAAGCTCGTGTGAACCAAGAATGGCTGAACAACGCGTGCCACAATTTATTTCGTCCACACAATGTCTTTCGAATTCCCCAAACGCGAACCCGATGGACTTCTATTATCTGGTCCATTGTGGAGAGCAAGGTGAGGAGAAGAAAACATGCCAGTATGGATGCATTGAAGAAAGCGATCGTACGTAATTGCCATTGCATACCGCAGGATCACATTCGTGCAGCGTGCAACTCATTTTTCTACCGTCTGAAGGCCATAGACAGCAGAAGGTGGTCATATCGAGTTAAAATAAAGTAATCTTGAAAATGTTATATCTTTTTCTCATTTTTTTCTTAATAATGAATAATTTAAGACAACAATAAAAAATCGTAGCCTGTTGAATTTGGTAACACTTCATATCGTTCGCCCTGTATGACATACGGATGTTGCAATACAGACATCATCCTGTGTGCAAAATTAGGTACGTAATTTTTACGTCATCCGCATGATTTGTTCGAGGTATGATCATCATAAAATAAAACTATTAAAATATTAAGCTTTTAGTCCAGTCTGCGCACGAACGCGGTCTCGAGCGGGTGCGTTCGGGGCGTACGCCACGATTGTGTTTTCGAAATGTCGTTACAAAGGTCGCAAACGGTGAAGTGCATAAACTGTGATATTGTTATAAGTGAGTTGTTAGCATATGTTCAGAATAAAATTGATCTAATGGACAATGCCAGTATGATTAGTATTTGTTTATCTACGTATAATGAAAAAGAAGTGAGCGAAGCAAAACCATTGTTGTTTGACTGCATAAAAGACAAAAATAGAAGAAAGGTGTCAAGAAGAAATGATGGTAAAATGCACAGAGACATGGAGGATATCATGTTGGTAATGAGAGAAACAGATAGTGAGCTACTGCCAATTTTCGTGGCCAAAAATTTAAATAGATTGCCTGCCGTTACATTCGATTTCTTGGATCCATCAGCCCTACTAAAGGATATCGTAAGGCTAAAATTTGAAGTGCAAGAAATTAAGAGTAACTATGCTACAGCTAAACAGGTGGAAGAACTAGAGAACGAGCTGCAGCACGATAAATACGCATCGTTCTTGAGGGGACCAACGAACGTAAATACACGTCGAGGGGCCTGTACGTTGGATAGCGGCCCAATGGCATTTTTAACGCCAAATGGAAGGTCAATGTCAGGTGAACAATTCAGCGAACAGTTGGGATCCATGTCTCGGCTTGATGAGGGTACGCGGCCGGAGTGGAGGCATGTAGGTGAGCCATCCTCTGCGCGCCACTGTGAGGTGTTACCGTTATCGCGCACTACAGTGCAATCTACCGCGCATAAGGTGAATCTATTAAACACCGAGCATGTTAAAGGAAATTCGACCCTAATTCATGACGATAAGGTTGAGAATCAAACCATTATAGATGAAGGTTTACGAGTAAACAAAACGGATCAGCTGGGAGCGCGTAGTTACTATAAAGAAAATAAAATGAATGACATCGAAGTAAAAAGGCTGTCGTTCGCTGAGATGGCAAAAAATGGAGAATGGCAAGAAACGGAACCAGATAAGGATTGGAATATCGTACAACGGAGAAAATTACGAAATAGATTTATAGGATGTAAAGGGAAAGCAGAACCCGATTCAAAAGAGAAATTTAAAGCAGCCGATACAAGAATACCGTTGTTTATCTCAAACGTACATAAAGATGTGGCGGAGAAGGATATTACGAACTACATCTACCAAAAAACGGAAGATAAGGTGGCTTTGTTTAAAATCAGAATGCGCAAGGAAAAAGATTATAACTCTTATAAGGTTTTTGTAGATAACGAAAAACTTAATGTGTTTATGGATGATGTGATGGCTTGTGGCCGGCGGGTGTGTCGTTCAGGCGCTTTGTATCGATAAGGGGGCGACTGGATCGAAGGTCAAATGCAGGAAAGGTTAGTGAAAGTATTTTTAAAACCAATATTGATGAATAATACTAACTTATGCAAATTAGTCAGTTTTAACTGCAAATCCCTTAAGCGATCTATTGAGGGAGTGAGATCTCTTTGTGAAACAGCGGATATCGTGGCACTTCAGGAAACATGGTTGCTACCCCACGATCTACCGATACTAGGAACAGTAAACAAGGATTTTGCGTTCACGGGAACATCAGCAGTCGATACCAGTGAAGGTTTGGTGGCGGGGCGTCCGTATGGAGGGGTAGCAATTCTATGGAAGAAAAGTGTTTTTAGAACGGTTACAGTCATTAAATGTGAAAATGTGCGTATAGCTGCTATTAAAATAGGACTAAAGAGTAGTTCAGTGTTAGTTATATGTGTGTACATGCCAGTTAACTCTAGGGAAAATATGCCAATATTTACAGAGTGTTTAGGAGAAGTTAGTGCCATTATAGAAGAAAATACTGACGTTGAAGTGGTTTATTTGTTAGGAGACTTTAATGCGCACTCAAAAGAACTTTTTTGTAGAGAAATGTTGCATTTTTGTGAAGAACAAGACTGGTGTTGTGTAGATATGGAAATATTGGGCGTAGAATCTGATACATATACCTTCACAAGTGAGGCCCACGGGTGTAATAGGTGGTTAGACCACTGCATTGTTACTAAAGCAGCGCGGAAAACGGTTCGCGATGTTAAAGTACTATGTGACGTGTATTGGTCTGACCACCTACCGCTTATGGTAGAGTGTGACATGGATAAGGTCCAATTAAAATGTGACTTAAATATGACGCCAAGTGAGGGTATTATATGGGGTGGAAGACCAGATGCACAAGTTAAAATGTTTCAAAAAGTGTGTCATGAAAATCTTAGACTCCTGCAATTTCCTGTTGAGCTTACAGCATGTGCCGATAAGTCTTGTAACGATCTTAGTCATACATTAGTGCTAGATAAACTTTATGAAAGCATCATTAACACGCTAAGTGTGGCGGCTAAGAAGTCTAGTAAAGTTAGGCGGGGTAGGAAAAAAGCTCATATAGTTGGATGGAATAGGTATGTCGTCGATGCGCACAGGGAGGCCAGATGTAAATACGCAGTTTGGTTGTCAGCAGGCAAGCCGCTAAATGGGGTAGTGTACAGGGACATGTGCGAGAGCAGAAGGCTTTTTAAGTCCAGGTTAAAGTGGTGCCAAAATAAACAGGAGCAAATAAAAAGAGACATTTTAGCTGCAGACCATACCAATAAGGACTTCAAAGCCTTCTGGAAAAATACAAACAAATTGAAGGTTGGTACTGGGGTCCCTGTGAGCGTCGGGGGAGTAAGTGATAAGAGGAGCATTGCTAATAATTTTAAAAGTCTTTTTAAAGTGACCCCTTTACACAAAATAACGTTGCCAAACATGCTCAATACTGAGACTCCGTCTGTGAAAAGAACTGTGAAGTTTTCGGCGAATCAAGTTTTCGAGGTTATTAAATCCATGCAGCGGGGTAAGTCGCCAGGTCATGACGGTCTCAGTATCGAGCATCTCAGGCACGCGGGGGGGCACGTGCCGCGTATATTGGCGATGTTCTTCAACTTGTGCCTGGCAGCTTACGATAACTGTGGTTGTGCCGCTCATTAAAAATAAGACTGGTGATGTGTCCGACCCGTCTAATTACAGGCCGATCTCACTTGCGACAATAATTGCCAAGGTTCTTGATAGCCTGCTTAATTCACAACTTAGTAAGCGCATACAAATTCACGACGCGCAATTCGGTTTTAGGCCAGGGCTGTCAACGGAAAGTGCAATTTTGTGTTTGAAGCCGGCTGTAAGGTATTACAGGGATAGAAAAACACCCATTTATGGGTGTTTTCTAGACCTGTCAAAGGCATTTGACTTGGTTGTGTACGACCTGTTGTGGGATAAGTTACACAGAAGCGGAGTGCCGGTCGAATGTATCTTTCTTATTAAATTTTGGTACAACAATCAGGTCAATCAGGTGAGATGGGCAGGAGAATACTCGGACCGTTACAGCCTGAATTGTGGAGTAAGACAGGGGGGGCTAACGTCTCCGCTTCTGTTTAACTTATATATAAACGAGTTGATTGAGGAGCTCAGCAACACCCATGTCGGTTGCCATATCGGCGAAACGTGTTTCAATAATATAAGTTACGCGGACGATATGGTGTTGTTGGGCCCGTCGATCAACTCAATAAAACACCTTATCGGGTTATGTGAGAGCTATGCGGCACAGCACGGTCTTAGGTACAATGCAGTAAAAAGCGAGTTGATGATTTTTAAGGCTCAAAAATACAACCCAGTGACTGTACCTGTGATTACGCTGGGAGGCATGGCTCTTAAGGTAGTTGATAAGTTTAAATACCTTGGGCATATGGTAACTGAAGACCTAAAGGATGATTTAGATGTAGAGAGAGAGAGAAGGGCATTGGCCATTAGGGGTAATATGATCACTCGCAGATTTGCACGGTGTACGAAGCAAGTTAAATTAACGCTGTTCAAAGCATACTGCCAATCGTTTTACACGTGCAGTCTGTGGGTGACATATACGAAGCGTTCCTATAACACGCTCAGGGTTCAGTACAACAACACCTTCAGGATGCTGATGAAACTGCCGAGGCACTGCAGCGCGTCCGGCATGTTCGCCGAGAGACATACCGACGATTTTTACGCCATCAGGCGGAAGAGGGTCGCCTCTCTTCTAATGCGAGTACGGAGCACCAAAAACAGCCTCCTGAAGGTGTTGGCAGAACGTCTCGACTGCCCATTTATTAAATTCTGTGTTCACCTTGTTAGAGGCATAATTAAGTAAGGGTTGTCATTATATGTTTAGCTAACAATTAGTTATTAAGTAAAAATGTTACTAACAAAATATGGATCAGTTTTGAGGTCTGAAATAAATTATTTTTATTTTTATTTTATTTTATTTATTTTTAGTGTCCCCCCCCCCCCCCCATACAGCCAAAACTGCAAATACTAAAAATCTGAAAAATATTTTAAATGAAAGCATATACAATGAATTTTATAGGAAAAGAGTCAGTATTAAGAAGACTTCAGTCGTTCTCGAGTTACAAACGGTTTAAATGTAATGTTTGGATAACTTATTTGCGGTGTTGGTAAACTGACCGCGACCTGTGTCGATGTATTGGGATAACAGTTTTCCAATGGCAAAGTTAAGTTTGTCGCGAGGTCTAACTTGTATGTAGTAACGGCTTCAAAAACCTACACCGAGCATGGTCCGACATGCTCTTGCCCGGTTTTTTAAAGATAGTTTTTGTGTAACGGCTTCCAACACTACACTGAGCATGGTCAGACACGCTCTTGCCCGCTTTTCTTTTTCCCAGAAACTCACAGTCTGATACACACCGAGATAAGACAAAGGCTCCTTCTCAGGTTGATCTTGGACTTCTAAATACAGGACAACCTGTATAACTTGACTATTTTTATTCTTTAATTGGGATAAATCATATTTCCTTTCAGTATTATTCAACTACTCGTAAAAATCAATACTGCAAATTTCCTTTGCAAGTGGATTATTTAATAAAATGTTACAAAATATTGACTACGTAACCATGACTGTTTTGAAAGTGATATGCTAAAAACAGTTCAAAATTTTCCTAAAAAATAAAATACGGGAGCGTAATATTTTAAAACATCAAATAGCCATCACGCTAAATTTATTATTTAGGTACTTACCTGGTTCATACTTACCGCTTCCCCGGAGACTGCCGCGGAGGCCGCGCCGATCATGCGCATAGCTATCCTGACAAAAAAAACTATGAATAAATATTTTTTAGTAGCGCATAAAAACTAAAGAGTCGATTGATAACGAAAACATGCATTTTTATTATTCTTGGTTTATGTCAGTCCCGGAAGAGTTTTACTATGTTTAAAATGATTATGTTGACATAGTCCAATCTAAAGCGCCTTTATTTTTAAAAAAGGTGGAGCATGCGGTCCTAATAAACATCCAAGTTTACCCTTAGGCGTTACCAGACACTTTGGCTTTCAAAAAAAAGTAAGTAGGTATTTAATAATAACTTTTTTCTTAAAACATTTACGTGTACCTACTTATTTTGTTTTATAAAAATGTGTCGCGATGTGTTCAATTCACATTTTATTAATATAGGCCTATGCACAATTAAAAAACGGCCAAGTGCGAGTCGGACTCGCACACTTCGCTTTCCGTATTAGGTACTATGGTATGGGGGGCCCTTTGAATTGAAATTTTACTTTATTTAGGTTCCGTACCCAAAGAGTGCAAATTACCTTGTGACTATTACTAGACTCCGTTGTTCATTGTCTGTCTGTCTGTCGGCGAGCTTTATCTAATAAACTGTAATACGTGAGACGATGTTTTCACAGAGTATGTATTTCTATTGCCACTATAACAATAAAAATAAGAATACGAGGGGTCTATATTGGGTCGTCTAACTTTTTTTTTTTCGACGCATCTTTTCGCATACTAACGTTAGTCTCCCGATTAATATGTACTTTTTTTTGGTCAAAGTATTGTTAAAAGTAGAATTATCGTCAAATAACATTAATGTGTCGAATATCCTGTAATGTATAACTTTGTTATCTGGAATATTGTACTCCCTAATTTACTAAGAATTCTGCCCTAGAGCTGTGGGAATAGCTAGCCCCGCCCCCAAGAAAGCGTAAGCACCGGAGCTCGCCTCCGTGGCCTCGGCGTCGAGGCAACGTGCCTCAAACGGCACTGCTCACTGATTCGCTTTCTTACGGCGGGCGGGGCGGCCCTCCCTCCGTGTCTACGGCCTTTTATATATTTACGGTTGACGGATTCGTTTATGTGACTTTTTTAGTTTGTTAACTATGAAGGAAAAGCAAAAAATGGCGGATAGCCAACTTTATACAATGTATAATTGAACGTATTGTCAACGTTCTGATGGGTGTTATTAACTCTACAGTAAGGGTGGCTGACTAAAATTCAAAACGCTGACAAAAGTGGTAATATCAATGTAGAATATGGTCTCTGCATCCATTAATTTTGCATTTTAGCGTCTTTATTCTTTATTTTACGAATTAGAATCTCTACCGCGCGCGCGTTGAGCTCTATTGTATTAGAAATCTTCTCCTTCAATAAGATTTCAAGATTGTACACGAGGAGCTCTATTCTAAACGGTATAACTTAATTGCTTCTGACATGTTATTTTATTATCAGCGTTATTATAGTTCTTATTAATTAACAGTAATGGCGGCCATGTTAAAACCATTACGATAAAACACATAGATTTTTTAAATCGGGATACTATAGATTTTTTTTTTTAGGTTTGGTATATTCCATAATGATTAATAATGAAGAAATAGAAACAAATGAGGATGAATCCCATGATATATATAAAAAGCGAAAGAAGGGTAAGATTTTTATTATTAAGTGAAATTACAAATATCCGTGTGTGTATGTTTTGCCGTGTGGTTGCCGGGTTAGAATAGTGCCACTTCATGTCTTCCCGTGGATATCGTAAGAGGCAACTAAGGGAATAAAGGCTTGTAGTACTGTTAGGCGATAGGCTTGCCACCTGTCACTAATAAACTGGGAAACATCTTAGCCTACTTGTGCAAAATGTGGTTACAGAATTATCAAGAAGTTTTAAGACTTGTTGGTAATTATTTAGCTCTGCCTACCCCACTATGGGAATGAAGGCGTGCGTTTATGTACAAATATCAAATTTTAAACAGTAACTTTTATTAAAAGTTTTACTGTTTCATCATTAGCATCACCATTTCAGCCGAAAGATGCCCACTGCTAGACATAGGCTTCCCCCAAGTTTTGTTCAAGTTCCGGTCCTGCGCCACTTGTGACCATCGTTTTCTAGCCACCTTAGCCACGACGTCAGTCCACCTTACGTACCCACGCTGCATCTTCCGGTCCGCAGACGCCACTCTGCAACCTTGTCGGCCATCGGTCGGTTCTCTGCGAGCAATGTGCCCCGCCCAAGGCCACTTAAGTCTAGAAATTCTTAGAGCTATGTCAGTGACTCCGGTTTTCACGCAAAGCTCTCTCAATTGCCTTTAAATTTAAATTATTACAGTGTGTGATAAGTAGTGCTGCAAAAATGGTATCCAATCAGCTATATGTCGTACCACCTATTGGAAGTGCGACGCTGGTTTTCTGTGGACCCACGGACTGGTTTTGCTAGACAGCATACATTGCATTCGCATCTCCCCTCGAGTTACAATAGGGAAAGTCTTTATATATAAATGAACTCAGTACCTACACAATAAGTGCTTATATCGTATGAGTTCTGTTTTTAATAAAATAATTAACATATACAGTGTGTAAATGGTATACGGGCGTTTATTAAAACTGGACATAGATTAAGACTCTACTAATCATTAACAGAAATAATTATTTTGATTACGTTAACGTATACACCGTTATTAACTTTTGAACATACTATCGACCCGCAATGTACATCGAAGTCCATCTGTCAGGTAAGTACGTAATATTTACTTGCGTTTTTAATTAATTGCATTTTTTGTTATACATTGCGTGTTAAATTATTTTGTATTGTTATTTTTTTGAAATTAAATTTTAACAAAAACTACCTAAATGTGCTCAGTAGGGGTTATACTAACCACAGTTAAAAGGATCGCCCGTATACCATTTACACACTGTATTTATTTGACATGATCATTGTCTGGTCCATGTTCATTTGTAGAACAACTCGTTCGGCGGCTCTGCTGAGGTCATCGAACATTGCGCTCAGGTCCTCCATGGTGTCAGCCATGACGACTATATACTGCATAAACCAAATACAAGGCAAAAATACTAATTTCATTAAAACCGTTATGTTAAAAAAAGCCTTTCAAGGCTCGTATTTTTGGAAAACATTTTGTAATTGGTACTATATTATAACACGCAATGTAAATTGACAAATGTTTTTTTAATTATTCAAAATCGCTCTATTCCACACTTAACTACAACCAAATAGCTGTACTTTTCTTCAGAAAAAGATCAGAGCGGCTATTGCCTAACGCAATCGCAAGTTTTCATTTTAAAAATCGAAGGCTGGTCTGCATACAAAATGAAAATAATAGTTCCGCTTTGAAGCCGGTTGCGAATGCGAGTGCGTTAGGCAATAGGCCCCCCGGTACCCTTACGGAACGCGGCTGCGTTTGGTGACGCTTCCATGCACTAACGGAAATTAATTAAACAGTAACACGTACGAAATTAAATGATGAAAAATAATGTAAGGATTTCTAAAAAAAAACACATTTTGATCAGGCGTAAATTGTTCCTCTTAGCTAACCGCTTTAAGGACAAATTATAGGAAATTCGGTAACGTATTAGGAAAATGAATTACAACGAAATTGCACGTCTGTACTTAAGTGCTAAGTTACTGTAGGACCCTGTCACAGAAAGCCAGTAATTAATTAACTTTGACGTGATTTCCTCCTCGCGACTTGGCGGAGTCAATGTGACATGGTTCTACGGCGGCTCAAGAATTTAAGTGGCGGGCTGTACGTATAAAAAGAAGCAGAACATAAAAGGGGAAACCAACCTGTTGTGTCCGCGTAACAGGTGGGCGCCGGTCCACAGCAGTTACCGATTTACAAAGGGAAATTTATTATTTGTAAAAGCACTGAATTTAAATTTTCACACAATTACCACGTAATTCTACTAGTTTAATGGACAAGACGAAATGTAATTTTAATATTAGCAATACATAAAATTTACGATTAAATTATTGCAAGAGAAAAACTACGCTTTAAATTATCAGACAACGGAATCTAAGTTTGTAAAATTCGTACAACTTTCAATTTAATTTAACACTTATTTAATGTTAATGCACTTGCTAACTGAGCACGGAATCACCACAGATAAAAGAAGCTAATACATAATTAGAACAAGAACAAAAATCAATGAGACCCGGGTCTCAGAGGTAGTGCGGCAGCATGTCTGACCGCCGCGGCTGCAGGGGCTCCGACTGAGGCGCCCGCCCGGGAGCTAGGGCGCCTAGGTCGCCTGCGCGTGCCGAGCTGCACCGGGCTGCAGCACCGCGCCCCCCCGTCGACGCCCACCTCGCTTATATAAAATCGTTACTTTCCCCACCTCACACCATACAATGTTACATGTTACATAGAACCTCCACCGAAGTTACCCCCCGGGCCGAGAATCTAGGCGGCATCGTTATTGATCCGTTATAGCATTGATTTTTACTCGGCCAGCATTACTGCCAAGTAAATAACAGCTATCAAAAAGATAATATGGTTCTTACCGCCTAGCTTATAGACCCGTTCGTCGACGCGGTTAGCTAGTGGCCCTGCCTATGCAGTTAGCGGTCCTGAGCTTAGTTTGGTGTGACAAGCGCTTTTTTTCTAAATTAGTGCGTTAATCATTTTCCGCAAAAAAATGTATTTTATCACATTCACATATTTTCAAACTGTTTTGACGTTGCTTACGTGACTGTTAAGCTACAAGGCTCAAAGTGAGTATGTACTTTTGATGTTGTCTGTACTTACAATACAAGCTTAGAGCTTAACTTTTAATTGAGAATGGAACCTTTATTGTAAAACGACATAAAATAATATAACCACCCATAACACAATAACTGAAAAATAAAACTAAAATTAAATAAGACTAACTCTAAATATATAAATTAACTAAAACATTAAATCTAAGAATGGCCCCTGCGGCATTGTACCAAAGATGCTGGCAGCATTTCCTCGCTGGATGGTTAAACTTATACGTTGAGCGAGGAAACTGCCAGCTTTTCGGTCTCCCGTGACGTCAATGAGCCTCTTCGAAATTTCTTAGAGCTTACTTGTGGGCTACGTTACTAGGCAGATACTCGTAAGAAGACATAATCATGAAATATCTAAAAAGATACGAGGTTCACAGAAGTAAAATTGTACTACGAGTATTATTACTATTTAGTCCTTCTCACGCAACAAATAATTGTTACTGTACTGCTGTCAACATTATTCAATTTTCAGAAAGTTCTTGTGCGATGTGTGAAGATTTTTTTTCATCGGCCTGGGGTGACACTCCTTGATATTAATTTATTGTTCCAGCTTGTCTTAATTATAACCAGTTACATTGTTAAAGCTATAGAAGCTAGTTATGTGAAGTTAAATGATAGAAAAACACGTGTTCATTCGCAAAGCACGCGTCCGCTTCAAACGTATTGCTGTAATTAAAAGCTCACTTTCACCAGTGGACAGCCAGAGACCAGTAGTCAACCTTATATAAGTGGGAATAGTGGGAAGTATATCTTTCGTACTCTTCCCACTCATACAAAGTATAGGCGGAGGCCGACTAGAGGTCTCTGGCTGACCACTGTTAACTTTATCTTAGTTGACTCTGGATAGCTAAGGAGCCGCTGCTTCTATTTGTTACGGAAACCCGCTCAATCTACGAGCGTTTTTTGTTTGAGCTCATGACAGCTGTCACAAAATTGGGTTAGTAGAAGTATACTTCCATGTTATTGTATCGTATTCTTTTTTATAAGTTATGGGTTTATAAACATACGCATGTTAGGCGAGACAATTTTAAATGGTAAGTCTCCCTACTCTAAAAGGTAAGTAATCTGTTAGGTAATTAAATTGCTGAGAAGATTGGGCAACCGAACTACTTACTATCTCCATTTTTAGCCCCCAAACAAGTAAGAATTGTAACGTGAGTATCTGCGTAGGTGTGTATCTGTGTGTTTTAAAAGAAAGCTTATTAAAAGGTCTCATGGTTGAGCCGGTTAAGCGAAACCTCTGAAAGAAGGAGCCGCCGTTATCCGGGTCTTCTTACACACTTATACATACGGTGATACAAAATTCGCATTATTTGGTCAAAGTAAACCACAGACCGACCAAACTACAACGTTAATACCGTTAAGGTTGAATCCGAAAAAATAAATACGAGTATGTAGTTCAATCCTGAAATATCCATATAACTTTGGCTGCATGACGACGCGCTGGCCTAGTTGGTGGTGACCCTGCCTGCGGTAAATCCCGGTAAGTGCAGATATTTGTGTGATGAGCGCGAATACTGGTTTCTGAGTCATGGATGTTTTCATGGATTAAGTATATAATCTATATAATAAAAATGAATCGCTAAATGTGTTGCTAAGCGCAAAACTCGAGAACGGCTGAACCGATTTGGCTGATTTCTTTTTTGTTGTGTTTGTCACGGTCAGGACAAGGTTTTTATAAATAAAAAAAACCCGGGAAAGTCAGGAATTTGCAGCCGGGCGAAGCCGCTGGGGGGCCGCTAGTTCTCTTTATAAGTATTCATATCGTTGTGTGGTACCCACAGTACAAGCCTAAGGCTTAGTTTGTGACTAGGTCAATGTGTGTGTCATTGTACCCTGATATTTATTTAGTTGTACTAGGTTTGGATTCGTACCTATATGGGTCCCTGATTTTCCCATTTGACTATAGTGACATAAAAGACGGATTCAGTTAAATATCTAACAGAGATAGCTTCACGGCCTTTACAGTCAAGTCAAAAGCATTCTAAAGCATAACATTATGGGCCGTGTGAATAAACTGGGCTTTCGCCCTTTTATCGTATTGTCAACGATTTGATAGCTCTTATTTACTTGACAGTAAGCGTGGGTTTAAGTTTAGTTAAAAACAATACCATAACACGTCACAAACCATATTGCTTAAAGTCTTAGAATAGATGCCCTGATCTGTGCTGTAATGCTCGTCTCAAGATGCGTCTAAAATTACTCTTCTTTGACAACAATATCAAGGCACAGCATTCAATAAAAGAAAAGAGACGTGCACCCAGTGGACCGCTTTTCTCAAAAGGAGTCCACTGGTGAGAAGACGCACGAAACTCAACAGTAAAACTGGAAACGTGTAACTTACCACAATTGTGATAACTTTAAGATCGCCCCGGAACCCCGGAGTCCGTGTGGTTGCCGGCTTTGAATAGTGCCACTCCAAAACTTCTTGTGGATGTTAAGAGGCGACTAAGGCAATGAAGGTTTGTAGTCCTGTTAGGCGATGGTCTTGCCAACTGCCAGTAATACGCTGGTAAACATCTTAGCCTCATTGTGCAAAATGTGGTTACAGAATAATCAACAACTTTTTAAAGTTCTAGGTAATTATGTAGTTCCGTTTTCCCACTCTGGGAACAAAGGCGTGAGTTTAAAGTACTGTCGGTTCCATACACCTTTGTCCGAGTACACCTTTAACGCCTTTGATGTATTGCAGCAGTTCAAATATGACGTTAAAATTACAATCTATTAAACTTAGCAGATAATGCAGTGTGTTTTATCGTTAAATATATAAGAGAACCTCTATTGATTTGGACAACTTTGAACATTCTATGGCTTAATGTCCATATAAAGGTGAGTTAGGTAAATGAACTCGGTAAATCAATAACCGAGACGCCGAATACACTGGATGGTTGGGTGCACGCGGCGCAGCTGGCAAGCTTCAATAACGCTTCCCGGAATCTGCTCTACAGTATATACTCGTGTTACGTGTTCATACGTTCACAACTCCCCGCTCCCTATTTTCAATATTCTCATGTCAAACACAGGCTTACGGCAATTCAGTTTACAATATATCATATTGTTTTAATTTCGGGGTAACGCCGTGCCCCCGCCCCCCGCCCCCCACCCCGCACCCCGCCGCGGCCACTCGGCCCGGCGGCGGCCCCACGGCCGCTCGGAACTAATTGACTTAGCGCGCATATGCATCAATTTGGATAAAAGGTGCAGGACCAGTATCTACTCAAGGTAAGCCTAATTGATTTTGGCACGCTCGTATCAGTTGAAGGATTTCCAAAACAAGAGTGACAAAGATAATTAATGTCCGCCGTTGGAAAGTATCCATTACCGGTTCTGCGCTCGGACGCTGTTTGAAATGTTTTAAGGGAATGGAATTAAGCGACACAAAAGTGAATTCAATCTCTTTTCAAACAAACCAAAGCTGAAAGGAAGAGACCACTATGAAGTCTGGGCATTTGCAGTGGAACATTTAATGATTATTGAAAGTTGCATTTCTAAGGAAGTTATTTTGAGCTTAAACTTGCATATTAAGACTGAAAAAACAACTAATATGGAGGCGACCAAAACAATACCATAACAGGTCAAATACCATTTGGATTTTGCCGCCTAGAGTAGAGACGCTGTTATCGTTTTGATAGCTCTTTGTTACTTGACAGTAATTAAAGAGAAGAGAGAAGCGCCGCATATACTCCAAACTCCGTGGCGGCGAATGGAGGCTGACGTAAAAACAATACCATAAGTGGGCCGGTATTCTAGCAGGTCATGTAAAGGTGGGTTTAGAGCAAACGAGCAAATGCTCTAGGACATGTTTTGTCTTTATTTTTACAAAGAAAACATAAGAGATAATGCATAGAATTGGTTTCGCACCACAAAAAATATTTGCTTGCTTTTACATTTCTATTCAAAATAATAGCCTTTTCTAAGGATCTAATTTGAAGGGCTTGAAATAGCGCAATTTGGACCGGCATCAACAGTTTAAATGAAGGTCATTTCTTAATTTAATTAAAATTAATTTATTGTAACATATTTTTTAACTACATACAGGGATCGATTCAAGAAGCCTATTCCTCGAAATGGTTTTGAAATGGTCATACATTGTTAAAAATGGGTTTATCCCAAGTCTTGTTCGTTCACTTGGTCTAAATCGGGCTTAACACAAATATATATTGCGCCCTCGTAGCAGCGCTACAAAATTTTCGTAGCGCTTCGCTACGATGCAAAACGGTGCTACGCTACCCCCCTCTACGACACGTAGCCACCCACGTATCAAATCGTAGTAAGTTCTGCGCCTCTATTCTAGGCCGTAAAATGCACACCATATTTGACCTGTTATGATATTGTTTTTTCTCAAAAATGGTATGTAATGTTGCCATAACATCTCTAAATAGTATCCAAAAAGTGAACTCTGCCGGAGACTTATTCACAACAGTCCAGTAAGAAGCGATTTTAAATATCTCCTACCGACCAGTAAGTAAGTATGTAGGTATTTTACTTACTGGACAGTAGGTCATCCTCTTTAGATCTGCTTAGAAAAAAAACATAGACATAAACACACATTAGAGTTTAGCCATTATAACATGGTTATATGAAGGAGGCTCCAAATATATATCTAGGTATATCTCTTTTTGGTATGACATTTTATGAGATAGATATATTTTTGGAGCCTTAAACAGCCATTTTATAGTCTGTAACACATAACACGTCGCAGAAAAATATGCACGTTGCGTTTTGTAGTTAGTAATGTTGTAGAAATATAGTGTGGGATTTTATGTTTGTATTTAGTAATTTCAGTTTATAAATCTAAAATTAACATGGAGTTTCAAAAACGATAATTTACCTTTTTTTACATAAACATTCATGTAATGTAAAAAGAGAACAATGTTCAAAACTAAACGCAATCTTTTTTGTAAAAAAAAACAGTGACTGGCAGGACTTCACATTCATTTACTGCCAGCCAAGAGTCTGTTAATCAAGATGTACAACAAACAAATATATAAATGTCCCCGGTAAATCGATCACAATATCTATCAGTAATTGCCCTAATATGAATGTAATATTAAATAATACCTTCAATATTAATTAAAGTTGTTGTTAAACTTTCTTTAATTTTTGAGAAAAGCATTTTACAAGCCTCAACCAGTAAGAGCCATCCTGGACTCGTATGTATAACTCATACTCGTCCAGGAACGCTCACTTGCTGGTCTTTGCAGTAATGTACTATTAACTGGATCGACATTACTGTTAAGTAAATACAGAACAGCTCAAATACAATATTGTTTTTACCGTGCTGGATAGAGGACCAAATATCATCTATTACCAATCCTTTGTTAGTTGATTACATTTTACAACAGAGGAGCGAATTGGTGATAAAAGTCATGTGAAGTAATATTTCCTGCGCGTGTTTGAATAACTCACTCCCCTCGGCTTAGTGTTTTTTTTAATGGAACTCGATTTATTGCGTTTTCAAACGGTTCTGGTTCGATATTTGATGCACCCTCGCGGATTGAACTGAAACTTTTGTTCAACTTTTATACGTTTTGTTACGGCACTGAACACCGCGGTATGTAGTTTTAGTGATAAAAACGAGACAGATTTTCACAGGTTTTTTTCTTGTCCAAATAACTATATTTGGGGCTGTATTTTACCCAGTAAAATCGTATTGCATCAGACATTATGATCGTATTTGATTGGTGACAAAGATTAGAACAAAGATACAAAATATTTTTACTTGTTTCTGCTAACAATACCACATCCATGGTTGAGGTCTTTTTAAAATACATATACGAGTATTTCATGGTTTTTATTCTTGACGGCAAAAACCATTTTGTCTTTGACCTGTTGTGGTATTATTTTTTACTCAACCGCCATTATTGTCAATTGAATAAGAGCTATCAAAACTTTGACGATACGATTACATATAAAAGACGATATGTTTTTACCGCTTAGAATCTCGGCCCTGGCGGCCCCGAAGAAGACTAATCTTGACTTTGCCACTGGCTTCAAAGAATTTTAACTTGGGCGATATTAAATACCGAACTATACAGTGTGTCTCTGACCTTGGGGCTTTAAATGCAGCGATCGATTTTACTCGCTAAAGTAAACTACTTTTGTTCTGCAACATGAAAAAATAACTTAAACTTAGATAACTAATTGATGTTAAAGTCTAATTGTAAAATCAGTGTATTACATTCTGGCCATTTAATCACTATCTCATGGTACGGGGGCGACATTACCTTAGTACGAGGGCTAAAGGAAAATGGAGAATTGGACCGCGTACATTGAAAATTAGATTTAATCTGTATGATAAAAATAAATTTAAACTGGACATATTTTTAACAACTTACAGAACAAAAGAAGTTTAGTTTCCGGAGTAGAAATGATCTATGCATTTAAAGCCCCAAGGTCAGAGGCACCCTGTATATAAAAAAAGTAAAACCAACCAATATTAATAAACTTGAACGAAACGTAACTGTTCCATAACTAAGTTTACTTGAACGCGACTGGAGTAGGGCACGGCGCTGACCTCACTCAAGGTTGGCTACTAAGTCGCCCCTTGACAGATTATCAAGCGCCGCGCTCACGTCTTTATGGCATATTATCGTGTTTTGTCGAAATTGAACCCAAATACTTACGAGTAGGTATATAAAAAAATTGAAATTCATAACATCAATTTTTTTATTATACATATACATACATACATACATACATAAACTCACGCCTTCATTCCCAGAGTGGGGTAGGCAGAGCTAAATTACCAACAAGTCTTAAAACTTCTTGATAATTCTGTAACCACATTTGGTGGTTACATACATACCTATACCTATCTAAGTATTTTTCTTTGTCTTAAACCCATTGATAGTTTGTTTAACATTGTCATCTTTTTTTATCTTCACTTAATGCAGAGCAAGACAGCTAAGTTATTTTCAAGCTGTAAGTAGCGTTGATTAATTTCCGTACGTCGGTATAGTGCCGCGTAGCTGACAAAAATAAGTTGCAAAATGTACCTTACTGGTTTACTTGCAAAGGTTTATTTTCCAGCTCATTTGATTTGATAGTTACGCGGTACTTCAGTATTCCATACGAATATTCAATATCAGATTGTCATTTGTCTCAAAGGAGACCTGTGTGGGTAAGGACCAAAAAGTTGGACCACTGTTAAGCGCAGTTAACCATACAAACAGCGAAGTTGAAAAAAGTTCCGTTGTGCGACGAAAATTATCCCTACAATTGTATGGCTAACTTTCGTGTCACAACGGAAAAGTTTCATAGAAAATTTAATTGAGTGAGTTAGTTTGGACAACTTTTTGGTCCTTACCCGTGTCCGACGCGCGCCAGTAGGCCTATTGCCTAACGCGCTTGCAATCGACTTCAAAGTTGAACAATCGCTTTCATTTTAAAAGGAGAATTCTACAGACTGTCAAAGTGAAAACAATTGCGGTTGGCAATAAGCCCTCGAGGGGCTTTTGTTTAACGCACTCGCAATCACAATCGGCTTTAAAGCTTACGCTAGACAATAGCCCTTGTCAGATACACTGATCAAATCGCGCAAAATAGGCGCACATTTCAGTCGTTGAGTTGCGAAATAGAGCCCGCCACAACCTATAACCTAAATGATCGCAATAAAACGCCGCCTGTGCGGCCGGAGGCCACCGCCGCGGGCGCGGCGGGCTCTGCGTCGGTCGACCGGATATTATAAAGTCTGTCCATAATATTCAAAACGTGGATTAATAGGGTTTCCATCAAATCACAAACACTTACATTAGCCAGCTAGCTTTGTAGACAGCACTATCCATTTCGATAACCTCGTCGTGTTTGCGACATTGAAATAAATGACAATTTGAACGAGAGAAGGTGTGTTTCTTGTTTACGTAGAGTAAAGGAAATTGATTTCCAGCGCACCGAGACCAGACCGCTTTGGACTATGTCAAAGGGATGTAATCAATCAAAACGTAAGAGACTTCTTCTGATTTTAAATACAGTGTCACTTTGACATAGTCCAAAGTTATCTAGTAATCAATTTCCTTGACTGTACCTATATGTATTTATTTAAAGGATATTTATTTGTTTGAATCGCTGAGATGAATTGGGTGATAGAACTGATAGATAACACAATTAGTGACGTTTGATTTGAGTAATGGCGTTTGTTTTAGTTTTTTGTTTTTTGTTTATGGTTGATATTATGCTGTCTTAGCATGAAATGAGGGCGTGTTTTTTTAACATTTAATTTTCCGCTATAATTTGTATGGTTTTCTTATATTTCCGACGGAAGACCAGCGTTCACTTTAATGCTAGCATTACATTGAGTTGGCACCGTTTCTTAACTAAGTACATTTTTCTTGGGCGTATATGGGTCATTATTTGGGCGTTTCAACCGCCTCACTTTCGTGGTCACATTTTTGTAGAAGTGACTTCAGATTTCGATTTTGTTTCTGGTTAGGTATCTAAGTTTACCAGACATCTATCAAATATCCAAAAACGCTATCAAAATATACGCCCAATTCTTCAAAAACATGTCCACGAAAGTGAGGCGGTTGAAACGCTCGAATAATGACCCATATCTCTGTTCTTTGTTGATGATTGTCACGACTATATATTTTTTCTGTATTTTTTCTTTATATTATGGTAAATCCGGGGCACACTTTTTTAAAAGGCCTCAAATTTCAAAACTATATATAAAAGCTATTTTAGTCTTTAATCTTACATTAAGACTTGCTTTTGTTGACCTAATAATTACTGAATAAATCGGGTGACTTTTCTTTTTGATATGGAAAGGTGATTTTTATTTTTTATTAAGAATTAGTTGTACACATAAGGTTGCGTTTGAAAATTTTAGGCGTTTTTTGCGCTTGTCGCGGAGATTTTCGCATACGCAAGCGAGACGCGTCTGTTCCTCGCGATGGCTTGCGGGGGCTGAGGGGTGCGGCCCTTGTGCTCCCTATTAAGACTATTAACCCTTTGCTGCGGATTTGGGAAGTTAGGTTTTAAAAAAATAAACGCCTATCCTTTTGGGGCATCTATCACGGATTTACCCTTTGTATGAAAAATGAAAATGATTTATTTGCACAGTAACTGAGTTGAGAGTATGTGATCATTCCAATGTGTGAAGAAACCTGTATGGAGGCGTGCAAATAGTTTTTTGAATTGAAATGAAAAAAAATAAGATGTTAAATTTTAGCTATGAGAAATAACCTTACATTTATAAAAATACTTATACAAAAGTAATTTTATCAATTTTGTTTTTAAAGCATTGCACGTTAACCGCGTGAGGGCCTCTGGCAGGCTGTATGTTGTACTTTTGTCGTTGTCACTTTAATCGCTCGCAGTTTAAACATGACATTAAATAGACAAGGTACTAAAGTGTACATCTTTTTATGATACTCGACTGTAGACTGCTATGACAACTGTGTTAGTTTAGAACCGGTTTTGACTGGAATAAAAATCGGAGGTGTTCGTTAGTTCGTTGCAAAAAGGTTAAAATTATTTATAAAAGGTTATCACATCTCGTAAAATTAACAAGTTTTACGAGATTTATTTTTAATTAAAAAAATGGTAATAGTGCTGAGCATAATATAAACTACTCACATCGATATAGATATGGTCGATAAAATAAACATTCAATATCTACAAAAAACCGACGTCACTGCGACAAGATAACTGGTTCTACTTATGCTTTTCCAATAGGTACAAGAGACTGAGCAGAGATTGAAGTCAAAAAAACAATCTTCTTGTTGCATAATATAAACTACTAACATCGATATAAAGACGGTAAAATAAATAAACATTCAATCCCTACAAAAAGCGACGTCCCTGCGACAAGATAATGTGATCTTCGCCGTCCATTAGCAACGAGTATTTGTATGGAAAACGTCGCATTGATCAAAGACAACGACAAACAGAAAGCCCAATTAATCCTTTCAACGCCGCCCGCTCGAATTACTCAGCCATACCCACAGTTAACACTGCGTACGAGTGCCGGGGCGCCGGGGCCCGACGCGGCGTCACGCGGACCGAACAAAAACAAAAAACGGAGCTATCTCCGCCCGCGGCCGTTATGGGCCTGACAGTCTGCGACTCTGTTCTAGGCGGTAAAACCGAATAGTTTTTAACCTTTTATTTTTAACTCTGCGCCATTATTGTTATATCAATACGAGCTAGACTATACGATAACAGCTCAAAGACGATATGATTTTAATCGCCGGCGGTTGGATTTATTGGCGGATGGTTTTAAGGCGGTTAAATTTTTGTCTTTGAGGTGTTATGGTATTATTTTTGACTTGGCCGTCATAACTACATACATACATACCTACATACCTTCACGCCTTAATTCCCAGAGTAGGGTAGGCTGAGCTACAGAATTACCAACAACTCTAAAAACTTGTTGATAACTCTGTAACCACAATTTTCACAATTAGGTTCAGATGTTGAACAGTGTATATCAGTGACAGGTAGCAAGCCCATTGCCTAACAGTACTACAAGCCTTTATTCCCTTAGTCGCCTCTTACGACTTCCACGGGAAGACATGGAGTGGCACAATTCTAAGCCGGCCACCACACGGCCGTCATAACTAAAAGTAAATAAGAGCTATCCTTAAGTTGGCAAATGAATGAATTATCAAAGGCATTATAGTTTTACCTTATAAGTTATAACTAAGTACAAAAGTCCTGAACCTACTATTTTAGGTGCAACTTATATAATTAAGTTAGTAACTGCCCTAGAAGGGAAAATTTTGAGATAGTTAACTAGTTCTTTTTCCAAACTAAGGAACGACTTATGGAGAAGGACCAAGCGCAGTTAACCGTACAAATACAAACACCGGAGTCGAAAAAAGTTCCGCTGTGCGACGAAAAGTATCCCCACAATTGTACCTATGGCTAATTTTCGTGACACAACGGAAAAGTTTCATAGAAAATTTAATTGAGTGAGCGTGGCCAACTTTTTAGTCGTTACCCTAAATCGTCATTAACCGTCTCTAAGTGCGGCCATTAGAGCTGGCTTAACTTAAACAATATGGGTTTAATTCAAGGTAGAACCGAAACCTTATGATTAAATATTCTTAAAATACCAATATGATTATTTTCGCAGTCGTAATCACCGAGGGTAAAACAAAGTGTTAAATACTAAGCAGTATATTCATAAACACTGTAAACCTATCTAAGTTAAATTGATATCTTTCATTTTATATCGTATTAAAATATACCTTTGAGGGATAGTAAAAGCGTATTCCAAACGTATTAGTGGTTCTGTTTTTCTAAAATACAGAGCGCTTTAATTACACCCTATTGACAGACGTAGCGCGGCGCAGCAAATATGGCCGGGTTTACAAATGTCGCCCGTCTAGGTACGATCGTTAAAATATTTTCATTTGGTTCACTTGATACTGTTCACATTTAATTAGTAAATCACATCGGGACTATATTACTATTCGCACACGGCGCGTCGCTCGGATAACTACGCGGACTCGCCCGACTAGAGTTACATCATTAAGCGAACGAATATATCGAAATTGGTCACGTAGGGCAGGATTTTCATTTAGAATCAGACTAAGATAAACCCGTTTAGATGAGGAGTTTAAATCTACGGTAAGGAGAAGGATTAAGCTTGTATGAATTCGAGGCAAATATTTTTTGTTAATTTGGATCAAAATTAGAGTTAAAAAACTAGTGGTTTTCTGTGACACATCATCCAACCGTCGTTTGGGAAGTGATTAAACTACGTGGTCGTGTAATTATTGTTAGTTTGGTCGAATGCAGTACCTCACATAATTATGGTTGACAATCACTTAGGTAAGTTTTTTTAACCATAAATTGTATGCCAACAAATAATTGTTTTATTATTTATATTTAATAATATTTTTTCTTTGTTGACAATACTTTCTCAATGTACATACTTACATACCTTCACGCCTGTATTCCCAGAGTGGGGTAGGCAAAGCTACAGAATTACCTACAACTTTAAAAACTCAATGGTAATGCAGTAACCACATTTTGCACATTTAGGCTAAGATGTTTACCAGCGTATTAGTGACAGGTTGCAAACCCATCGCCTAACAGTACTACAAGCCTTTATTCCCTTAGTCGCCTCTTACGACATCCACGGGAAGACATGGATTAACCCGGTAACCACACGGGTAACTTTCTCAATGTAGCATAAAATATAATCAAAATATTTAAACTAATGGGCGGGCTATTAAAGTATTGTTTGTCTCTTTCTGTCAAATTAAAACACGCTTGAACTATTGTATGTTAGCCAATACATCGATGTAGAATCAGTTTGTTCGGGTCAGCCTTTTGTAAGTGTAGGGCCGGCGGCGGCGGCGGCGGCGGGTGCGCTGTTTATTACGAGTAGCCCTCACACGGCGACAGTATTCAAACGATCCTTTTTTTGTTTTTAGTATCGGCAGGGGTTTCAATAAAGCTATTTTGGGTTTTATTGAGGAGCTAGTGATGTAGATTATATTATAGGCTGGATTACTCTGAAACTTTAGGTAAATATATTTATTTTTTTATGGCATAGGAAGGCATACGAGCACACAGGCCACCTGATGGTAAGTGGAAACTGTGACCCATAGACATTCGCATTCACAAGACTGCAAATGCACTGCCAACCCTGAGGACTAAGATGGAATGCCTCTATGCTAGTCATTTCACCGGCTGTCTAATCCCCAAACCGGAACACAACAATGCGAACACTGTTTCTTGGCGGTTGGTTAATGGATAAGATGGTGGCCTACCCGGACGGACCCTGCACAAGGTCCTCCCACAAGTAAATTTATTTAGTTTAATGTAGGGAATCCTTAATTAAACATACAAAAAGAATACAATAATAAGTATATAGTATATTTATTAAAATATGACCTTAAGTATAAAACGTTAACTGAACATTAAAACTAAAATTACTTATATAAGACTAAATTTAAGACTTAAGATATTAAAATAAATTTAAACATTAAATTTTAGAATGGCCCTTGCGTCGTTGTACAAAAAATAAGTTAAGTTAAGGCTAATATGTTAATTAAGCGTGCAGGGGATGACGTCCACTCTCCGGCCGCTGTTGTGACCGACTTAAACAGCTTCCCTCGGGAGTCAGCGGACATCTATTTATTAATCTCTGCTGTTTCAAAATTATTTCTTTATAAAGCTTACTTCTGGTATGTTTTCAATTAAGTGTTTTTAATAAGTAGATTGTAGAGTTTCTCGTCCCAACAGTTCCCGTCGTATACACCATGTTTTTATTGATTTACGATAACTTTAAGGGAACGTTCTTTAGGTCAAATAAAGTTAATTTCCCGAAGACAGACAAATGATAACTGTAACGGTTTTAAAGATATTTAATGTTTAAATTTAATCAGTTAATCACGTTGAACTGGTCTAAAAGGCTCTTAACTGTCTGTGTATGTCACGTCAACATTGACGTACGTGACACTGACTATGAGTTAACTCTAAAGGCCCTTTTAGAATGACCAAAGATACAACATTTAATTACTTTGTTCTAAACAGAAAAAAAACGTTTTTTTTGGCAATATTTAAAAATCTAATCTACCACTTAGTTTCTATGGATGTACCTAGTAATATGCCGAAGTTATCGTAAATCGAAAAAAACACGGTGTAGAGTAAATAGTAAAGACTACACCAGGGGTCGGCAACCTTTTGAGTCGGAAGGGTTAAAAATTACAATTTACAAAATTTCAAAGATTTTTCTTTTTGCCAACAATAAATAGTACTTGTGTAAATACAGTTTTTTGATAAAAAATAACTTAAAAGCCGCAGCTTCATATCCAAAGAGTTGCATGTGGCTCGCGAGCCTCAGGTTGCCGACCCCAGGACTAGACAAATAAATCCAAACTCCACGGATTGACGACCTATTGAAGAGTTCCTTTGGCAACCCCCGTCTCGATCATCAGCTCGATGATACCATATTTTTGTATCGTCATTAGCATTCCATAAGTAAGCCAAAGGGTCGGCCGATCTACCATGTAAAATTGCCTCTGGGTGAAAATGTAGGTTTCTTACGTGTGTCAACCTTGCCTAACCTTATTACAAGATATCATTTTACCTAGTTTTAACCCTTAATTTGGCAAAAATAAAAAAAGTCGGGAATTCAAACCCTTTTTGATTTTGAATCAGCAAAAAAATAAAAAAACATTCCAAACATTAAAAGTGAACATTATAGTATGTTCACTGTGATGCACATTGCCAAATTAAGGGTTAACCCTAGAGTGCTCTAGGTTTAGAAAAAATTAAAAAAAAAGCCAAACTAATAATTTGATTTCTTTTTAATTTGAACATAAAAAAAAACACCGTTCAAACTCATTCATGAGGGGTTATAAATCGACTCTATTTTCTACAGTTTTTTTTTTGATAACTCGCGTAAGAAACCTACGTTTTCGGCCAGTGGCAATTCTACATGGTAGATCGGCCAGACCCTTTTAAGTCAACCCGACCATTAAAAGGTTAAAATAGAATTCAAAGATAACATTGTGATTTTTTGGTTTCTTTGTTAGGTAGTGTTGACTACATTGTATGTATGTACACTTTGTTGTATAAAACAAAAAACAAATCAAATACAATATCTACAAAACAGGGTACATTACAAAGGCAAACTGATCCCTTAATGTGATTTCTTCCAGCTAATCTTTGGGAGATTGAGAAAAAAAAAGAAATAGATGGTGGCAACCGGGAGACATACGAGTAAGTACAAATAAAAAGTTTAAAGAAACAGCGTAAGTAAAATTTTGGACCTTAAATAATGAATAAATAATAACAGAATAATGAACACCGAAATAATTAAATACTTACACATATACAGATTATATATCATTTAAACATATAATAAGTACATAAATAAATATAATTTCATAAAATGCAACAAAGGGCAGTACCCGATTAACTATAAGAAGTCAGGCATGTCCTCAATTTTCCTTGTAAAGGTGCGATTGCGACTGTGCGATTTCCTAATATCACGCCAAGTGAGGTTAATATAAGCCGTAACGTGTGTATAATATAGTAACTTGGACACTTTCACTGCCAGCAACCGGCTAGTCGGGCTCTGTTCGTAGGCAGTAGTCGCTACAAACCGCAAAAACGCTGGAATTGGTTACGAGCGTAGCGCGTAGCGCGTAGCGGCAGCGAATACGTTGTTAAGTGTTGACTACCTGTGTAGTTGACGTGTCGGTACTTAGATCAAAAACTTATATTTAATACGTTAATAGTGACGTTTACACCAAATATTGCATATATTAGTATTGCAAGGATTCCGTACCATTTACAAAAACGTCTTTCCATCTGTCTGTCAAGACAATGGCAATTCTGCGAAACGCCTAAAATAAAGCTATCTAGATGAAACTTGGAATATCATAAGAATTAGTGGTCCACACAAAGCCTAATCTATACAAATTTAAATTAGAAATTGATTATTTATTTTAGTTGCGGAAAATTAAATAATTTTAACGTATAAAGTGTTGTATTATTTGAAAGTCTTAAGTTAAATGTAATTGTCACAAATATTTATAAAAATATGTAATTTTTGGTTAACTAGTTATTAAAATATTCGGGTAATTAAAGTGAAATGTAAAAAACAGTATTCCTCCCTCCTTAATTTCAGAAACCACAAAAGATTAAAATTGAAAAAATAATGTATAGATTAGCGAGTAATCTATTAATTACAAGAATATCAAAAAATGCTCTAAGAACGCTTTTTTTTATCCAAAAGATTACAGTCACTTAGTTACCCAGAAAAAGGAGGACGTTATAATATCAAAATTCTTCACACATTAAATATAGCAATGTTAAATTGAATTTAATAACTTACATATATTTAATATTAAATAATATAATTTTATAATAAATACCGCCAAGTAAAAAACCATAAAACACACAAATAGCCTTAAAACAAACGAAAACCACGGTACTCGAGTCCAGCTTACACATCACCGGTATTTGTAATAAAATTATATTCTTTAATATTAAATCTATTAAGGTTATTAAATTGTATTTAACATTGTTATATTTAATGGGTGAAGGATTTAGATATTCGGCATAAGCATAATACTTTAATAATTATTATAACCATTATAAATTACTATTACTATAGACTCGGTATACCATATTGTGCCATACGATTAAAAAAGGTTCCATTTATATCACAAGTGTTGCTACTTGAATTAAATTACATACTCGTATTAGCTTCTATATTTCCCGTTTTGCACGTTATTTCAAATGTGCGAAAGTGGATACATGTCTTTGAAGTCGACTGTATTTAATTCATCTACTGTATTTTCTTATTTCATAAATAACAAGTTTGGTAATTCTTTAGCTCTGCCTACCCCACTCTGAAAATTAAGGCGCGAATGTATGTTAACATAACTAGTAAGTAATAATAATTGTTTCTTACCGTGGCCGGTGAGGTGACTAGCGACGCTTCTTATATTTACGCACTCACGGGGCTTCCTAATTTAGGGCACAAAATCCCGATTACATGTACAATGTTCGTACAGTCTAGTAACTTTAATGTTCACACGCAAGCACCGAATGTAAAGGTCGCGCAATCACTTACAACGGCAGCGTTGAGAGAGCGCGACGCGGCCCGGAACACAGAGCGGAAGCGCGGCGGGAACGCGGCGGGAGTACGGCGGGAACTCTCGGTGGCGGCTGATCCGCGCCAAGGGCTGCATCGCTAATGCGTGCACCTTGCTTGCGTGAAGCGCGCGCCCCCCCGGCCAGGGCGCGGGGGGGCGGAGGTGGCTGAAGCGGCGGCAGCATTGCCCTATTCAATTAATAGGATAGGATATTTTTCCAGTGATTAAATTATTTTAAGAGCTTTGGTTTAGTTTGTAGCGAAGTTCGGCGATTTGCAGCCTGTCATTAATACACTGGTAAACATCTTAGTCTGATTGTGCAAAATTTGGTTACAGAATTATCAATAAGTTTTAAGAGTTGTTGGTAATTCCATAGCTCTCCACTTGGGAATGAAGGCGTGAGTTTACGTCTCGATCTCAATTAGTTTTTCGTCTATAATTGCACGTAGCGCAGCTAGAATATCTGTGAATTTGGGCAGGTTTTCCTCGCTGTCCACTGGGATATAGACGCTGAATACCAAAATTTTTCGACCCAAAAATCAATTTGGATTCCCGCCAATCTGTCATTACAGCAATTGATAACTGTTACGTTTCTAAACTTAAATTTACGGACGCTCACGAAGTATACTCAAAATGAACAGAAGACTGAGTACGATGCAAAATTTTCATCAATTTCGGTTTGTATAATTAAGATCATGTATAATGCAACAGCCATATCTCCTGTAGGGTGACTACGTCTGCTAAAGGATCTCGAATGAAAATATTATAATAATTCCCTGTATATGTACATTCTTATGACGTCCGCGGTCAATTCTTTATCTACTCTTGACACAATGATAGAACATGGGCTGTCCGCAACTTGAATACGCGGACAAGAGGCTAGTGCACCCTATTGCGTTTCTTATACTACAGTGTTTTACATTCAGTTTCGTAATTATTAATACTCATCACCGTGTCATTATCTGTACGCTCCGCTCGCTGCGACGCTGCAATATCCCTATACTCGCCCTCGCACTCACACTATCGCTGAACTTATCAATAGATGTTATTAAATTTGCGTGTCTGGTCGTGGCGGCTGCCCGCCCCTCCGGCCCTCGTCCCGTCAGCAAATCGCCTTGCGTCTTTGTCTTTTAGATGTGAGTGATTACAAGTCATGTTAAATATATTTGTAAGTTTAACGTCTTCTCGTAACATTACACATTGTAGATGTCCGGCGGCACTCAGAGCCAGTAACTCGTAACTACTAATAAGTATTTTGAAAATGAGTTAAATATCTTTAAAATGTCTCGGAGTATGGCGGCGGATAGGGAAAAATCAAACGATGTAGTGTTTTATCTGATATCGGCCGATAACAACCATAACAACCACCACAACCACAACAACCATAACAACCATATCGTCTTGGCACGGGCCTCTATTCAACGTTAAAAAACCAATCGTCTTTGACATGTTATCATATCGTCAACGTGACGGTGAAAGTTACATTTCGGTATACATTACGTAGTTTATAACGCACAGTGATTAAGACACTCGTTGGCTCTGCAATGGATACCGAATCGTCTTGTCACCTCAGACAGACGACCCTTCGTGAAATATGGGGCAAGAGGGTACGATCTGTCGGTGTCGTATCGATTATTTAAGTTGCTTATTTGAGTAGGGAAGGTTAATGAGCTCTTAACCTTCACCCAAATAGGAAGGGTCGGCACCCTTTGTACACATCAAGGTCTCTTCAGAGTCTCTTTAGATTAAGATTTTATACACAAAATGGTTTGGTGGTTGGTGGTGGTTGGGATCTGATTGATGATTTATTGTTTAACATTGATATACTTATTAATTTTTATATTAATATTATTAATGACATATTAATAAATATTAGTAAATTTATTAAAAGCGAGTATGTGTTTGTGAGTCTTGAATGTTTTTGTTCGTGTACCTAATCTTACTAATTCTCATATCTACATACTCAGGTACTTATTTTTACTTATAATTTGGGGAATGCAATTTATCCGGTTATGATCCGTTTTTGAATGAAAATAACCGGATAAAAGCGGTTAAAACCGGATATTTGCATTCCCTATTCTACATTAATATTATAAAAAGGCAAAAACTTTCATTATTATAATGCTATATTTTCCCTGAGTAACGTAGGCTTTGTTTTATTTTCCTGCGCGGACGGAGTCGAGAGCAACAGCTTGCGTTATAAATGCAAAAGTTTGGATGTTTATTACTCAATCACGCCCGACCGGCTGAACTGATCTGAATGAAATTAGGCACAAAAATATATTGTAGTCTGGAATAGCACATAAGCAACTTTTTATCCCGAAAAACTGCACATTTCCCGAGGTAATAGCGATAAACCACTTCTACGGGGACGGAGTGGTGCCGAAAAGCAAGGTAGGTATATATTTATCTCTAGTTAATCTCTTAATAGTATAAAACAACGCAGTGTGTTTATCCGCTTAATTCTTCTTTACCTATAAACTTTAGAAAACTTCTTCTAGAAGGTTCATATGTATCTATTTAACTCGAGTATAGAACCTATATCACTAGTTTTTCGTACTAATGATGATTTTTCTCGAATACAAAGTATTCTATGTGTTAATCTGGGGTATGCACTGCATGCCATATAAATTCGCTCAGATGTTTTTTGATCATCCACACATCCATAAAATGCTCGGTTTTAATATAGTTGATAGTGAAATTCTATTGAGCGAGCGGGCCTGGGCAAACCCGGTCCGTTTCCGGTTTCCGGTAAGTGGTTGAGCTCGTATATGTTGTCTTGGACAATTTTTATGTGTTTCTTAATAACAGCATGTTTATCGTCGCCTAGTACCGATAGTAGGTAAAGTAAGGGAAACTGATAGACGTACCTTTTCAGTTTCCCAATGTACGAGAACAACTCTTAATCTTAGTCTTAGACTTGTGTGAGAATCCCATGATGTTGAAAGTAGCTTTTACATTTATAAAGTTAGTGATATTGATATACGGCGGACTTATAATAATGATAATTATTGGCTGCCGCGAATAAAAGAGCAGCGAAAAAATATTGCAAGAGCCCCGGGCGGAAAGGCAAATTGAAAAATTAGTTTATCACGAAGTACTTATTAACTCGCTCCCAATCCGCTCTTTTGTAGCCTAGACGCAAGTATGCGAGTTTGTACGCTGTTATATTTGCAGAAGGTTCAAAGTTCTGTATCAAAATGTTTTGCACTCTGCCCTTGGTCAGCGCAGGCTATTAAATTGATTAATGAATATAAGAGTATCGAAATTTAAGTTGACATGAAAGGTACGAGTAGCACGTACTAAATATATTTGTTCTTAATAAAGAAAATTGGGCAGGGTGAGGATATTTAAGTCAAGTTCTGGGACACTCTGTACTTGGTTAACAAAGGTATAAATACTTAAGTAAATTACCTCTTGCATGTAGTTATGTTAAGACTTGTTGGTAATTCTGTAGCTCTGCCTACCCCACTCTGGGAATGAAGGCGTGAGTTTATGTATGTAGTATGGAATTAACGTCAAAAATATAGAATGTCAAACGGTCTATACACGTTTACAACTACATACAACATAATCTATTGCATATCAAATTTACGTTAAAACAATGTAAAAAGATTATGATCCATTAACACGTTGATGGACGGACAGTACTACAGTAGTATATATTATGCATCAGTACGTGCATAGACGTCTTACGTCGTACGGCGTCCTGTCACAGCACAATACCCTTACCATTACACGCTGTGACACTACGTCTTTATGGCGGTTGAAAAAATGCACGTTGAGAGGCGTACTGTCATATATATTTTTCGAAGGTTTACGCCTATAGGCGTTCTGTCCGTCAACGCGTTAACAATAAAATACTTGTTTTTAAAATCCGGTCAGTGAGTAAAGAGTTTCTGGTTTCTACGTCAGAACACTGAGGTAAAAAAATCCTTTTCTTAGACATTATTTTATTAAAATGTACACTGGCAATTAGCTTCTTAATTAGCTATTTAAATTTTAATCAAGGAAAGGTGAAAATATTTATCTGTGATGACTGATGATGTAGTAAACGTCAAATAAATAAATGTGATTTCACATGTTGTGTGGTTGTCCTTCAAAATTGATATACTAACTGTTACTAGATGGCTGGAAAGGGACTACCGAGATGATCTCCTGTTGTCATTGACGTATGCGTGATTAGAATTAATTGGACACGGCAGGTGGCATTTTCAATTACAAAGTTTTACAAAGATAAAGAGAAATGGGTATAACAATAAAATTAAAATTTAAAGAAAGGACATGTAATTTTTTTCTAAATATGAGAAAACATTGGGATTCATCACATCATACAAATTCATACTTTCTAATCATAAAAACTAAAGACTTTCGCTCAAGCACCACCGCCGCAATGATGTCTCGCAAATAAATGCAGTTTCTTAGGAATATTAAAGTTAAAACCTTAGTTACAATGCGTTAGCCTGATAGACTATGAAGCGTACAGTAAGTAAAGGTACTTATTTCTGTGATGAGACTCGGATTTTCTTTGTGTACTATTTATGTTTTTATATAAGTATGTAGGTTTTTCGTTGTCTGGTTGTGTAAGGTTTTTCCGCGATAATTAATATCCACTGCAACTCGTTTAGAGCGGGATCATTACCTGGAACACACTTGTGTTGGAGCGACGCGCGCTGTTAGCAGCGGGTGCGAGCCGCCGGGGCGGGTGCGGTGGCTGGGTGAGGAGCCAGATTATAGACGAAGGGTGGTACGTCCGTCACAGGTTTGGATGCAGTCTGACGGTGTTCAGGCTACGGTCGCTTCGCTACGTTCACTTCATCTCGTGCTACGATTTATGCTGTCTTGACTTCTGGTCAAAAGGTTTCGTGTTCCGGCGTTTGCGGGGCAACCTACTAGCAGCGACCATGACGTAAATTTTTCTGAGAAACAGGGCCACGCTGTTATGTCACCTCGTTGTTAGTTTTATGTTTTTTACATTTGTAATTATAGTCCTCGTTGCTCAAAACCAAATTTCCTATTTTTTTTGTACTTATTCTTACGAGATAGCGTCAAGGGGCTCTACGTCAAGCTGCTTAACAATTAAAGAGCCATCTTACGTAATCTGTTGTGGGAGAGCCGCAATACCTACATAAATGAATTTCAGTGAAATTCTCAAAATGACTAATGTAGTCTCCAAAACAGCTGTAAAATCTCAAATATACTTACATACATCTTTTTTAAATCCTCGTGTAAGGACTAACAAATCTCTACATTATTTTGATACTTTGCAACAAATCGCAGCCCAGTACATATGTGTACATTGAAATATTGCAAAATAAGTAAGGATTTTTTTTAACTCCGAGACATTTTTGATGAGTGTACTTGTATATGATATGTGGCGTATGTGTTCGCTCTGGTCAAACGACAAAAGGCCTACGGAGCGCCACACTCGCCTCTCGGACACCTCCGACGCATTCGTCCTATCATCTGCCAATACCAAACAAGTCCAGCCCACAAAATAATAGAACTGTATGACTGCTAATACTTGGCAGACCTTTCGTAAACCAGCCTGAGCTTTATTGAAAAAACATTACCGGTTAATTTAACAAGAGTGTTAAAGGAAAGAGAAAATAAATATTAACAAACTTTTGTGTTTGGCAATCCGTCGCTACCGACTTTTTAGAAGAAAAGGGTGTATTTTTTGATTTCTCCGAATTTCAGAAATAAAATTACACAATTTTATAATTAAACACTTTCTCAACGTTGTATTGGCATACGTAAGAGACACCATCCTACGCAGGTCTGCAAAGCACCCTTGAGGATTACTCTGGCTGGTAGAGATTATGCTAGACGTGAACTTAAAGTAGAAATATGGCGGTAGGATATATTTTATCGATTTATCGTATAAAGGAAGAAAGAAGGTAGCGGGTCAAAAAGGTCGGACCGAGACGCTTCTGCCGAAATAACGGAATCTAATGAATTCTGCGATGTAAATGTAATGATATTAGTTAGGTACCTACATGTAGCAGGGACAGATTACAGGGCGACGAGGACGCCGAAAAGCTATTAAATGGTTACTAAGAGGTCGTTTTCAAGGGCGAGGATAAAGTATTGCGTACTTATTTATTCCTTTCAGCGCCGTAATTGAGGGCACGCGACGGCGGCGGCGCTCCTCTGGCAGCGCGGCATGGGTCCAGGGGTAGTTGATTACTTAGGGATTGATTCCTTAGACTAGTTTTTTGTAACCCTTTTATAAAGTAAATCAATCCTGTACTAATTCAAAAGCGGTGTTAAATTGTTGATATTTATGAACAACAAGCTGTTCATGCCCGGCGCCGCCCGGAGTATTTATTTTCATACAAACCTTGTCCTGATAATAACAAATAGAACGAAAGAGAAATCATTCTAATCGATCGAACCACTCTCAGGTTATGGCGTGAACAAGGGAAATACGGATTCATTTTTATATAGACAACTATTAAACGTAAAAAATCGGTAGGGTTTTTAGGAGTTCATTAAATTTGGCTGAATAATAAAAAAACTCCATTAATAGGCACGTTTTTCAGAGTGAGCAGATTTGATGATGAGTGAGTTATAAAAATGGAACGAAATGCTAAAACAAGATAAGACGATAAACTGATATTAGATCCATGCTAGATTGACACAGAACAACGTATCTTCTCAAGACACCCTGTACTTATACCTTGGAAATTTCCGATGGATTGTTTACGCTATCATAAAATTTCCATTTTTTTATCAAGACACATTTGTTGACAAATGTGTCCAAATAGAATCGTATAAAAATACTCAAAAAGACATAAAAAAAACTTATGCGTCGACTTTAATCGCTTTGATATTGCTATCGGTACGAAAACAACAATTATAAGATCTCGCCGTCGATAAATGGGATGACGCTGTGTGCGGGGACATCAAGTCTCTTACCGCTACCTATAGATTATAGTATAGGTGCAGACCCAAAGGAGGAATGTTAGGCGCAGCACAAAGGTTCAGATTAATACGGGATTATTAACCCGGGTTGACCAAAAACATGCAGTTTCTATCGTGTACCTTTTGCTTACATAGGTAAGGTAATGAATGAGAGTGCATAGAAAGAAATGAAATCTCCTAAAACCGACCAGCAGAAATACGAGTCTGTTTTTATTCTTAGGATTCTTTGATTGAATGAAGCCCAACGGGATCCTATTAACGCGGGATTGAAATAAGGAGAGTCCAGTAATTGAAAACTTGCTTTATTAAGAATAAACTAATTTTATAAATCTCCACTCAAATAAATTCGTCTATCACAGTTTCCATCGTAAAATCCAGAGACCCGCTCATTCCGTTCCATTCATTACGTATACATATCCCTTTAATTCCGCTCATACATGTCCGTCCTATCTTTTTAAAGCTCCTATCTGTTTACAGATGTATCTTTTAAATTGTAAAATATATATGTTTTTAGAATGTGGTAATATGGCGGATTTACTAACAAATATAAAAAATAAGAAAGTGAAATAACAAATGGGGTGCCCATACAAGAAGCATATTTTACATAATATTTTTACTTTTGTTATATCGTAAAATAATGGAACAATATACAAGCGTCAAATGTGGTATGATTATAGTCCAAACCCTGAAGAAAAACGAATACTCAAAAATGGTCAAGTGTGAGCTGGGCTCGCTATCATTTGATTCGAAATCGAATTCAATTTGAATATTTGAATACCTACTTGTGCTGTGGCACAGAACCCTCGGTGCGCGAGTCATACTCGCACTTGACCGGTCCCTGATAACCTTTCGCACGTTTACTCAAACAAAGAAATAACTTAAAATTTAACTACATTTGAAATTCAACCTTGGCTTTTGTCAGTAGACTTCTAATCAAAAGTAAATTTTGTTTTGAATTATTTATTTGTTTGATTTAACGTGCGCTTGGTTCGTGTCATCGGCAGGTCAAAGGCCCCTTCTATTCTGCTACTCACCCAATTGATTGCCTTCTCCCGCCAGTCGCTTTGAAGTGACGTCATAAAAAATATGAAGCCTCAATTTCCAACGATTTATTTTCTCGTCGACAAAAATTTGGATGTTATAGTGCCCGTATTAAAGAGATGCTCTGTTAAGACGTGTCAGAGACTACAGCTTTCTATGATTCACGTTTACTTTGACGTATCCGGAGACGGGCATCACGATCAAGATCAGGTAATTAACACTATCTTAGATATGTCCGAAAGTGTTGCACGATTTGAATATTTTTTGATTATCGACGTAAGCTTAAAAAAAAAAAAAAAATTTGTTTCGGACCTGACAATCCATATTTAAATTAGTGACGCTTAGAAACCTTAAAGACTATGTTAGTATTACAAGACAAAACAAAATATAAAAGAAAACAGCAACTTTATTAATAGAAGGGGCAAGCACCACATTGTGAATTGATACTTGACGGTCCCAATAACAACATCGACCCAGTATTTTGTGAGCGGGCAGTCGAAACGCATGCTGTTGCCAAAACATGCATGTTGCATGTTGTTAACTAGCTTAAACTAAGTCGTAAGATCTATTACAGTAAAAAAACTTTTTAAATAACAACAAAAAGCAAGCTTTAATAAACCCGACTGTTGTTGCTAACCAACTTTAAATCGTTTTGAAATCCTACATGATCGTTCAACATGAAAAGTAATAAAGAAACCTAAAGATGATTTTTAAATACCTACTCAATGATACCTCTCTTGCCGTAGTTGGTTGACTTTTTTTCTTTTTCTTTTTTACGATATGGGTCTAGTTGCCGCCATATTGAATTTTAATGACTTTCATATATTTAGTGACACTCACAAGATTAAGACAAAGCGATTGACATTATAATCATCAAAATCGGTCCACGCGTTTAGTTTCTAGAACGCCACAAAGGAAAAAACATACATCTGTTTACGATCTTGTGTTTAATACCTGCCTATTATCCCAAATAATTGTTTTTGTTTTGTGTAAGTTGCTCTCGTATCTCATATTTAAAATTATTAATATAATACATATTACGTGTATTTGCATAATCAAAAGGCTTACTATAGCATAATCTAACTGATATGGCACCTTCAAAGACGAAATCGGCACTTAATATAGAAAGGTTAGTGGACGTTATTTTAAATCTAGAGAGCAAAATAGAAAAATTGCAAGATCAATTTAACAGCTGTCATCAGTAAATCTCTACCCAAGAACAGCAGCTGCAGACACAAAATGTGAATATATAAATAAAATTCTTAAGCTGATTCAAAATAACGAACCTGGTGCATCGGGTCGTAGTGAGCAACGTCAAACATGTAGCACTCGCACTCTGTCCGCAGTTCCACCTAAACTCACCACGAATAATGTATCACTGAACGACTCAGGCTCACAAGACATTCATAGGCATTAATCCAAAGGTACAATCCGGTTCAGACAAAAGGCCGCTATCCGTTCCCCTTGGCAAGACGACGGAGACTCAAACCCAAGGGCAGGGTGAGGGCGATTGCCCCGTGTGTAGTAACCAGAGGCCAGTATTCACCTTTCCGACTTGACGTGCCAACTGATGCAACAAAATTTGTCAGAGATCTCAAGAACTGGCCCGACGGCGTATCCATCAGGAGGTTTAACGTCGTCACGTGAAAAAACTTGAAAACACGCGCACCAAATCACAACTCTATAGTGGCTACGAGTGACTTAGGTTATTCAGGATCACATTTTAATATTATTCACCAAAACGTTAGATCGATAGTTAGTAAAACTGCACTATTAGACATTTTATTATACACTGAGAAACCTGATGTATTAGATTGTACAGAAACTTGGGGTCGACATCACGAAATCGAGCGAATAAGATTATGTAGGTACAATCTTGCTAATCACATCTGCCGCTCGACGATTGAGCACGGCGGAGTTGTATTGTAGGTACGTACAACACCGGTACAAAGTATAGGCCGCGCAGCGACTTACACGCCTTAGCCGTGCAATACTATTGTGAATTTACCGCTATTGAAATTTGCCATTTGAGATTAATTATTGTTGTTATTTATAGAGCTGGACACGGAAACTTTGACACTTTTTAAATTGTATGGAATCACTTTGAAGTAAATGACGAAAACAAAAGGTTTATTTTGGTCGGCGACTTGAATGTGGACTTTTCTGTTATTAATTGTTCAAAACTACGTTTTGATGACTAATTAAATAGTTATGGGTCTAAAAACATCATTAATTTTCCAACACGCGTCACATCTGTAATTCGTCGACGATTGACTGCGGAATAGTACCGACTGATAGCCCGGACAAAGTCGCAGTGCCCATTGACACTGCCATAAGCAACCATAACGCCCAAAAGATAACCATGACCATCACAAACACAAAACATATAATGAAGATTAATTTGTCCGTTGAACGCAGAACTGTTTCGCCTGAATAAATTTATAAATTATATGTTGCTTATAAAAATTACGATTGGAATTTTATTAACGATTATGACATTGACATAAAAAAAAAAATATAAATTGTTTAGTATGTTTACATATTACATTGACTTGCATTTTCCAATTAAATTGTTTAGGTTAAGAAATAAACGTAGTTTGCCTTGCCTGACTGACGCAGTACGCGAACACCTTGTGAAAATGGAGGACTTAAATATCTTACATCGGCAATATCCTGATGAACAAATTATATCGGACTGCATAGCACACTACGCGAATAAAATTAAACAATACACCTTAATAGCTCGTCAAAATTATAATAAAACACGTTTGGTGGAATGCAAAAATCCTACGAACGAAATATGGCGAGTCATTAAAGAAACGTGTCTCAAGGACGACGATATTGCTGATGTGTCGTATAAAGATATCCCGGACCTGTTTGATTCATATTTTTTAAGCGTAGCCCCCTTCGCCTTCACTTCACTTTGCCCTTCGTTGTAACAATGAGCAGTCTTCTGGTTATTTGCGGTGTCATATACGTGATCTTGATGTTCCTGAACTCACATTTCCCTGCGTCACTCAAGCTGACCTTGACTCAGCGCTCCAGTCAATGATCAAGACGCGCAATACTTTGGATATATACGATATGTCAGTAAATACAATCATATCCATTTGGCCGGTTATGTCCATCGTCCTCGTCATCTTGTTCAATGATGTGTTTAAGTGCGGCGTCTACCCTGACGCACTGAAGAGCACACGTGGGTGCCCGGTGTACAAAGGGAAAGGTGACAAATACAGTGTTGAGAACCATAGACCTATTACTTTTGTTCCCACCGTATCGACGATGATAGAGGGCATTATTTCTTTTATAATCCATTATATTTTGATATTGGCTTTCGCTACATTTTTTTTTGTTTTTACTTCTTTGACGATCATAATATGAATTCTGTATAATTGACATGTGTGCAATATAACTGTAACTTATATTATGAAATAAATAAATCTAAATATAAAACTTTGGCATCTAAAATGGGACTGTTTTATTTTGTTATGATTAACAATGAAATAACATGAAAAAATCATTTTTGGAAAAAGTGGCTTAGTTGGGACAAGTGTGACAAGTGGCTTAGTTGGGACACTTGTACAAAAGTTAGATATGACTGACTGCATTGTTTTTCCACAAGATTTACGCATAGTGGCGCATTAACTAGTGGCGTTGGGGAAAGGCGCGGTTGGGCGCCAGATTTAAAGGGGTGCCTGCGGAGGGTTATTTCATTAATCGAACCGTCCCTCGCCTTTGTTTCGTATGTGTTTGAATGGCTGGTAGTGCTAAAACCGGCACTGCTCGGTAACTATTTACTGAACTCACTCAAGCATGTATCCCATCCCCATTACTTTTTTCAAAGTTCATGCAACCAGAAACTTTCTTTTTTTCTTAGAACTTGGCCGGAGTAGGTATGTTTTGTCATTGACCCTTTTTATCAAACTTCATATAATATAATTATTTCCTCGTTAAAGCTAGTGTTGTAAAAGAAAAGGGATGAGCTAAAATTAACCTTTAGATTACATTCATTTTGGGATTGAAATATTAGCCTTGATTCAGCCATGTCAAGTCGAAAGGTCTTTGCGGCCTTTTGTTGATTTATTTACAATCATAATTTAGTAAGTAGTCCGAGTCGAGCATGAGCAGGATCAGTCAGGGGGTTGCGGAGTTGGGGGGGGACATTAGCGAGGCACCTATTCGGGGCGAACTGCTTGTTACATACATACATACATTAAATCACGCCTGTTTCCCAGAGGGGTAGGCAGAGACCACTTCTTTCCATTTGCTGCTTGTTAAAATTACTTACATAATTTAACCTTACTTTTCGGTTTCAAAGTAAGGTAGAGTTTAATAGAAAAGATAAATGATGTAAAGAAATACGGAGGACTGACACCTCAATTTATCGTCTATTGATTTATTTGGAAATACTGATGGGAATAGTATTAACGCCAGTGTCAAGGCTGTATATTTATTTTAAAATGTATTATGTGATCATAATTCGGACACAATTTTAGACCCTAAAACTATAGGTATAGTTTTATATTTATTTACCAAACAAAATACCACTTACAAAAATTGGGTTGAAAGTTGACCTTTAGAAAAAAGACTGTATATAAAATCTAATGCATTCATTGACTTGCAATTTTAGATCCTACAAAATGAATAAATAAACTAACGATATACATACATAGGTACATACATTAAATCACGCCTTTTTCCCAGAGGGGTAAGCAGAGACCACTTCTTTCCACTTGCTACGATCTTGACAAATTTAACTCGCTTCTTCCACATTCATACATCGAGTCTCGCACGCACGTTGGTTTCAGGTACTTAAGATTCGGCCCTTTTCCAGTATTTCTCCGATTTGATTCGAAAAAGTACTAACGATATAAAAGCAAATAATAACACGACAGCACAAAAACAGAGACGTTTGCGCGGCGGCGGCTGCTACGGAATGAGGGAATTTCTAACGAAACTTATTTGAAAGTGCTTATGGTAATTTTATGGAAAACAATACAGACCTTCGAGATCCACATGTCGCCTCAGATATTAATTTTTAAAGCAATCGGTTCAGTAACAAAAAAGTTACAAATGGCAGTCATTTTTATTGGAGCGAAGCGAACGAAATGAGCGAAGCTCTATTCTTCCAAACTATTAGAGATATCTGGATCAAATTTAGCCCGTAATACGACATCTAACTAGAGATGGTAATAAAAAAAATCGGACATACAGGAGGACTAATAAACAAAAATCTGTTCCCATCAATGGAAAAAATGGGAAAAGTGCCGAAACTTCGATTTTAAGCGGCGCTCTTGGAGAGAGCTCGCGGCTTGAGCTGAGCGAGCGAGCGTTACTGACATTTCTGAAATAATGGCAGCAAAGCGCTTCGCTCCATTTGGCAAGTGCACCTAGTAATTTCTGATGACAGATTCGCATCCGGGGTCTATACGAATCCTCAGTTTTTATTTTATTTTAATAATCGGTTTTCCGAAAAAAAACAAAATGAGGGCTACATTTTAAAATTTTCATGACGGGTTCAATCGATGTTCACAGGAACCCTCAGATATCAATTTTCAAAGTAATCGGTTCAGTAGGAAGCTAAAAAGTACAAAAGGGCGGCCACTTTTTTAAATTCTAATGACGGGTTTGCATTAGGGGTCCAGAAAAATCCTCAAATATCGATTTTCAAAGCAATTGGTTTAGTAACTAAAAAGTTACTTATTGTTTGTGCAATACGTCCCAGGTCAGATATTAATATTATACATTTATCACTATTATCATGATATATTTAATCTTTCAAACTTATTTAATTATAAATATCTATTTGTCCTAAAGTTCCTCATTTATGGTGCATTCCTATATTCAAAACCGTTGGTAGAGTTGTGACGTCTCGTTAAAATTTGACACATTTTGTATGTAGCAAATGTCATAACGCTACTGCCCGTAAGGGAAACGATTCGTTTCTTGAATATAGGAACCGGGTATTAGTATAAGCATAACGTAGGTATCTAAATATAAAATATCATTGGTAATGTCACGAATTAGAAGGCAATACTTTCATCCTGTTGCTCTTGTCAGTCGCGGTCATAGACACCCATGGCTTTTTTGGCATGTATATAATTTATTTGGCATGGCAACACTCGTCAAAATCTATAAATTGAAAAGAGTTAATTTACGGTACCTCGGTACGGTATTTTCGGTTTCAAGGTAAGTAAAACCATCGTAGATTGTTGAACAAGGGTCTAAAACAAGCCATAAAGACACGAGAAGTTTAGCCCCGCGAGCGAGCGAGGGTGGCTATAGTTCGAGTTTCATTATAGTTGTTCAGGCTCGCGTTAGACACTCTACTTTTAATTTTGAATGCGAGGAAAAAAAACTGCGTTATACACAAAATTACAATATTTATTGTAACAAAACTTCTTACAAATTTGTTCCACTGTTGTTTTTTTTGTAAACTGACGCTTTAAATGCTTGCATATTTAGCCAACTTTTTCAAGCTTAAAAACGATTTTAAAACTAATTGGACCATGCATTATAAATAATTTACTCCTTAATAATTAAATAGATTTATATATGCGTCTATTAGGTCCACTAGTAGATGGTCCAGACTCCATTGGGATACACAAAAAAAAACTGCTAGCTTTTACAATTTTATTTGAAAGAATAGCCTTTTCTAAGGGTCTAATTGGAAGCATTTCAAGATGAAAGGTGTCATAGCTATTTAAAATATTTTATCTATTTTTTATTTATTTATTTAATTTTTTTTGTTGGTTTAGCTCTGCCTACCCCACTCTGGGAATGAAGGCGTGAGTTTATGTATGTATCAAATAAAATTAACCTCGCCTACTTACTGAGCAAAAATGGCGGAGCTATTAAGAAAAATGGGTATACTTCATCTAAGATTTAGTACGGCATTTTCATACTATCTGTGATCTGTTTTTAAAGTAGATGATAGACGAACGTCATTCAAACATAATGTAAACAAACAATCTCAATACAATGAATTTATTTGAGAGGCCATTTGCAACGTTAAAAGATGGCGGACGTGTAATTTGTTTTAGACTTTAATTTTTGGGTAATTAGGTGTTCAAAGTTCTTTTCTGATAGTGATTTGTTCTTTTTATGCCTTAGTGTCGCACAGTGATTGAAGACTTGGACTTATTTCGTGTATCTGGCATCTTTCTTCTCGTTTCAAGTGGACTCGCAGTGGTGCAGAGGTTAAAACTATCTTGACCTCTGACCTACAAATCACCGTACAACGTTGCCCCCAATCTTCCTAGAGAAGATTGGATTGTGTTTTATACTCATATAAACCTTGACACTGGCGAAATCACTTCACGTGGAAGCCATATCCCTGCGGTAGTAGCTGTTCAAGTCGCCGCGGGGGCAAAAAAAAAAAAAAAAAAAAAAAAATGAATTTATTATCTCAGAGTATTTTAAGCATTTGGCCATTGCTTATTTACCTAAACCTTAATGAATTCAACACTTTCTGCATGACCCTTGTTGCTAAAGTAGATTCACTGAATACAATCACATTAAATGTATTGATTGAAAATTCCATACTTGGAATACCAACATTGATTTGGCACACAGTTTGAAAAATCTTACTTTTCGCACGAAATACAGCTACGAAAAGTAAAACTTATTGAGCAACTGTCATACAATAAATCTTTCATGACTTCTGTAGGATCATCTATTATAGGTAATGACAATGAGTTTGCATCTGATGAATTTTCATTGGGAAACCAGTCCAAAAATTGTTCAATATTTTCAACAGTTATTACAGTGTCAGACGATAATTCTTGACTTTGACGTGAAGGTTGTGCTGGAGCGGGGGGGTTTGGTGGCGGATGTCGAGATGGTGATTGATGACGAAGCGAATAGTGTGCTTGAGCGTTTGATGAAGGTAGATGAAGTGAATGGTTTATGGTTACTTGTCCCTTTGATCTCGGTTGATGAGAGCGTGATAGTTGATGAGATGATGATGATGATGATAGATTCGACAGCTGCATTTGATGTTGTGGTGATTGCAAAGGTTGTTGAACTGTTTGTGGTGATAGTTGATGAGGCGATGGTGAGTTTGACCATTGAGTTCGTTGTTGTGGTGATGGCAATGGTTGGCAAACACACTGTGTGAGAAAGCGAGGCCATAAAGTATGATGAGGTGATTGAGTTTGTTGCGACGGTGAAGGCGATGAATAATTTGATAGCGGCGAAGGTAAATAAAACTGATGGTGGCTATGGTCAAATCCACTATTGTTAGGTATATATTCGTTTAGTGGTCCAGTAACAACGCACGAGTATTCAGATAGTTGATCAAGTTTAGCGTAAAACAAAACATCAGATATAATTTTTTGTGATATCATCATCTGTCGTTTATTCAAATCTTTCATTTGAAAGCCAATAGATCGTCCATATACCTCCCATTCTTCGTCTTTTTGAGACATATGTTTTCGTGCCGCCGAAAAAATATTTTGTTGTTTTTCTAATAGGGTGTCCTTTTTCTTTCTCTTCTGTCGACCACCGCTAGAATACCCAACACTAGTAGTTTCATCGTCCGATGATGAATTCTGTGAATAAATATAAAAAATTACACGTTATTCACTTCTAGATGCCTATGACAGAAACAGAGTGGAAAGAAGTAGCTTAGCAGTTTGAACAGAGGTAGAATTTCTCTCAATGTGTTGGATCATATAAAATATAAAATATATCAGTGGACAATGTCACACCAATTGACGTAGTCCCAAACTAAGCTCTAGGCCTGTACTATGGGTACTAGACAACGTTATTATAAATACTTATACAGATAACTATATACTTAACTAGCGGCCCGCCAGCGGCTTCGCCCCGCTGCAAATTCCTGACTTTCCCAGTGGATTTTTCAATTGTTTTCTTTCATAAAAACCTTGTCCTGACATTGACAAACAGAACAAAAAAGAAATCAGCTAAATCGGTTCAGCCGTTCTCGAGTTTTGCGCTTAGCAACACATTTAGCGATTCATTTTTATTTACATAGATTACATTGAAAACATCCATGACTCAGGAACAAATATTCGCGCTCATCACACAAATAAACGCCTCTACCGGGATTTGAACCCGACCGCCAGGCCAGCGCGCCGTCGTATGATGGTAAACATATTGCAATTTAAAAATCTCATGGAAGCGGCTTCCTTTATAACTACAAAGGGTTTTCAATATTGTGCTATTTGATGTGGTGAATGCAAATTCAGAGTTCGTGTATGTGTACACGGGCACTAATGGATCCGCCTCACATGCTACGATTTTAAATCATACACGATTTTATCTGATCATGAGTAATAATGATTTAAAACCACCACCCTCCGCACTGCCGGGCACTGATACAGTTGTACCATATGTATTCCTGGTTGATAGTGCTTTTGCATTGAATACAAAAATGAAACCATTTCTTTTTAGTCACATTAATTAATGTGGACACAGTATTTTTACGTACATACGTAGGTAACTGATAGAAATGCACGAATACACTGATAATCAAAAGTAGATTTTACGAGATAACGCGCTCACTTAAACCGTTACAAACAATTGGGATAGACCAAAAAAAATAACTCACCGCTTTTACATTCTAATTCGAAAGAATAGGTAATTTTAAGAAACTGATTTCATTAATTTTGGATTTGACCCAATAGTTTTGTTTTAATATCTTTATTTATTTAGCAGACATTTTATGGATGACATGATTATTTAAAATTTAGGTTGACATTTTCTAATAAATTATAACAATGAAATGATATCTAATGATAAAAAGTGATTGTAATTGTATAAAAAAACACACTATTTCAAGCGGTTTTCGCCTAACCCTTAAGATACCCCTAGGAGGGCTTCAAACAAAGGTCAAATACACTTTTGTCGAAATGTCCGAAAGAGATAAATATTTAAAAAACTTATTAATGCAGAACGGCTTTAAAACGTTAATCCTCGAAATGGTTTTTAGTTAGAGTAAATAAAAAAATATCAACAATCCCAATTATCGCACAATAAAATTCGAAGACTTAGATGATCGTCGGTTGCTCTTGTTCGCACCGTTCGCTTTCCAAAGTAAAGAGTGAATGTACTTGCAACCGGTTCGCTCTTTAATAGTACCCGTGTCCGATCGTTCCAGAACGCCTTCTGGAACGATCGATGTACTTCGACCTGCCGAGGACGATTGAGACTATTCGTTGCTGGAATGTTCTACGCCTTGCTACCTTGTTCTGTTTACAATCGCGATGTCCTTTACTCACGGGTCTGTAATGTTTCGCGTATTGCTGTCTCTTTCTAATCATGCTATGTCTTTCACTATTAGTGACAAAAATACATATACTGAAATGTACTTCAAAGGGGGTCCTGATGGCGGAATCTGGTAGAGGGTGGCCTGAAACGGACTGAAAACATGTTACGAGCGCCTGAAAATAACGGGTAGTTGGTTGAAATTTTGATAATTTGGTATGTGAAAGAGCTTCCTCTGAATCGGACTGAAACGATATTTCAGCCTGCTGAAAACGCTTCTAAAGCACCAAAATCCACAATTGAAAATGAAACGCCTTGTCCCATCGACGTAACATCATCTTTAACTACCGGTTGTCGTCGTTGAAGAGTTGCAGAGAACGCATTCGGTATACTAGCATCCCTTAGAGTGCTCCGGAGACCTCATTAATGTAAACCTAGATACGATTGATACAATATGTTGTGCCTGGCACAATTATTTAAGAAAAAATGGAACCTCATATTTACTACAACCGAGGAGATTGGAGGACTACCACAGATGGTTTTACTCTATTACAGCACAGAATCAATAGTCAGGGCAACGATGCGGCGACTACGTCCGAAACAAATAGATACAAGAACTATTTCATATCGGAGGGAAAAGTCGCGCTACAAGGTACGTACGAAAATATTTATGTATATTTATACTTACCACAATTTCTAAAGAGTGGGACTGTACACGGATGGTTAGGTTAGGTTAGGTTAGGTTAGGTTAGGTTAGGTTAGGTTCCCCCCCGACTGTGCTGCCACCTTGCCGTGGTGGGGGGGCTTGCGTGTCTCAATGATCCGCGAGGCTATACCGGACAGGGCTACCCATACCGGAAAGGCTCGTGGTGAGGGGCCAGACTAAGAGCGGCCATGGGGAGGTGACAGGGTTTCTGGAAGGGTTGCGGTTGCGTGCCTGCCGCGACAGGCCGCTTCTGCCCCGGAAAGATTCCCTTGTCACCTGGGGGGGTTTGGTGAGGGTGACAGAGCAGCTCTTCTTTCCGAAGAAGAGCTGCTTTATCACCTTCACACTGGGGTGGTGACAGGGGTGGCTCGGAGGCTTGGGTAGAGTTGACCTCCTCTCCCTTCGAGTTTGCCTCTGTCACTTGGGGTGGGTTGGGTGGCGAAGTTTCTTCGCCATCCTTTGGTGGGCGGCAACAGAGGAAGTTGGAAAGGGTGGTCGCGTTGAGGACCGCTTCCGCCCTGGACAGCTTCACTCTCTGTTGCCTCTTTGATGGTTGGTGGCTGGGGTAGCTTGAAGGGTCAGTTGCGAGTGCACTTGGTGCTTGCCGCTTCTGGTCCGGAAAGCTTAACCAGTCGCCTGGAGGGGGCTTTGGCGGGGGTGGTTGAAAAGGGTGGTTTCCATCCTGGACAGCTGCCTCTGTCAGTTGGCGGTTGGTGACTGGGTTTACGGGCAGGGACGGCATCGCAGGCATGCGTTGCGCGTTCCCGTGCGTCGTACTCCCATGTCACCCGCGGGTCTCTCTACGTGTCTTTCGGAATCCCGGGGGGCACTGTAGTTATTGAAGGGACAGTTGCGGTGGGGCGTGTTTGAAGGATACTTGTATCCGGAAAGCACCATCCACTGCAGGCAGACCGTTGGAGGGCTGGCGAACTCAGCCGAGGCTACGGGTGCCCGGTTGTCCGGCCCGGCTGCTCGCCTTAACTACCTTGTAGAGCCAGTGGGTTGGGGACCCACATTGCACCGGCTCTACCGGTCTGGGGTGACGATCGTGGGCTGTTCACAATCGACACCTCCTTGGCGGAGATTGGGGGAGGGGCTCTTCGGAGCAAGCCGGGAGGCGCGTCAGTGGCCAAAGCTTAGGCATGTACCGCGGCGCCTCACCACCGGCAGGGTTTAAACGCCGGAGTGGTTTTAAACGGTAGTTCGTTCGTACGAGAGTCCGTTATACTTCCCATTGCACCGCCTACCCCAGGCAGGGAAGATGCGTAAATGCATTTCCACTTCGTCAAAAAAAAAAAAAAAAAAAAAAGGTTAGGTTAGGTTAGGTTAGGTTGAGGAGGTTGTTTCTTGGGTGTTTCTGGGTGGATAGATGCGAATTTTTGATACAAAACATTACATTTTTTGCTTATCTAGATTCTCTATTCATTTCCTGTCTTACTTTTGAGTTGTCCTTATTATCCTTTATTTTGTTTTTGCGGTTGGTAATTTATTTTCATTTTTTCTTCGTTTTAGTACATTTTTGTTTTTGCTTTGGTTTGTGTTTCTTGCGTCTTTTTTAGCCCTTTTCAGGGCTAGAAGATTGCGGATTTCTTGTTGTATCTGTAGGTTTAGGTCCAGTAATTTTTGGAACCTAGGTTCCAAAATTATTGGCCTTGCCAAATTGTATATTTAGTGCATCAAAATACCAAAGACTTGGTAGGTGCACCTCCGCCGCTCCTTCGCCTGTATGCTTTGACGCCATAACCTTAAATTAATTAAAATACGTAGTCATGTACCCTACACATACTTACTTATATTAAAAAAACTTAACAACACACATTGGCTTATTAGGATAGGAGGTACGGTCACGGACGTTAATTGATATGCCACTTGCCACTGTTCGTATTTTAGCCGAGTAATACAAATCGGGTTCAGTCGGTTTTACTCGTATATCGAGATAAGGAAATTCGCACGTCTTCGTATATTAGAAGAACAAAATGACATGAAACATTAACAATTGGCTAACCTGAGACCCAAGTCTACCCATCAGACCACAGAGTGAATTCACCCAAAGTCAAATTGCATGTCTAATTGCTATGGTTATACATTTAAACAACAGCTACTATTGGTGATATTACAACGACCAATCAGCTATTCTACTGAACACAATCGTTTTTGTCGTTTAATAGGGTTGCTATGGCCACGTTTAAACAGCGGCTACTATTGGTGACATAGAATACAAAATTGGCATCCATGACAATGTGATAACTGTTGCAAATATCTGAATATAAAAAAACACGTCAAATCCCGCCATCTTGAAAAGAATTGATTAGTCCGCGTGTAAGTCGAAAGACTAATCGTGGCAATAAATAGTCAAACTTTAAAAAATATTTATTCTAGTGTATACTAGATATTAAATTTATAAATTATTAAATATTGTAGTTCTTTTAGTCTCTTCCTGCATAACTATGGCTGATTGAAGCATTACAGTCAAGGACTTTAATTGTTATGTCACTGTAGAACCCTGTCATAATGACAGCGTCAAACCACATGAAATAAATTACGCCAAAATTAATGATTAACGTTATGCGACAGGGTTCCATAGTGGCATAACAATTAAAGTCCTTGACTGCCTCACAAGTAGCGTAAAATTGAATAAAATAAAAACGTTAAATACATTACATAATGTTTTAATCGGTCAATAAATTATAAAATACAGGTTTAGTGTATATTCCGCAGATTGTTGAGAAGAAGCAGCATGAAAGAAATCCAGCAATGCGTTTGCACGGTTTTGTCAGTTTTTTTGCGTCGGGCTGTTAACGACCACCTTTTTATATGTTAAACCGCAACAAACAAATATAGAAGCAACCAACCCACCGATATTAACAACTGTCTTGCTATTGCTCGCAAACTTAGCCCTTCTTGGTGCAACGTCACATTCATGTGACGAGTTTCCGTAGAAATTGCTGGTGGCATCTTATTTTCTTAAAATTTGCTTATTTATAATAATGACGTCTTAACTTGATCTGTATGTCATTATGACAACCGATTCTGCAATATTTCTAAAATGCCAGTTGTCAATATTTTAATCACGTTTAACCTATAACCTCCTTGTGATTCGAACTAATCAATCTATTTATCCGTCATCTTATTATGTAGTTCCCGCGGTGTCATGTATTCGTGATTAATCGTGTAATCTCGTAAATGCTCGTGGATGCCATAATACTGCAAATTTAAATAACTTCACAATGGCATAACAATTAAAATCCGTGACTTACTGGTTATTTCTAGTAATATGTATCTACAGACTAGCCGTTTTAAATACCTCAAGCTATCTCCATCCCAATGAGTAAGTAAAGTGAGTTATATTAGCAAGTATGGATTTTGGTACTACGTATGCTCTTATTGTGGGAAATACCTAGTAGGTAAATAAGGTATAGTCACGGTAAGAAACTTTTGGACCTTAATAGCGTTGAAATAGAGTCGAAAAGTGACAAACCTTTTCTCACCGTGACTATAATTTACTTAAATATAAAAACACAATCAAAATATTTTAAAGAGTTTTGCCATAGGTGTACACTTACCTTTTTCAATTCTTTTGCGTAGCCCGTTCGCATATTTTTAATTTTCCTTTTTATTGTTTTTACGGTAGCGTTTTTGTCGAAATTCTTGTAAATTTCTAACAAAACTTTAAACCCCTTATCTCTCATTTCTTTGTCCATATAGTTTTGATCGTCTTTTTTACCATATATAGGGCATATCTTTATACATGTCTATCAGGCACAACATTACTTCCTTTTCGTTGTTACACGACATTTTATAGTGGTTATTCAAAATGGTGGTGTCGCCAGCCAGTACGTACTTACACAGACAACCGCTCTACGCACTCGTCGTGAGGCATCTGAGGCTCAGATTCTTTCAGCGCACTGGTGTACTAAAAGAACTAAAAGACCGAACTAGTACATTTGTTATGGCGTACTAGTTTGGAGCGAGCGGTTTGTGCACGCGAGTGAACGAGCGCACACCACCCTAATCTGAGCAGCCTAACCGCCGTAACTGTTATTACTATTATATCTGTTATAACTGTTGTTGTTAGCTGTGTTTACTTGTGGGAGGACCTTGTGCAGGGTCCGTCCGGGTTGGTACCACCATCTTATCTATTAACCTACCACCAAGCAGCAGTGTTTGCATTGTTGTGTTCCGGTTTGGGGATAAGACAGCCGGTGAAATGACTAGCATAGAGGCATTCCATCTATGGGTCAGTTTCTACTTACCACCAGGTGGCCTGTGTGCTCTTAAACTTCATTATTAATTAAACTTCACTAGTCTATTGTATGTAGAGTTGGGGTCAAAAGAAATAATAATATCAATAATAAATATATAGGACAAAAGATGTAAACAAAACCAAACAAACCTATTTACCATTATTACACCATTATTTTGAACATCGCGTGAGGTATATTTAATGATGTACAAGCTTAATTGTTACTTTTACATTCTGTTTGAGATTAAATGACTCTTAACTATACATTTGTTTTTATCAAAACTGGTTATATTTCAAACAGTGGGTAAGTAGTACTGATTTGTGTACATTTTTTGTCATTTCTATTGACCCCCACGTTATACTGAGACACAGTTAGCTTAGTTGGTCTGCCTACGAAGCTAAATATTTGTGTTTTGGGCGTTTTCTTTGTATACAGTATTTATTATCTATCTATGTATGTTTATCGTTGCCTAGTATTCATAGTACAATCAAGTTCATAAATATGTGTACACTTTAGTACCTTGTCTACTTAATATCATGTTTGTCATGTTTGAATTGTCACAGTGATTAAAGTGACATGTACAAAAGTGTACACTCTGTGTATTTATGATCTCGAATGTACAAGCATAGAATTTAGTTTGCGACTATCCGCCTAAAGCGCGTCCGCGGCGGTTTATTTGTCGATTTCGTTGACCAGAGAAATTATACTCAATTTTTGGCAAATACAAAAAATACAACGGTTACCGTTAATAGAACAATTTAACCATTAATCAAATTATTTCCCAGTTAATTTGTATTTTTAACTATAAAAAAAAAGGTTAATTAAGCGCGTCCAGTGGGTGGGTGAGCTGAGCTGCGCTGATTTTAATCCCGCCCGCGCCGGGGTCAGTGAAAATAGGGTGTTAATAATTTGAGTACAAGGACTAAGTACCTAGGGTAATGGTATTAATTACTGGCTCCATCAGTCTACTCACTCGTAGCCCTTGCAATGAGATCAAGGATCCATGACGGACTCCTTGATTCTTGTTACAGAACATTAGGGATATTCTTTTTTCTGTCAATCAATGGGAACCTTATAGTCGTTGAATAAAGTGTCCATTAAGTAGTGGTGCGTACATCAGTTAATACCTTAGATGATGATCTAAAGTAAATTGTAGTTAACAATTAAACTGGTTAAAAGTTAAAAGAACATTTTAAATAGTGGTCAAAATTTAAAAGTCATATTCGTAGGCAATTGTATGGGAAAAACGCAAGCGTCCCTAATTATGTGACCACCACTGTATAATGATTTTTTCACTTCTTATGCTCGTAAAACGCTTCTTTATGCATAAAATCGCATTTTATGCACAAGTGTATAAAGTTTTGTCGTCATCTAGAATAAGACAATTAATCCCTACAGCCAGACAGCCGAGGTGCCTGCATTAAATAAACTTGTTATTTGAATACATAATTACTTTAATTAATTTGACTTCTATGTTACATCTAACTAAACAGAAATTTAAACAAGCTTTATTAATAAAAACATTACAAAATCAACGCATGACTTACCAGTATTGCGTTCGACCTAAGTTAAAGATCTCGTGCAGAAAAAAAATAAAAAAATGGCGGGACAGAGTTTGAGGTTTTTGTCTCGTTTTCGAATTTTAATTAGTTGACTGCTTTGCGAAACTTGTTGTATTAAAGAATTTACATAATCACGTAAAACGTATTTCCTCGTAATCGAAGTGAAAGCAGAGTGTATAACTCGGTCATAAACCTATTTTACCCTCGACTTAACTATCCACCCTCGCCTGCCGGCTCGAACGTATACCATAAGTCTTGGATAAAATGGTTTGTTTTATGCCCATGTTGTACAATCTACTATTAAGAGCTACTGAATGATACGTCATTTGAAGGGATAATTAAAAAAAATACCTTTTCTTGTGCGGCCGAGCCCCGACAACCAGCGCGCGGGACCGTGCTCCGGGGTGCAGCTGCCGTCGCGCCGACATCTTCAGGAAGCCAAGGCGGTCCAGACGCCCAAGCCAAGATCCATTACGCTAACTAGCATTTCTATTCGTTTCGTTTTTAAACCAATCGCGTCACTGATAGGAAAAATCACGTGATCCACCAGTTACGCGATTGGTTTAAAAACGAAACTAATAGAAACGCTCGTTAGGGTAATGCCTCTATACACTCCCGACCTCTAAGACTATCTTCACCATTTGGCTCCGTATCGCGGGAGGTACATTCAAAAGCATTCATTTCTATACAGCTACCTCCAAACCTATATCTTATTTCCAATGAGAATAGTAGTGTAGATATGTTTGATGATTAGAGAAAGCTTGTGTAATCGGAATGGTTATTATCAGCTAGGTTTGATGGAAACCGGTTGGCTATTTAAGCACTGAAAGTAGGTAGTTGAGGCCATTGTGGCTCGTAGCAGATTTCCAACAGCTACCTGCTACAGCGTAGCACTCGTAGCATTGAGCGAGCCAGACCCGAGCCCGGTTTCCCCAGCCCTATCACCATCGCCGCAGGCAGCGGCGGCGGGCGCGGACGAGAGCAGGGCCTCTATTTTTGGCGGTAAAAACCATATTATCGTCTTTCACCTGTGATTGTATTGTCAAAGTTTTGATGGTTCTTATTTACTTGACAGTAACAGCGACCGAGTTAAAAACAATACCATAACAAGTAGGGTGGGGTCCATTTGGAAAGTTAAAAGATGGCAGACGTGTAATTTGTTTTAGACTTTAATTTTTGGGTAATTAGGTGTTCAAAGTTCTTTTCTGATAGTGATTTGTACTTTTTATGCCTTTGTGTCGCACAGTGATTGAAGACTTGGACTTATTTCGTGTATCTGGCATCTTTCTTCTCGTTTCAAGTGGTCTCGCAGTGGTGCAGAGGTTAAAACTATCTTGACCTCTGACCTACAAATCACCGTACGACGTTGCCCCCAATCTTCCTAGAGAAGATTGGATTGTGTTTTATTGCTATATTGATTTATACTTATATATGTACTTGACACTGGCGAAATCACTTCATGTGGAAACGCAATATTCTCGCGGTAGTAGCTGTTCAAGTCGCCGCGGGGGCAAAGAAAGAAGAAGTAGGGTGGCCTGCTTCGGCTGGGCGTCCCCACTTATCATCATCATCATCAGGGTGGCCCAAAAATAATTTATGTTATTTTTTGACCAGGGCACCCCGGTAATTTATAACTTCCTACTACCTTATTACGATACCCAAATTATAGCTTTCTAGTTTAAGTGCAAAACGGTGCTCAAAGGACATTAAAATTTATTAAAATTTGCAATTTCATACAAAATTATCAAAAATATTTTTTTATAGAGTTAAAATATTAATTCCAAACGTAAAGAGGACTATTGAATTAAGCCTTAAAAGCATTTTTAACATCAGACTATGATTGAGAGTTTAATTACTAGTGAGTGCCAAAATGCTAAAATGAGTAAGTTTCTTACATGAAAGAAACTAGTAAGTATTTCGAAATGATTTATATTAAATATGATTAAAAACTATAATAGATAACGTTCAATTACACGATAATGTTCAGTAACTAATTTCCGGATAAATTGGTTTTTGAATATTCGCAATCCGGATATGCAAACTTTGAGGTCGTTGAGCACCGCTTTGTTTTTGGTTTAGAGAACTGAAAGTTCACATAGATTCGTTTTGAAACATAAGTAACCAAATAAGTGGGTGCCGTGACTTTTAACTGCACTTTGTTTTTTTTTCCATACAATCGTGGGCCACCCTAATAACAAGTTAAAAATGAATTCGTATAATGACCACTGACTGTTTTTTTTTTCTCTTAAGAAAGTTGACGAAACTCTGCATAGCTGAGCTCCTATTCCTGAGCGGTTTGCCCTTCGGGCATACAAAGTTACCTAACAATCTAACTAAATAGGAATGCGCCGCACCGCTCCGCCTCCAATAATCCGATCTCAGTCCGTTTTTGGCTTAAGCCGTCGCCAGACTGAAACGGTAATGCCGCACAGCCAACCAGGTAGACGCGCAGGGCTAATCTATTCACTCAATGTCTGTGTTTCTTAACTTTGTTGGCGTGATTTATGTGTCCATGTCCAGTCCATCTGACTTAAACCTCGGACAGACGGGCAGTCGGATATCTATTACGGTTCCTTGTAGCGACGGAACCATAAAAAAGTACTTTTCAACAATCCATGAAACCAGTGATTCTTAAGGTCCAGGTAAGCACTAAAGAAAACAACAATAACCCAATAAATTTGTTTATTACATGAAAGGTAAATATTCGACACTTCAGTGATATGGGTTTTTCTTACTACAACAAACATCAATCGTAACATATCGTAGAAATATTTTTCTATTAAACTAAATAAGTCTATATAATTTGGGTAAAAGTTGCTAAATGTATAGTTTTTGGATACAGTGTTAAATGCAATGTATTAATGCATGTTATATAGAAGTATTCGCATGTAAAGGAGATTTATAAATCCTAGATAATTAAAAGACGATACATTAAGTTTATACAGAAGGCATTGAGCGCTGCTCGACCAAATACTAATCAGTCACAACATTACAATTTTTTATGGTAGGTACTATTACATCATACCACTTTAGCAAGCTTGCATAGTGTTAGAGTGAAGGAAAATATAGTATTCTCAATCTACGCAAACGTGCTTTTTTACTCAATAGTAGTACCAATAGCACTTAAGTGAATTTAATAGCGACAGTAAAGGACAGTAAAAATTATATCAGGTCATAGTATAGATGTGCCACCGTTTTGTACAAATATTAACAGGCGACTACGAGTATCATGCCGTTCCCCCCGTCCGTGCAAACTTCCGGGAAACAGCCTTTACCTACAGTCATATTAAACCGCTTTGATGCACGAACTCAATATCGCGTATTCTATCAATGAAACCCTTTGACTGCACGTAACGAATAGTAGGAACCAATTCCAATCTGTTACCTGTTAGTTTATGCGGTGGACATGTCCTCGCGTCTCGCTTGATGTTATAAATCTGGTTTCCTAGTAGGTATAACCCCTCTTCTTTGAGCCGGTAATTTAATTTGCTACAGTATAAAGCCTTTGACGAATATAAAATAAATGTTGAATGCTTTTTTGCTATAGGAAATACATTATATTATCAAAGTAGCGAAATATCTGCCATAACTCAGTTGCAAGGATTAATTCGATTAATTAATGGAAATTATATTTCCATTAAACAGACCTCATTTTACAAACGCAGCGTAATGTCCCGACATGATTAAGTTCTAGGAATTTACATACATTTATTTAATATGAATAATTTATGAATAAACAAATATTTAAACACAGACCTATAGAAATCCTTAATTCTCTAGTAACACAAATAAAACAATTAATTAATTACTTTGTACAGTTAAAAATTGATAGAATGGCTCGTTCGTATTCATAGAAAGCAAACTTGTTTTACACTGCTGAGTTCCGATGTGGCAGTAGGATAGCCCGATAAACTATAAGCATAATTGGGTCGTCAAAAAATTGCCATAAAAAACTTTGAACACTTCTCAGACTTCTAGTGCACCGTTATATGTACAGTCAAGTGTAAAAATATGGGAGAATGCAACACCTCAAAACTATGTCCAGTGTAATACGAAATTCGTATCATATTTATGAGATAATGCTTTCGACACATATTTTTGCACTTGACTGCAATCAGCTCGGTTTTCATCATGGTACTAAAATAGCAAACTAAATAGGGTTTTGATATGTGGAAACTACTTTAGTACTAAAGCCAGAAAAAAAATTTTTTTTTTACTTAACTCCTATGTCACATATACTTGTGTTTACAAACATAATAATGTGAATACGGAAGCTACTGGGGATCGAACTTGGTACCTCGCAATCACGTGTACGGGCGTTTTCGTAATCCAACTAGCAATTTTTAACTGTAAAAACATAACCCTAAGGCACACCACACATTACAAAGAACAGTTAACATATTATATTTCTAGCACTAAAGTCTACAATAGTTCCAGTCGGCTACCTTTATGTAGTAAAAACACAAGTTTTAGGTACATTTTGCGATCACGATCATTAGCTAATTACTAATATTTATTTGTGCATGTTTTTTGCGTTAGGCAAATAACGTTCTAAATATTATAATGTATCGTAAATATTAAAGATCTACGTAGTAAATATCGGTCGCAGAAACATGCGCGCACTGAAGATTTATAAGTATTATAACGCCATTAAGCACTCGTACATCGGAGCACAAGATGCTTAAATATCTGAACTCGCTCTATCGTTAAAGGCGTTAGCGTGTGTTCAGATTATTTAAGCACGTAATACGCTTCCATATACTTAATGGCGACTAATCCAAATAACCGTTATTTGACCGACTCGAGAAAAGACAGTAAAGAAGGCTTTAAAAATCGAGTCCATTGTGATAAAAGAAACTACATAACATTATAATTAAATCCCTAATTATAATTACACAATAAAATACTTGAATCAATAACTTATTCAATATTTTTAAAGAATTTGCCTACCCCACTCTGGGAATGAAGGCGTGAGTTTATGTATGTATGTTTAAAGAATTTGGGCACTACTTTCGTCAAACTATTATTACAAAGCAAATAAATTGAGCGCTTAAAGATGTTCCATTCAATTTCCACTAACCTGGTATCTAATAACATGTTGTGTACAGAACGACACAAGTGTCCAACATTAAAAGCTAGTAGTAGGGCACAAAGTTGTGCGCGCATAAGGTTCTGTTCAATGCGTAAAACATCGACGAGAACGAAGGCTATCTCCACGGTGCGACGTTGTGAAATAAACCGCACGGTGTCAGCAGTCAGTAGCGCAGTGGGGGAGATAATTTATCGGAATACAGTCCGCGTGTAAGGCACGATACGAAATCATTTACATGTATTTACTTTCACTTACTTTCTTAGTAAGTGTATAATTTGGTCAAAAGTCGAAAAAAAAAGTTGTCTTTCCTGTGGTCAATAATTACAAGCTTGAGTGGTTTTTTTTTTTAAGTAAACCTGACACCGTTTATGCGGTTATGGGTTCAGCCTGAAAATTAGGCATTAAAAAGTTTAACTTCGGGTATGCCCACAGGAAAGACGGTAACCTAAATTGTGTATGGCTTAATTACTACCTACCCTAAAAGGCGTGAAAGCCGATCATTAAACTTTCTCAATAATCTGGGTAGTTATATGAAATGGAATGCTCTGTTATCAGAGTAGAAATAACGTATAAAAATCCATTATTACTCCGTTATGCGTATTTTTTTTATGTTTAGATAATGTCAGTCAATCCGCTTTAAAGTGCATGCAAGTTGCACCTTCTGTAACTTATTTTGGTGCGCAAACTGTATGGCGCGCTAATAATAATATCCTGGATTGTTCTTTCAATTTTAGTGTGGACTTATGTCTCGTCAATAGTAATAAAACGATTCAGAATATCGTCTGGGTCTCGTTGAAACATGCCTAAATACCTCGGAAAATTCGTTAACATTAGTGATGATGTCCTATACCCGCTCATAATCTACACAATCATTCATTATCGCATCTAAAACTTTACTGAGATTTTGATCCGTAGTAGCCCGCCCACTCCTAGGCTAACCTTGAACAGTCTCCCGGCCACGTTTTAAATCAGCTACCCATCTTTTTATGATAGCATACGATGGGGCAGATTGCGCTTATGTTTGATTCCTATCTTCAAATATTTGTTTTGATGTAAACTCCCTTTTTTTGCAAATATTTTATAACAGAACGGTGCTCAATTTTATCTATTACTTGAAAAATCAGTGACCTTATGTAGCAGTTCCAGCATAAAATGCAACATTGTGATAGGAAAAAAACCAAACATAGTGTCACCATTCCATTATGGTGACCAACTATGGCACATTTACCTGCCAGTATATATTAGGTTTTTTTTAAAATTATATTTAAACTTAGCCTCAGAATGTTTCATTGCACCCTCGTATTATTGTGATTTAAATCTTAGAATTGTATTATTATTGCCAGTTCGAAAACGACAGCTCAACGTCAGCTACTCTTAAAAGTATCTTCGTATGTACATAATCAAAATATTGCATAATAGTGTCACCCCTGCCATGACTCTCCTACCGCTTTAATTATGTTTTCATCACACTTGCTCGGAAAGGGTTTTATAACACGCAGGCGTTTAGGGCAGTTATAGCCGACTTAGCTCCCGCGGGAGTTATAGATTTTCATAACTCCCTAGGGAGTTATGAGTTTAGTTTTAAAATATAGAATCCACTTGTACATAATTTCAGACCAAGGAGGTGTAAAATCAGCCAAGGTTTATTTCCTATACTTATTCAAAACTTGGCTACAAACCAATTTTACTGTTTAATTAAACTTATACGGCACATTTGTCTGCATTATATTTCTATTTTACCATTATTTCAGTGACATTCGCAATTATTTTATTAAATTTCATTTTGAAAATTTGTACAATCTGGCAGAATGGCCTGTATTTATCAAGTTTAAAAAAAAAGCAATTCTAAGCATTATCTGTGGAAGACTAAAAAAAAGTTGTACAATTATTTACTTTCATCTTTATTAAAGGTTTTTTTTTCTATTTGTTTTTTATTTCCTCGCTAATGTGATGAAAATCATTGTGTGTATCATGGGCAGTAAGGAGATTGCAAACTCGAGTCATTAAAAGCTTCTAATAGTCTCTCGTTAGCAATCCTCTTCTTACCGCCCTTGATGCACAATGTACTATTGTGTGCGGCGTGTGGGCACCGCGAATTTAATACACGAGCAACGCGTAAGCACCCTCGGCACCACAGTCCATTAAAAATATCCACCTATATTTTCGCCGGATTGATGCTACTTGCGGGACAGTACAGAGTGAAATCAACCACAAAACTGGTAGACTAACATAAATACTTAAATTATACTGCATTCAATGTTTTCTTTTTTACTTACCTAGGTAATCGAACCAACTAAATGCAAAAAATAATCATACACTATTTTATTGAATCAATAGGTATTATCAATCATAAGCATACATCGTTATCGCGGGAGCAAAAACAAATTTATTAAAGAACAGATATAACAGATGGTCGGTTCAGTATAAACGGAATATTCTGCCTATACACTCTAAGCCTCTAACAAGTTCTTCATATCTTGCACGAAATTTTCGCTGGAAACAATCAATTGGGTGGATCAACTTTTTTCTGTTGTTATTCTGTCCCGTAAGCCAGGAGACAACAGTGATAGAGTTTCTTAGAAAAAATGTTATAATATATACTTCCAGCACACTCACGAGAAAGGCCATAAAAGAATGGGTGTGTAATTGCCAATAAAACAGTTTTTAAGTAGACTTAAATCCTTTGAAATCATAGTTTTAAAGAGTGACCCAGGAGACATCACCATGGCAACGAGGTACAAAGAAAAGTTGATTGACCCAATTACACTTGTCTTTCAATTTGTAAACGCTTTTATAAGTCAACGTGTCAGCTTTAATAAAATAATATAGAAGTCAAATATTTTTGTCCAGAACTAGTTTAATTTCTTTAAATATATTTCATATTTAATTTCGATATATTTTTGTATCTTTTGGTACATATCAAATCAATCAAGAATGACAAATGTCTAAAGTAGCAGGAAAAGTTACTGAAGAGGTTGAGGTTAGGATTGCGTAGGTATCTAATCTCTTTAAATATGTACTACTAATCAAGTCAAATACGGAGGTAAGACATTTGAAATATGATACATTTTGAACTCGTAGGTATAAACGTTTCTCGATACGAGTGTCACTTCTGTTATTGCCTATTTGTCATAATCTTTGACTACTGTCAAATCGTTTTTGCTCCCGCGATAACGATGTATGATCATAAGGATATAGTGTCTCTTGTAAACAGTGAGTTTTAAAATTAAGAAGACGATGTAATCTAACAATACCAAGTCATCATTTTAGTTTACTTTTAGTTGGCTTAACTCCCGGCACAATTAAGTTAAATAAAAAAACTTTGAGCAACCTAAGTATTTAAGGAGGAATTTCCCTCTTTTCCCATATCAAATCTTTTCCCAGCTTGTATTTACAAAATATGTACGTCACTCGTTTAAGTCACATTATTACTGAACGTCATTAAATTGCAATAACAAAGGTACCTACTAAAAAGCTAAAACGTATAATGATAATAACAAAAATACTGAATAATTTTTTTGTGTTAGGTTATTTGGCTATTTTATCGTTTTTTTTACATTTCCTCGTCACCAACGATCCGATTGTGTAAATAGCACGACCTCTCTACATTTAGACTTGAGAATGCCTTAGCAGCTTCCTAGACATAAATTCGAACTCAAGAATTATATCGATGACAGACTCTAGTCAGTTATAACATTATTTGGAAGCTGTCTATATTTTACAGTTTCTCGTCGAGGTTATTGAAATACTGCATTATTATTACATTTCGTCAACAAATGGACCGATTACCCCTTTCATCACGTTTATGAACGCCACGTCATCAAAAGGCTAAAGCGTATATCAGCAAAGCAAACTTTAATGAAGCCTCGGGCCCACTCGCATGCGGTCACTCGCCTCGGGTGAAGTGACATTTATTTTATTTATATTACAAGGATATCAACTCGACTGTATTTGTTTGTGTTACGCGATATTATCGCCAATATTGAAACGTATTTTTTATTATTAAAGTGTCAGTATGGTCCCATATTAATATAAAGTCGTTCATTGTTAAAGTGCAACCGGCATCGCTAATTCTTAAAAAACGCAATTAGGTTTATCAAACTGTTGCTGGGGACTGTAAAACCGCTAATTATTAGTCGTATTTAAGTCGTATCACCGGTATACACATAATCATCATCGGCATATTGTATCTATAAAAGATAATTTAGGCAGTCTTAGTGTAAATGGCTCGGTAGTCCAATACGGGAACGACCGCCACGAAGGCACAAATGCATGCAAAAGGGTCGGGAAATTTTAATGTCTCCATTCGCGGTTGTTTTAAGAAAAAGTACAATCGTCGCTTTCCTTCAAAAGTATCGGACTCCAGACTATTTTTCTATTTTTTTGCCGTGTGGTTGCCGGCTTAGAATTGTGCCACTCCATGTCTTCCCGTGGAAGTCGTAAGAGGCGACTAAGGGAATAAAGTCTTGTAGTACTGTTAGGCGATGGGCTTGCTACTTGTCACTAATATACACTGTTAAACCTCTTAGTCTAATTGTGCAAATTGTGGTTACAGAGTTATCAACAAGTTTTTAGAGTTTTTGGTAATTCTTTAGCTCTGCCTATCCCACTCTGGGAATGAAGGCGTGAATTTATGTATGTATATGTATGGTAATTCTGTACCTCTGCCTACCCCACTCTGGGAATGAAGGCGTGAAGGTATGTGTGTATGTATGCAGGCATTGATACCATTGAGCCTATTTTCACCTGACGGCGCAGCGCGCGCAAACCTTGCTTTGTATTAACTGGCTTTGGTTTCACTCCCTCTGTGAAAAGGAATAATGAATTTGACACAATGTGCCCGTCTGTAGAATTGTATTTCCTCAACGGAGGGACCGATTCGGACGCGTTAAGGTTTCATAGAAGGGTGAATTTTGATACTATTGCACGTACGGAGTTAATAACTTAATTTATTAACCAGTACACTTTGTCTTTATGTAATCTTCATGTAATAATGTCGAGAATTATATGATTGGTTTGGTTAGTTGGTGTGACTGGCGTGGCTCTTGGCTAGGTTTGTAAAGATCGATTTTGCGAGTCAGTTATCATTAGCTCTGAACGTAGGGGTCGTGCGTGATTATGTCGCACCGTATTTTTTCTGCCTGTCCCATATTTTTTAGTTTTGTAATGTGCTAGTTTAGTATATTATCAGTAAATTGTGCATTTAATTAATTAACCGAACCCGCTAAGATTTTTTTTTTTTTGGTTTTAGCTAATTAGTTAAATGCAGTTACAATCAGTAATACTGCTTTTACTTTTAACCGGTAGTCAGAATATCTGCTTGATAAATAACAAACCAAATGTGTTTGTGTAAAGCACATTAGCACTCAAGTGGCCGAACACTAAATTAAATAAATACATACCAGGACACAATCTCACACAAATGTGGGTATTGTGAGTTTCATATTTCATATACTTCATATTTTTTTAATGCTATAGTGCAAGGTACAATAAAAAAAATGGAATATATAAACATGTCCTTCTAGTTTGATTTGTCAATTAAAATGAAACAATCTTCGATTTTTTACTTAGTTTTTTTTTGTTTAATTAACCCCTGCTTGCGACCGTCCGCATTGACCATCCCACGATAACCGTGGTTTTTCAGTAAAAAAAAGGAAGCCTACCTATGTGTAAATTCAGGGTATAAGCCATATTCATGCCAAACGTTACCTTAATCGTTTCAGCGTGAAGCAGTGATAAACATACTATCACAGACACTCACAAACTTTCACATTTATAATATTAGTGTGATTCTTAATTTCATATACCTACGTGTATACTTTTATAAATATGAAAAGCCATAAACAACTATAGCAAAAAACACTACATTGTAAAAAAAGCTTTACAAGTAAGCACAACAGTTTATTATTTTTACACAAAAATTTAAAGGTACCATATAAAATGTAAAAGCCGACGCTTCTGCTTTGGACACGTCATGTCGAATACAATTGCTTCACAATCATTTTTAGAGAGTAAAAACAATTACTAACGGGCATCGTAAATTTGGCATCGTTTCCATTCAACTGATGATGTCGTGAGCAGGAGGACCAAATTTTAAACCGTTAAAAAAAATAGGACTAGGCATGCAGGTTATTACCACGAGTATATGATAACGACTTCATGTACGTTATGCATTTGTAATGAATCATTATTTAAGGAATTTACATTTACGATTAAAAACGCTATAAGTAATAACATTTTTGTCTTAAATATTCGCACCTTAAATATACTGCAGGCAATCCAAAAATATAGAAATCGTTTGTAAAGTGGTTCACTAACTTTTCTTCAAGTTAATTTTCAGCAACACAATTTATTTGTTTATTTTGTATTGGGTTCGATACTAAATTTACGATATCAGTTATTAATGTACCATTGCTTCTTTCCATGACGGGTAGTTTGGATATGTTTTCAGCAACGCGGGGAGGGAGAACCTAGTGCACGGTTGCTTATCTATCTGTGAGGGGCGTTTAAAAGTTCAATAAGTTATCGCTCCCTACTTGGGTACCATATTTTTATAATTATATTCACAAAAGCACGTCAAAAACGCTATATACAACTTTTCTACATATATGTATACATAAATTGCATTATATACATTTATTGAAATAAAATAATATAAAATATCATATACCTATTGTCCTAACAACTAGTCTAGCTACGCAAAATATTATTATTATTATGCTATAAGTTACGTATAATTACGTATTATTGAATATCTATGTACGTATGATTTGCTGGATTCTTAAATATTATTATAAGGAGCGGGATCCATTATTATATAATTAACTCTGAAAGGGCCACAGCAAATCAAACACATTAAAGCACACTTTCCAAGGCACCATAATAGGTATAGTCAGAAAAATAAATAAATAGTATAATTCTACGAGAGTCGTGTGTCTTTCGGTAGCTAACAGAAATTAATTCATTAATTAAAACATATTTTTGTAAAGGAGTGTTTCAATCTATGAACAAAACATAATACGAACTCATTAATTGATAATGCGACCCAAAAGTTTTACGTACACGACACTAAAAAATAAAATAAGTCATCTATTTATTGTTTATATCCACACCCATTCCAGAATAATGATAATAATTATTTTTATACTCGAAAAAACACCTAGCTGCCGCCGGAATTCCGAACTTAAACATTTAAGCTACGACATCGATGAAACCTTAGAATCTAAGGTTTAGACCGTTAACATCCCCCGAATAGAGATGAACACTCGAAAATGATGCTGACTCACAATACTGGCAAATTAAACTGTGCACAAACGCTAGTAGCGTAGCAAAATAGATATCCATAAATAGAGATTTCATGGAAGACGTTATCTGTAAAACTGAAGTTCAACCTTTCTTTCTTATGATGTTCGTCACTTATCATTATCACAGAATTTTCCTTCTTGCTCATTCCAATATTTGTAAAATTGTCATACTGAATAATTTTCAATAGTAAGGTCAGTGTGCTACATCAAAATTATTACTCGTACAGTTAGGTACATTCGAAGCCTGCCACCCTAAGCCTGATTTCAGACGGCATTGCACTGCACGTTAATTCCATATCAATATTGTCGAACAGCAACGGAATACGTGTAAAAGGGGCGAGATTGAATTCTGTTTGCACTTTGTAAAATTACAATACAATGGAATTGGATTGATTTGAACTATTTAGCCGGCCGCACTCTAGTACTGCATTGGCTTATGTTACAATCAAGGGTCGTATACCGGTATTGTTTTTATACAAAAATACCGGTCATATTATTATTAAATATTTTTGATCTTCAATGAAATTATGTGGTATTTCCTAAATTACAATAGAGAATATCAAGGAAATGTTGCCAATTAAGAAAGATATTTCAATTTTAATTAACACCGGATCGATCCCTCGTTACAATTAAGCAAAGAAACAAAAATGACTGTCCCAGAATCCAATCCATCTCTTGTTACACAAAAATATAAAGGTATGCATAATTTTGCAGTCTTTAAAAAATTACGGACATAGAGGCAATGGCTGTGGTTAGTAACTGCAATTCTTACAGCATACCTATCTTTAAATACAGCTTGAATATTGGCAACTTCGGTTAATGGCTGACTGACCTTACATAACATTAAATTGAAAAGTAAAAATAGTAATTCATATCTTTTTTATGACTGTTTAAATTGCGTTTCCTACTTACCATTCAGCGTGCGACCTTGTATTAACCGAAGATGAACCAGTAAGGATGACAGCTCTAACTCTTCAGAGAAGCCGTTGTTAAGGATGACGCTTCTGTACCCTGTTTGCAGGCACTTGAGGGGGTAGGTGGCTTGTCCTATGAAGTTGGGGTCACCGAATATGTCCTCGTCTTGGACGAGGAAGCGGATGAGCGCTAAGTCAGGGTTGAAGACTTCAAACTCGCAGATGTCGTTCCATACTGGGTTGATGCCGTTGTCAGCTGAGGAAACATTACTTGTGTAAACCTTTACTTTACTTTAAAACCCCAAACGCACAGAGCGGAGGCGGGACGTTACGCGACGTTCTATTAGTAAAAACGTCAAACGAAAATATATATTAATTATATTTTCTACTTTTATTTTATTTTACATATTTGAATTGAAATGAAAAGAAATGCCACAAATCATCAAATTGCTGAAAGTACAACGGCAAGATGTGTCACAATACTTAATATTAGCTTTACAAGTACACACTATCCACATGCTTTTAGCCACTTTAGAATGTTTGTAACTTATGATGACATGACCTCAATATATGCTAACCCGCCGGACCCGAGTAGGTAAATATCAAAGAATGTGAAGCTACGTTTCAAAATGCAAAAAAGAAACATATCATAACTTGCGATCTTTAAAATAAGTAAACAAGACACTCACCAACAGTTTTAGTGACAAGCTTAGTTCCGCTGTCATATTCAGATCCTATAATCTCAACTTCGACAAAGGGACTCGCCGTACCTCGCCCCGACTTGCTCAGGTGCCGGGCCGCGATAACACGCAGCATTACCGTCATAGGAGTCACCTTCTTCGCAATACTCCTCTTATCACTCGGATTATAACCCTCCTCAAACATGAACTGAGGCTTTAACACAAACCCACACCCGCCGTTTTCTTTAAACTTCCCCGTATTCAATTGCATCGGTTTATCCTGCGTCTGATAATTCAGAGCGACCATCTGAGATCCGCAATTCCAGAATTGTACAGGGCTGTAATTTGACGAGTCGATTCTTTGGCCTTTAGGGTAGATTCTGCTGAGTTGTACCGTGTGGTATTTGAGGAAGAAGTTGTCCTGCTGGCACATTAGGCGTTCCGCTTTTGTTTCTGGGAAGGATGACATCTCGTGGTATATGAAGCCTTTGGATCGGAGGCGTTCTTGGTTGAAGGTGACGGAGCGGCAGTAGACTATGAGGTCTGACATTTCCTTGGCTATGCGCCAGGTGCGCTCCATTTTGCGGTTTTGGAGGGAGCGAGCGCTGGCGCTGTGGGCGGCTTCTTTGATGGCTGAGAGCCATTCGAGAGCTACTTCGTTGTTGGGCGCTCGCATCTCGAAAGGGCTGACCATGGCGGGGCTGTGGATGCGGACTAGCCAGCGGGGGGATCCACCTTCTTCCCCTACGAAGAGTTCAACGACCGCTCCGAGGACGTCCACAACACCCTTCTGCCAGGAACCCAGTGCGCTGGTGTCGGTATCCAGGCAGCTCTGAGGAAATAATGTTATATGTAGAGTTTGGACTTTTAGCGGCACCCTACAGTCTACAGTAATATTATAAAGAGGAAAGATTTGTATTTTTGTATGTTTATAACGAATAAACTAAAAAACGACTGGACCGATTTAAAAAAATCTTTCACTATTACAATGCTACATTGTCCCTGAGTAACATAGGCTACTTTTTATCCCAGAAAAACGAACGGTTCCCGTGGGATGACAAAAATACGAATTCTAGGCAGACGAAGACGCTGGCAGGAGCTAGTTCTAAATAAACTTCCATGTAATAGCTATGTGCCCGCGTTAAGAAAATCTACAAATTTAACCTCAATCCATTCTATACCTATTGGAATTTAATGTATAGATACAAGCAAATAGAATAATACACTGGTCATTACAATGGCACCCTTTAACCACAACACGTGCTCCCAGTAGTCTTATTTTCTCATACGGAAAGTATCTGGAATTGCAACACAATGCCAGTCATGGCATGACGATCGAATGTGGATAAAATTAATTATGTTAATAAATGCATTAATAAACACGATGGAAAAGGTTTTTTTTGTGACTAACACCTTTTTTAAGGTTTCGTTCGCAAAATAGGAACCCTTCAGAGGCGGCGTGAAGGTTGACTTCCATGGGCAGCCGCCGATGTGACAGACACGGACGGCTGACGTGCGTCTCGCTACGGTAATAAACACTATGAAACCGTATGGCGCCGCGTCCGTGGTTAGCAACCGAGAAGCTGAGCGGCTGAGCGGCTAGCCACGGAAGCGGTGCCATGAGTTTTATAATTTACTAGCGACCCGCCCGCGGCTTCGCCCGCGTGGAATGTGGAATGTATTATACATATAAACCTTCCTTAAGAATCACTCTATCTATTAAAAAAAACCGCATCAAAATCCGTTGCGTAGTTTTAAAGATTTAAGCATACATAGGGACAGACAGCGCCAGCGACTTTGTTTTATACTATGTAGTGATTATATCTATTTACGCCACCAGGGGTTCTCGCGAAATATAACTAGACCAAATAAAACTTAGGTCCTGCCTCGCCACTGCCCTTATAGTTTCACTATGTCCGTCTCTGAGTCGCACTCACTTTTTACTCCTCACTAAAAGCAATAAAAAATAAAGTAAAATGAAAAGTCCACACCTACAGCGTGAAAATACTTTTTTATTTTACGTCTGAGGTTGGATAGCTCCTAACAAAGCACGATGTCGGTACACGTTCTCAATCCAATTAGTCTCGCTGCAGTGAAGGGAGTATAAATTGGGGAAAAATTCAATGTCTATCACACTCGCCCGTGCAGTGCTATTCCTTAATGCTATTAATATGCTACATTGTTTGTGCACTATACTGGAGCAGAGCCCTTGTATCGCGTGTTTTTATTTTGCACGGTTTTGTTTCGCTAAAAGGTCCCCTCCCTTTCTATTTTGTGAATCTAGACTACTTTATTAGCAGTAGGTACCTGATAATAAGAGCATCATTTCTCGTGTGTAAAGGATCAAGGAATACGAGAAATATCGTCCTATTGTTACTAAAAGTAGTATTGCTTAGTAGTTGTAAAGTTTATGGAGAGACGATCAAAAACCTGTTTTATATTTTGAATTGATTTATCACTAAGTATTCATGGACGTTAACGTCTTAGTGGTAAAACAGTATCTTGGTTGACTACAAGAACAGGAAAGAGAAAAAGGCATGGGGGTAATATAAAAATGCAAACCAACAACCAACTTCTTTATTTTACGAAGACATCGTGAAAACAATATATCTAAACAATATGTTTTTTAAACAGCAGCTACCTATATGTTTTTGTTTTAAGGTAAATTTTATTTTACTAACTTAGTTCTTCCATTTTCTTCCTATGTTAAAGTACTTCCACCACCCTATATCTATAGATCTACACATATCGAGGATATTGCTCTTGCGACTCCACTCTGACGAGCCAATAAAGGCAAGCCAGATGTGTGTGTCATTGTACACCGCAGCCGGCCGGTGAAGGCAAGCGTGAAGTGAGGAGCAGGACCTACCCTTGGGAGCGCTCAGGTCCGTGGTGTCGCCACTCATCAACCGCTCAGCCTTGCCATAGCCTCGTACAACCCAAAAAAGCTTCTATAATTTCTTTTGTAACGAGGGCCTCCATTCAACTCGGTAAAACAATATTGGTTATGTTATGAGCAGGGATCGGAAATTCGGATCGATATTTACCTAAAGTTGGCAAAATCCCAGAAAAAGATAGGCAAACATGGCGCCGGCTTCTTAAAAATATTATTTTAATAATATAAGTTCCGGGATTCTGGGATTCTACAAAATGTTAATATAACATCATCATGTTGTTTTAAAAATGTAGGATAAAACATTTATTTTTGCTCCTATAAATTCGTTAGGTTAATGAGTTACAGGTAAATTAAATAACATTTGGTAAATCTATACATGAAAAATAACTTCAAACAGTTAATATAAATAATTGATTAAGAATTAATGCCGGTGCAATTTATTTATTTTGAAATGCCAGAAATTTTAGTAATGAATTCTATGATTGAGTCCGCCTCCATACAACTGAACAACAAAGCCGGTGCGAAAGTATAGGTAAATATCGATCCGAATTTCCGATCCCTGGTTATGAGTCATAACTTGTGACATGCTATCATATATTTTTCATCACACTTGCACGTAAACAGTATCTAAACATACAGGTTAACTTGGCCGCAATGCCCCATATAAAACCCTCGACCTTTCTTTTGACCATGAAACCCAAGGTCGGTAAGTATTTTTTTTTTTATTTATAGCACAGCACACAGGTCATGCAAGTTCAAGCAAAGAGTTTACACGCAATTGAAAAATTGTCTTAAAATGTTATTTAAACAGGAATTTCATTGCAATCTCGCTACATGTTACTTAAATACTCAATTAATGTTCTTAATAATCGTTTTTAATAGTTTTCTGTATCAAAACGTCGTTTTTTTTACACTCCTTCAGGGCTGTATGTATACCTACTTAAGTATTTGCCCTTAACGTTTCTGAACGAAACATTTGTATAATCTGTGGAGACCGCCCGCCATCCGCTTATCTTATCTTATCTTGTATATGGGGTCCTTGCGGATACACTTCGACCCTATGGGATCTTTTGTGTAATTACCCCTCTTTTAGCGCTTAATCCAATGCAGCCTCCACCCCTTCCAGAAACCGGATAGTGGAGTGCAATGGCAAGGCTTTGAAATCGCTTGGTTCCGGGTAGCCACAACCGAGGATTTTCATTCTTACTCCGGCGAGGGCATCACATTCGCACACTAAGTGTTTCACTGTTTCCGCCTCTTCGCCGCACATTCTACAATCTGTATTGTCATAAAGGCCCATCTTTGCTAGGAGATGTTTGACCCCAAAGTGCCCGGTGAACACTCCGACAATATATCGGAGTTGTCTTCTGCTGAGTTTCCAAAGTTTTTTGGTCCAGCTCTGATCAACTCTTTCTATGAAGAGCTTCGCATGCCCTAAGCCTACAGTATTTTTCCACTCTTTTTGGTGGTTTACTAGGGTGTTATTGTTCAGGGCTGCTTTTATGGTGCCCGGTGACGGTGCCACAAATGGTTCAGGTCCGACGTATGCGCCCTTGGACCCTTCCCTTGCCAGCTCGTCCGCGGCCTCATTTCCGGGATAGCCTTCGTGTCCTGGAATCCACATCAGTTTCACTTTGTTCTTCCTACCAAGCCTGTTTAAGGCCTGGATGCCATTGTAGACTAGTTTCGAGTCTACTTTAGGCGCTGTCAGCGCCTTAAGTGCCGCTTGGCTGTCACTTAGAATATAGATAGTTCTACCCTGCGGAGTCCTACTTATATTCTCTTGCGTACAGGCAATTATCGCATATAGCTCCGCTTGGAAGACCGTTGCGTAGTTGCCCATACTTATGCTGCTGTTATAGTCCTTGGCGTGAATACCCGCCCCCGTACCGGAGCACATTTTTGAGCCATCCGTATACCATATCGCGTCGTCATCCTCTAATAGGTGCAACCCATCCATCCATTCATCCCTTGTCGGAATGTGGACATTGAAGTTCCTTCGGAATACATACTTAGGCTGCATTTTGTCGCAACCCATCGTCAGTATTCTGTCTAGAGAACCATTGTGTGCCATTTTGGTGTGTCTGGTTCTAAGCGCTGCATCGTTGCATAGGCCCGTCTCTTTCAACCTCTGCAGCGACTTGCACGCCTCAGACTGTATGGCGATATGCAGTGGTGGTAGGTTTAGTAGAACCTCCATTGCCGCCGTTGGCGTCGTTCTGAACGCCCCTGTTATAGCCATGCAGGCCACCCTCTGCACCTTGGTCAGAGAGTCTCTGCATGTTTTTAAAATTGTTCTTGGCCACCAGGCCAAGCAGCCGTACATGATTATGGGCCTTACCATCATGGTATAGATCCACTTCAGTACTTTAGGGTTAAGGCCCCATGTCTTACCATATGCTGATCTGCACATTCCGAACACTCTCAACGCTTTTGTTATAGCGTTGTCCACGTGCTTCTTCCAAGTGAGCTCTTTATCTAGTATTATGCCTAGATATTTTACCTCACTTGACAATTCTAGTACCTTACCAAACAGCTTGAGGTGTTTAATGTGTTTGAGGTCTCTTTTCTTAGTAAATGGAATTACTACAGTTTTGCTGGGATTGATGGATAGTTGATGACTAATACACCATCTTTCCACCTTTTCCAGAGCATTTCCCATGATTTCTTGGGTTGATAGATGGCCCAACTAGATGGTTTCCCTCGGTTTGCACCGTGTCTATAACGTACATTTTGCATGCCTGGGCAAATTATAAAACATGTACAGGGTTGGGCAGATTAAGTGTCCTAGTTGTGTATGGCTTTTTTACTTAAATATAACTAAACTTCTTATTCACTTCGTTTTTTTTTTTGTTGACAAATTAACCTTCTTTATGATTTCTACACGTCAGCTTGATATATTTTGTTTTTATATTGTTTTCAACAATGGACGCGAAACGCCAGCTCGTGTGCGATTTGTACCAGAAAAAATACCGACCGTGTGAGATATTGAAGACGCTGAAACATTTAAATATCAATATAAGGTTTATATCGCGGACCTTCAAGCGATTCAAAGAAACTGGATCTTCACAAATCAGGCCCAAACCTGGGAGAAAGCCATCTGTTCGCACCAAAAACATCATTAAAAATATTCGTGAGCGTATTAGACGAAATCCAGCTCGAAGTGCAAGCAAACTTGCTAAAGATATGAAAATATCCCGTCGAACAATGTGTGTAATTTAAAATATGATCTTCGGCTAAAGGCCTACAAAAAACAAAAAAAACATGGCTTAACAGATGCCCAGAAAAAAGCTAGAGTGAAAAAAATTTGGGAATTGCTAGCTTGGCACGACGGCGATGATATTATTTTTTCCGATGAAAAGATGTTCCAGTTACAAGACAGTCACAACCAACAAAACGATCGTGTCTATGGTGCTTCATTGAAGGATATTCCTGTGGACAAATTAGCCGTACAACGGTTCCAGAGTGCATCAGCTATCATGGTATGGGGTGCGATATCGCCTAGAGGCAAGTTACCGCTGCTGTTTATTGATCGAGGTGTCAAAATTAACCAAGACTATTACATCCAGAACGTGTTTCAGGGTCATTTGCTAGAAAATGCTCAAAAATTATATGGAAACGACTATTACTGCTTCCAACAAGATAGTGCCTCATCTCACAAAGCTAAACGCACTCAAGACTGGTGTAGAACAAATTTGTCAGATTTTATACCTTGGCAAGAATGGCCTGCATCATCGCCGGATTTGAATGCTTTGGACTTTTCGATATGGGGTTACATGCTGAGCAAGATTGGGAGCACACAGGGCATGAATCTAAACTCATTCAAGCATCGATTAGTCAAGATATGGGATGAAATACCAGACGAGGTAGTGCGTGCCGCGTGCAATGCATTCTATGGAAGAATGCGTCAAGTTATTAAAGCTGATGGCGAGCGATTTGAACTTATGAATTAGTTTTTTTAAGTATAGAGTACGCTAAAAATAAAAACGTGATAAATTAAAAAAAAAAACTGTTGTTTTAATTTTATGGCTCTTTTTAACTAGGACACTTAATCTGCCAAACCCTGTATAAAATTATTATGGGTAGTAATATATTTAGAAGGTACATAGGCTGCGGGCCTGTTATTGTTACTTTTATGGTCGTGATAAACCATTTTTATCACGAGTTCGTTGACAAGTTATCGCTATCGACGTCGCTGAACATAACCCATAGGTTACAAAAATCTCATTTAGTACCAGCCCTAATCAATAGACCAGCTAATTATACATAAGTACAGTCAACAGCATAAATAAGTGATCATTTATGTACCTTGTCGCTTTCAATCGTTTCACTATTTTGTATAACATTTCAAACATAACGTTAAAGTGACAAGGTACATAAATGATCACTTATTTATGCTGTTGACTGTACGAGACTTTTTCGTCATAATACTTAAGTAAAATGTTGGCATTGTGTGTTAGAAAAACATTTATTTTCCGAGTAGTGGCGGCTCTTAAATTTCACTTATGATAACTTTTACTTACTTACTCTGTAACCCTCTGGATGGCTCCAGATGGCGGTGGTCGCCAAAGGGTTCGTGGCCGTCATGAGAAATCCCTGCTTCTCAGTGCGGGATCTTCCGTGCCAGTTCCAAATACATCCCGACCGCGTTGTCGGCCCACTGGGACAACCTATTTGGGCTCGGCGAATGTATGCACGCATATCCCATAATTTAATTTTAATTTCAATATATCCATACGTCCATACTATCCATATATTATTGATGTGGAAGTAGCTCTGTATATTTGTTATTATTTTACGGATAAACGGCTGAAGTGATTTCAACTATTTTTGGTACTATTTGTCACATTATGTTTTTATAATATCTAAGGTTTCATCATCTTAACACATAGGAACTACATAGGAATAAAACCGGTAAAAGGCGAGTCGGGCTCGCGCAACGAGGGTTCCGTGCGGCCGCACAGTAGGTATTATTACATTGCCATTTGAATTCGAATCGAATTAGGGCAAGCCCAAATCACAGCTGTATTTATTATACTTGTTGTTTTTCTTCACGGTTTGTGCTATAATCATACCAAATTTTACAATAACAATATCGCACTGCTAGATTTAGACAGTATCAACTCAAAATAATTATTAATTTTGTTTCAAGCTTATGGACGTTGTATTAAAGTTGATTTTAAAATACAGTTGTATTTTGAGTTACTACACTTTTGATCTGGCAGTGCGATATGTTGTAGTATATGTTAAAAAAAAACAATATGTTGAAAAAAATATCTTTGTACTGGGACCCCCATTTAATATTTGTTAGTAAATCCGCCGTAATAATACATATTCTGAAAAAAATCGAACAGCTATCTATTACGGTTCAAAAGATACAGCTGTTAGGACGGACCAACAGACGGACAGCGGATGCATATTAATAGGGCCCTATCGGGCTCCCTTCGGGCACGGAACCCTAAAAAGCAATGGTTCTGTTTCAATTGTTATTTTGAATCCCTAAAATCAAGGATAAATTACGTGGTTTTACTGGTTTCAACGCATGGAAAATGGCATAAAATATAAAGGCGAATAATTTTAAACAATAATAACACATTTATTCAATTTAAATGCATATATTTTATATTCCCCAATCTTTCAGTTTGAACCTCGTAGCTAGGAGTAGTAGCCTGTAGGATACATTTAAGACCGAAAAATTTAATAATTTCCAAGAAAATAGCAATAGCCGACTTCTACGCGGACGGAGTCGATGGCAACAGAATAATGACAGTCATTAGTGTCATTACTTACTACCTTTCTATTTCATACTGAGCTCCATTTCAAAACACGTCTGCAATGACAGTTTACAACTAAGCATCATCTCTCTCAATATCGTTACTCCGGCGTAGTATAGACTTATTTAGTTCGGCTACGCCGCGCGACCGTAACGCTTTCGTAGCAGCCGCGTAGCACAACTGACTCATTGCTACGCGGTCGCGTGCATAGACGGATATTAAATTTATTTATAAAGAGTAGTGCAGCGAGTCACGGCGGCTCGCCAAGAACCAAAGGCTGCCATACCCTTATGGCTCGCAGATTTCTTTAGGTGACGTCCGATAATGACTGGTCAACCAACAAGTCCAATTTTTTGTCGGATTGCCGGCTACTAAGAGCTGACGCGAGTGTATTTTTCCCCAATATGCTCAGAAATATTCGCCTTACTTTACAAAACCGGCAAAACGCGTAACAAGCACGTATTTATTTAGGGTTCCGAGCCACACACGATCCAATAAGATAACGTCAACCGCTAGAGCTATAGAGATGGTATGAATTTTCAGTTCAAAATGTTATTGACATCTCAAACACTTGTTCATGTAGCTCAAAACAATGTAAGAAATTACCCAATAGACCGGCATCGTTCGACAAAGGTACCATGTAGGCAGATGGAAGTTCACCATGGTCGGCCGAATGTTTCAGATCCGATGATTTGGTCTTAGTGTACGCGTACCGTTGCACTGTGGTCCCGTAGAAGGCCATAAGTCCAGATTGTTGGTATAGCCCAGCTATTATTTATCTATGCCTAATTACTCACTAGTAGCCATACCAGCCATATAGCCATCCATAAACTATAAATTATTTGCAAATTATTTGAAATAATCATTACGTTTCGGACCTTCAAAGTGAACGCATCTGCCACTCGTAATTAGCGTTATCAGGAAGTCATTAAAGTGAAAGTTTGTTTACGACATATATCTCGGGATCATTTGTGTATTAATCTTTTACACCATTTTATGGAAGTTGTTGACAAAGGTATGTATTATCATTATCTGTACTATTTCGTGCCATTTTTTTATAATAATATTAAATTATTTGAGGTCTACGTGACCCTTAATTGCAAACAAACTATTTGTGTACTATGTACGTTCACGTAAGGTTTTAACTATGTTGCTAAAATAATCTAAAGATGACTCTATATCTAGTAGAATGCTCATAAAGGCTAATTTATTATTATATATTTTCTACTGGCCGGTTTTTGCCGGACCCTTGGCCAGAAGCCTTCTACGGAACTCGTAACAGTGCTACGAGATTGCTCCCCCGTAAAGAACTATCAACAACCCTTCTTAATATATGCCCTTTTCATTTCAGGTACTTTTATTCTTTACAAAATTGCAAGAATGCATATATTTGAGATGTAGCACCTTGCTCGTGGTTCGCAAACTGAGTAATCAAGCCACGTACTTAAGTTACTTCTACAAAATATTTCGCCGGACTTTATACACTTATCATATCGATTAAAAGTTAAAAATTGGCAAGTGCGATCAACTGAAGAGAAAGAACTCGTAGCTAAAAAAAAGCAGACACTTCAACGTGAACTTAAGACAAAGTTAGGATCGATCGTTGACAAACCACGTAGTGGCGGAACTTGTACATCAAACGACGGTAACACGGCACGTAGGTTTTTTATTAATTCCGCTCTTGCAGCTGAAATTACTGGCATCAAAAAGGATCTCATTGATAGGTGTGGCACAATTTTGAACTGTTTAAACTATGGTTATAAAATAAATTCAGATAGGTTTAAGATTTATGCTATAGATACGGCTCGGCAGCTTGTTCATGAATATCCGTGGTATAATTTACCGGCTTCTGTACATAAAGTCCTTATTCATAGGTCTCAAGTTTTCGACCATGTATTTTTATCCATAGGACAGCTTTCAGAAGAAACTGCCGAGGCTACAAATAAAAATATAAAATAATTCAGACTAAATAACACGAGGAAGATGTCACGCGTCAAGTTACAAGTCAAGAAGTAGCTTACTTAGAAAGAAAAAAACTGTTTTTTCCAACTCTGTTCTTAGTCTTTTAGATGTTTAGAGTAAATTCAACAGTAATTATTAATTGTAACATAGTTTAATTTAAGTATTTTTAAGATGACAACTCATAACGTGCAATTTTTTATGTTCCATTAATAGCACGGTTACGAAGCAACTTTATTACTATAATTTTGTAGAAAACGTATACTGTTTTAATATTGTAAATAATGAACATGTATTCAATTTTGTTTTTTTGATATATATTTTTATTAATATTCATTATTTGTATTTTTATAAAGGATTGAAATAGAGAGAATTTTGCTATAATTTGAATTATTTTGTTTTATTTATTTTGGTGAAATAAATAAATTCAATTCATATCATTTTCGGTTTTTTATTAGACCAAATAATAATACGTTATTTATAAAATTATATAATATATAATATACTTATACTTTTGGAGATATCGAATTTTGACACTTTCTCCATACAAGCTGAACCCCTGTGCGTTGGGACGACACAACTGACAACATTATTATTCCGTGCCTCAGGCGCAGAATTCACAGAACCTACTAACTGACAGTTTGCTGTCCAAATAAACTGATGTACTCGTATTACTAACTATGGCGTTAATTAAATAAAAACAAAAAACCCGACTGCAGTATAAAAAACACACTGTAAAGCGAGAAACAAGCTATATAATCGATAGGTAAATACTTATAATGTACCATGCAATGATTTTTTTTTTGATACCTCGTTAACAAGTAATGCAATTTATACCAATATACATACAACTTGAATAGTGGAAAAGGTTTTCCAGGCGGGGACAAGCTATTAATCCAAATGTTTTTTGTTTCAAGAAAATACTTAAGTACATTTTATAATTTATTGCTTGTCCCCGCCTGCAATACCTTTTCCACTATTCAAGTTGTATGTATATTGGTATAAATTGCATTACTTGTTAACGAGGTATCAAACAAAAAATCATTGCATGGTACATTATAAGTATTTACCTATCGATTATATAGCTTGTTTCTCGCTTTACAGTGTGTTTTTTATACTGCAGTCGGGTTTTTTGTTTTTATTTAAATAATTTAGTTTATTTCACATTTTTTAGTTTTTATTAATAAAATAGTGGTTTTATTAATATAACCAAACGTTAAATGAGCTCTGGAGCTCGATTTTTTAATGTCACGAAGCTATAAGTAACAAATTACAAGCGGAACTCTCCTTTTAGCAAAAGAAGCATCGTACATTCAAAAATCGATCCCCAGTAGTAACGTAAGATTAGTTAATTTGGTTAGATGGAGGCCGATCGAACAGATTGTAGATACCTACTTAGGCCGAGAAATTGAAGTAGGTATAAATCAACTAAACTTCTCTTAATCTCTAACAATTTAGTTCCTCAACGGTCAGTACGTCATACGTGTACCTGGGTACTAGACTAAGCACCTACATTGAGGTTACCTATTCCGTGTATCTTTACTTAAATAAACTGTCCATGCGTAGGCAGGATGGCGCATTAGGTAGGTATTAGCCAGCAATTTATACTATAACATCAATGTGCATTAATCAAGTATGTAGTAGGTATTCGTGAATTATTAATTATTACATTACTTTCTTAATGGTTTATATTGTAGGCGTTTACAGCTCAACAAGAAATATTTATTACTTAACAATTAACGTCCTTTTTGATTTCCCTGTCTAAATGGTAGCATCAAAGTATTATAATGTATATATATTTGGAATGGGCTATTTACTAGCTTTCATTTGAGACCCATATTGCTATAATAAACAATTTTTTTTTTTTTAAAACCCCCTCTTTGTTTTTGCAGACGCCATTTTGAAATATTATATACCCTATGTCACTTCGGCAATTAAGACGAATCGAATGACACCTAGTATGTTAAAATCGGTCAAGCCGTTTAGGCTGCAGAGCGTGCCCAGAAATAGATATACATACATACATACATACATACATACATACATACATACATACATACATACATACATACATACATACATACATACATACATACATACATACATACATACATACATACGCTCGAAAAACATAACCCTCCTTCTGACGCAGTCGGGTAAAAAAGTGAGGTTATCTTCCCAATGATAGGTGCCTCAAATTTACGAACGAACTATATGTGGAATACTTTTACGATTTCTACTGTGAGTGATCCATCCGTCGCGGGTATGTCCATTAATGGGTATTGAACAAAGATGGACCGCCAATTTTCGGGTAGGCTAACGCTAGACTAAGTTAAGTGACGACGAGGTCGAAGGTTGTACACGCTTACCCAGAAAATGCATATTCACTCTTGCCTTGAAAACACCAAGGTTATATGATTCCGGGAATACAGACGCAGGGAGAGCGTTCCACTCCCTAGCAGTGCGAATATGAAACGACGCAGCAAACCGCTGCGTGCGAACCATTGGGTATTCTACTAAATGTGGATGAAAGCCCTTCCGGTGTCGAGAAGACCGATGTGAGAAAGTGGAGAGGGATGAGGTCATGCAGTTCCTGGGCACACTCTCCATAATACACCTTGTTGATTGTGTAATGTATAAGTGGGTAGATTAGACTTTCTGAATTGTAAGGTAGTTTCGTAAGGTCGCTTGTCTTTCATTAAATCGTAATACTGTACGGACGTGTTTCCTTGTGCTCCTTCTATATGAATCCCAGCTGGTCTTCCAAGGACATATTCTTCAGTGGCAACGAACAGATTTCACGCGTGTGTGTGCGTTTAGTTAAAAATAATAATAATTAAAAAGAATAATTATGTCGATTGGAAAGTTGGGACTATTTGACCTTGCAAAGGACAATTGGGAAATGTATATAGACCGCTTAGAACAATATTTCGTGGCTAACTCAGTGAAAAGTGAACTGAAAGTGGCGACGTTAATCACGGTGATCGGTAGCGAAGCGTACGAGCTGATGGTAAGCCTGTGCACGCCCGCCAAGCCCGCCACCAAGACCTACACGGAGCTAGTGACACTTATGCAAGGACATTTAATTCCGAAACCAAGTGTGTTAGCCGAACGTTTTAAATTTAGAAAGCGGGTTCAACACAGTAAAGAGAGTATTGCAAGTTACGTAACGGACCTAAAAAAACTAAGCAAGGACTGCAGTTTCACAGGAGACAGTTTAAAGGAAAACTTGAGAGACCAATTCGTGTGCGGGTTAGTGAATGATGACATTAGACAGAAATTATTTACAGAGGACGACACGATCACGTTTGACAGGGCGTATAAACTCGCGGTGGCCATGGAAGCAGCGGAGACGAATGCGGCGCTGGTGGATGACTGTGCGCGGAATCGAACCAGTGACAGTGTCGCGGCGAGCGCGGCGACGGCGCTGCATCAGCTGAGAGCGGCGGGTCGGCCGCGCGCGGCGGGAGATAACGGCCGGGCGGCGGGCGGCCCAAGTGACATGAGCGGAGCGGGGAGCGGAAAAGTTAGAGGTCCGGGCAGGAATTACAACTCCGGTTATAAGGCAGAATGTAAAGTATGTGGCAGCAAACACGATGAAAAATCATGCAAATATAAAATATATGTATGCAGGATTTGTAATAAGGAAGGGCACCTAAAAAAAATGTGTCCGAAGGTGCGAGGCGGTTCAACACTGTACAACATGACAGAAGAAAAGGTAGTAATCATGGAGGACGCAGAAAGTAGTGGAAGCGACGAGGTAAACAACTTTTCATTAAGAACTAATAAGTCGATTTTGTTTGCACCATACACCATAGATATTTGTATAGAGGGTTCAATATTGAGTATGGAGGTAGACACAGGTAGTGCGATTTCTTGCATCAGCCAAGAATGTTATAAAAACTTGTTTACGCATTGTAAGTTGCAAGATAGTAATTTAATGTTGCGATACTACACGGGAGAAAAGGTTAAACCCATAGGGAAAATAACGCCGAAAGTACAATATAAGCAGATCTGTAAAACTTTGGACTTGTACATAATTCAATATGGGAAAACTAGCCTTTTAGGTAGGAACTGGATTAACGAATTGGAAGTTGATTTGCAATTTTTTACTTTTAAAATAGATAATGTACATGATAGTGTTTTTAGCGAAAAACAATTCAGTTCCAGATACTGTGATGTGTTCGCGGAGGGCTTGGGCCGGTTTACCGGTGGCACGGTAGGGTTCCAGCTTCGGGCGGGCGCGCGGCCCGTGTTCCTGCGCGCGCGCCCGCTGGCGTACGCACTGCGCGAGCCGGTGGAGCGCGCGCTGGACCAGCTGGTGCGCGACGGACTTTAAGTTAACGTTGAATAAATGTCTAGAGGTGGACCACTATCCCTTACCGAAAGTTGAGGACTTGCTTACTAAGTTGCATGGAGGGGATACATTTACTAAATTAAATTTATCGCAGGCGTACGCGCAATTTGAACTCGACGACTCTAAGAGGTACACGGTGATCAATACTCATAAAGGTCTTTTCATGTATAATAGGCTTGTTTATGGGCTAGCGTCAAGTCCCGGAATCTTCCAAAGGAAGTTAGAACAACTTTTTGCGGATATGCCACGAGTAGGTGTATTTTTAGACGACTTGATTATTACAGGAACGGATGACAAGTCACATATGGAAGCATTGCATGAAGTGTTTGAGAGATTAAAAAAATATGGCCTGCGAATAAAGAAAGATAAGTGCACATTTTTTGCAGACTCAGTGACGTACTTGGGGTTTACAATTAGTAAACAGTGGGTTCACACGTGTCCCGATAAGATTGAAGCGATTAAGAATGTAGCAGCACCGATAAATGTATCAGAGTTACGGTCATTGTTGGGAATGGTTATGTACTACGCGAAGTTTGTGCCGAACATAAGCACTATATTATCCCCTTTGTACAATTTGTTACGAAAAGAAGTGAAGTATGAATGGAGTGACGAATGTATGCGAGCTTTAAACAAGATTAAGCATATGCTGAGTTCCAGCGAGATATTAGCGCACTACTCGCCAGAGCTACCGCTTGTGCTGACGACGGACGCCAGCAGCGTCGGCGTGGGCGCCGTGATCTCACACCTCGCACACGGGGCGGGCGGGGCGGCCAGGGCGGGCGACGGCGGAGAACGGCCAATTGCGTACGCATCTCGAGTCCTTAACTCGGCAGAGAAGTCGTATTCCCAAATAGAACGCGAGGCACTGTCGATTTATTACGGAGTACGTAAATTTCACCAATACTTGTATGGAAGAAAATTCATTTTAAGAACGGACCACAAACCATTGGTGACTATTTTTGGGGATAAGACGGGCATACCCGTGATGGCAGCGAGTAGGATGCAAAGGTGGGCCGTTATTCTAGCTGGCTACGATTACAGGATCGAGTATGTGCGAAGTGAAAAGAATGCCGCCGATGCCTTATCACGCTTACCAGTGGGGAAGGAAAAAAGTCAACGTAAGGAATTAACCTATCTTAACTTCACTCAACAATTTCTCCCAATTACGAGGAAAGTGGTGCAGGAAAACGTTAGTAAAGATGAAGTGCTAAGGAAAGTTTATTTATTTTTGCAGTCCGGATGGCCGGAAGGTTGTAAACAGGAAGAATTGAAACCGTATTATTTGCGGCGAAATGAACTTTACATAGACATGGGCTGCGTTGTTTGGGGCTACCGTATGGTAATACCGACAATTTTAAGGGACAGTATACTGAAAGAATTACACGTGGGTCATTTAGGAATTGTAAAAATGAAAGGTCTAGCGCGAAGCGTGATATGGTGGCCGGGCATAGATGGTGATATTGAAGACTTATGTAAGCAGTGCGCGACGTGCGCGCTAGAGGGAGCCGCACCGCCGCGCGCACCGCCGCAGCCGTGGCCATACATTCCGGAGCCATGGTCGCGGTTACATATTGATTTTTTAGGCCCGTTTCACGGTGAAACATTCTTAGTGATTGTAGATTCGACCACAAAATGGTTAGAAGTTTTTAAAATGCATAAGACTACAGCAAGATCGGTTATAAGGGTGCTCAGAGAAACCTTTGCTCGATTCGGTCTACCAAAAGAGGTTGTGTCTGATAATGGGCCCCCATTTTCGAGTGCCGAATATGCAAATTTCATGGCTACAAACGGCATTAAGGTAACCCATTCAGCCATTTATCATCCAGCGTCAAATGGCGCTGCCGAGAATGCTGTCAAGCTATGCAAGAGAGCGATGAAAAAGGCCATACGCGATGGTTGCGAAGTGGACGTAGCCCTGCAGGCCTACCTCATGATGTACCGTAATGTTGAGCACAGTACTTCTGGATCGTCTCCTGCTATGCTGCTACAACGTAGACACCTTAGGTCAAGGTTAGATTTGTTGAGGGGTGACAGACAGGTGGAAACTAGGGTACTAGAGGCTCAACGTAAACAAGTATCTAACGCAGGGGGTACATTAAGGAAGTTGAGGGTGGGAGATACCGTATGGGCAAGAGATTACACAGGAGAGAAGTGGCAAGAAGGACTAATTGAGGAACAAGTAGGGTCTCGTAATTATGTAATCGGTAGGGAGAGTGGTTCACGCATAAACAGACATGTTGATCAGGTTAAAAAAAGACGCAGTAGTTACGGCGTGTCCTTGTCTGAACCGGGGGAGCCCATTCCGGGTGGTGAGGAGGCTACGGGGGGTGATTCCGTCAGCGACGCAGTAGAAGCGAGCGGGTCAAGTGTTAACGTGACCGCGGGCTCTCGGGCGTTAGAGCCGATAGCGGAACCCGAGGTAGTAGAGGCAAGCCCTAAGAATCAGGAAGGAGGAACTCAAGCTTCTCCGACTAATTGCCAGTCTGCTACACCTCCGTTTAACCGTCCCAAGCGCAATCGAAAGCCCGTGCAAAGATATGGTTTTGAATTTGATTAAGGTAGATTTAAGTTTCCAATTGTATCAATAATTAAGGGTGGAGGTGTAATGTATAAGTGGGTAGATTAGACTTTCTGAATTGTAAGGTAGTTTCGTAAGGTCGCTTGTCTTTCATTAAATCGTAATACTGTACGGACGTGTTTCCTTGTGCTCCTTCTATATGAATCCCAGCTGGTCTTCCAAGGACATATTCTTCAGATTGTTTATTCAATACCGTAAAACGGGGTAAATAGGAACTAAGGGGTTAATAGGGACACATCCTAAAATAAGGCGTAACTTGTTACAAATAAGAACACGTATTAAATGAAAATAACGTTACCTTGTATTGAAAATAATTTCAGTCTTATAATTAGTAACATATACTTCATTTTAGGTTGTCCTATTCCTATTAACCCCTTAGTTCCTATTTACCCCGTTTTACGGTACATATTTACTGCAAAATACATGATGTAGAAATCATTTGCTGCAAAATAGAAAATGTCTCTCGGTAAATAAAAAAAAATCCAAAAAAATTCAAGACGTTATGATTTTTTTTTACTCATATTTAGCAAAGTTACTAGGATAATTTGCTACTCTCATCTATTTACAACTTCATCATATGCAATATCTTAAAAATTTACCATGTTCTTATTAATACCATATTGGTTTGCTGCTTTGAGTGATATGAACGCTAGATGTCACACATTTATTTACGGAAAAAAACATTTCATAAACCAAAATATCATATGAGCACAGATAACAGAATACAAGTACAGATATCCAATCTCATACAGCAAAAGCGTGCCGTCCTAATGTAGACAATTCGGTAGGCAATTTTAGTCCCGTAGTTACACCAGTAGATGCCGTATCTGAGCCACCACTGGATGCTGGCAGCCTACCTAATAGTTTTAGTAACGTATCACCAGATGGCATTGACTTCAAGAATGAGACGTCAAGAAAATTGTTGACTTAAAATTAATAATTATGTAATGGGTATAATCCTACCGGTGACATTGTGTTAGCGTTTTGTTAATTCATAGGAACATCTACCCTGATTAATGATGTCCAGGACAAATAGGAATGTTTTAATTACATGTTTGGGAAGTTTTTTGCTGACAATAAATAAAAGCAATAGGTAAAAATAACTGGTTTATTAGGTTTAAAGAAATTATTTTCTCATAAGAATTTTACAATTCACTTACAATGAGAATTAAGAATAAGTTAAAAATAGTTTGGTGAGCATATTTAAGCGTGTGTATTTACATAAAAAGGAAATATCGCCTTCAACTTCAACTTTATCCGAATCCAAAGAAACAAAGTTATACACTCGGCCTCAAAAAAATCGCACCTTTTGGTATGTTGACTTCAAGCAGCTATAAACCCTATTTAATCTAAGATAAGGTATGAGTGTGGGGCCTCATTTTAAAGGTTATTGAATCCTTTAATTAATAAAAATGTGATAATGATTACTAAGCTTAAAACAAATCGTTTTTCATGAAAAGAGGAAAAACATTTATTCACGCCAAAATTACACAATCTAAAAACATAACAAAATTAAAAAATACAGTAAAACAAATTCTTAAAACGAAACTTAAAACCTAGGGTTACCTCCCCTAGCCCTAATTACAGCCTCCATGCGATCCTTCATTGACCTCACCAACGTCACGATGCGTTCTTGAGGAATGTCACTCCACTCCTCGACGACGGCGTCCCGAAGCTGTTCAAGGGTGGCAGGGGCAGTATCACGAGACCGCACCCGGCGTTTCAGATCATCCCAAATGTGCTCTATGGGGTTCAGGTCAGGACTTCTCGCTGGCCACTGCATCACGGGGATCCCAACCTGATCCAGATTGTCCCGAACAATCAACGCCGTATGAGAGCGGGCGTTGTCGTGCATGAATGTGAATTCAGGCCTGACAAAACCAGCATACGGGACCACGTGGTCCTCCAGGATCTCTGTGATGTACCGATGACCAGTCAGGGACCCCTGGCCACGTCCACCTCCAGTGCGGGAGACGCACACAAGGTCGGTTTTGCCCGATTTTAAAGTTTATTAACTGTGCTTTCAAATGATACTAATATTGGTAGGGTACAAAAAATAAGTTAAGAGCTTTATTCGCTTGAAGTCAAAATTTCAAAAAGGTGCGATTTTTTTGACGCCGAGTGTAGTTTAAATGTTTGTACACAAACTGTCAGCGCGTTTTGATACTTCAATGGTTAAAGATAGCACGTTGTTCGTTCCGTGTTTGTACTAACATTTTAATACACCGAAACCGCCAAAACAGTATTTTGTATTATTCATTTATATTCGTCAAGACATTATTTTCTCTATTGTTTTTTTTGTTTTTAATATAAAAGAAGTATTTTGAGTATTGATTTTACGCATCAAACAAGAATTTGTACAAACGAAACGCTTGGGGTCTGGGAGTGCATAGTAGCACAGTATATAAATAAACCAGTAAAGAAGCTACGAACAAATGCTCGAAACGACGCACTCACACAGACGCACGCCTCTACGAGACCGCTAAGAGGATTTGGCGGTGCTGTCAGCCGCGTGTGTCGCGTCTAGACGAATGGGCTCCTTCGCATTTTACGTTCGTTCTTGAGAAAGATGCCACAAAAGTATTGCGTGGTATATACGGTTGTTTGAATTCGGCTTCTTCAAACCCGGAACTTTCATTTTTTAAACTCTCTGCTGGTGTTGAAAGGTAAGAATAAATAAAATATTTAAAAAAAAAATGCTTTTTATAATACGATGACGTGTTGCAAAAGTAAAAATATAAAAATCGTTTAATTTCCCAGCGAAAATTCAAGAGAATTCGGGAGATTTTAGTCGAAATAAAACAACTGTATTTTACACTAATTACTTTTTTACAATTTTACATTTACAAACTATTAAATTATTAAACGATATAAAATAATAAACATCTCTGCAATATTTGAACATTGAGTGTTTTTTTTTAAATATTTTTCTCGACCGTGGATAGGTCCTTCTTTGAGTGTCTACCATTGGTGTTGTCGTCTTAAAAATACTGTTTGAATTTGTTACTTTGGTTCGAAATGTATAAATTCGGGAAACGAGGTCGCTAAATCGTGATATCGGGAGGGAAGAGCCGAAATCGGTAGATTTCCCGATGAATCGGGAACTTTTGCAACACGTCTGACATTTTGTTTATTAGGTTATGAAATATGTCAAATAAGCATACTTCCTTCTCTAGAAACCGCCGCCATGTTACACTGTGTTGTTCTACCTATTCCTTCCAAAATCGAAATCTGGGGATCTGTGTGGTCTCTGACAATGATTTCGTTGGCAGCATGAGAAAAAGTAGCCGCCATCTTGAACTCTTTAGTTATTCAACCGATTGCTTCCAAAATCGATATCTGGGGATGTGTATGGTCTCCGACAACTAATCTGTTGGCGGAATGAGAAAAAGTAGCCGCCATCTTGATTTTTTTATTATTCGACAAGCTGCTTCCAAAATCGATATCTGGAGATCTGTGTGGTCCTAACTCTCGAAATTGACACTTGAATTAGCCTGTCGAATAATAAAACGTTCAAGATGGCGGCTACTTTTTCTCATTCTGCCAACAAATTCGTTGTCGGAGACCACGCACATCCCCAGATATCGATTTTGGAAGCAATCGGTTGAATAAATAAATAAATAAATATGGCCTCTACTTTTTCTCAATCTGTCAACAGATTAGTTGTCGGAGACCATACACATCCCCAGATATCGATTTTGGAAGCAATCGGTTGAATAACTAAAGAGTTCAAGATGGCGGCTACTTTTTCCCAATCTGCAACGGATTTGCTGTCGCAGATCACACGTATCGATTTTGCACTAACTAGCTGAGATACAATAAACAAGATTTTTTAACAACCCTTAAACGCTCAATTGGAGCGTAGGTATTTATCTTGAAAAGTAGGCCTAGTTTCTTTACTGGTTTATTTATATACTGTGATAGTAGTTTCGCGATCCGTGATGGCACCATCTAGTGACAGTACCTAATAAGGCGTAGCAAGCTTGAAAGCTTATAAGTTTTTTATGAGTTAGATGGAGTTAATATAAAATTTATTGCATTTATTAAACTTGTAAAATATACCCTACTTTATGTAGAGAAGGATGTTTTTGATGTAATTAAGGTACGTTGAATTTATTAAGGTGCAAAAATCATTCAATTTTCACGATTACTGATTCAAATGTTTCGCTCGATACCTGTGGCGCCATCTATGAGTTTATTAAAGTAATAATTATACGTTGTTCGAGTTGGGAGGCCATGATATGAGTAACCACTGATTGACGTGTCCTTTCTGCTGCAAATAATCTCTACTATGCCCCCTAAAATGAACGTACCAAACAACCAAACACCACAGGGTTAATACCATGGTCTAATAAAACAAGGTCTCCTCTTTCGAAGATACACTTTCGTGATAAAACAGTTAAATTTTGATATACTATTACCCAAAAAACAGTATAGATTACTAGAGAACGCCCCCGACTTTCGTTTTCCGCTACTCTACCCTCTATATTCTCCCGATAGGGGTCGACTACAAAAATCCTAATCAGACAAACCTCGATGTTAATGTTGATCGATCAGTCGAGTAATTTTTTCATCTTCTATATGCGTGTATAGGATAATGACGAATTAATTAATCTGAAAGATTGACGTTGTTCGTCATACTATTTAAACCTCGTTTCGTATTTACGCCAATGATTTTCAAACTGTCACATTAACAGCCTTAAAATATCGTCACTGACGTCATAATGTATATAAGACGATTTATAAAAAAAACGGTGACTGTGTTTCTTGTAGTTTCGGAGATGGCACGGAGGTTTTTTTTTAAGAAAACATTTCATGCCTATTAAGGTTTTAAAAGACCACGAGATTTTAAGGAAGTAATCCATATTGTATACCTATGAAGTATGCCTATATTCTTACCGTTCTAGTATTTTTTTAAATTATCCTTCGCTACCTTCGACGGCCGAATATGATGTACCACCAATCCAACCACGTGACTACTGCTTTTCGGAAGAGGATGCCACGCGAAGTATAATATTGTACCATAGTAAATATACAATTTTTGAGATTCATACAAATAGTTGCCCATATCTAGTTTGGAAATATTATCTTACCCCAATATCTGGGATCCTCGTTTCGATCTCTTGTACGTAGTTGGCCGGGAACCAGTGGTGCCGCTTGCCACCGTAATCGCCCCGCCACCAGCCCACGTCCGGTTTGTCCACGTTAGTGATTATCGCGTGTTTACAAAACGATAACTCGTCGTCCTGACGCGCTCTGTAGTCGTACAGCGCTTTTACGGTTACCTAGAGTAAAAAATGCAGTTTTAGTTGTACGTAGATGTATGTGGAAGCGTTTCTACCTTCGGAGGGTGAGTATAGGTTGGCAGAGCGTGCAAAATGTGTTTTTTTTTTTATTAAGGTAGAGTTTTTCCAGATGTACGTGCCAAGGGTCTCAGGTGGTAGTTTCGCCACTTGATAAAAAGGTAAGGAAGAGTAAGGAATTATACAGTTTCGTCCACGGCGGGGCGACAGACATTAAGGTGCATAGTTACCTTGAACTACAATAAATATAGCTCTTTGACAGCCTAGCTCTGCTGAATGGATAGTCAAAAAAAAACAAAATGGTTTAATCTAACACAATACCATTATTAGTTTTAATAACATTATTGTTTATTTTGTTCAATGTACAGTAATACTACAGTTTAATTTTTAATCGGTGTTACTCTCTCTCTGTCTCTGTATGATCTCTGTCTCTTTATCAGTGTAGGTATATGTTATGCCAGAGAGAGTGTGAAAGCAATAGAGACGAGTAATAGTAATACTCTGGTTTCACTAAAAATTACTTATGAAAGAACATAAATCAAAAACTTTTCTACAATAATTTTCGTACTGTATCCAAACGCCTGTGCCAATTTTGATCATAGTTTCACCTGAAGATAATCTGGTTAGGAGTTGAGAGCAAAGGACAGCTGTATAACTGCTATAGCTTTGTCTCTTTCTCTACTAAACGGAACTGGTTTAGTATTTCATGGTAAACCCCCGGAGCTGAACCAAATGCATGTACTCCCCGCAAGATTATGATGCTCAAACTTGTTTGACTATAGCAATGAACCATTGCCAAAAAGGGACGCCAAATGGTCTTTGTTCATGAGTTTCACCTACTCTTCCTTATTTTAAAGTTACAAATTTACTTTGACTTAAAGTTATTTTGCAAACCTTGTCGTAAACAATATTCCAATGTCAATAAATGGTAAAACATACATGTAATTGAAAGCGCAAAACAAATGCGTCACAAATGAAGGCAAAAAAAACATCGTCAAAGGGTTACTAGCAGAGATTTTTGGAGTTTAATTTATTGAATAGATACATAAATGTGGTTTAAATCTTACAATAAAGACTTTTAGTAAGTACAAATAAACATTTTAACTTGTTCCAAAAGTCAACGGTTTAATTATGACCAGATATTCAGAAGGGCCCAATAAAATATACAATACGTCACAAAAAACTTGTCAATTGATGATTGACAGTTGTAAATGCTTGAACTCTAACCTCGTTGTTAAACGTGCGAGTTATAAAAGATGTGGTGTTTGTAATACATCTACCGAAAGAAGGTAAAGGCATAGCTTGTAAACCCTAACGTACAAATGAAAAAATGAGAGATTATGTTTGACACAAACTTATAATTTATCTCGAATTCTCTAGATATATAAAAACATGTGGTTATGAAAAAATCTCCATCTTTCACTCCCGTATCAAATATCTTGAAAGTAGGCACCCCCGCGCAAATTTACTTACTCGCTCTTCCCTCTATTAATACCCGCTGGGGGACGGTGTTCGAACAATTATTTCGTAGTGCACCCCTAGGGTACCCAAGTAATATACCTTCCAAATTTCCAATGGAACCCTGACCCATCATAGAACTGTGTCACACTGACGTTCTGATGCAAGTCGTAAGAAATATCAAGCAAATCGATATATAATGTCACTGTGACACCGTTCTATGGTGGGTCGGGGTTCCATTGGGCTGATAGTACATATCTTTTAAGTATAATTAGTTTAAAACACATACAAGCTTTGTCTTTCTAAATCAGTAAAACAGTCGCAAGCATAAGACGAGTACAAGATAACAAACAAACAAATGGTCTACGAGCATGCAATACAATCAGAATAATACTGTTCAACGATGTAATACTAGTGATTTCCTATCGATACTATATCGATGTTATATACGTGGTCGATTAATGGCGTAACATAAGTTTGAAATTTAATAGACAGCAGAAACCAAATTACTTAATTAAAATGCGATTTTACTCAAAATGGTAGAAATAAACTATAAAACGCTTTAAAAAAAACTCTTAGATGTTTTACCAAATGTCATGAAATTACCAATTCATCAGGGATTAGGTAATTTTCCTTTTTCTTCTAAATTAGAATTAAGCCAAATTTAAACCGGCATCATTAGAATAAGATGCGTGTTAAGATTTTGTTGCATTCTTGTTGCTTGAGACGGTTATCTTTGTAATATGTATTTTATGCTGTTTAGGAACTTATCGATAACTGAATTGTCTACGTTATCAAGCACTAACAGTACATCGTTCGTGTCGAAAAGTGGCTATAGATTTTAATCCAAGACGGCGCACTTAAGTTGAAGTTGCTCAGTTGGGTTGATGTAGGCGTACAAAAATTTCGTTGGTTCAAAATACTCTAATTATTAGTATTTGTTTGCAATGAAAGCGATAAAATGAAAAAGTGAATGTACTTTTTAATCATAATAATGCAATGATGAGTTGGCAATGTATCTACAATCAAGTGCAAAAATATATATCGATAGAATCCTCTTATAAATATGTTGCGAAGTTTTTATTATACCTGCCGCAAAACAAACTGCCACTGGCTGGTGGACATATATTTGAGGTGTTGCCTTTCCTCATATTTTTACACTTGACTACATGTACTAATCCAGTAGTACATGTTATACGTTAATATGAAAAATTAATGCAATACAATAGATCAACGGACCACAGATTGAATAGTCAGGGGACCTCGACAAGATCTTATCTTATCTTACAGATGGCGTATACTGACGATCTATCGGGTCGGTCGCTTTGTCAATTCCACTAACGTCATACATTTTGTAAGGGCCCCCTGTACGTACAAACAGCATCCCTGTTAGCTGACCACAGTGAGGCTTATTGTAAGGTGACAACATTCATTTTTGAGTTAACTGTATTGTTGACGGCACGGCTAGAACAAGTTGTTTCTTGTTTGTCGCTCAGTGCACTTCTACAAGGCATTGACTAGAGACTAAACAGGCTTATTATACCGGTAAAAATATAGGACAATCACGTCGATCGATGATTTTTGTGTGTGGTGGTACTGGTGGTAGGCGAACACAGACAATATTCAATACCCAACTGACGCACCCACTTCTTAGTACATTCACCAACAAAATTATTAAAGCGCAATGTTGTCTAATATATTTCTGGTTACTGTACACCCAAGTAGCACACTGGGTGGGAAATAGCTCGTATATCATATCTATTTAGATACTTAAGTGAAATATATAGCCATGACTAAGTTCTATATAGGTGGAAAGAACCCTTAGGCAACCAATATAGAACCACGGGGAGAAAAATTGCAGCTTATTTTTGGTTCTATATTGAATCCATAAGGGATCTCACGATTACCTTAAGTGGCAATTAGAACTATGGGTGAAAGTTATGCGCAGTGAACGACGATTATTGAACGAATGAATAATAATATTTCAGTTCGGTCAATGAGTGATAAATGGGACGCCAAAGTTCCTTTGAGTGACGTGGCAACAATTAAGTCGGTAAGTTTTTAAAAGTGAATGTGATCTGCCATTTTAATTTTGGATTTATACATCTGTTTGGTTAAAATTCACGTTCAGGCATTGAAATAAGCACGAAATTCTTGCGAATGCTTTTTTACCGTGAAACTATAGTATGGTTTCTTTGTAAATTTCGATGCGCCTTTGATTAGATCAGGAATATTTAAAAAGAGAGTGTTAAATCATATAAGGAATTGATACTGATAAGAACTAAAACTGTAAAAACCTGACCTAATGATTGTAGGTTACGTACAATGTTAAAGTAACATCGTCACAACTATCAAAAGTCTATGATTATGCGTCAGTGTGATAAAATTCTGTTTAAAATAAATCATTTTCAAGGACTCCAATTTGTAAACATGGCGAAACAAAAAAGATCTTACAGTGTTTATTTTCACTTATTTGTTTTCTATTTGAAACTATCAGGTCTGAAAATCACTTATTTGTATCTTGCGAGTGGCACAGCAGTGAATGCTATGCCCTAGAGCTTTTGTGCTGTGACACTAGCGGCTTTCGTTAAAGCCTAAAACGGCACAGAGTTCGTGCTTCCTATAAATGCTATGGGAAACAGCCGGCCGTGGACGGAGTTCCGTTTTTGGTGTAATTAAAAACACCGGCCGTAATGCCATATCACGAGGGTCTTTGTTTACGTCTCTCGACGTACTGTCCGTGAACGTGTTAACATTGTTTGACAACACTTATAGCTTTAAACACAACTCAAAATTGTATATGACTTCATCTTGTCACTTGTAGTTGCTTAGGAACGTTTTTTGTTTCCACTTTATTACATGGTTGGGTAAAGTCGATTTTGCTACTTAAAGTTGCATGCAGGTTTTAATTTTCACTGAATAAGAAGCAATAGTGCTATATAAGGCCCTAAAGTTACTTATAAGCAACTTTTACATATAAGTGGGAGCATACCCTTATTTGGATCTTTTAATTCCAAATGACTAGTATAATAGAGTAGTATATCACCAATAGTGGCTAAAGAGATAATTTTACGACCCTTCTAGGCCTTAAAGTTGCAATCACTTTAGTTTCCAAAAGGGCCGTAAAATTATCTCTTTAGCCACTATTGGTGATACACTACTCTATTATACTAGTCATTTGGAATTAAAAGTTCCAAATAAGGGTATGTTCCCACTTATAAATAAAAGTGGCTTATAAGTTACTTTAGGGCCTTATATATCACTATTGCTTCTTATTCAGTGACAATTACAACCAACATGCAACTTTAAGTAGCAAAATCGACTTTACCCAACTATAAGTAATAAAGTAGAAACAAAAAACGTTCCTAAGCAACTATAAGTGACAGGATGAACTCGTATACAAGTTTGAGTTGTGTTTAAAGCTATAAGTGTAGTCAAACACTGTTAAACCACTCATTTAGAACATAAAGCTATAAGATAAGCTGCAAAATTCACTAATGTGCTGCTTGGGCAGTCAGCATGCTGCTATTCAATCTTTGGCCATATAATATAACATTCAAACGCTGAAAGTAATCCTACCCACCACCACAGAGTACGATTGACGAAACTGTATACGTTTGGTGTCTAGTAATGATAAGTCTTACCTTTTCTACTTGTTTAACCCACCTTTTTTATAAATATAATCTAAAAGGCGATCTACTAAGAAACTTTTACATACAGACACTAAATTTGCTATTATTATTATGTATTTTTTAAATAATACCCAATTTAAGCGCTCAAACAGTAACTGGCCTTCAGAGATTTTATCCACGATTAATACTATAATAAACTAGCAGCTATAAGTATATCCTTTTTCTCTGCACTTAACGTAGGTAGTATTGTAATGATTTGTATAACCTCAGTGTCATAATATAAGACTATAAGGTACTTTTACTACAATCATAACAATTTTATAATGAACTTCGCTTCGGGTTATGGTACATAAACCTGTACAATTGATTACACATGAAAACCTTCCTCTTTAACCACTCTGTCTATTGATTAAAACCGCATTAAGATTCTCAAGATGGTTGGGCAGGCGGCGGAAAGCTTTGTATGTATGTTGTATGTATTCCGGATAAAAAGTAAAAAATAATATTTTTAAAACCAATGGACTACATTTTGACGGCCAGTTACTGAAAAGGTTTACCTTCGTTATTTATTACTTTTATAAACCATATTGAATTTAAAACTTTTAATAAACTACCGGTTTTCGCGTTAGCAATATGCTGTATTACACTATTAGTATAAGAACGTTTCATCCCATTAAAGCAAAGAGTGCCATGGAGAAGTTATTGGATATTTTAGCGACTCCATTGCATTCTCTAACAAAAATGCCACAAAAATTCCTAAAACCGTATTTAAATACAACTCTACCAAAAACTAAAATCTCACCCAAACCAAAGTCCCGTTCACCTGTCATAAAATCTCAAAGAGCACCTTTGTATCTATAGGAAAAATTTATAATATATAACATTCCGGTTAGTAAAATTGAATATTGTAAAAAAAATTGGTACCTTACGTACCTTGGAGGTGAAGGATGTGGGGTCCATATACCCGGGGGTCCCGTATACCGAATTGTCGTCGGGTTCCTGGAACAAAGAAAAAAATAATTAGTGTTCCTTGAGTTTACGCCACAAAAAATTGAGGCTGGGCATTAAAAAGGCTTATCTGTGTTAAACAGGGTCCTAACAAGGGCCATCAAATGTATAGAGTAATGAGGGACCGACTTCGCACAGGTTGAATAATACATTCCATAACTCTGCCTGTCTGTAACGCTTTCACGTTTAAATCACTGAACCAATTTTGATGAAATTTGGATGGATGAACTTTTTGCGGTAAGACATACGGTACATTTTACCGCGATAAACGACTACTACGCGAATGGAATCGCGGGCAACCGCTAGTTATTTATAATATACATAAGTGTAACTAAAAACAAGCTTGAAAAATCCAGCTGCACGTTATCCTGCTCAACTGCGCATGATATTTTATTGTATATTCAAATTTTTATACAATGCTAGGTTTGTTATCTACACTGTTATAATTAAATTTACACTAAATTATATTATATAGAGGAATGATTGGTATTTTTGCATGTTTGTAACGAATAAATTTAAATACAACTGGACCGATTTTTAAAATCCTTTCATTATTAGTAGGCTTGGGACTTTTGGATGCTCGCTATGGTTCTAGAATCCACGGAGTCGCCATTATGTTAAAATATTTTTTTATAAGTCAAAGTCAAAGTGGATAAGTACATACAACTTGTATGTATATAATTACCAATAATAAAATACTCTATTGCTAGTAAACAAAATAAACTAAAACAAATACTTTAAGTAACAATAACAAAAATGTCTTTTTCAATCTAATATTAGTCGCCACTTCTTAGTGCATCATAATCATCATCTATTACTATTTCATGTTCATCATTAAAATGGTAGTAAGAATGGATCACTATTATTTTTTCTATATTTTGAGGGGTTAAACGAGTTCTGGACCTATCAAAAACTTTTAACATAGTTAACAATAAACACTTTTTTTCCGTCTTTGAAATATACATCACATAAAGAACAAAATAAACAAGACTTTTCTTCAACATTGTTTAATTCCTTATACGGCTCTAACCAGGACTTAATTACGCAAGTAATAAAACTATTAATTTTAAATTTTATCAGAAATTGCTTAAACCGTGTTTAATCAAAACTGTCATATTATTAATCAAGTGTTTTATTAATTGGTAAAATAGATGTCAGTCAGTAGTCTGTCACAACGCAAGTATCAAAGAGGATGCATAATTAAATAAATCGTACCTATATATGCATATCGCGTCACCTGTGACCTGTGACATGTGTGTGTAATAATAATAACTAATAAATTTATGATAAAATTAATTGCAGTCATAATAACGTGGTTATTACCGATCGATATAACAGCGTAAATCTATAACATGTTTTATTCTTACACTTTGACTTTGACTTCGAAAAATAATATTTTAACATAATGGCGACTCCGTGGAATCTAAAACCATAGCGAGCATCCAAAAGTCCCAAGCCTAATTATTAGAATGCTACATTATCCCTGAGTAACATTATCCCGGAAAAATGTACGGTTCCCGCGGGATGGCAAAAATACGAATTCTACGCAGACGAAGTCGCTTGCAGAAGCTATTAAGTAATACGTTAAGGGAGAAAAGAGAGGGGTTGTCGGGTTTCTTGCATCGCTTCTTCTCAGCAGGGTCTCCTATCCAGGTATATATACCTATATCTCCAGGGTAGATAAAAGTACTAAGTAAATTACTGAAAAAAGATTTTTTAAACTTTTGTCTTTTTTATGAAAGACGAAAGAAGTGGTATCTGTCTAGCCCTCTGGGAAATAGACGTGATATATTATTATGTATGTATGTCATTAATATTTATTTTTATGTCAGTTTTGATAATGATTAATGTTAGCTCTAAGGCTAAGGGCCCATGGGGAGAGCCCTGCGCAAAGGACTGCAGCAAAGGCGTTCCATTTCACTAATAGTCATTTGTGAAACAAGAGAGCAAAATTTGTTTTTGCGAGTATTGATTTTGAATCCCAAATAAGCCAAGAATTCAAAGACACGAAATGCTAATTGGTCTCGTGTTGCAAACTTTTCACTTGAGAAGCGGAATACAACAAGGTAACAATTAAACCACATGTTTTTACCCACCAAATATTGACCCAGCACTGACATCGGCAAAAAAAAATACTTTGCCTCACGCTCGCGAAATATTCGAATTTTGATTAAAGTTTTTCGTTCGCAGCAAAATCGAATTTTGGCCATTATCTTCAAAGAGCAAAACCTGCCATTCTGAGGTGCTGAGAAACTTATGTAAAAAAAATATAACAATCGGGATTGTTCATATTTTGAGAGTTACTTCAATTCTAAAACCATTTCGAAGAAGAGGATTTTGAAACCGTTCTGTATTATTAAGTTTTTGAAATATTTATCTATTTCAAATATTTCGACAAAAGTATATTTAACCTTTGTTTGACTTTCGTTTTCGGCTTGAAGCTCTCCTAGGAGTATCTTACGAGTTACGCGAAAACTGCTTGAAATAGTACGTTTTAATACACTATTGCAATCACTTTTTATCATTAGATATCATTTAATTGTTGTAATTTATTAGAAAATGACTACCCAAATTTAAAATAATCATGTCATCCATAAAATATCTACTAAATAAATAAAGATATTAAAACTAAACTAATGGGTCAAATACAAAATGAATGAAATTGGTCTCTTAAAATTACCAATTATATTGAATTATAATATAAAAACTGTGAGTATTTTTTTTTAGTCTATCCCATGAATAATGCAACACTTACCGATATTATTTTCCTCACAACTTCGTCACTGATCGGGTACCACAGCCGCACTTTCTTGTACAACGGGTGTATCTCGTAGTAGGACACCAACTCGACCAAACTCTCGAAGGTGACCTGCCCTATCGCATACAGCCGACCTTCTACCTTTATTCTGCAATGCTTTATTTCTTTTTCAGTCCTGGAACAAGAAGTGGACAACAATAAATGCAACAGTAATTTTAGCTGATTGTGTCAGGAATTGAAATCACTTCTGGTTTACTGGCAAAACTTATGAGCTAAACCCTCCTAAAAAAACTAGCTACAATTGAATAAAATTCGCATCAAAACCAGCTCAAATTGTTTATAATTATGTATTGTACACTTAGTGCATGTTAGTTATATTTTTATTTTGTTCAAATTGTTTACTTTGTTCATATGTATAAGCCGGCTTTAAGTTTTATTATAAAACTAGTAGTATTATTTTAAGAAAATGTATTTTTTTAATTCTATAAAAATGGAACATATTTTTACGAAGCGAGCTAAAAATTAATAATTAATAAAGCAAGAACTAAATAACGCCCTATTTAATGCAATACTCGTATATAAAATGAAACGCAACTAAAACTACACTGATGTAAGGAAAAACAATTGACAGACTAACCTCCGCGAACGTGCGTCCCAAAAGACATCCGAAAACTGACTGCCCGTAGCGAACGATCTTTAGAAAAAGTGCGTTTACATTGGCCTTCACATAACAGATGAACAATTCATAGTAAATTGTGTATTAAGGTCGGTAAGTAAGGAATTACGATCGAGGCTCTAAACCCTGATTTTTAATTGTGTAGATTTCTAACGTTTCTTGGTCATGCCAGACTACAAAATATTCCTTGAACGTGTGGTGCAAAAAAATCAAAAAAAAAAACTTTACAATATAACTTATATGATTTACATATTAGAATTTAAAATGAAAAAATAAAAAGTTTAATTAATACAAAGTAATTTTATTTTAAAATCGCACAATCCATACATAATATTTTGTTAAACAAATTTCAGAGGAAAAAGATAATAGTTGTTGGTATCATTCAGATCATTGTCATGTATTACAAACCTTTGGAGTTAAATTATATTATTATATTTAATCATTTTTGATTTGTGTTTTATTTTGGAAAAAATAGACTTTAAAATGACAGTTGTCGACTGTCATTCGTCCTGCCAAACTAAAGACGACGCTTTAGGCTGTTTTATGTCCTTTGCCGTTCCCTTCTGGGATTAAAAAAAAGACGCTCAGACGTAACGCAACTGACTGAAACGTCATTCAGCTTCTCTCTTGGATGTTCGAATGTTCTCGCTTTCGTTTGCCCGTGTTATTTTATTTTTACTGTTATTGTTGATTTTATTGTTACTAGTTCGTTGAATTTTAGTTTCTATGTTAAGTTTTCCTGTGTGGTTTGTTTTCTTGTTTTAATAAAACCTCGGAACCTCAACCGGGCTCGTCACAGGAGTCTGATTTCTTGTCTCCCAAGAAGAAAAGGCCACGTGGTGCATTTTCTCGCAATGAAAAAACTATGATTGTGAACGTGTACAAAGGCGTTATTGAAAATTAGCCACAATCGGAAGATTGGAGTTCGACGGACTGTGCCAAGAAAACATCGGTATTGACGGGAGTATCCCGGGCCAGTGTAGACAATGCTTTGAAGCAATAAAAGCTAAAAACAGACTTTGAAAATCCAAAAAAATCCGGCCCGCGACTGTCATTCAAAGACAAGATTGATGAGTTTACTTTTGCCGCTATTAGAAGAAAAGTTCATCAATTTTTCTTCAGAAATGAAATGCCATCAATTAAAAAGGTAACTTATAGTTTATTCATTATTTAATTAATAGCAGTCTAAAATAATTGTCTGACCTTATCAAAAAAACATGCTACAGTATCAGAAGTAATAGTATATTATTACAAACCCATTTCTACTGTCACTTTGTTCAAAACTATCAGATGTTTTTACTACTAATAATATTTTTTTGTATTACATACATATATATGTATCCATTTACAGTATTAACATTGGATCCTATCTGTTGCAGGTACATCAAGAGCTGTGTGATGATGACAGCATACCCAAAATGTCTATGTCAATGGTGCGGAACATCCTTAGACATTTAAAGTTTAAATATGCAAGCCGCAAACGACGAAGGGGCCTCATAGATAGGCGTGATATTGTATTATGGAGACAAAGATACTTATAACAAATTAAACAATACCGGAGGGAGGGCAAATTTATCTACTATCAAGACGAAACTTGGGTGAATGAGGGTCACACGGTGAATAAAACTTGGGTGGACACCAAAGTCCTATCATCCCGTCAAGCATTCTTGTAGGGGCTGACTACAGGACTTAAGGCTCCAACGGGAAAAGGAAGAAGACTCATCATTAGTCACATCGGGAGCGAAGAAGGTTTTGTTGATGGGGGCCTACTAGCTTTTGAAGCAAAAAAAGGAACAGATGATTACCACAAGGAGATGACCGCTGAAGTATTTGAGGAGTGGTTTAGCGGCATATTACCAAAATTAAAGCCTAATTCTGTAGTTGTCATAGACAATGCCCCTTACCACTCCAGAAAATTGGAAAAAACCCCTACAAACGCATGGTTAAAGGCTAATATCCAGGCTTGGCTGTCATCGAAGAATATTAATTACGATGAAAAGCTGACTAGATCACTACTGTTGGAGATTGTAAAAGGAGAAAAAAGTAAATATAATAAATGTTGTGTGGATGAAATGGCAGCTGAAAAAGGTATCACTGTGCTTCGCTTACCCCCATACCACTGTGAGCTCAACCCAATCGAGTTGATTTGGGCTCAGATAAAAGGACATGTGGCTAAGAATAATAAAACATTTAAAATGGCTGAAGTTAAAGAATTATTATTAGAAGGAGTCTATAATATTACTGAAACAGAATGGCAATCACATACAATAAAAAAGAGACATACAACAGAGAGGACAAATTTTGCAACCTTGACCATTTAATTGATGGTGTTTGCGACAAATTCATTATACATGTGGGGGAAAGTGATGACATTGACAGCAGTATGCCTGAAGAAGATTCTGAAGATACTGAATAAAATAAAGTGTTTTCATAAGTCATGTTTTATTTATTTCCTCCAGTAACTAATAACACTGTGACTTGTAAAGATTTCAACTTATTTAGAAGTCCCAATTTTTTTTTGGCGTATTGTCTTAAATCTTAACAATATAATTTTGCAAAAGTTCAAAGTTTTTAGTATTCTTATCTTAGACACGTAGGCTAATGATTTGTTTGGTTCACTAATGTTTTACCAAATAATCATTTGACAAACTATATCGTTTTACAAACTTTCATTTCGCGAACAGGTACTTCCCGCCGGATAATTTTATATTTTTTTGTGGTCAAAAGTTCAACTTAACCTAACCTATTTAATAGCCTATGCAACTAATGTAATATGTAACGGTTTAAGCACAAATACATTTTTGCGAAATGAAAGTTTGTAAAACGATATAGTTTGTCAAATGATGATTTGGTCATAAGTCGGGATACCGATTTGTTTACTCTTATACTCTACCTTATGTATGTGGAATAGCAACAAATTTAAATGAAGGCCAAAAACGTCAACAATTAAAAAAATGTTTGTTACTCCTGAAACGTCAGAATTTGATAGCTGTCAGATGGCTGTCAGAATTCTACGCAATTAAAAATCAGGGTTTAGCTTTCTGAGTCGAGGTTCATAATTCCCGTACCGCCCGTGAAACATACAATGTTTTTCATCACATTTGCGAGTAAATAAATACACAAGTCAGCACAACTATTATTACGAATTACTTGAACTTTTTTTAAGCGGATGGCTGGCGGACTCCACAGATTATACAAATGTTTCGTTCAGAAACGTTAAGGGCAAATACTGCCAAATACTTACGTAGTTATACATACAGCCCTGAAGGAGTGTAAAAAAAAAACTATTTTTGATACAGAAAACTATTAAAATCTGTTATTAAGAACATTAATTGAGTATTTAAGTAACATGTAGCGAGATTGCAATGAAATTCCTGTTTAAATAACATTTTAAGACAATTTTTCAATTGCGTGTAAACTCTTTGCTTGAACTTGCATGACCTGTGTGCTGTGCCATAAATTAACCCGTCGAGCGATATGTCAAAATTGATGTACATCAAAATTAAACTTTATGTCAAATGAATAAGTCACGTAATGTCAAAAAATCTACGCACACATGTTGTGCGTAGGACACCTGAGGGGTTAAAAAAAAATTACTTACCGACCTTGGGTTTCATGGTAAAAAGAAGGGTTTTATATGGGGCATTGCGGCCAAGTTAACCTGTATGTTTAGATACTGTTTACGTGCAAGTGTGATGAAAATTTACATGTGCATTACTTGCAGTTTCTGAATAGTATTACGTTTGAGATCGCTATCACACTTGCACGCGCAACTTACACTATATTTGTGTTCCATAGAAAACTAAGATAGCTGATAGCCAGGTAATGGTAGTACCTACAGGGGTAGTGATGTGCCGTGGGAATATTCCCGGGAATGGGAATATTCCTATGGGGAATATTCCTTTATTCCCAGGAATATTCCCAAAACAGGGGAATATTGCAATACAGAATGGGCAAATTATTTTTTCATTAAACTTAGTTAATAATGAAGAACTCAGCAGAATTAAATGACTTTTGCTAAAAACCTCGTGTTATACCTACTAGATACATGTAATTCATGTTTTATATAATAAAATTTAAGCTTTTGATTCGATCACAAAATCGTTTCTCTTTTTGCGATAGGTACCATTTCTGAGTATTATGTTTCTGTCTCTTTCTTTCAATGGCTGACTCCCTTTCTCTAAAAAGATAAAACTCGTTGCACTTGTTCAGTCTTCTAACGTATCTGGTGCTATCAACACGGGCGTAGATGTGCTTGAGTCATGAGACCGAAAAGTAAAGTGTTTGAACATTTCACTACTCATACAGTTAACAATAAAGTCGCGTTTTGTTGCAAATACTGCAATACTGTGTATTTATTCAAATACTGTGATTTTTAATGAAACTGTGATGATTTGTATAGTTATTGCTAATTAAAAAAAAACTTTTAAAAAAATGTTTTGTTCAATTTTCCTAGCAATTATGGGAATATTCCTGGGGACATTGGGAATATACCCCGGGAATATTGGGAATTTTACCGGGAACATAGGGAATTTACTTTCGCAAGTGAGTTACACTATTTAATGTCTTGGTAACTAGTTCAATGAATAACGTTTTGATATAATCCTCAATCACACAATATGTAAACCTATACACTTTCAAAATTCCCCAATGTTCCCTTTGTGAGGGAATATTCCTGGGAATATTTCCGGGAATTTTCCCACCTTGGGAATATTCCCGGGAACGGCACATCACTAACAGGGGTTCTATTCTATTTTGTAAAATCATAATGCGTTTGATATGCTATCGTATTGTTTTTAACTCGGTAAGAAGAGTTATCGTAACGATACGATAACATGTCAAAAACAATACATAAAAGAAAGAGCTTTTTCAATGATATGGGAATAAAATAATTTTAACCATAGTTTAAATTGTTTAAGTTTGTTGTACAGACGCCATTAAACATACTGAAGCATATAAGGTGCTCAATATATATATACACATCATGGCACCGCTATTTTGGTCAAATTCGCAAACGTGGCAAATTCCTGGTCCGGGATTCTGGGCGAGGAAAAAATGCCGCGCATTTGGCAAGCTCCCGTTGCGGGACTACATCATAACCCTCTGTTTAGACGTGAATTTAAGCAGGTAATACTGATTCGACGCTGTTCTAATAACGCGTAAGCGCAAACCTAGGATACAATATAATTTGAAATGGCAGCTTTTGTATAGAGCGAGACCAAACGAAGTGCCCCTGCTGGTACCCTACCAGATGTGCATATATGTGCAAAAAGGCGACGCCAGAAGACGTAGTGTTATTAAAAGAAACTGGTCAAGTGTGCGACTCCGTCCAACATACGAAGGGTTAATTAAAAGTATCTTACCTAAAGCTGATAGCAAACGTGCCGGGCTCTTTCTCACTAGGCCGCACGAGGAACGCTCCGTCAAAATTGGCCTTCCTCAACAACTCCTCGGCCTGAGCTCTGTTCAGGTGCGGATGGAACCACTCCTTACTTTCGTGCTCGTTTGGCTGCGGCACCGGCTCCTTGAGGGTTATCAGAAATTCCTGAAATTTTAATTTAACACTTTATTCTGAAGTACTAATATCAAAAAGGAGTAGGATTGTTGTTACAACTCAATGCCTCTCCCTACCTGCAAATTGGCAGGTCCGACACTTTATAATACGACCTCTATTTGCAGAATGTCAATATTTAATTCAAAGTTTCTTGTCTAATTTGAGTTCAGTAAGTATGACAGAGTTCCATGGTGGTTCAACTATTGCCTGTGATGGTAAGGCTACGGATTTGAATTGTTGAGCGACCAGAGGCTTAATTACTATCTGTGACGAGGTTAAATAGCGATAGAACCCTTTTGCAAAAAACAGGACACAAAAAGTTTTTAAGAGTATGTCAACTCTTGGAGTAAGAACCGGTCTCAATAGGCGTCAGAAAGAAACAGGCATATGACTCACCAACATCTCATTACCAATCTCTATGATTCATTATTCAACTTTCACATATCTTACCTGACTCCTCAAAGGATGCTGTCTATAGTGCGTAATCAAGCTATACAAGCTGTCGAAACATATCGAATCAATCAGATAATACTTCGTCAACCCCCTTTCTTGTTTCAACTTTATACGGCAGTGGTTCGCCTTTCCCTGTCTCCAGAACGACAGACAATAGTCCCCAACGAAAGTCACACTCTCCCGGACCAGAAAAGTCCCGTCTCCCAAATGAGCGTGGGCCCTCAACAGATCTTCAGCTTCCTGCCGATTGCCCGCAAGCTTCCCATGAAACCAGCATTCACCGAAATGCAACTCATTCTGAGGAACAGATGCGTTACTTTCAGTCTCAGACTCGCCATCGCTCTCCGCGTCATTCTCGACTTGCGTCTGATAATTCTCAGTGTAATACAGCTTGTTTTCCGTCAGAATAAAAGCGTGAGGATGCCATTCCCTGTCAACGGGGTCCTCCAGCAACAAAATGCCGTTTTTTATCGTATTTCTCAAATCCAGCTCCTTTCCTTCCTCTTGTTTTATCGAAAAGGAATTCTCCTCTGCACCATCAGGTAGCTTTTTGTGTTTGAGAATGATTTTTCTTCTCAATTCGTGAGGTGACGGTAGGCTGGTTTCGGTTTTCTCGACCTGCTGTGTAAGTAGCATGTCTCCAAAGACGTCTTGAAATGCTGCGGCCATGCGTCGTTGCTGAGGGAGGGAGCAGTTGTCCTCTATGGAGAGGATTAGTGGGTAGTCGGATGTTACGAACGCGTGCTCCTTTATGGTGCGCAGTACGTCCATGAAGCGGATTTTGGTGGTGAGGGTGTGTCCGTGGTATATGAAGGGGGACCCATCGGGTCCATCCCAGCAGTCTAGTTCAATGCATCGACAGCCCGCCCGCAAGCATCTGACGTAGGCCTCTAGGGATGATTCACTGGAGAACTGGTCACCGGTCAGATATCTAGAAAAGAGATATTGGTTCAGTAACTAAATGGTGTATTCGTGTATCTTATGTCGCCTAAAGTTCACTTATAAGGTCAAGTGACATGGTGACTATAGGTAACATAGCGATGGTGATTAATGTGATTATTATCAATGGTGGCAATTCGATAAATTATTGTGTGCAGTCGCTAAATGGGAAAAAAAAGTTGTGTACATAGAGATCGTTAATATATTCAACCTGGAGCCAGGTTTGCCGAACTTTAAGGTGATTACTAGGCTTGGGACTTTTGGATGCTCGCTATGGTTTTAGATTCCACGGAGTCGCCATTATGTTTAAATATAATTTTTCGAAGTCAAAGTCAAAGTGTAAAAATAAAACATGTTAGATTTACGCTGTTATATCGATCGGTAATAACCACGTTATTATGACTGCAATTAATTTTATCATAAATTTATTAGTTGGGCGGATTTCTGGAACGTTGTTCGTTATGTAATGGAGTTCCACAATTTGCGTATGGATGTAATGTCACGTAATGGATGTGACGTATGTCTACCTGTTGTTATTCAAATTAAAATTACTTGTAAATTACTGATTATTATTGCAAACTGATACTACTACTTAAATTATTAATAGTTTATAAAAATATAACTACAAAAACATAACGCTAAACAGTAATATTACCTTCAAAAACGCCCGTTCGTTGTGGAAGTAATATTTTGGCCACGTGACGGTCTACACTTTCACTCAATATTTTGCTTATAACTAATCGGTCAAAACAAATTTTAACGGCTGTTTAGGGTAAAAAAATGTTGCCATTTATCAAATTAAAATCTAACTTTGGTAGTTTTGACATTGAATCTTGAAAATAATCGTCGTGACGTGTTGCGGAATTTCTTCAGGAACATATTTTAAGACTTGCAAATTTTGTAGGTTTTATAATGTTTTGAGCTCTAAATGTCTTGTCTTTCGGTTGGTTTCAATATTTTGAATATATGACTTTTTACAAAATTAAACCAGAAGGTATCAAAGAGTGGGACAACAATATAAAATTTCACTTCAAACTTTGCGTAAGGGGTGTGGACACATGAAATTTCGCTCCCAATATTTTGTTTTACTGTAATTTTTCAGTCGGTTTAGGTTTATAGTTATTTTTAATATAGATAGTCAACAGGTTATTAGTTACTTAATCGATAGGTACCAAAAATATGATGTTATAAATCGATGCCTCTGTGGTAAACGAGTTAGAAGTCGTAGGACACGCTATTTTACGGTGTACAACGTTCCAGAAATCCGCCCAGTTATTACACACACATGTCACAGTTCACAGGTGACGCGATATGCAAATATAGGTACGATTTACTTAATTATGCATCCTCTTTGAGACTTGCGTTGTGACAGACTACTGACTGACGTCTATTTTAGCAATTAAAAAAACACTTGATTAATAAATTGTCACTTGATTAAACACGGTTTAAGCAATTTCTGATAAAATTTAAAATTACATCAACGAATTTTACCACAACGCACCACAAAGATGACGAATCGGCAAAAATTCTCGAGAATACAACTTTAACATCAGTGGACGTGGAGAGATCTTTTTCAACACACAAAAGAGTTTTTGATAGGTCCAGAACTCGTTTAACCCCGCAAAATATAGAAAAAATAATAGTGATCCATTCTTACTACCATTTTAATGATGAACATGAAATAGTAATAGATGATGATTATGATGCACTGATTCAAAAAGCCTGTACCTCATCAAAAACTTAGAAGTGGCGACTAATATTACATTGAAAAATACATTTTTGTTATTGTTACTTAAATTATTTGTTTTAGTTTATTTTGTTTACTAGCAATAGAGTATTTTATTATTGGTAATTATATACATACAAGTTGTATGTACTTATCCACTTTGACTTTGACTTCTAAAAAAATATTTTAACATAATGGCGACTCCGTGGATTCTAGAACCATAGCGAGCATCCAAAAGTCCCAAGCCTAGTGATTACACCGAAGACATACTTGGAGGAAGTATGTTGGATACGTAAAGGGATAATACCATAAAATAAGTATTCAAGGCTCACGTGTTATGCGACGACGAAATCCAATAGTGCGACAGCGGCCGCGTCATATCTTGCGTGACTTGATCGTTGCGAGAGTCCCAAATAGAGTTGTGCTTAGAAAACAGCATTTCAACGAACTGGTGACAAAAATAAAAACATTCAACTTATGAGTTATGTTATGACCGGAGCCTGGATTTTTCATGGCAAAACAAAACACTATCGTAATCTGGCTAGTGATAGAAACATCATTTTATCGATATCGGTAATTGTGTAATAGAAAAAAAAGTGACCAAATAAAAAAACATACATAGTTTGTATGAAGTTATATAGAAATATATTCAATTTCTTCGTCGTAATCCACGTTAGTACACACAGCAGCACATGGCATTTTATTCGTGTAATGGTGATAGGATTAGTTAATCATTAGTTTTTCAACATTCTCTGGGAGCAAACAGTTTCGTTTATCACTATAAAGCCATTTATGTATACTAAATGTACGTTCAACGTCACTTGACGGCAAGGGAGCAAATTTATAAAATTCATTTTAATTGGCATAATTTTCAGTTTGAGTACAATTTTCAGATATATCTCGTAAACTTTCATAATCAGGATTTCGTTCGAGCACAGCTTCAAATTTACGTATCACTGGTAACACTTTACTCCAATTTAGGTAACAACGGACAGTGTCCAAAATAAGGAAGGATTCCGCAATGGACAAAGTCGTACATTGCAGTTGTTCTATCGAAGAGGCTATTACTTCGTAGTTATCTCTAATGAAATTTAACTCCTGTCGTAATTTGCTCTTTTGAAAACATTTTTTTTCACTTCTTATAGCAGCCGATTCGTTAGCAAGTGTGGAAACGACGTCGCGTACTTCCTCATAGTATTGAGCATAATATACAGCAGCATTTATCCATGTTCCCCATCTGGTGATTATCGGCTAGGGAGGTAGCGGAATGGACGGATATTTTGCCTTAAAAAGGCGAACACGCTCTGGAGATTTGAGGAATATCTTTTTGACATTCGATATCAACACATCCACACCTTTGAAATTATCTCTTCATCTCTTCTCTCTCTTATAATAAAATAAACTTTCCTTTCAGCTTTGCCATACTCAGGCAACAAAGAGGAAGGTACAAGTTTGAACGAAGCGATTATCTATACCACCTCATTGAAAATAATAAACACTTCAGTTAATAATAGATACTCACTACTCCATAAGACATTAGGTGTCATTTCATTACGTATGACAGTGATAAAATATAAATTGCGTCTAGTTAGATCTGATATTATTAGCTACGAACATACGTACATTGCACAAAATGTTTATATTACTTTTATTTATTTGAGTTATGCACTTTGCGAATTCAAATTCAAAGTATTTTTTGCATTATGTGTCGTAGGTACATACAACAAAAGGACAAGAGTTTTATGATCGCAGATATGAGTTTAGCACAATGGAATTAAGATTTATTCATTCTTTTATATATTTGTATGCACAAGCAGAACCGAAAGCGTGCATTTCATTGTCCGCTTGTGTTACTGTATAGTTATAAATCTTAATCTAGTCTATTTCTAATAAAGTGCGTATGAGGTTCATAGTGTCTTCTCAGTCTCTCGTACGGTACGTCCAAGTAAAGGATTTTGAACGTCTCGGTCAAATGATAAGCTGTGTTTTATCAGTGGACATTACTGCTAAACAATCCAATTCCTCGACTGTACAATTGTCAATAAGATTTAAATATAGCCTTATACATGGTCCAGTGGCGCCCTCATTACTATTATTATGTTTTCTAATTAACTAAACAATTTCCTTGGAATCGGACGATGCTTTATTGTAGCGCAAGTAAAAACACAGGTTATGGAAAATGTAACAAACTTTAATAATAGTTACCCTTTTTTCCGTTAAGTTGATAACTCGAAGGTCAATTGTTAGTAAACTATGTGATATATCCTATAAGTTGTGTTTTCATTTGTAGTACAAAAAAGCACCGGCCGATTTCAAGAAAATACTTTAGTTTATTAGACACTGTACATGCGTTAAATACCAATCCAAAGATACCACGCCTTTCAAAACCCGTTCAACCATTTAGTCCACAGAAAGTTACAAAGAAACATATTTGTATTAGAAACGTAAAATAAGGCATACTGTTATGAATATAAAACAGGACTTCGTGGTCACGGTAAAAGAATACACAAACGAAAACAACAATAGTAGATTGTACAACAAGTGCATAAAACGTACCATTTTACCCGAGACGTGCATATAGCCACCTGAGCCGGTACGGCGAGGGTGGATGGTCACGTCGAGGGTAAAATGGGTTTTATGCTCGAGTTTTACACTCTGCTTTTCACTTCGATTGCAAGGAAATAAAACAACGATTAAGCATATACATGAAAATTTAATTAGTTTTTTATAATGTAATGAACATGTTCTATCATGGATAAAATGTAATTTCTTCGACAGTTCGTCAAATTAGCTTAAAAAAACACACTCCGCAAACGTGTATACGCTTTTTTGGTTCCTCCAAATCATAAAACTTTCGTATGTGCTGAGATAGATTTTCTTCGATTTAGGCGGCAATAGGTAAGTATCTGCTCAATTACATTTTTCGCACTCCTGTCCATTAAAGTCTCAGGCGAAATCATTTTTTGATCGTCACTATCACTACTTGAAGACATTGTTCAATTACTTACGAATAATTTATTGAATTTTCAACCGCAACACAACAAATTTAGTTAGTTTTTAATTTTGTTTGACGAATAATTAGCTTCCCGCTACACAATTTTTCTTAATTGTTTTTTTTAATTTTCAACTATGTGACGTTTGACTATGGACACTATGGTTTGAGCCTTAATGCCAAGTTATTATAAATATTTGCGTTAATTTTTTTTTTTTTTACGTAAATGCACGCCCTTATTAATCTTAAAATATTTAGATAGTATTACATATGTCGTAATTAAAATAAGATATAACCTAAATCTCATAAAAATATATCAATTAAATGAAGGTGTATTGTGTTTGTGGCTGTAAGGCCTTATTGCCTTAGTCTTAAAAGAAGAAATTACTTTATGCACTAGAGCATAAAATGCGATTTTATGCAGCCTATACCCAGCATAAAGAAGGACTTTACGAGCATGAGAAGTGAAAATTATTTTTACTGTATAGCTACTCAAAACAAACCCTACTTAAGTACCATTTCCAATGTTGGTTAAAAATAAGGCGTACCTACTTGCCGACACATTAAATAGTTGTTTCACCAAGATGCGTACCTCACCCAGCTCGAAGTACGGCTCATAGATGTCCCTGTTCGGGTCCTTGAGATAGTCCCGTATAAACTCCGAGGACCTGGCCTCGTCGTCCCCGAGCCGGTCATGTTGTTCCACCAACAGAAATCGTTGGAACTCCCCGAGGGTGATATTTATCCCGTTGGAACAATACAGGGCGTACTTGTCGAAGATGTCTTGCACGTTCTGTGGAGATAAGGTGGAAAATTACAGCCCCAATTAAAATATTGAGCGTGCTTACAATTTACAACCCCGAAGTTATGAATGATATTGGCTATGTCGTGCGTCAGTCTTTATTCAGTAAAGTCTGTGATCGAATTCGAGATCAAAAATGTAAACATACAATTGTCAATGACCAAGTGACATTCCAGGGGTATACAATCTTGTTTTACAATTTAATTTTTTTAGTGTATGAATTTTCATCGGTATTTATAAATACCGATACCTACATGCTTTTCAGTAAAATATTGTCTGGAAGACTTTCGGACACCTAAAGTTAGTCTAATCATATGTAATGTAAAAAATCTCCCGATAAGTCCCGACTGAGCTTCCATATTTCTTAATTTAACAACAGAAAGCAACGATACCAAAGGATACACGAAAAGAAGCACATTTATTCGACAGATGTCAAAAACCAATATATAGTATGTCCCGTATTGCATTATCAGTACAATTATTATAATTATGAACCAAATGTTTAGAACTTCTTACCATTGCCAGTAGCATAAATTAAAACTCCATATATTTTATTCAAACAACATAAATACGGAGTAAAATAAAATATATTTACTGTTTACTTGAGGGTAATATTTTGAACTGTTTACACAATATTATATTACCCTGATTATTATTATTTTTATTTTTATTTCAATGATTTTAAAGTAACCATCACTTAGATTTGTTTTTTTATGATGGCAATCCATTTGTTTACATTTGTGATCTCGAATTCGATCACAGACTGTAGACAAGGCGCAGAGTACCCTACGTTAAGCCTTAACATTTGGCGACTTGTGTGTCCAATCCACAAACGAATATATTCGTATGTTAAATAAACATTAAAAATACAAATCAATTAAATTAAAAGTAAAATCATTAATTCGATTACTAATCGAATTTTCTGAATAGGTACTTATTCACGTAAGGTTGTGTTATTTTTATATCATATACAGTGTATTGATTTTAAATGGGATATTAACGGGAAATCTAAAATATAAGGAGATACATACAAAGAGATCATATTGGGGCGCGCACCGCTGAGATGAGATGATATCACTCCAGCAAGATGGCGTCCGCGCCCTTTACATGTTCTTGACCAAAATTATAAAACTCTGTGGAATCAAAACTACTGTTTGTATATTTATAAGCTTTACTATAACAAACTTCTGTACCGTAAAACGGGGCTATTTGGGAACCACGAGGCTATTTGGAACCCAAGTAATTATAAGCTTTTATTTGATATATTTTTGTCATGGCAATTATAACTAAAAACTTAGCCTGACAACAAATTTTACAGTTCTAGCATAGCGATGACAAAAAATATATCAACTAAAAGCTTATGATTACTTAGTTCCAAATAGCCCCGTGATTACCAAATAGCCCCATTTTACGGTAGTGCTAATTTTTTCATTTCCCACATCACTAAAAACCATCACACTGTATAGACACGACACTGGCTAAATGGAATGCCGAGTGAGCCGTAAAAAAAAACCGGACAAGTGCGAGTGAGACTCGCCCACCGAGAGTTCCGTTTAGTTTCGTAGGTACATTCGTAAAGAGCCTGTTTTTTGTAATTTAATTTAAAATGTTTAGTGTTCACATTTTTCCCTATACTTGTAGTATAAGACGGTATTTACTTGCCAAATTTCATAGTTCTATGTCAACGGATTTTTCACAGCTCCAACGCGCAACGGACTGTAGATCTATCTGTTCAACTCGATACCTCCACGCGTCCCCGAGATAAAGAATCTTGACAGACAGACGGAGACGGTCTGCCGGCCGGACGGACGTCAAAGTGACGTTCCGTTTTTCCTTTTGAAGTACGGAACCGTAAAAACAAACTACTATAAAACAAGCATTTCCACTTACGTTCTCGTCGTATATGAGCTTGTGGTAAAGTGTGGCGAACTCATCGAAACTTATCTCGCCACGCTTGTTCGCATCTACCTCTTGGAATATGTCGCGCAGCTTGCTCGTCGATATCTTACAATTGATCTTTGGTAGGAACGCCTTGAACTCTTTCAGTGTGATTCTACAAATAAAAATACAAATTCATCGTATTTAATCCTTTCTTCCACTCGAAAATCTGCTCACAAACCAACTTCAAATAAACCAAAATAAAGAATTTTATCACCAATATTTCATGAAAATATCTACGTGAATTATAAGTTTTAGCTACAACATACAATTCTAATAAAATCACATGCACTATTGGAACGATTTTGAAAATCAACAACACCTTGTGTTATACACATTTAAACCTACTTTTAGAGTTCAATATTTTCTGGCAAGTTAAGAATATGTGTGCATTAAGTTTATGCTGTGGGCACAAGGTCAGTACAAATATTTTTGAGACTTGGCAGTGTATGTCCTCGACAATACCATTTGTAAGCTCGTAATAAATAATGAATATATCCACGTTGCCAACAAACGTAGTCGGGTTGCGAACGGAGTCGATAGTATTGGCCTTTTTTAAGTTGAAAAAACACTTCATCGCAACATATACATTAATATTAATTAATATTACACATGTTTTACAGCTTTCGTATGCAGGTGGTAAAATTCATCAATGGGAAAAATCGCGATTGAAAAAACCCTCGGGGAATAAATGGTTACGAAAAAGTTATCTAACCAGTCATTTCTGCAAAGCTTAATTCTAGCGTTCTAATTGGCAAACGTTATTTTTCATGTCGCATCGCTGTTGTCCCAAAAGGGGTGTCTGTTGCGTCCGTAATTTACACTACAGCTTCGTGGAACTATGGCTCAAGCTCTCCCGAGATATAGACGCATTTGCAAAGCAGTGGGACATTTTCGCTGGTAAATGTGCAAAAGTATGTAAGTAACAAACATGTAGGTATAAGGTGGATACACAAGGGCTTACAGTTCACTATGAGACAGTTGAATAAATAACATGAGATCAATATATATTTTTAAGTCTTTAATATTTTTATGTTCTATTAATTTATTATTCTATATCTTTACAATCAAAATTTAATTCGGACCACCTATCAGCAGTCACTGTTAGAATGGCAGCCTGTGTGCCCGTTTGCCTTTTTTCGTGAGCCAAAAAAGTGCATAACAACAAAAAAAACGCTCAGTCACGGGTTTGAAACATATCTTTTAATAATACAACAAAACGAGACAACTCTACTATACCCCTAGCAAGTCAATTACAATTCTAGCATAAATACTGAATGTAACGAGGTTTATATTATTAGTATTTTGCCACATGACGGACCTTATTGTAAATTTATGACCATTAAGTAAACTTACTCATGTTTTACAAATAAATTATATCTTATCTCTTCTAAACTACATTTCTATCCTCCAAAAAAATACCTTATTTCTTAAATGTTACGTGTTATACAACCATATTAATAGCAATATAGGGTTAAAGTTGCTTTAGCCATGGGATTGCAGATGCGTCCTTATAATTTAGGCAGTACCGATTTGGTGTATTGCCAGCAAAAGGGATAAGGGGATATTTATAGCATTGCTAATATAACAAATCTTACAATGTAAGAGATTGAAATACAACAATAATAAATTCGCGCAAAAGCTGTCATATAAATACTAATATAATGGTACATAAACTTTAAAGATTTAGCATGTGTGTGTGATCATGTAGAAATAACCGTATAATAATAGCAAATATCTGATCCAGCTTTTAGCTTCGTCAACTTTTGAGACTTATGCTTAGGCAAAATTAACGCAATGTAATATTGAGAACATATTTTTTTTATTTTGAATATAGACCAAATATTTTTGTTTCATTTGGCTCTGTAAAATATTAGTAAAAAAGTTGAAATAATCAGTAAATCGAACATCACATTGCACAAGTGGTTTTCTTATTCTGGCAAATGATTTGTAAACATTATGTCCATACAGCATGCAATGTTAAAATGTTAATGGGACATATCGTCGCTGGAAAGCAATAATGCTGTAACCCGCACCTCCTACCAAAATCGTTTTTTTGCATATTTTTACTTCATAATTTTTTCTGCGTCGAATGGTCTGTCTCGTGTTGCTACGATGAAAAATAAAAACTTTACAGCATTAGTTATTTGTGATATTTAGATTATTGGAAAACAAATAAATGTTGTAACCCGCTTAAATTCCGGTATTTTTTGTCGAAATGAGACTTACAGCAATACAAGGTAAGAGACTTAATCTCTGGAACATTGTACAGCGTTTTTGCTTTCCTAACTAATTTGGTCTAAAATTTTTAAATCAGTAAGTAATTTCGGACCAAAATTGTTGTAGTGGCTGTTATTTAGTTACAGCAATTTAAAACGCCCTTTCATTTGGTTTTTAAACTACACCCTCATACATTTTTCTTATGGGTTACAGCATTCTTTCGGGGGAAAAAAGAAAAAAAATGCTGTAACCCGCAAAACTCACCCTTAACCCATTTTATATCAAATGTGAGTATTCAGTTTAACAAAACTATTTATTTTAATAATATTTGCAAAATGGGACCGAAAAGCCTTCTGCCGTTTAGAAGTTATGATTTTTTTATTTTTTTTTGCGTTTGTAATTTGGCTCTAGTATAAAGTTTGGTTTTTGAGGGTTACAGCATTATTGACTTCTAGCGACGATATGTAAATAACTTTATGCAAAATGAAATTGTGTCGACAGTTTTCTTTTATTATGGCATTTTTCATCTGCAATGCAATATCTCAGCACAATACTAATAAAAACCAATATAATAAGATAATTTAACTGTCTGGATATTAGCAGGTGGAAAGAAGTAGTCTCTGCCTATCCCTGTGGTAAACAGACATGTTTTAATGTGTGTATGTATTTATTATTATATCAACATAATATTACCTGATTCTTAAGATATCATAAAAAACCAACTCAATTCCTTATTACCACAACCTTGTTTTATAAATTGCATTTCACACTCTGATTGAAATGAATTCTTGGTGTGTTACAAAACTAACAGCACACTTACAGCAGCAGTGATGTCTATAGAAGTTGCCTAATTGACCTCTTTGTGCACCATATTCCAAATAGAATTGTTAAAATATCTATTCAGCCAGTACCACAGTCTGTACCTATCCAGACTGCCAATGACAATGACAAGTATACATGACTGTATTGTCTTTAAATAGAGGATAAAGTAATGATGGGAATTATGTTACCTGTAACTATGTAGTTACAAAATGATAAATATATACCTATTCATCATCAACATTGTATTATATGTAATTTTCCACCAGGGACACAAACAGACAATTGAGTAGGTAAATTAATGAATGAATGAAGTGATTTGAGTAAATTGAATTTGTGATGGTAATTGTCTGGATTAGTGTTGTGTCGCATAGAGATTCAGAAACCTGATCGTCGAAAAACGTGATCGAAAGTAAGGGACAGGGCAAGGTTAATGTAACATCGAATTCAATTTGGGGATTTAAAACGGCACAATCCTCTTGTAGCCATTTTAACAGATATGCTAGGATATGCATTTTAAATCAAAAAGCTTTTCGAAATAATTAATGTCAGTCGCATTGTATTTTGAGGGGAAGTGATTTTCATCAAAATAATAAAATGGTTGACAAAGAACATTTAGCTCAAATTATTTTAAAAGTTTGATAATTATTATTAAAATGCTCAAATTAATTAATGTAGTTTTTATAATAACATTATTATACTACTATGTAAAGTTTCTGTTAGTTTCTAACATTAACATTCTATTAGTTCACATCCTGGTTTGCTCACACATAATTAAGAAGACATTGTTTGTCATGTTACATATTAACTCGTGGTCTACTAGCTTTTACTTGTGACTTTGTTTGCAGGTAGTGTTTAACAGTATTCCCAAGAGAACTGCTTTAATCCGGTTCATAGATGACCTGTGTAACTCAATTCCATCTAAGTCTACTCAGATATCTCTCATGATTATAAGACAAATATCTAAACATTGTTCACCAACATAAGTAGGATAAGGAAATAAGTTCAATGTTTATACAAATTTTCAGTTACATATGTAAATATTCATAAATACACAATAATTAAAGTTGAAGGTGATTCTGTAGCTCTGCCTACCCCACTCTGGGATCACAGGCATGAAGGTATGTGTGTATGTATGTACACAATAATTACTTGATAAAGTTAAGCCATCAGAATTACAAAATCAGTGAACCAGGTGGTTGCTCTTTACATTGTAATGAAGTAGACACTTACTTTTCATGAGAATTCTCAATTATATAAAACTCTTTCCGCAGCCAACGCTCAATTTGCAATGGATATGGGGTGTTGATCGCCTCATCTACTAGGAACCTTACGCCCTTCACCCAAGCTTCACAATCCTTGTCCGACTGTGCTGAAATGTATGCAAGTTTATTTTAAATGCATAACAGTATGATGCAGCGGGCGCTGCAGTATAAATTTGCAAGCAAATCAAAACAGAGCCGTGAATTTTCCATGAAAACATTCCATTCTATATTTAACTGGGTGAGTGTTAAAGGGTCTTACCAAAAAAGGATGCCGAGCGCAATTTGAACTCTGTGCCATAGTATATAGTGAAGCATTTTGAGCTCTCCAGGCGCTTGCTGTCTTCGGGCCAGCGCTCGAAGTCTTTAGAGGACTTGCCGACCCTGACTTCCTTGATGTCCCGGATGTCAAGTGCGCCTTCGTACGCGTGTCGCAAAGGAGGCGCGCTCATCGTACGGTACCATATTATTTGGTGCGTCTCTCTCCTCACCGACACCGTGCGGTAATCCGGCCTCTTCCGAGGATAAAACAGCAGAGCCGTCGACCCTCGTTCTATATACGAAATCAGCTGATCCGCCTCATGGATCAGCCTATCGCCGCAACCGTTGTAACAAACGGAACTCATCGCAACTTCCTTATTCATTCGGTTCCAAAACTTCAAACAACATGGAACATCCTCGTTCTAAACGAATCAAGTACGTACTTAAATTATTTAATAAAACTTTCAATACCAGCTAAACTTAACAAAGTAAATTAAATGAATAAAATTTGCACGGAGCTGTGCGACATTCCGCTCTTGTTTGTTTGACACTAGAGACTGACCTGTGAGCCTGACTGAAGCGTTTTTCGATTTCCTGTGCAATGTCTGTCAGTTCTGGGTTTAACCCCTCAGGTGTCCTACGCACAACATGTGTGCGTAGATTTTTTGACATTACGTGACTTATTCATTTGACATAAAGTTTAATTTTGATGTACATCAATTTTGACATATCGCTCGACGGGTTAAAAAACATTTACGGCACGGATACTGGAGCTTTGAGCCAATGTCACGTCACTTTCGGTGAGCAGTCGCTGTTATAATGAATACAGGGTGACTGGAAATTCGCCGTATTCCTTGAAAGGGGTTATTCTACAGCTCATTTGTAACGATTTAAGTCCAGTCAACCAGGGGTCAAAACTCACTAGTTATCGAGTTATTCACGTTTTTAGAATTTTTAAAAAATACCCGCCTTTCGACCTAAAACTAGTCATTGTGTAAAAACTTCGTCATTTAGAAATAAAAAAAAGCATTTTTCTAATAGCCAATGAATTACTGATTACGAAAAATAATAAAAAATGCCAAAGAAATGCAAAGTTTTGCAAATAACAGGATTTGAAGTTGAAAGTTCAAGTAATTATTTTCCAAATTTTGTGACATTTTAAAGCATAACTAAAAAAAAGTATGACACTTCGCGTACAAATGACAGGAATAGTTTGCTCAATTCATAAGCTTTCTAAAAAAGTACAATTTATGACATGTTAAACTTAATTTTCATTTAAAAATGTACAATTAATAAAAAATAGCAGAAATTTTCGCGGTTAAGCTCCATCGTTTCAACTAAAAATCGCGGAATCGTTATCGTTATAAATTCACCTAATCGTGTTCTTTTAAATTTGCTTTTTAAAAACATAAAGTGCGTTCCATTTTTAACCGAAAAACGCGGGAAGTGTTGTAGTAAAATGAATAGAACATCGTTCTCCATTTTAAATTGGGCTAATAGTGTTTTATTTTTAAATAAATTTGCTTTTTAAAAACAAAGTGCGTTCCATTTTGAAATTTCGAGCATCTCAAAACTTTTTGAGTGACCTACGTAATCAGTTACTTTCAACTTTCTTTCCATTTCGGACGATATTGATAACTAAGCTTCTTTCTCAAATGCCTGCTTGCCAATTCGAAGAATACGCAGATATCATTTATTGTTTTGGATTCTGCGATGGAGACGCGCCTGCAGCTAGAAGGGAATACCAACGTCGTTACCCTAACCGCCGTTTACACGTCATCAAAATCAATAGTAGATTGTATAACAAGGGTCAAAAATAAGCCATAGTACCCCGAGATGGTTATTTTCCCGAGCAAAGCGAGGGAAAATTGTGCGAGGGGTACCTAATATGGCTTTTAGACCCGAGTTATACACTCTACTTTTCACTTCGATTGTGAGAAAATAAAAGAATTATACAAAAGTAAAAAAAACTTTTATTTGCTGAGCTGTCAATACTTTCGATTTTTTGGACTTAAACCCATCGGATAGTCTGTTCAAGAAAACGGTTAAATTTGTGTAAGTTTTTAAGTTTACTTGGTGCTTCGATTGCATCGTTGTTTTCAGCATTGACCATATACTCCACAGTGTCGAGGACTTATATTTCATGGAAAGCTCATCAAAATAATTAAGAAATACACCTTCACTGTTAGAATCAACTTGCTTTTCATTTTTCCATTGTGTAAAATTATTGTATGCCCTTAAATAGTTTTCACGAGATTTCACGGGCAAATTATTTTCAATCAGTTTGTTGGCCCTTTTCTCCATTATTGTATTCGGCGTAAGTTGCAATTCATTTTCATTTGACGACATCTTAAAATTAACAATGATTATCCACCCACAATGTATTCCGCGGCAAAATATTGTTTTAATTTGGCGGCGTGTTTTTTTTTAAACTACTTTGACACAGATACAAAATATAGACTAAACGGCGCTGACCGAGTGAGTATTTAGCGCTTTAAAGCGTAGCTCAAACGATTTATGATATTTTAGCAATTGTAAAATAGGTACTAAAAAACACCTAATGTTTTGAGAAATGAATTCTGTTACCTGATTGGTCGGTTTTAATATAGCTTTATTATGGTTGGTTGATATCAAATACATATTTTTTTTAAAGATTTGAATTAGTTAACGAGTGTACGTACCAAAAAGAACCTAACGTTCCGACTGACAGTCGATGTGTATTGTGATTGGTGGATTTAATTTGGTGAAGTATTTTGATTGGTCAAATTAAGATGTTTTGTAAATGTAAATCATTCTATTTTCAATTTCATATTTTCCCTAGTGAAAATATATATATTATATTTTCCCTCGGTTGTACATGTATCACTTGAGTCTCGCTTGATAAGTCTAATTTGACAAACTTTTTGAGCATGAGAAGTGAAAAATATTTTTATTGCATGACACATAGACTACTTTTCATCCCAGAAAATTGGACCGCTCCTGGGATAATAGCGATAAATGAATTCTACACGAATGGAGTCACGCGCGAAAGTTGGTTTGTTAAATGCGAAACTTTGTATGATTGTTACTCCTTAACGCTCAAACAGCTGAACGGATTTGGGTGCGGAATGGAGATAGTGAAACCCTAAATTAAGTCATAGGTTACCTTTAATCTGAAATAAACTACTGTTCTCGTGGAATGTTCCTCTCAGCGAGATGGGAAATTAAGCGAATTACCGATTGTAGTGGACGAGTTCGCGGGAATACCTTGTCTGTCGCCTTCACTTGTGAAGCTCGTCAGATTATGGCCGTTAATTAAAACATTACTTTAGGACCTGGGACCCATTTCTCAAAGCATATTAGTCTAATAATATTAGTGTTTTGTTTCGTAAATAAGACGTTCATTCCCAAAATACCATGATTTGTAGGTAATTCTGTAGCTCTGCCTACCCCACTCCGGGATTACAGGCGTGAAGGTATGTATGTATGTATGAAAATACCAGATTACACTTTATACCAGATTACACTTTATACCAGATTCCCAAATCACCAGATTCAAAATTTTGGGTAAGTACAATAAATTAATCGTAATTTTGAATCTGGTGATTTGGGAATCTGGTATAAAGAGTAATCTGGTATTTTTAAATTATGGTATTTTGGGAATGAGCGAAATAAGACTCCAAAATGAGACAAATCACTAATATTATTTATTACATTAATACTTTTTGAGAAACGGACCCCTGCCGCACATTAGGTCATTAGTGGCGACCACAGCCATGGCACTTGTGGCCGCCATAAGCTGCGGACGTGTTTTTTATACATTTTGTATAACATCGGCGTTAGCAGTTAGTGGCTGCGTCTAGTGGCTTAGCTGAACCACTAGTGGTCACGTTTAGTGGCGGCGACTAGTGGCCATAATGTGCGGCAGGGGTCCGTTTCTCAAAAAGTATTAGTCTAATATTATTAGTGTTTTGTCTCGTAAATAAGACTCCAAAAGGAGACAAAACACTAATATTATTATTACACTAATACTTTTTGAGAAACGGACCCCTGCCGCACATTAGGTCATTAGTGATTAGATCCATTATACCAAATGACACTTTCTGAATGGACATGCTGGACTTGTTTCGAAAAATACTAAGATCGCTATATGTATGCCTACCTATAATACTTGAGGAGTCCCCTCAATTTCTTACTGATCAGATTCAAATTCTGTGACAATGGGACAAACCTTGGAAGTATACTCTATCAAACCAAAAAATAGTTTTTAAAATCGGTTCCTCTATTGACGCAGAAATCGGTGAGCATACATAAAAAAAACATACCTAAGAACCATTTTCTTAATAGCGAGCGGCAATCTCCTAGTTTCTAGAGCGCCACAAACGAACAAACATGCATACATACATACATATGTAGGCTGATAAAGATAAACACATAACCCCACTTCGGCAGTCGGGTAAAAAGTCAGAATATTTTAAAAATATTTAAAAGTTAAATAATCGAAAACTAGCTTCTGCCCGCGACTTCGTCCGCGTAGATTTGGAATATCGTTATTCCATCGGGAACTTTAAAATTTCCGGGATGAAATGTGGCATGTGTTAATCAAAGGTATAAGCTATCTCCATTACAAATTTCATCCAAATCCGTCCAGCCGCTGCAGCGTGAAAGAGTAACAAACATCCATACATCAGACATACAAACTCGCGTTTATAATATTAGTAAGGATAGCTCCCAGCATAAACCCGTTCAAGGAATAGGTAGAGCTACTTGTCACCCTGTATGGGTACTTACTCAAAAAAGACCTACAAGCTTCAACACGACTCCGTTCAGAACGTTCGAGAAGCATCTGTATACGAATTGACGTTACAAACAACATGCAAATCGGGTGCCTCTGCACTTTTTCTGAATAAAATAAATAAATGAATACTAATGCGTTATTTCTGCTCCCGGTCAGGGCTACGGTATAAACAGGCATTGTTGCAATCATTACAGTTAGACAAGAGAGTTCAGGATAAATAATGCATTGAAAAAGTTATATATTTATACAATTCCGTTTTTATCAAACATGCACTCAATGCCAGTGACGCACATGGTGCGTTCTTATCCTTACAAAAACAGAACCATTGGCACACGCCAACTCGCGCGCCAGTGCAAACATTTAATACCTATAACGGGTCATGCTTTGAACTTGAACCATGACGGAACTAACAAATAAAATAAATAATTAAAATATTTAAAAAAAATGGAGTTAAAAATGTTATACTAACATAGGTCTAATTCAGCCTTTTTTATTTTGTTTTTATACAAGCTAAAAATAGATATACCTCAAAAACTAGTCCGATTGGAACCAAGGGTAAACTGACCTATTGTTGGCCGTGTACCGATTATTAGCCACGTAAACTTTAATATAAAGTAATAGAGACGTTAATTCAACAATCACTAGGTGCCAGTAACTGGTATTTTAGAGGCCAGTTACTAGGTGTTTTACCCAACTTAATACAACATTTTTAACGCGAAATAAATTCAGGAACACGATGTCAAAATCTTTCGGGTTACTCGGGCCCGCGGTGTATATGTATAACTTGAATATTAGAAAAGGTACTTAATGCAGGCGGGTGTCATGTATTAGGCTAGCAGTGACATTACTCTTACAATGTTCTATTGATTAAAAATTTACAAGGGACCTTTATAGTTTCGCCACGTCCGTCCGTAGCTTAATTGAAAGCGTCCCCTAAACTTGTTCTCTTATTGTTTTATGACCCCAGAGCTTAGTTTGTACCGGCTGTAGTGGCCACGTTTTGTAGCTGATCTCGTGCGCACAGCCTCACTCCTGCCATTAGTAACTGCGTCTAGTGGCGGCCGCACATTATGGCCACTAGTCGCCGGCACTAAACCTAAGCTAAGCCACTAGACGCAGCTAGTAGCGAGCTCGGATGACTCCGCGACTCGCGAGCTACGGCTTGTGGCTAGGACGCGGCCACACAAACGCTCGGTTTGCGCCGATGTTATACAAAATGTATAAAAAACACGTCCGCAGCTAGTGGCGGCCACAAGTGCCTTGGCTGTGGTCGCCGCTAATGGCCTAATGTGCGGCAGGGGTCCGTTTCTCAAAAAGTATTAGTGTAATAATAATATGAGTGTTATGTCTCATTTTGGAGTCTTATTTACAAGACAAAACACTAATATTATTAGACTAATACTTTTTGAGAAACGGACCCCTGCCGCACATTATGGCCACTAGTCGCCGCCACTAAACGTGACCACTAGTGGTTCAGCTAAGCCACTAGACGCAGCCACTAACTGCTAACGCCGATGTTATACAAAATGTATACTAAAAAACACGTCCGCTGCTTGTGGCGGCCACAAGTGCCATGGCTATGGTCGCCACTAATGACCGAATGTGCGGCAGGGGTCCGTTTCTCAAAAAGTATTAGTGTAATAATAATATTAGTGTTTTGTCTCCTTTTGGAGTCTTATTTACGAGACAAAACACTAATATTATTAGACTAATACTTTTTGAGAAACGGACCCCTGCCGCACATTATGGCCACTAGTCGCCGCCACTAAACGTGTCCACTAGTGGTTCCGCTAAGCCACTAGACGCAGCCACTAACTGCTAACGCCGATGTTATACAAAATGTATAAAAAACACGTCCGCAGCTTATGGCGGCCACAAGTGCCATGGCTGTGGTCGCCACTAATGACCTAATGTGCGGCAGGGGTCCGTTTCTCAAAAAGTATTAGTCTAATAATAATATTAGTGTTTTGTCTCCTTTTGGAGTCTTATTTACGAGACAAAACACTAATATTATTAGACTAATACTTTTTGAGAAACGGACCCCTGCCGCACATTAGGTCATTAGGAATTACGAATTACGAATGACCTAATGTGCGGCAGGGGTCCGTTTCTCAAAAAGTATTAGTCTAATAATATTAGTGTTTTGTCTTGTAAATAAGACTCCAAAATGAGACATAACACTCATATTATTATTACACTAATACTTTTTGAGAAACGGACCCCTGCCGCACATTAGGTCATTAGTGGCGACCACAGCCATGGCACTTGTGGCCGCCATAAGCTGCGGACGTGTTTTTTATACATTTTGTATAACATCGGCGTTAGCAGTTAGTGGCTGCGTCTAGTGGCTTAGCGGAACCACTAGTGGACACGTTTAGTGGCGGCGACTAGTGGCCATAATGTGCGGCAGGGGTCCGTTTCTCAAAAAGTATTAGTCTAATAATATTAGTGTTTTGTCTCGTAAATAAGACTCCAAAAGGAGACAAAACACTAATATTATTATTACACTAATACTTTTTGAGAAACGGACCCCTGCCGCACATTCGGTCATTAGTGGCGACCATAGCCATGGCACTTGTGGCCGCCACAAGCAGCGGACGTGTTTTTTAGTATACATTTTGTATAACATCGGCGTTAGCAGTTAGTGGCTGCGTCTAGTGGCTTAGCTGAACCACTAGTGGTCACGTTTAGTGGCGGCGACTAGTGGCCATAATGTGCGGCAGGGGTCCGTTTCTCAAAAAGTATTAGTCTAATAATATTAGTGTTTTGTCTTGTAAATAAGACTCCAAAATGAGACATAACACTCATATTATTATTACACTAATACTTTTTGAGAAACGGACCCCTGCCGCACATTAGGCCATTAGCGGCGACCACAGCCAAGGCACTTGTGGCCGCCACAAGCTGCGGACGTGTTTTTTATACATTTTGTATAACATCGGCGCAAACCGAGCGTTTGTGTGGCCGCGTCCTAGCCACAAGCCGTAGCTCGCGAGTCGCGGAGTCATTCGAGCTCGCTACTAGCTGCGTCTAGTGGCTTAGCTTAGGTTTAGTGCCGGCGACTAGTGGCCATAATGTGCGGCCGCCACTAGACGCAGTTACTAATGGCAGGAGTGAGGCTGTGCGCACGAGATCAGCTACAAAACGTGGCCACTACAGCCGGTACAAACTAAGCTCTGGGGTCATAAAACAATAAGAGAACAAGTTTAGGGGACGCTTTCAATTAAGCTACGGACGGACGTGGCGAAACTATAAAGGTCCCTTGTAAATTTTTAATCAATAGAACATTGTAAGAGTAATGTCACTGCTAGCCTAATACATGACACCCGCCTGCATTAAGTACCTTTTCTAATATTCAAGTTATACATATACACCGCGGGCCCGAGTAACCCGAAAGATTTTGACATCGTGTTCCTGAATTTATTTCGCGTTAAAAATGTTGTATTAAGTTGGGTAAAACACCTAGTAACTGGCCTCTAAAATACCAGTTACTGGCACCTAGTGATTGTTGAATTAACGTCTCTATTACTTTATATTAAAGTTTACGTGGCTAATAATCGGTACACGGCCAACAATAGGTCAGTTTACCCTTGGTTCCAATCGGACTAGTTTTTGAGGTATATCTATTTTTAGCTTGTATAAAAACAAAATAAAAAAGGCTGAATTAGACCTATGTTAGTATAACATTTTTAACTCCATTTTTTTTAAATATTTTAATTATTTATTTTATTTGTTAGTTCCGTCATGGTTCAAGTTCAAAGCATGACCCGTTATAGGTATTAAATGTTTGCACTGGCGCGCGAGTTGGCGTGTGCCAATGGTTCTGTTTTTGTAAGGATAAGAACGCACCATGTGCGTCACTGGCATTGAGTGCATGTTTGATAAAAACGGAATTGTATAAATATATAACTTTTTCAATGCATTATTTATCCTGAACTCTCTTGTCTAACTGTAATGATTGCAACAATGCCTGTTTATACCGTAGCCCTGACCGGGAGCAGAAATAACGCATTAGTATTCATTTATTTATTTTATTCAGAAAAAGTGCAGAGGCACCCGATTTGCATGTTGTTTGTAACGTCAATTCGTATACAGATGCTTCTCGAACGTTCTGAACGGAGTCGTGTTGAAGCTTGTAGGTCTTTTTTGAGTAAGTACCCATACAGGGTGACAAGTAGCTCTACCTATTCCTTGAACGGGTTTATGCTGGGAGCTATCCTTACTAATATTATAAACGCGAGTTTGTATGTCTGATGTATGGATGTTTGTTACTCTTTCACGCTGCAGCGGCTGGACGGATTTGGATGAAATTTGTAATGGAGATAGCTTATACCTTTGATTAACACATGCCACATTTCATCCCGGAAATTTTAAAGTTCCCGATGGAATAACGATATTCCAAATCTACGCGGACGAAGTCGCGGGCAGAAGCTAGTTTTCGATTATTTAACTTTTAAATATTTTTAAAATATTCTGACTTTTTACCCGACTGCCGAAGTGGGGTTATGTGTTTATCTTTATCAGCCTACATATGTATGTATGTATGCATGTTTGTTCGTTTGTGGCGCTCTAGAAACTAGGAGATTGCCGCTCGCTATTAAGAAAATGGTTCTTAGGTATGTTTTTTTTATGTATGCTCACCGATTTCTGCGTCAATAGAGGAACCGATTTTAAAAACTATTTTTTGGTTTGATAGAGTATACTTCCAAGGTTTGTCCCATTGTCACAGAATTTGAATCTGATCAGTAAGAAATTGAGGGGACTCCTCAAGTATTATAGGTAGGCATACATATAGCGATCTTAGTATTTTTCGAAACAAGTCCAGCATGTCCATTCAGAAAGTGTCATTTGGTATAATGGATCTAATCACTAATGACCTAATGTGCGGCAGGGGTCCGTTTCTCAAAAAGTATTAGTGTAATAATAATATTAGTGTTTTGTCTCCTTTTGGAGTCTTATTTACGAGACAAAACACTAATAATATTAGACTAATACTTTTTGAGAAACGGACCCCTGCCGCACATTATGGCCACTAGTCGCCGCCACTAAACGTGACCACTAGTGGTTCAGCTAAGCCACTAGACGCAGCCACTAACTGCTAACGCCGATGTTATACAAAATGTATAAAAAACACGTCCGCAGCTTATGGCGGCCACAAGTGCCATGGCTGTGGTCGCCACTAATGACCTAATGTGCGGCAGGGGTCCGTTTCTCAAAAAGTATTAATGTAATAAATAATATTAGTGATTTGTCTCATTTTGGAGTCTTATTTCGCTCATTCCCAAAATACCATAATTTAAAAATACCAGATTACTCTTTATACCAGATTCCCAAATCACCAGATTCAAAATTACGATTAATTTATTGTACTTACCCAAAATTTTGAATCTGGTGATTTGGGAATCTGGTATAAAGTGTAATCTGGTATAAAGTGTAATCTGGTATTTTCATACATACATACATACCTTCACGCCTGTAATCCCGGAGTGGGGTAGGCAGAGCTACAGAATTACCTACAAATCATGGTATTTTGGGAATGAACGTCTTATTTACGAAACAAAACACTAATATTATTAGACTAATATGCTTTGAGAAATGGGTCCCAGGTCCTAAAGTAATGTTTTAATTAACGGCCATAATCTGACGAGCTTCACAAGTGAAGGCGACAGACAAGGTATTCCCGCGAACTCGTCCACTACAATCGGTAATTCGCTTAATTTCCCATCTCGCTGAGAGGAACATTCCACGAGAACAGTAGTTTATTTCAGATTAAAGGTAACCTATGACTTAATTTAGGGTTTCACTATCTCCATTCCGCACCCAAATCCGTTCAGCTGTTTGAGCGTTAAGGAGTAACAATCATACAAAGTTTCGCATTTAACAAACCAACTTTCGCGCGTGACTCCATTCGTGTAGAATTCATTTATCGCTATTACCCCAGGAGCGGTCCAATTTTCTGGGATGAAAAGTAGTCTATGTGTCATGCAATAAAAATATTTTGATTTTGATTTTGATTTTGTGTATTCTAGACTATAGTGTATTTCTATGGAACTTGCTAACTATGTAAACAAAAGACTTAACTTTGTTTTGTCACTGTTTCTCCTTTAATTTTCACACCACCTCATCAAACACCTTTGAAACTATAAACTATTGAAACGGTCGTTACTTTAAAATACAAAATCACCAAATATATAACTCTAACTTGGATATTTCATTAAAAGATTAAATGGTTTCATAAGTCAGGTTATTAGGACCTGATGGGATGACGTTTTTGTTTCTTTTAAAATCTACAATTATTGTCTATGATGGGTAGTGTTGTGGCTAAAGTTGGCGATATATTAAGGCCCCTACACATTACCTAACTCACGCTGATCACACTCACAGATGATATAACGGCACCTTTTGTAATAAATACTGGTGATATATCATCTTCAAGTACCGATTTTTCTTCAGATCGTGATTAAACAAATTAGAAATAAGAAACTACTTGTTTTTTACTTTCGGTATTTTAATATTCGATATGGTTTGACATAACGTCGGCTTAGAGTGCAAACCGGCTTAATCCGTTTTTTGGATTTAGCAAGTTTGCACTCTAAACAGATGAAATAAAGTGCAAATCAGCTAATTCTTAAAAAAGGATTTAGCAGGTTTGCACCCTAAGCCGACGATAAGTAAAGGAGTATTGCCCATCACTAGTAAATTCATCATTCAGAGACAATTTCAATATGGCGGTTTGTTTACATAGTTAGCAAGTTCCATAGAATTAGACCTTATAATCCGTCTCCGGTCCAGATTTCATCCAGATCCGTCCAGCCTTTCTGGTTTCGTTGAGTAACAAACATCCAGAGTTTCACATTTATAATATTAATAAGAATTGTCAAGAAATAAAACTCCACAAAATTTACGTACATATATCCATATATTTTAAGTAGATTATAACAAAACATGGCCGCCCACTTAATTATATCAGTACAATACAAGTTCAAATAAACTTAATATACAAGCAACATTAACTATAGAAACGATGCGTTTGATAAATCTCCTTAGTTGATAGGATACAATATAATATAACTAATAAATGAGCTCATGGAACCTTGAAAAACATATCAAGTTCTAGTCGGATCCCATAACCATATGAGCAAACCCCCTTATAAGTGTTGCAGAATCATTGAAATTGCTAGGATTGGCACCCTATATAATTTGATGCCTTATTATGTAATAGAAATATCTGAACAATATTCAAATATTATTCAAATATTTCTATTAGTCAAAATTTCAAATATTTCTATTTAAGTATATAAAGTTACACATAATAAGTCATTTTAAGTAATAAAGCTTTCAGTGTCATGTCATATTATAGGTATTTCATACTAATACAAGTTCATTTTATTTTATTTTATTATACAATGTGAGTTTATGTATGTATGTATGGTAATTCTTTAGCTCTGCCTACCCCACTCTGGGAATTAAGGCGTGCATTTATGTAAGTATGTATGTATGTATTAAGGCTTTCATTTAAGTAAATTTAAGAAGGTAATACCTAATGTACTACCTATATGAAGATCTCATATTCGCCAAAAAAATAAAATGATTACTCTTTTTGTTTCTTTAAAATGTGTTTTTTTTATAAATTGTAAAGAGCAAGCAGAGATTTTTTGTGTTTATTATTTTTAGTGTGTGTGGAAAAGGCAACGGACTGAAAACCAGCGCTGCGCAGACTGCGCGGCCGAGATCATTTAAGAATATAACTAAGTCTAAATTGTAAATGCTGTCTGTCTGTAAATTTTCTTGGTGTGTGGCAATAATTTTTTCTTATTCTTATTATGTCGTATACAATTCGTTATTCTTATCCAGTTGAATACAGTTCAAAAACCCGACTACAGCACATGAGAGAGAGAGTAATTTTAAAATTACTTAATTGTGGGTAAGTTGAAATAAAATATATTAACAAAAACACCGTGGAACATTATTTACCGATTACATCTGTAGAAGTAGAGCGATCGCTTTCATATTTAAAACGGTGCCACTGTAGTTAACGACAAAATTTAACGCTAACAAGTGTAGAAAAACTCTTAATAATTTATTCAAAGAACGAATGAAAGTATAAAAACCTGTTGTTTTACTTGTAAAAATATTTAATAAAAAAAAGTTATATATACCAATATGTCACATTGACAACGAAATAAATATTATGCGACAACCTTATGACTTAGTTTCAATGGATCTGCAACATCGATAACGGGGTTTGCTTATGAGTTAGTTTGGTCCGAAATAACCATTTTGAATATATTTTTATTGCCTTGTTTCTTTATTAAAACAATCTGAATAGACTAGGGTCAAATGGGGGACGGGTGTAACAGGGGGCACAGTGTTTCATAAGGAATATCTCTGTCCTTTTATTAGTCTATGGTCTGTCTGGACGTGTTTTATTAGTTACATAGGTACGGCGACATCTTAAACAGCTGTTATCACCCCTGGGGCACACTATAACAAATTTGTGACTTTACAAAACAAAAAAAAACGTCTTCGAGATTTGCACACCGCGGCAACGTACCTTACAGCGCCACATTAACGACGCCGTGTCGTGGTGATGTGGCCAGGCGCATAGGCCTCCCCCAAGGTTTGCCAAAAAGACCAGTCCCGGGGCACGTTTTCCAACCATATGGCTCAAAATAGTTATTTCTCCAGACTGGACTGTATTAGGAAGATTACACAATGTGACACGAAATTAACGGAAGCGTGGAAGAATCGGCAACAGAGCGTCAACGACTAACTTGCTAAGATAACACCAGTTAACTATCTACAATAAAGTAATTCTACGCTTCCAACTATTTGTATAATATAAGCACTATATTATATAATTTATAATAATAACACGAACTATAAATACAATACAATGATTTATAATCAACGTAAACATATACAAACTATCTATACATCCACATGATTTAACGACCGTTAGATTTTAGTAACTTCGTGATACGTTTAAATGACGCTTACAATAATTACGAATAACCTATTATCTATCATATATGACGTAACGACCACCCAATTATAGTTGAAGAACCGTCGAAAAATCCCTCACAACACGTCAATAGTGCTCGTAAAACACACAATAAATTGCTTTTCTCAAACATGCTATGTAATGTCGGCGTTATGTTAGTTATTTTAGGCTTCAAAGTGCCACGTTCCCGACGGAACAACTCGAGAGAACTGTAAAGGAATTTTATACAAAATTGAAGGCCTAGGCCGGGAAGTAATTTTTATTTTATTTTAATATGGCCATGACAGCTGGTTTTATGAACAGGCTGAATAGCTGAAAATCGTTTTTTTTTTGTATCTGTGTGGTTCGGACCAAAAATATCCGCGTTAATGCCTATTACACAAATGTTTTTTTAAATGATGTTTTTTTTTATTTCATTGCATATGTTTGAGAAAAGCACTATACATACCTCGCCGTGAAAAGGGGTTGCCAGCCTCGTAACTATCCGACCTCGCTTCGCTCGGCCGTCTATATGAACTCGGCCTGCAACCACCTACTTCCCGGCGTCTGTAGTAATGTACTATTGTTTGAAATGATCATAGTTTGCTAATCTAAATAGTATTGGGTGACTTATAACAATGCACACTTTAGTGCTTTGCGCCTTAAGATCCACTTCTCACCGGGACACCATGGCATGGTGGTGCAACCAGTCGCCGCCACCAACAAAATGTATGACACGGCGCACAATCAAGCAGACACGACACCAGGAGAGATGTTCTCCCATGGAGCTGTGTACATTTCGTTGGTGGCGGTGTCCGGGTGAGAAGGGGGGCTAACATCTTGTTTGCACTGCTGCACTAATCTGTCAAGGCGTTAAAGCGACAAGGTACAAAGGTGTACGTACAGCTACTTATAAGGCCGACTGTACAAGTAACACTTAGTAGGCGATGCGATTTACTAACCCTATAAGGCTCATCATCAGGGAGCGAAACTTTGGTGCCGGTGACGTCATTATGACGCAAATTCACATATAGGATGATTTCATATAAACAATACTTATAGCTACACTACACCGCACTGATTCTTAATAATGCTATAATGATAATGTAAATATTTTGATAGTGACAAAGATGATACGATTAAAATATTTTGTTGGAGCATGTAATTCTAACGAAAAATATTATTTCCACAAGTAAATGAAAGAAATTAAATAAAATTTGGAAATATGCAGAACGCTTCAAATTCAAACATAACATCCCATGTGCTTGGTTATTTTAATTATTTTTTCTAAATTGCTTACTTTTGCTGTTAAAACATTTTTTAATTATTTACAACCAGAAAAGGAAACTTCTGCAAATACGGCTGTATAGACTACATGGCGACTTTGCTCAAGCGAAACAATAATGTTTCGGTTATATTTACAATTTACAAATAAATAAATAATTCAATATAAATTTGTTATTGTCTTCAACAATCTTCTTTTTAATATGACAATGACAATCAATTATCTTTTTTTATAAGTACCGGCCGTCTCACCTCAAGTGTCAATATTGGTACAGTAAAGAGGCCAATAAGTAAGTTGTTAGTCATGATGTTCAATCTAGATAACAACACTCTGTACGTAGCTTGACGTCATACGCCTGTCATCGGCACCAAAGTTTCGCTCCCTGCTCATCATTATTATGAGCTGGTTAAACTTGCAAAGTAACAGTCAATAAAAGGGATACAGCTACTGGAAGTTATATATTTGCCCCTTTTACTGCCTGGAACTTGACAGGTTTAATTGCCTTTAGTTTATTATTAAATTAAAAAAATAACGCTTTTTTTCCGCAATACAGGTAAAACATTTCGAATTGGTACCAAGGCGCACCGCGTACTAAGTGCAAATGTTCGAATTAATACAATAACTCTAGTTTATATAGTACTTTCTAAACAACCAACTTAGTAAATATTGATAATCAATACGTAACAAAGCATTAGATACAATTTGTGAAGTTCCATAGCAAAAGGGACCTTATGCCTTTCTAGTTGCGGAGATATTTATGTTTTAGAAGAAAGAAAGAAAAGAAAGAAAATAATTTTATTTCTGCAAAATGATACATTTTTACTTATTAGTTAACATTATGTACCTGAAGCTAATTATGGTAAAACACCCAAAACTTATTTGTGCGGAAAGTAGTTACAGAATTATCAACAAGTTTTTAGCACGATCCTTCAAAGTATTTTTTTTTTGATTTCATGGTTATAGGAAAGTATAGGGTGGGCCAAATCCCACGGACGATCGGACATCCGTTTTTGTCACCCAGTATAATCAATTTATCAATCATCATCTATTTAACTTTTAACTGGAACATAGTTTTATTGTGTTTCAAACCTAGCGATTTTTCAAGTGTGATTTTAGGTTGGGTAGGTTTGTTGATTAAAAAAAAACTATGGTATATGGGCCATGTTGTATTAGGTAGCCTTTATGGCGTAATTTATGGATCTGTGCTTAAATTAATACCTGGCATAAGGTCCCTTGTGTGCTACATATAACATTCACCGTAGCATAGCACTAGTTTAGAATATCAGTATTGCTAGATTCAGTACATAGTTCACAAACACTTAGGGCATTATGGAAAATCCTCACGGACATCTGTTTTTTTTTCAATAAATTTAAAACATTGTTTGTTCCATGAACTTAGAATATACCAGCGTATAGAAGAACAAACGACTCGATCACTTACCACGATCGGTGACTTCTGAGAACCTACCATTAAAAAAAGTGTTCCAATAATACTATACATTTTCTCTTTCTTACTTGTGGCGTTGATACGCTGCCAAGTTTACGGTATGTCCACATTGGTTGGTATTTTTTTAATGTTTGTTTGTTTTTAATCCATCCTCCCCACTCCACTCACGGGGTGGTGGAGGTGGTGATATAGCGATGTATGGACGTGGCTTTGAAGAGCAAGGATCTTGGGTAAAATATCAACAATTTGTGTTTCTTTTTAACTATCATACAGGTCGTTTCAAGCTGGTACGAATGATTCGAATGAGTGAACTAAGCTACTTACGCATAAATAACAATTATAAAAATCACATTTGATATCGAACACCGAGTGATCAAATACATGATAGAACGAACTTTAAGAATGTAACCTAACGGACTCAAGCCGCCTTTTAAAGCGTCCAAACCTTTTTATGGTTCAGTGTATAAATTCATCTGTACTATACCTACTAATGAAACTCAACTTCGTTATTATACAGATCAACCGATAAAGCCTATAATCCAGTCTGTAGGGGTTTCAGCCTTTTCAACGCTGCGAGAAAGTAAAATGTGTAAACACGATAACAGAGCTAAGAGCTGATTTCATGGTGGAGTCGGAAGGTGGCAATAGGATCTCGACATCTTGTAAAGCAAAGGCTTTTTGCCCCTACAGACTGGACCCTAGGAGCATATTTAGCAGTTAACACATTCGCTGCAGGAATTTAGCCATCTTTCTCGCATACTGTTAAATTAAAAGGCATAACGCGTTCAAGTCACTAAGAAATAGTTGGGAAACTATATTCGTAGCCGCCAAACCAAGTCCAAAATTGTAGTAATGCATATTTACCATCAAAATAATCAAATCAACGGTTCGTACACAAGTTTAGATCCCATGATCGGTTGCTATTCAAAGACATAATCTGATCATCTTTGTTGTATTTACAGCGTCCGAACTTAGTTTATTACGAATATACACTACATACTATTACCGTAAGTGTTACATCTCCAAATTGAAGGCAAGCAGCTAAAGACAGTCCCTTATGTTAATTTTTGTGTAATTGTATTTTCTTAACTGACTTTAAAAACCAAAAGCGGTTCTCAATTCGTCCGTTTTTTTATGGCGTATTTCGTATGTATCTTGCTTTATCACTTTGCTTCTTTTTCAAGAGCTGTTAGAGAACACCGGCTATCAGGTCCTGAGTTCTCTTCTTCTGTCTGTCTTTTGCAAGGTGAAAGAGTTCGGACTTGATTACAACCCCTGTGTCCTTTCATCTTATGAATGCGTATTTATGCTAACTGAGATAGCTAGATAAATACGAACTTATCCGAAAACGTACGATGTCGTTGGATGATTCACAATATACATATGTAAATACTCTGTTTTTAAATAACTTTATGTATTCATAGGAATTGCAAATAAAATAGGTGTCGTATAAACTGAGCTATGGCTATATACGTTATATTTAGTATACACAGAGCAAACATATATCTTATAGTAATATCAATGTTTCAAACGTGAACAAGTGAGCATTTGTATATATAAATTTATGACGTGTTATGGAGTGGGGATCAGGTTTTATTTCAAAAATGTCGCTGTTAGCATAAAAAGTTATGTCTATGGTGCAAGCTTGAATCATTATGATTAAAATACATAACGTGAGATCTAAAAATGTAGGTCGGAAATCTAGATTTCTAAGCCAAATTAACAAACTGATCTTTAGCGAAATCCCCATTTTAAGACCCATCTATAATAACGCTAAGTCATTTTTTCTACTTCTGAGAAATCTGATAATTCTCACGCAATGATCCTATTTTCTAGTACAGTCCACACACTTAGTGCCAGGCTTTAGGCTTTTCAAGAAAAATGGACGCGTTATGTCGTATAAGGTATCGGCAAGAGAGTTGAAGTCACGCAGACAGCTTCATGTCATGTATTGACAGCAGAGAGTGAAATCCTAATGTTTAATGTATTAGTTCGTTTCCTTATGTACAGTCGCGAACCGGGATTATTGAGCCACTTACCAATGTTTCTAATTTGGCTATGCAATGCAAATCGAATAGCTGTCAGCCAGTCGTTGACATCGGATATTGAATACACGGCTAAATTACGAAAAATGGCAAGTGGCTCAACAATCCTGGTTCGTGACTGTACCTACAAGAAATTGTTTACATCAGTAGGTATGAGATGAAAACTATATGCAATTATGTATCCAATCGGGTACTAAAATCACATTCATTCGGGCTTTTATTCACTAACTTTTTTGCCACTTGCACCCTATACAGGGTGCCTCTGACCTTGGGGCTTTAAATGCATAGATCAATTCTACTCCTGAAACTAAACTTCTTTTGTTCTGTAAGTTGTTCAAAATATGTTCAGTTTAAATTTATTTTTTATCATACAAGTTAAATCTAATTTTCAATGTACGCGATCCAATTCTCAATTTTCCTTTAGCCCTCGTACCAAGGTAATGTCGCCCCCGTACCATGAGATAGTGATTACATGGCCAGTATGTAATACACTGATTTTACAATTAGACTTTAACATCAATTAGTTATCTAAATTTAAGTTATTTTTTCATGTTGCAGAACAAAAGTAGTTCAGTTTAGCGAGTAGAATCGATCGTTCAAATTAAAGCCCCAAGGTCAGAGACACACTGTATAGCTATGTGCGTAATCATTCACCTCAACTCTCGCTCAGATCTGTATACCTAGCGGACTTGTTAATTATGATTTAAAAACGAGTGCATAATGCGGAAACTACTTTAAACGATTCATCTTTACCTGTTAATGTTAGAATGTATTTAATACCAAAATAGATTGACATGTCACAATCCGGTAGCAATGCAATAATATGGTGTCTATAGTACTGACCTAATGGAGTCGAAAGGGTCAATGGATCTTAGTTGCTATCCATCAACACAAGTAAAATCTATACATTGATCTCAAAATAGTTAATGACCATGCAATAATACAATATAGTTGATTAAAAGGGTAGTCAATTTTTTCAAAAAATATCTTAGACTATCTAAAAAAAACTATACTAAAATAAAAAAACTAAACTAAAAACTATCTTAAAATATCTTACCATTTTGTATGAAAATCGGGGACTATTCTTGTTAAATGTTAATCTTCGCTTTGGCTTTATCTAGGGCATCATCATGATAATGATTCATAATGTAATGTAAATGATTGACACACTACCAGCACTCGCTTGGACTCTCTACATAAATACCTACATTTTTAGATCTCGGCTTCAATAGGGTTATCAAAAATGACGTCGTTATACTGCACCTTTCAGCGACTGAAGATAATGATTAGGATTATTAATATAATCACCGTGATGACTATGGCGATGTACACTTTCTTCTTCCTTATCTTGTTCTGAAATGCAAGAAAAAAACACGTTTACATTTTATCAACCTCACAGGTAACAAATAAAGATAACGCCAAAGCGGTGTGCTTTGTGTGGGTTTCCAAAGTCAAACTATACCGTCAAGTTGTAAAGCGACTTGGTTAAGAGCATACATCGTTATCGCGGGAGCAAAAACAAATTTATTAAAGAACAGATATAACAGATGGTCGGTTCAGTATAAACGGAATATTCTGCCTATACACTCTAAGCCTCTAAGAAGTTCTTCATATCTTGCACGAAATTTCGTTGGAAACAGTCAATTACACTTGTCTTACAATTTGTAAACGCTTTTATAAGTCAACGTGTCAGCTTTAATAAAATAATATAAAAGTCAAATATTTTTGTCCAGAACTAGTTTAATTTCTTTAAATATGTTTCATATTTAATTTAGATATATTTTTGTACATATCAAATCAATCAAGAATGACAAATGTCTAAAGTAGCAGGAAAAGTGACTGAAGAGGTTGAGGTTAGGATTGCGTATCTAATCTCTTTAAATATGTACTACTAATCAAGTCAAATACGGAGGTAAGACATTTGAAATAATATGATACATTTTGAACTCGTAGGTATAAACGTTTCTCGATACGAGTGTCACTTCTGTTATTGCCTATTTGTCATAATCTTAGACTACTGTCAAATCGTTTTTGCTCCCGCGATAACGATGTATGGCTAAGAGTGTCACCTACCTTGTAATTGGCAGCCTGCCTGAGTTCCTGCGTGGCCGACTCCACGTGCTGCGATGTAGACTCGACAGTTGACTCTATGGAGTCAACCACCTCTCCTTGGGTGAGGACCAGGGTTCCCAGGTCTTTGAATATCTGGTTGACGTCCATGATATCGCCCTGGGAAGAACGTGTACTTTTTAAAATGGTTTGTAATAGGCTAGAGTAAATAGCGGCTGTATTCCCGGAATTATATAACCTTGGTGTTTTCAAGGCAAGAGTGAATAGGCATTTTCTGGGTATCTGGTGAGACTGTTCAAACGCACATCCATTATAGATGAAAAAAAAACATTTTTTCTCTTATTTTAACCCCCGAAGCTAATAGTGGGTTAAAAATTCGTGAAGCGTTAACTTTGAACTTTGTTATGTATTTGGGTGGATCAACTTTTTGTTGTTGTTATTCTGTCCCGTAAGCCAGGAGACAACAGTGATAGAGTTTCTTAGAAAATTTTTTATAATATATACTTCCAGCACACTCAGGAGAAAGGCCATAAAAGAATGGGTGTGTAATTGCCAATATAACAGTTTTTTAGTGGACTTATGTCCTTTGAAATCATAGTTTTAAAGAGTGACCCAGGAGACGTCACCATGGCAACGAGCTACAAAGAAAAGTTGATTGACCCATTTATGTATTTTACTAGATAGTACGTGTCTTTTTTCTGTGGCATCATAGCTCAACTAAACGGATAGATCAATTCGAACGCGGTTTAGGTGTCATAGAAAGAAAAGTGTTTAACGCGAGACTAAACAACTATAATAATAACACTCGAACTATATACAGGGTGTCTGGAAAACCTTCGGAGAAATTTTAACTGTAGATAGGGTGGATGATTTGGATCATCCCTATATTGGTAACTTTTGTTTAAGTTAATATTTGACTGAGTTACAGACAGATTTATCATCGACTTTCCTGACGATGCTCTCAGTGTGCCCCATCTTAACTGATTCATTCATAATATCGTCGGTGATACTGCAAAACCGCGTAAGTAACAAATTTATGATAGAGCAAAATAAACCTTACGGTCTTATTAAAAAGGTGCATTTTGCTCCTTATTTAAAATGTCACTTACGCGGTTTTGCAGTTTCACCGACGATATGTGTCACAACGTAATGTAAATAAACAAGTTGTTCCTTATGAACAATGTTTCCAATCATGGTCAAAAGCTCCATGGAGTTTAGAAAACTGACACATTATCCTGTAATGTGAATGAAAAGACGGTGTCTGATAAGGGCTATTATGTGAAATAATCTAAAACTGAAACTTACGATTATGATTTTTACTCACACTTTTCTCACACTCACACGGCTAAAATAGCACTTGCACTCGTAGGCACATTACTTCTTTTACGAGATCATGAATCAAGGCTGTATTTCATTGATTTGTACCACTATCAGGGCTTCCGACGAATAAAAAACACAATAATTAATTATTGACAATTTGACATATTATCTTTTTAAATCTTGGACCATTAAAACTCTTTATGAAAAGAGTTTTAGGTTTCATTTGTAAACAAAAAATCCTACCTACACGTTACGTTTTATCAAAATTACATTTAAAGCTGGCATCATACATGTTGTTGCTAGATATTCGTATCATAGAAGAAAGAGAAAAATAGGATGGCTTTGTAAGAAGAGGTCGACGTGATTACACTCTGTGGTAAAAACCCTTAAAAGAAAAAGGCCACTAAAGCCGGCTACTCACACACCTGCTGCAGGGGCAATATGGGAATTGGACCCTTGATTGCCTCCTTAATTATGATTTGTGTAGGCAAGCAGGAGCAATTTTTAGATTGGGCCTGCGGCAGGGCGACAGGGGCGCAAGACCTTCCTAGCTCCCTAGATTGTGTCTACCGCCCTGCAAGGTTGCTGCGTGTGTAGTAGGATTGGGGCAATTCCAGTCAGTTCATTGGTGACAACCGAGCGGAGTGGACAAAAATGGAAAAAATGGTGTTACCATAGCCAGGAGCTCTTCAAAAGAATCAATATCCATTCGCAAAAAGTTTCTAAGATCATCTACTTCCAATTCTTTCATAATATTCATGTGGCACAATTTGCTTCGTTTCTGCAACCAATTCTTCACCCAATATCTTCTCTTCCTTTTTTTTTTTGGTAGCACCACAGAAAGTGCCAAGGCGATACCAATCCTCTGGTGTTTCGACAATACAGGAGGCTTTCTCGTGGACGTGCGTTCAGCGGGACTATCAGTTACACACTGAACGGCAGGCTAGTGTGTAGAGAACAGCCTAAAATTGGTCCAACCGCCGTGCGACCGGTATTGCCCCTGCAGCAGGTGTGTGAGTAGCCGGCTTAAGGAACACCCAGAAAATATAAAACGTGGACTACAATCACAATCAGTCAAGGAAGCGATGTCACAAGCGAAGCGATGTTTGGTTTGGGGTTTGTTTTGTTTACTTGCATGTGATGTGACTTCACATCACACTCACAGGTTATAAAGTATTTCTAACATCACATAGCGTTTTTGCCACAGATTAAATTTCAAAAAAAATCCTTATTATTTCGTGTAATTTCCAAAAAAATAGACATAATTTAATTTGAAATAAAGTGAAATACGTTATTTTACGCTAGTATCAGATAGGATGACCACAATTTGTAGTATATTTTCAATGTTGTCAAATAGCCTATTATAATCAATTATGCGACGACCTTTATATCCATCGACAAAATGTTTTGCACTTGGACTTTTGGCTACTGCCACAAATACCATGCGGATCAAAAGGAAAGAACCAGCAGCCAGCAGCGCTTTCTCCCCGTCTGGTTGCCCTGAAAATCAGCGCGTGCAGCGTCACGGCATGTCTGACACTATGATGCTGAGTAGCACCCAATTTGGTGCATTATTATTTTATAAAATAGTTTTAAGGTTTTGTTTTAAATTATTTTCTCACTGTATTTAATTTGATTATTATTTTTCTGTGGTTTGCACCAATAAACGATTTTCTTTTTCTCCTTTTTTTTCTTCAATACGGAGAGCAATAATCGGATCGTACAATCCGTCTATTTGAACTTTGAGAAGTCTATGAATTTATGGCTGTCATTAGATGTCAGTGTTAAATTATGTTATTTTCAATATTCACGTCTTCAATATTTTTGCTGTAAATCAGTTATATGGGCTACTTTAGAGCAGAAAACAATGGTAAATGGTTAGATCTCGACAGTAAACGACGGACGATATGATCAGTCTCGGCATAACATGAACAAGAGACCTAGTGATTTCACATTTAAAACCAATTAGTGTTCAAATTGCAAAAACGAAAATACAGTAAGTTGCACTAAAATTACTCATTTATTTTTATTATAATGCTACCTTGATTTTTGTTTACATGGAGCGAACTGTTTGTTTACATGGAGCGAACTGTTTGTTTACATACCATGTGACAACGTATGGTCTCAGGTCATTGACCTCGGACATTGAATTTTGACGTAAGATACTACGAACTGTTGGAGTAGTATACTATCAACGTCAAAATGTCAAGGTCGAGATATCGGCTGCGATACATCAAGTAACAAAATGAATATAATTAATCCTTCTTTTTTTTTACATTAACAGAAACAAAAATGAACCATACCCCCGTGATCAGAATCGTGCCAACTATTACCCCCCCAAATTTCTCCGAAGGTTTTCCAGACACCCTGTATAACCAACCTTACTCCGCTTGGGTGGCTAAAAATATCGTGTCATTATGGCTTGTTTTAGTCCCTTGTTTCTCGTGATTCCTAGACTAGAATATAAGGTGTCGGAACCACTTGATGCATGTTCAACGTATTACCATCTCACTCTAGCAATAGTATAAGAGTACCTATCACAGTTCTATTAGTAAGAAATCTTAAGTTTCGTTTTAGGGGTTCTCATGGGTTAGACTGAATGGGATAGGATACCAAGTCATTTAACTCTTTCTCAAAAGTTGTTAGCATTTTGTTTGAAGAGCTTCTGTCACCATCATATCCTTTTTTTCCAAAAGACGTCCACTACTTGACATCCCTTGAACGAAGATCTCCACTTTATACGGTTTTGTACTACTTGCGTTTGTACGATCGATATGACTTCTCAATAATCGTTAGTGATACAATAAAAAGCATGTATTAATTAACTACTGGTCCCACCGCCAAGGTTATTAGATAAACATGCCGAAGCCAATTTTAAATAATCAATGTGCACCGATAAGACCCCGTTGGAACTAAATGGCGAGATTTGTACAATACAGTCAATAAAGCCAGTACATATCATGTATGTTTCACCTGTTTTCCGTCAACAGTGGGTCGATACTACCACGTGCCACAGTGGAACAATATATCAAGGAGCTGTAGTATTAAAAACCACGCTAGTCAAGTTTAAGTCACGTGGTCCGACATCACGAGAGAGATCCACGGAAGAATATCACAACACATAGGTACATTTGGGATCGATCTCTGGGTTAGAGACAACTATCGGCCTAACCGATTTAAATAATTCCTAGCTTAACCATACCGAATAAACACACTTTCTATTTAACCCTTTTCCAGGCCTTGCTACAGTAAGGATACAAGCAAGAAATGGAATAGAGCCACGAATTCGTAACTTTCTGAAGGATACTGATTCATAGTCATATTTCAGGAAAGTTCAATTAAATTTGTGTCATGAATGCGACATGAATGGGGTCGATGAAATGCCTGGAAAAGGGTTCATAAACCGCGCCTGAATCGATCCATCTGTTTAGGGGCAACGATACAGACACAGAAAAACATACACAGATAGACCAGCCAAACTTATAGCATCCGTTAACGTCGGGGGTTGAAAAGAGATGCGCCGAACATTGCGCAATAATTCGGCATATTGAAAGTAAATTTCAATTCAATTAATTCATTGGTTAGTTCAACCGACGAACAAATGACTAATTTGGTTTAAAACGTCCAGTATAAACGTGCAGTGAATAGACACACGACATCGTATTTAAAGGTTCATAATGATCTTGCAATATCTATCTTTAGACACAAGCCGACTGAGAAAGCAGCATACATAAGAGCTTTTCCGACCAAATACGATCTCGCACGTTTATTCACTACATCTGTAAAGAGTAGACAAATAAATATTCATTCCAATCACTGCCCTCATTAGCCAAAAGGCGGTATCTTAAATTCAATAGCCAAAGCAGATTCAGTCCTTTTCCTTTAGTAATAAGGTTCCTTTTGCTACAGAAGCTTTGTCTGAGATACTGCAATTTGACTTAGCCGGGCAAATCATTCGGCCGAACGTTCGTATTCATCGGAATAGACATACCTCCAACTGCCTGATGTCCCTTTCCCTCTCTTCAAGCTGCCTCATGTCCTGTTCCGACTGCATCGTTACTTGTTCCTGCTTGCGGAGGTCTTTGTCCTCCATTTCAACAAGCTGTTCTTTGTTGCGTGCTGAGGAACCAGAAATGGATCAGTCTGGCGTTTGAACGATAAATAAACAAATCGTAAATCAAAGGCAACAAATATGGCACTCTTGCAAGTTTACAAATATACATTTTCGATAAATAAATTAACCTAAACCCTGATTTTTAATTCCGTAGAATTCTGACGTTTGTTGGTCTTACCAGACTACAAAATATTCCTTGAACCGATGGTGCAAAAATTTCAATAAAATTATATGTAGAATATGACTTCCGTGATTTAAATATTTGAATGTAAAAGTAAATAATGTTTTATTAATTAGTACAAAGTAATTATAATTTAAAATCGCACAATTTACACTTAATATTTTATTTAATTTTTTTCAGAGGGAAAAGTAAATAGTTGTGGTGGGTATCATTCTGATTATTGTCATATATTACAAACCTTTGGAGTTAATTATATTTGATCATCGTTGTTTTGTATTCATAATAGTGAAAATTTTTTTTGGAGAAAAATATAGACTATAAAATGACAGTTGTCAAACTGTCATTAGTTCCGCTAAACTAATGACGACGCTTTAGGCTATTTTATGTCCTTTGCCGTTGACATTGGGATAAAATGCAAGAATAAAAAATGATGACGCACAGACCAACCTACCTAAAGTTCTAGTATTCTGCTTTATTCAATCACACATGCACTTGTTAACCTTAATTTTCTTTGTAAGCAAATCATGTTAAGTAGTTTATGTACTTACATCATATTAAATATTATTCAAAATCTTCGTTTAAATCTTATATGTATATAAGTATACGTATACGTACGTATCTTATACGTACGTATCTTATACGTATACGTACTCTACCTTATGTATTTGGAATAGCAACCAATTCAAATGACGAACAAAAACTTCAGTCAGTCTGTCAATAACATAAATCAATCAATATTTTTAGTTTAAAAACATCAACAATGAAAAAAATGTTCATTACTGAATGTCAGAATGTGACTGCTGTCAGATGGCTGTCAGAATTCTACGGAATTAAAAAACAGGGTACTTATAGACTTAAAATAAACTAGGTTTTTACTATAGTTACAAGACAACGATAAACATACTAATTAATAGAAATACATAGGAAATATCCACAACTCAGGAAATTATACAGCTTATCAGTTATTATTACACAACAACTTTTCCTTAGCGAGAATCGAACGCGAGACCTAACCGCTACTACGCCAGGAGTACATAAACTATTTCAATGCAGTTTAAAGTGTTTAGCAGTTAGTAAACCAACATCCAAAGTAGAAAACAAATAATCCTTTTAGAATGTAGTCAAGAAAATCGAAAATGTCGCTTCTTTTTTGGATGATTTCTTACATCATCCTACCGTATGAAATGCTAAGCTATACATAGATTTTAAAAAGTCGTCTGTGGTGGGCCTTCGGGCGATATCCTATTCCGTGAGATGTACTGTGTCTGCCATTCTGTGTTTGAAGCATACTGTCAGATATTATGTAAACAGGAAGAGTCCAGTGATCGCGTGTTACTAGGACCTATCTAAGGCTTTTAACCTGGTTTCTTAAGATATACTGTGGAAAAAATTAGAGGGTATTAACCTTCCTCTGAAGACCCTACGTATTTTTAAGTACTGGTATTGGAAACCAGGTCAATAGTGGTGGGCAAGCTTTCTGACTCGTACAAGTTGGAGTGTCAGACAGGAACTCAACCGTCCCTGTCTGACTCTTCAACTGTTAACCTTTACGTAAAGGGACTGATGGAAGCGCTCGGCAACACTCATATAGGGCGTCATATTGGCAACATGTGAATTAATAATGTAAATAACGCGGAGCACAAGTTGCTACTGAGCGCATCGGAGTGCAGGTTGCGTAAGTTGCTTCATCTGTGCGAAGCTTATGCGGCTAGCCATTATCTATAATACTACAAAGAGTCAATATTTATGCTGTTTGAAATCGGTCGCAATAAGACAGTTGAGGTGCAAGTCGTAACGGTATTTTATGGAGTGGACCAAATTAAATATTTGGGTCAGCTATGTGGTTACAGCTGATCTCAAAAACAATATTACGGACATTGAGAGGAAGCGGAGGGCGAAGTGGTCTCTATACCAGCAATGATAGATTACCCTACATTGGGCTCAAAAATACCTGACACGCTCTTATGCCCCTAGTAATAAAGACGTGTTAGATATTTTTGAGCCCAACTTGGATTATATATTACTGCTGGTGACTGCACACGAAACTGGCCTATTGGTGCACTCCTGCGTGGACTGTTTCTACACGGCCATGCGCAAACGCGACAGCCCCAGCACCATCCTGCGCATGTTAGCGGGCAGAGTAGACTGTGCCTACATGTGTATTGTTTTAGTTTAGTTTAGCTCAATATTACTAACACCTTAGATCTAATTGAATTGTATATCTTTAGAACTCACGTGCCATCCCGAATGGTTCGCCGATGTTAATTGCAGCACTCTGCGCCTTCACCTTCCTTACATCCTCTTTCGTCTTCTGCGCAGCCGTTCTTTGCGTGACCTAAAAATAGAACAGGGATCGTATTATTATCGTACAGGTAAGTATAACTTGTATACTTTCTATATATATATTTTTTATATTACTGTTGCTTATTAGTTTTGTGACAATTCTGACTTTTGACACGTTTTCCTGCTCAACTACGCATGAATACATTTTTGGTGTTATGTGAGATTCATTGTTTTATATAATGCTAGGTTAAGTTTATTATTGTATAATATCATTAGCAATATTTAAAAAACGACTTACTGTTGAGTTTCTTGCGGCGTTTCTTCTCAGCAGTGGTCTCTTCCGAAGCGCTGGTAGATTTTTGACGTGTAAAAGTGCCCGTGCGGCCTACTTACTGAATAAACATCTTTTATCTTTTTTTTATCTTTATTACGAATGATCAAGAACTGCAAACTCCCAGTGAAAGGGATGGAACAGATGTAAACACGCTTATAATGTTTTCTATCTACAAATGTGTGTGTGTATAAATGAAGCGTAACTTCAATTTGAATGGCATATGATATGATGCGCGCTTTGAACACTATATAAACCAGTGAATCTGAACCCACCTGGAACGCATTCAGCGTAGTCATGTACTCATCACTGAGTCTTTCTCTGGTCAGCTTGCTCGCGGGCTGGTCCACCGGGAGCTTCATCAGCTCTATTACCATCGGTGAAGTGTCCTTAGCGAGTTTCTGCGTGTAGTGCTGTATCTGACGTCTGGGGGAAACGGGGAGGATAAGTCAAAGTATGGACGGTAGTTAGTCTTTAAACAAAAGTATATAGCGCGGTTTGCACGTGTGCGCAATACAAGTACCCCTAGAGTCCGAGCGGCAATAGGTAACAGGAACTCCTAAACGGCTGGAGACGAGCTACATTTCTATTAACACAGGTCAAGTTCACGACGCATATACGACACGCGTAATTAAGCTATATCGGATGATAAGCTAACACGAAACGACCTAGTTCCAAAATAAGCTCTAGGCTTTAACTGTGCGTGGTCACCACCCAAAAATATGTTCCAACAGTGGATTTAAAGTGGCCTCTTCCTCTTATTTCACCTTTTGCCTTTGCTTTTTTTGCCTTGCTTTTTGAATAAGTTTTTTAACCTTTCGTATGCCGGAAAGACTCGCATACTTGTACCCGTCGTCTGCCGGGCTATGACGTCATCGGTGACTCCTACCTCGAAAGTGATTTGACGTTTCGAGCAACTGAATGCTATCTATGGAAGATTGAATTTTTCAATTTTTATTACAGGCAAATTAGAACCCTATCTTTAAGCTACTAGAATCCAATTTCAAATAACCCGATTAAGCCCCTTAGTGTCGGATACGGAACAAGGCATAGGACCAGGGTCGGTACGGATCCGGAACTAGTAACTTAGTAGTAACTAATTTATCCTAATGATTTGGCATGTGTATATCCATCCAGCGACAACGCCGTCGCCGTCATTTTTTATTACTCTAGGGTAGGGTGGTCCAAAAAAATCATTTTGATATTTTTTAATGGGCCATGCTCTCATTTTGTTACTTATGGCTAAAGTACTACTGATGTAAAATTTGAGCTTCCTAAGTCAAGTTTAAGAGGGTGCTCACGAAGTGTCAATCTTCAACTTTTTTGTTGAACTACCCTCTCGCGAATTTAATTTTTACAGTTAACGTAGACGTGTTAGAGTTTATTTTAAAAGTAAAAAGTTAAGTTAAAGTGTTCCTTCGCGTTTTCATGTGATATCTATGTCATAAAGGTGTTGTGAAATTGTGTTCAACACAGTACATAAATTGTTTAAAAATGGCTTCTTCTTCCCGACATAGTAATGAAATTTTTTTGATTGGGTTGCGAGAATTGGAACCAATTTCTCAGCTGAATCAACTTCCGACTCTGCGACAAGTTCTTCGACGTTTTCACGAGCATTTAAAACATTAAAAAAATGTAAGACAATCAGTTCATTTCGTTTTAGAAGAATTGTTGGAGGTCTGGACAAAGGCTGGAATACCGACTAAACATCAAAAGCACTGCGTTGAAAAATTAGAATTAATTCACAAGAAATGGCTCCTTTTAAATAAAAACAAGTCTAGAACTTCTCAATCACAAACAGACCGAGAGAACTTATTTATTGCTGAACTGGACAAGATTTTTGATATTGCACACAACGATGCTCAAAGCCTGATAAAAATTGAAGATGACAAAGTATTTCTTATTGACCAACGTAGTGAACGCAAAATGGCAATAACATCATTAGATAAAAAGTTAGCAGATAAAATTGAACGTGCGGAAAAGCGTAAGAGACGAGCTGAGCTTCTTAAACAAAAAGCCATGGAAAGATTAGCCTCCACCTCGGAAGCTCAGAGTAAGCATGTCTCTAGCTCTTCTGACGACTCAAATGACGAGCTTGATTCCGAAGAAGTGCGATATAGGTTATCTGGTAAAAAAAAAATTGTGGGAGATTCGTCAACGTCGAATAATTTATTTACAACACATGTTACCAGCGCTCTAGATCGCAATAAAATTACCGATAGAGAAGCGATGCGGCTAATGGTCCCGCTTGCTGCTGCATTAGGCCAAAACCCTGCATCACTATCGATTTCTCGTAGCACTATTAGACGCGCAAGAAAGAAAGCCAGAACAGAATTTAGTGCGCACATTAAAGAATCTTTTGCTCCAAATTATCCACTTGTAGTTCATTGGGATGGTAAGATTTTATCTGATATTGTGGAGCGCAAAAAAGTGGACCGTCTTCCGGTACTTGTATCCGGTAACGACACGGAAAAATTATTAGGCGTACCTAAACTATCTTCAGGAACCGGTGAATGCATAGCCAACGCAGTTTTGAGCTTGATGGAAAACTGGAAGCTCAGTGGGCAAGTTCAAGCAATGAGCTTTGATACAACTTCAGCTAACACTGGAATACGAAAAGGAGCGTGTGCTGTCTTAGAGGCTAGTATTGGTCGAGAGTTATTATGGCTTGCTTGCCGTCATCATATCCTGGAAATAATGCTTGCTAAAATATTTACGTTGTGCTTTGGCCCATCAAGCTCTCCGGAGATCCCTTTATTCAAAAGGTTTAGAGAGGTTTGGCAGAATTTTTCTCGGGAATGCTACAAAGGCCTTGATGTAGAACCTGATATTGCACCGTTTGCTGAAAATACCCTTGAAGTTCTAGCGAAATCATTAGCCAAAGAAAGACCTGTTCGAGACGATTACTACGAACTTATTGAACTCACCATGGTCGCTCTTAATAAAGTACCTGATGAGATACATTGGCGATCCCCCGGGCCGATACATCATGCACGTTGGATGGCCAAATTGCTTTATACCTATAAGATTTATTTGTTCAGAGATCAGAAAGTACTTAAGCTGACTAAAAGAGAAGAAAAGGCCGTTTTCAGGTTTGTCAAGTTCGGTACGCTGATTTATGCTGCAGCATGGGTTGAAGCTCCTCTGGCAGCCGAAGCAGCAGGCAACGATCTACAGTTGTGGAAAACCCTCGTAGCCTATGAATCTGTCGATTTAGACATTGCAAAAGCTGCAAGAGTGGTCTTGGAAAGGCATTTGTGGTACTTGTCCGACGAACTCGTGGGCCTTGCATTATTTTCCGACAAAGTGACATCTGTCGAGAAAGCAGCAATAGTAGAAGGGATGAAAATTGAAGCCGGTCCTCGATCAACGAAAGGCAATGCTTCAATTTTAAGATGTGACACCTCCCTTGGAGCCTTTGCATCAAAAAGAACATTAAACACACTGTCCATGCTTGACATTAAAGAATCCTTTCTGCAATGGCCTGTAGAAATTTGGCACCAAAGTTCTGACTACATGCAAGGCAAACAGAGGGTTCACAGCTTACGTGTCGTAAACGATACAGCCGAAAGAGGTGTGAAATTATTTGAAGAATATAATAGAATTCTTACCAACGATGAAGAGGAAAAGCAAATTATCTTACATATAGTGGAACATAACCGGAAGTATATACCAACGGAACCTAACAAAATGTCATTGATGCATGCAATTAAAAATAAGGATAATTAACCTTTGAACTGAATAATGTTATTTTGTTTCAGCTTTGTAGTGCTTCTTAATAAAAATAACTGTTTAAACTTGTATAGGTGTGTTTATTTGTAATTTTCTTTGTTGTAGAAAAAAATACATTTTTGTTAATTATTTCGATATTTCATATGCGATGAGCACCCTGTTCCCGAAAGCCTATCTTTCTGAAATTTTGCACACTTAGTATTGTCGATAAGTGTAACAAAATTAGGGGATGGCCCAAACCTTAAGTCGAGTTTGAATTTTTCCCATACAAACGTGGACCACCCTACCTAGGGGAGCCAGCAGTAGCTGCCATCCCTGTTTTACTATGTCAGCAGAATTATCGTAATAGTCTAAGAGTTCAAAATGATATTGACATGACTTTTTTGTAAAAACTGGATTACGTATTTGAACGAAATGGCTTATTTCCGGGACAATTCTACGAAAGGGATGTAATTTCTGTTTAACAACGTTTGAGGTCAGGACATTTATTAAAGCGACGAAGGGACACTCTGCGAATGGCGCCTTATACCCCCTAACCAATAATTTATTTGTAAAGAAAATTTACAAATCATTTGTTTATTTTCATACTGGATAAGGTATATAACTGTCTATACTTACAGCTGATTACGCAGCTCTTGAGAATCCTGAGGAGACTGCAGTTGGTTGACCATCTTGGACATAGACGATACTAGAAAAAAAAAAACAAATAATTAATGAAAATTGCAGAGAAAGGATCGTCGGTTGAGTAGTCTGGTAACTTGAGGTGTGATCGCAAGGTACCGAGTCCAATCTTACGGGGTGGTCCAGTCTGGTTTTTATTAAATTACTCATTGTATTTTACTTATTACTATTGAAAATAATGGTTTCATGGTTATTTGTCAATACCTCGAAGTAAATATTTTACCTATGAAATTATTCAAGTTTGGTAGGACACAACTCACTTGATTTAGTTGGATAAGTGTGTCATTTTCGTTCTATAATAACCATATGACAGGTTACATCTCGAGGGGAAAGTGTAAGTTCTTCACATGACATTCAAATTGTAAAAGACGCAAGATGGCGAAAAAAAAAAACAAATAAATTCACTACAGAAATTAAATTGTATAAGTTTTACCTCCCTTTTTATGAAGCATGTTAATTCTTGAGACTATAATATTTGCTAAAGTATAAGTAAATGAAGCCACTGCATCTTATAATTTTCCTTCATATGAAAATTTAACATTACAGGGTCACTCACAAATAGTACATTATATGGATTATAATATTGCAATAGCAAAAGATGTGTAAGAACAAGAAAAATGTTTGATAGCTAAATTACACAAAAATAAAAGGCATTTGGAACGGTTTTTTTTTTGGTATGGCAAAGGCAAAAATCACACAGATCACCTGGTAGTAAGTCAGCCCTGGACCCTAAACATTTTAATTCTCAAGAGTGAAAAACCACTGCCAACCAACAGGCCAGTAATTTTACCAGTTGTTATATCCTTAGACCAAAACAATCAACACTAAACTAAATGCATATTAAAATGCAACCAATCATTTTCAAACATTAGGAGCGCACCTCCCAAAATATGCCTTGATGATGGAAAAATAAATTTCACTGGCACTCGGCAGAAGAAAATCTCTTATTTTAAAATCACAATAGGGAAGTGTCAGATATTTTTTAAATCATGTATAAAGTGCGAAAATGCAAACAAAAATCATCTAAGATTAAGAGAACCTTTTGAAATATGCCGTATTGAAACATTCAATCTAGATATAGTTAGAGATTTAGCTAGCCTACCCTTTAACCTATTCAGCGCCAGCAACCCAATAGTCAAGTACACTGTTCATAGCAGATTTTTGCTAAATAGCAGAACAATGCTACTACAGGCTATAGCAGAGTACTCGTAGCAGTGGCCGGTGGTGAATGTGTCAAAGCTTCACCTTCCATGGCTTATGTCAAATTTTGTGGCTCCATTTGTCACTGTCGATGATCACTGAATACACAATTTATTGGGTATATCACATAACTTAAAAACAATTGAACAATGAGTAAGTTAATAGAAAAAGTGAGCACCTTTTTTTTTATTCAGTTATTACACTTTGTCATATATATACAGAGGTGTCCACGCCATTTCAAATCAAATCAAATCTAATTTCATTTATTGTAGGGACCATTGCATAATTCCCATACTATTGCACTATGGTCCCGCTCATAGGTCATAAGTCCAAATAATCAACAATAGCCGAGCTATGATTTGTACTTCTCTGATAACACATTCATTACCAGCCTACTTAAAACTATAAATAGTTTTGAAGTAATCAGTCGGGATCATTGTTTTTCAGACCTCCGAAGTGAACACACTTAAACCGCGTAATTAGTCTTATCAATAGATCATTAAAGTGAAAGTTGTTTGTTGACGGATTTCTAAAAACTTGTTGTGATAAACTCTATTGAATCATCATAGAAATTAATGACAAAGGTATGTGTTTTAATAATAATATTTTTACTAGCTATTTTTACTATACATTTTATATTTATTTGAGAGCTACGAGACACCTAATTTTATAAAAATATTTAAATTGTTTGTGTATTACCATTGAGTTTTATCAATGACGCCATGCTGTACCATTAATAATTTTGATTGTTTAAAAAGCATATAAAAGTCTAGTTATTGTGCCAATAGTCATCTTCTGCTAGATTTTGCTAGATGTTTTATTAATTCGTCCTCTACGCTGTTCGTAGAAGATGCTACGATATTTGTCAATTTCTAATGTATTTTGTTTTCTTTCTAACAGGTTCTTTTTTGCAAGTTCAGTTTACAAGAATGCACATATTTGAACTATGGCATCTTGCTAAAGGATCACAGGTGGAAAAATATCGAGTTTTGGAAATGGTCCCGGAAGCTGAAAACGTTGAAATCGAAGTTCTAAGTAAACGCGTTAATGGCATAATCCAAAGGATCGCAGATTACTGGAAAAAAGCAGAAAGTAATAAATATGAACTAGTCAGAAAACATGAAAAATGGTTAAATGTCCTTGAAACTATAGATATAGCAAAGAATGAGTCGGTATCTGCGAGAGAAAATTAGTTTACTGGTCAAGAAATGACATCAAATCTCGGTCGACCGAAGAAAGATTTTGAGTCTTGCAGTAAACGAACTCAGCGAAGGAGATTAGTGGACCTCTCAAAAATTGATAACTCGGCCGTCAATGCTTTGATAAATACTTCGTCAACCTCGAGTTGTGGGCCAAATGATAGTCATAAATGTGAAGTGAATCCAAGTGAGATCCTATCGCTAATCACAGAAGCAAAATTAACAAAACACCAATACCTTTTAATTAAAGAGTTCATTAATAGTAAACAATATCCAGTTTTGCCTTCGTATCATAAGGTTTTAAAAGCCAAGAAACAGTGTTACCCTGAAAAATTAACTATTACTGAAAAAAGTGCCGAAGTAGAGTTACAAAATTTGTTGAACCACACGGTTAAAAGAATACTGGATTCTCAAAATATACTGTTATCAAGTATCGATCCCGAGACCATAGGTGATGTTATGTTAGTTGGTAAGTGGGGTTTTGACGGTAGTACCGGACACAGTGAGTATAACCAGTGCTTTTCCGATGACCCAATTTAGAAGATGGAAGTTTATTCGTCATAGTTGCAACAACAGGAGAAGAAACAATATTATGGAAGAATCCTCGCCCATCATCAACTAGGTACTGTCGCCCTATTCGCTTCCAATTTGCAAAAGAGACAAAACAATTATCTAAGAACGAAGAAGATTATTTTAAAAAGAATTAAAAAAATAAATTAGGTCTGATAGTGGACAAGCCGCGTAGCGGAGGAAGCGGCAACTCGAATGATGGGAATACAGCACGTAGGTTTTTTGCTAACTCTGCCATTTCTGCTGAAATTACAGGAATTAAGCAAGAGCTTATTGATAGTTGTGGTACAATTCTTAACTGTCTCAATTCCGGTTACAAAATTAATTCTGAGAGATTTAAATCGTTTGCTTTAGACACAGCTCGACAGCTTGTTGAGGAATATCCGTGGTACAATTTGCCAGCGTCCATTCACAAAGTTCTGATTCATGGGTCTGAAGTAATCGATCAGTTCGATCACATGATGGTATCCATAGGAGAACTATCAGAAGAAGCTGCCGAAGCTACAAATAAAAATAAAAAAGCGTTTCGGCTCAACAATACTAGAAAAATGTCACGTGTTGCGACGAATACCGATGTTTAAAATCGACTTTTATTAAATTCTGACCCACTAGTTACGGGTCTTAGAAAGCTTCCTAGGAAAAAAAAGTGTTTCATCTAAATCTGTCATTAGTTTATTACATTATTGCTAAGCTCATTAAAGTTTCACTAATGAGTGTTAGATAGTTTAATTATAGTATTTTTAAGATAACAACTCTTTACGTGCGGTTCATTCTACTGCATGAATTGCACATAACGAAAAAACTTAGTAAATATGTTTGCGTTCAATATAAGTTGTTTTTTTTTAAATTAAATAGTATTAAGGTATTGTTTATTATATTTTTAAGTGAAAACATGTTACTTACTATTTATAAGTGTTAATTATACAGTATTGAAATATAGTGAATTTTGAAACGTTTTTAATTGTTTTTTTTTTATTATTATTCAATAATATATACACATAAAATTAATTGTAAGTCCTTTATTTTATCAAATAAATTCATAATTAACAACAATATATGCATTTCTTCCCAATAATGTTGGAAGTTTTGGACAAATCGACTTATGACACTCTCTCCATACACGCTGAACCACAGTGTATTGTCTGCAAATATGACTTTTCAATTTTGACAAGCAATCAAAAACTTCTAAATTGAATTGGTCAAGAACTTTTTGATTGCTGGTCAAAATAGAAAAGTCATATTTTTGGGGATTTTTGTATGGAAAAATGCAAGCGTCCCTTTATCCCTAATTATGTGACTCTGTGTATACATTGTGTACTCATTTCTGCAACAAAAAACTGTCCTGAGATTTACTATACTGTAATTTATTAGAAAATACAATAATAGTAATGAAGGTGACACTGGACATTCGGCATATTCTTAAGTGTAAAGATGTTTTGACAATTGTCCTTTGGGCCGTATAAAGATAGAGTTAGAGGCAAATAAGCACATGCCCCTGATGGTAAGTGGGCTCTGTGGCAATTGTATTCTCAAGACAACCAACCAATGAAATTGATAAAAATCTTTTTATTTGCTAGGACACAGTATAACATAGTTGACTGTATATAATAATTTCAATGCATTCAGCCTGCTAGACTACAATCCTAAGACAGCAAATGCGTTGCCAACCCTTTTATTAGAGTATCATAAATACTTTGTGATGGCATTCACTAATTTAAATGATTTATCACTTTTTTGTTGCTTCTCTTGCATATAGTAAATGTTTGAAATCACAAAATATGCTGTCATGGAGGTATGTTTTTAATCTAAACCCCATGCAAAAGATTGAAGATACGTAAATCACACACAGTTTGCAAATTTCAGAACGAACGAAACATTTTGTAAGCCAAGTATTCGACTCGTGAGTCAAAATAAAGACAGCACTACGTAAAGATAACACAAACAATGATGAAGAGGAAAAAGGATGATACATACCATTCTGAGATATTTTCTTTATGTTACTAGCAATTGTCGACGACAATCTTTGAAAGTTTTCGCCTCTCCCCTCGTAGTGTACGCCACCTTGATATGAAGCATCCATCCTGCCTAAGTAAGACAAAACTAATTAAATTAAGTAAAGTAAGAACTACGCCGCCTCTTTACACGTATCAACCGCGTTACACCCACAATAGCGATAACATCAACTAATGAACTGTTTTAATGAGTTGTGATTATGCTGTGACGTACACAAAACAAATCATTGCTAATTGATAAATTAATATTAATTATCACACACCCGAACGACCAATACTCTTTCAACAACCGATGGTAGTACGGTACGTAGGATATTTTTTTTATCCCCAGCAGCGATACATACAAATTAAAGCACAATAGTGCAACTTTAGATAGCCATGATTGGTGCGCTAAAAGAGACTTTTACGTTTCAGCCAATCGTCTACGTCAATTCACGCCTTGCTGCTAACACGTCTAATCCGTCAAACCAAATGCCTTGCTGACTGACTATCTGTCAGAAAACATAGGGATGCGAATAAACGAAACTATGACATGTTTTGTACAGATTGCCTAAAACGAGTTTAGAAAATTTGGGTGTTTAAACTGAAATTGGTAATAAGATCCAACTTTTACCAAACAAAAACCAAAAAATAAATAAATAAAATGCAACAACAGGTAGCCTTACCAGAGCAAATAATACGAGATGAAAGAGATGTAGTTTCAAAGTTGGTCTCTTTCTGATGAGGTAACCATACATTTTGAATACTATAGTGTCGACAGTAGAACAATGAAATAAAGAAGGTACATATAATTTTTATAGAATGACAGAACACATCTCGTAATTAATAAAATACAGTTTTATGAATCGTGATGGAGATTTAAGGTTTAATGTGTTCTGTCATTCTATTAATGTATGTTGTAAAAGCTAATATTGTTACTTTCATTACGGTTCACTTGGCTGTTGTTCGTTAAATGTGTGCCCATTGCATCCCTTTCATTTGGTATGTCAAAGTAAAATGATATTAATAACATTTTAACACATATATAATACAAATTAAAGTTAGAGAAGCTAACACAAATCTTCATAACGGCCATTTTCGGTACCATCTCCTAAAACAGTTTATACTTTAAAGTATGTTAGCTTCTATAACTTTAACTTATATTAAGAAAGAGATGACAATACGAATATTTGCCAAATTCCTCAAAAATGGTCCTGTTATCAAAAACACGGACTTCTATGGTCTTAAAGTAGGTAATAAAGAATTGTAGTACAATCGACTACAAAGAGATGTATCCACTTTTTCACCGTATTGCATTGTAATAAGATCCAAAAGTGGATACATCTCTTTGTAGCTGACTGAGCATTCTAGGTACTTAATTAGGTAGCGGTCACATCTACGGACTTTATCGAAAATCCGTGTTGGCCTCTCTTCAATATCACATCATCATCCTGTCATCATCATATCAGCCGAAAGACGACCACTACTGGATATAGGCCTTTCCTAAGGATCTCTACGACGGCTTTAATGTAAAAAAAGAAAAATATTTACATACATACATACATAATCTCACGCCTTGATTCCCAGAGTGGGGTAGGCAGAGCTAAAGAATCACCAACAAGTCTGAAAACTTCTTGATAATTCTGTAACCACATTTTGCACATGTAGGCTAAGATGTTTCCCAGTGTATTAGTGACAGGTGGCAAGCCCATCGCCTAACAGTACTGCAAGCCTTTATTCCCTTAGTCGCCTCTTACGACATCCACGGGAAGACATGGAGTGGTACTATTCTAACCCGGCAACTCAAATAATTATTGCATCCCTCGGGGGCCTGTTTTATAAAGCTACAAATTACAATTTACAGGTTACAAGTTTCTATTTGACACCACCTAGACCAACGACGACCAGCTATTCGAGCAGTGTTTTGTACAGTCAAATGGTTACTTGTACCTTTATAAAACGTGCCCCAGATATGGCTGCAGAATAATCAATAATCAAAAATGAAATTGCCATTAGAAAAATTCGTGTCCATAAAGAATATAAATCTTTTTATAGACCAATGCTTTCATTTCTACAATAAATTACCCGACGCAGTTTTAAAGTTACCCTTTTCAGTACTTAAATATAACTTGAAGAATTATTTGACTATTTATTGTAAAAAAACCTAATTACATACATACATACATAAACTCACGCCTTCATTCCAAGAGTGGGGTAGGCAGAGCTACAGAATTACCAACAACTCTAAAAACTTGTTGATAACCTAATTTACAGACAATAAATAAATATCTGGATTATAATATCAAAGATGTGAAAAAGTATTTGAAAGGCGATTTGGTGCAGTTACTTCTTTGTCCTCTATGAGTCAAAACAATTAAAGAAAACGGCTATTGGATGCAAGAGAAGGTGTGATAGATAAATTTAAAATATCAAATGCTATCACAATTCCAACTGTATTGTATACTGACAATTTGAATGGTGTCCTGCCGTTTGACCAAAAGTCATTTGTCAAAATTACACTTGACAAACAACGTTTTGCAAAAAAAAATTAAGTCTATTGATCATTTTACTACTAGTCATTTTACAAATGATTTACTTTTCCAAATGATCAACAGTTAAATTTACATTTTACGAGGAAAACGAACCAGGGCATAACCGACTCGGATAGGTTAGGTTAGAATTGCCTGGCTTGGCCTTCGAGGTTGTTTTTTTTTCTGCCCAGAAATAGGTAAACTAATTGCTAAATGATCAATTGCTAAGTGAGTTTTTGTAAGATGATACTTTTGTCAAATGTCTCGTTTGCCAAATGATCATTTGGTGAAACGTTGTTTGTCAAATGATCATTTGTCAATAATTTTTTGGTCAAACATTAGTGAACCAATTTGAATATCAATCCTTATCTTCTTCTTCTTAATGTGCCTCTCCGACTAGCGAAGGTTGGCAGTCAGCTCCGAAAACTTTTCTCTATCTCTCGCGAGGCGAAACAGATGGGCAGCACTCGTGACACCAGTCCACTCCCGGAGATTCCTCAGCCATGATTTCTTCCGGAAGCCTACATGTCTTTTGCCAGCGACCTTATATTCTATTGTATTTGTCATGTCATGCATTGAGGCAAATAAAAGCATGGATAAAATGGACCGCACGGGCACTTTTATACGTCAAAAACCTACCCTGATCCACTTATTTATCATGTCTTCGTCATTGGCAGGAATTCTAGATTTATCTTCCCTTTTTATGCATTTAGTAGTATTTAGGAACACTTGTGTTTTTATGCATTAGACAAAAGTCCGTTAATTTATTTCAACATAGACTGCCCTGTTGAACAATAACAAAGTGTGTTACCCGATAATGCATCATACACAAGATTCACGCTTCTTCGACTTTTTAGTAATAAACGTATGAAACGACAACAGCGCGCTTTTCATTACGTTATTATAAAGATATTAGTTTTGTTATGACTTATGATTTTGATTTTGTTGCGATCTACCATAAAATATTCAAATATTGATATTTTTTATTTTTTTTATGAATGTTTGATCGTGATACGAGCTGAATATGTAGTACTTATTAATTCATTGATTAATTCCAAAAACTCGAAGAAAAATAAGTGAATTTTAATAAACATTCTTGTTTTGAACTTCCCGCTAAACTGAAATCGTAATATTTGTAACAGGCAACTTTTGGGCAATTGTCTGTGGTGAAGTGCGAACTACACATACACAACTACTCTTTGTGTATGTATGTATGCATTTCACCTCTCTCACTTTGTGTGTGATTTGTCTTCGTGTCGCCCTTATCCCCTTTTTTCACTTCGAAATTAATGTTATGTATTAAAAGTTCAGTTTAAACTATGAATTGATTGAGGCGTGAACGTAATTAAAACTTTTTAACTGCGACGACGAGCTTAGTATGTGAGATAAATTACATATTTGCGTGAGTGAGGGTTCAACCGTCCGGGACGGAGCTGTTGAGGCTCGTAGAATGTCGGAGGTATAGTCTTCTTGAGTCTTAACGTTTAGAGGGTCGTACGATGGATAACTAATCGTCTATAATAGTGTCAGGTAAGAAGGCAATCGGAAGCGCAACGTCGATGTCGTTTCTGCGATTACCTGCAGAGGTTCATTATTCGATCAGTACGACTTCGTTAGTATCGATTTTCTGATCTTGCTCTACTTCCGTTTGTATTAAAATTTTCTTCTCTTCACATATGTAAATCGGCTGAATACGATGACCTTGGTCTGACGCTGCATCTCGGGATATAAAAGGAGCGGTTTTTAATTTTTGCCTTTATGTTTTGTGCTAGTTCGCGCAGTTGTCAGGAGCCATGGATCCCTCAATTTTTTTGCAATACTCGCCCCCGAATGGGTTGCCCCAGGAGTCGAAACTAGCAACCTACATGGTAAGTAATTTTCTTATAAGTTCATGTCAAGGCTTTGAGGGGTCCCACTTATGCTGTAATTCTTTCAGAACCGTTCCACATCCACTCCTACGAGATCCCTGAACCAAGCACTGGGTAAACTAACCCTTGATTCGTCCCCAACTGCAATAAGAAAAGTAAGTTTTGTACTTAAATGCAATTTTAACCTGTCATATGCCTTGGACAAATTTTTGAGCAGTATTTTTTTTGTACAATTGTGTGTATAAAATAATTATCTGAAGAGACTAGAACATGGTATTTTTTGTCCCACTTATGAAGGGTTAATATTTATGGTTCCGGTGTTTTGAAATTCAAGTTTATTATGAAAACATGCACATGCTTATTGAGTACTGAGTTTCGTTTAATGTCTGGTTTTAATGCAGGTTCCTACAAGTAGTCTTCCTTATTTATTGTTCTTACATGATGTGTATACTATATCATTTCCAGAAGGAAGTAGTATTATACAGGGTGTCCCGTAAGTACCACGTCAAACTTAAGGGGGAGGTAGGTGAGCAAGCCACCTACCTAACATGGAAAAATCGCCTTAGTAAAAGTCGCACCGTTTTCGAGATATTTGAATTTTTCTGATTTTTAGAAAAATGTACACCCGCACTGAGTTTTTGATCTGTGGTATTCGGAATTTATTATTTTTTAATTTTTATTTTATTGCAAAACAATCTTGAATAGTTGTGTTATCAAATGGTAAAAACCATTGAAAAGTAACTATTGTAGTTTTTTTTATTTTTTAAATTAAATTTAAAATTTGCCTCTTCCGTTTTATTTTGGTAAAACTTTAGCCCCTCCTGGTGAAGAAAAAATACATGACCACTGGTTAGCCAATTAGATTAAAAACACGCTCGTTTAATGGGCATTTAAAAATGATAAATACTTTATCATCAAAACACTAATAAATTTTTTTTTTTAAGAAAAGCGTAAAATACACCGCAATTCACGTTAAGCCAGTACTGCCACCCAAGCTTACTTGAGACGCGAGCTGTATCAGAATTCCATTCTAGTTTCATTCAGCAGCAATGCAAAACTAATCGAACAAATGAAAATCTTTAAATTTCGCTTAATTTATAAAAAAAAAGTTATAAAAAAAAAGTTATAAAACTTTTAATCTGCGATATTCCAAGTAGATAATTATTCGATTTGGGCTTACAACCTGCATAATGCCAAACTCTTTATTTAAAAAAAACTGTCCTAAAACTCTTCGAACTTCGTTCAAAATTTAAAAATAATTTTGTTCCTCATTTATTTGTTTATTGTCACATTTGAACCCAAACTTACTGTTTATTCGGTGTGTGGTTAAATCTAATTACTTACTTTTGTGATTTATCGTTTACGTTTGATGTTTTTCGGACTAACTGTTTTTGCTTGTATTTCGGACTCTGATTTGCTTTACGATTCGGCCTTTGTGAAAATTGTGACTGTGGATTAAATCACAAAAGTAAGTAATTAAATTTAACCACACACCAAATAAACAGTAAGATTGGGTTCAAAAAATTATTTTTAAATTTCGAACGAAGTTACCGAAATTTAAAGATTTTAATTTGAGCGATTAGTTTTGCATTGCTGCTGAATTAAACTAGAATGGAATTCTGATACAGCTCGCGTCGCAATTACGCTTGGGTGGCAGTACTGGCTTAACGTGAATTGCGGTGTATTTTACGCTTTTCTTTAAAAAAAAATATTTATTAGTGTTTTGATAATAAAGTATTTATCATTTTTAAATGCCCATTAAACGAGCATGTTTTTAATCTAATTGGCTAACCAGTGGTCATGTATTTTTTTTTCACCAGGAGGTGCTAAAGTTTTACCAAAATAAAACGGAAGAGGCAAATTTTAAATTTAATTTAAAAAATAAAAAAAACTACAATAGTTACTTTTCAATGGTTTTTACCATTTGATAACACAACTATTCAAGATTGTTTTGCAATAAAATAAAAATTAAAAAATAATAAATTCCGAATACCACAGATCAAAAACTCAGTGCGGGTGTACATTTTTCTAAAAATCAGAAAAAATCAAATATCTCGAAAACGGTGCGACTTTTACTAAGGCGATTTTTCCATGTTAGGTAGGTGGCTTGCTCACCTACCTCCCCCCTAAGTTTGACGTGGTACTTACGGGACACCCTGTATACTGCTAATAAATAGATTCATCATAATGAAATATTTTTTTGTGGTTTACAGTTCAAATTACATCATTACATCTTTAAGCCATTATAAAATGTAATGCATTACTGCGAAGACATGGTGATAGCTATTTTTCCTTTTGTCTAGAAATTTATTTTAGTAGACAGAAGATATAAGACATGTTAAAGTGTGATCGGCCTTAAAAGTAGCTGCACAATTTTGTACTTCGTCACTGTTGCACGTTTGACAGTTTGTGCAGCGGTACAAACATGAAATGAAAGTGCCATAGCACTGAAGCGTGCAGCTACTTAATAGGGTTGACCTTACCGTGAATAAAACATCTAATTGATCAATAATCAATTTTGTGCAATTCTGGAGATTTCAGAATTCCTTAAAACATTATCATGCAGGTAATATTTAAATTAAAATGCTTTAATCAAATTTTAACCATAAATTGTTGTTAAATAATCAAATAATACAATTAACGTAAATACACTGGTCAATCATATGCTCGGAAGGAACAGCAACAATGATTGAAAAATAATAAATTATACCTTCTACCTCATCGCGCGTGTTCACCCACGCTTTCTTACTCTCACTAAATCTCCTGAATATTCCAAGAATACAATTTTGAAATAATTCAATGTACAAAATTTTTAGCAAAGCCTCCAAAACTAACATTTTGCCAATTATGAAATTCCAGGATTTTACTAATAAATATACAAGTCAGCTTGCGTGATGAAATGGATGAAAATTAAGGATTTTAATTGAGGACTTAACTGTCCTTAACTATGTACAATGTTCTTTTAAATGGCCTGTTACAGAAATCTTAATTGCAGTTTCAAATAACTAACTACTTGGGCCTGGAATATCCTTATTCGCGAATAGAACTGACTATCTAATTTAGGTACAGATCTTTCCGCCGCAGGTACTGATCGGGGAGTTTATGCCCATGAATTATTTCACCCCTTTTCTCCCGGAGTCGCCCGAGAGCTCGCCGCCGTCGACTCTCGTGATGCAACCGCCGCAGGTTCATCAGGTAAGGTCCATGTATTTGCGGCTGTTTCTCACGTATCATTTTTAAAATAATCGAATTTTAAAATGTCCGATTTTCTTTTTACCACATTCCCAACACCAGATTCAATATACCTATTGGGTTAAGATAATCAACAATATAACGGAAATGGAAATCATGATTACGTCCAATTTGTTAGCATTTTTTTATTGTTGTCTTCCTTTGTGGCACAGTGCATCACAGCGGTGAATAAAATCCGTTACGTAACCATTGTTATTGCGCGGCAGCGTAGACAATTTAGTTGATACCTATATAAAGGGGCTTATGCGTCTTTATCCCAAGTTGCTCCCCCTCTGTTACGTAATCTTATTGACGTTACATGAATACGACGTAATAAGTGGGATGGGCTAAAATAAAGTGGAATAGAGTAGCTGATCGGTGCCGATTATGAGTTTAAGACCGATTTCGCCATTTTTTAAATCTTTTTTTACTTCCCAGGAAAATGTCGGTGGTACGACATATTTCTATTCTACGAACGACCCCCTCAATGGACCGGGAGTGCTCAATCCCCCAGGCTCCCTTGGTAAGAACTATCTATTGTTGCTTCCAGGATCAACTTATTAATACCCGTGACGAACATAGGGCCTCGAACAATAAACGATGACGATATTGGGCACTGAACATTATACTTATATTGTGTTGCTACTATGGTAATTATAAAAAACTGTCTAAGTGCCGAGCGCTTAGTTATAATAAAACACTTGTACTATTTTGAAAATAACATCAATATAAAAACTAAATACAATTACACAAATAAAGTACTTAATAATGAAAATAAATACAGAAATAGAAAAGCTCTATTTATTGTAAAGTTATGAATGAACCATATTAACTGAACTACTAATTTTCGTAATATCAAAATAACGATATTTTTCATAAATACCTATTTAAATCTGATTTTCAAAGTCATGAGATGAGCGACGGTAAAGTATTCAATGGGAAAATGCGCCTATACTCGAAAATCTAATTAGATTCCAAAATCTGACAGTTCCCATCTTGATTATTTCTTTATTAAAATATTATTTTATAAACATATCAATGAGAACTCGTGTAACCAGTAATATTAGGGTCAGTTTAATTGATAAAAATACCTACACTTAAACCAAAATGCAGTAATCACAGCGAATGTGCGTCGGTTGAGGTTAGGATTTTGGAATCTAATTACAGTTTCGAGTATAGTTATTTGAACACAGTGACCTACGTTAACAGTGACATGCGGACGAGGTCCCATCACTAATGCACGCGTTGCAACCAATTTGACTTGGAAAACCCCGCTCGCCCTATCTGCGTCAATGCAATGATTAGGCTAATGTATTCGGATTTATTTTACGTGTGTTGTTTTGTTCGGTGTTAGCTCGTGAGTTATAATAGCCGGCATGTAAAAATACCGACTTGCATAAATATAAAATGGAAACAGGTCAATTATACTAAACAATTGGGACACTTAAAACAAAAAAGGTATATCACTGAAAACATAATGAATCAAGTTTGTCCATAAGTACTTGTTTATGAATATTACAAAATAAAACGGCAATAAATTATAGTATAATGTAATTAATGTATGATCCAAGTGAGCCGAATGACCTCTTGCAATCCTAAAAGGCCTTGCACTCGACTACAAAACGACCGTAGGGTTGTTATCCTGTTAAACAACTCACATTTTAAACCAATACGAGAAAGCCCGTTAATAAGTTAAAATCTCAGGTTTGATGCCATTTTAAGATGTTTATATTGAAAACACCCTGCCTAATAAAGATAATCAGATTAATGAGAAGTCACTATGACAGTACAGATGTGCCACGAAAATTCTGGGCACTGAAGAGTTCCATTTTGTTAAATCTCGTATATCCGAAACTTGTTCATAAAATAAACCTATAAACCACCTATTTTGATATCGTTAATGGGATCGAAATGTCGCGCCGCTCCTAAAAACGTCGCGTTCAAATTTACTTAGTTGCCTTGGTTCCATAACGCCCAAATACCAAATATCAAATTACCGAAATTAATGCCTGAATGCTGATAAGTGATACAACTGCATCTTGGAATGACTTAACCCCAAATCATGCGTGTTCATCTCAAAATGTCAAGTGTAGTAACGGCGTCATAAAAATTTTAGTTTTTTCCGGAATTGGTACGGTTTTTTGGTATACATGCATTAAAACTGAATTCCAGACGTATGGGAAACAGGGTGTAGTGAAATGAAGTCGTAATGAAACCTACTCTCGCTAATAACATGTGGTTACATTTATTTTGTATTGCAGTTGGACCGGAATGTATGGGCGTGGCGGGAATGGTGGGGCCTGTTCAATTGGCGCCCTCTCCATACATTTCGCAAATGTACGCCGCACCACCCACACTCATTGGACCCATAGCTCAGGTCAAGCCAGGTGAGTTACTTTATTTATCCTTTGGACATACATTACACATGAATAAAATAAAGATTTCGAGGTGAACACGGGTATTTTATTGGTATTACAGAGAAAAGTTACAGTTTTTAAATATATTCACACTAGTATTGTAAATAACAATGTTTTGAATAACAAAATTATCTTAGTCAGGAGAACCTAGCAAAGCCTACTGTTCGGTTGCATCTCCAAGATGGCTATCTATGAACAGTCGGCCAATTTTTTTTTGTTAAATTAATTGTCAGTTTAAACGTTGATTTTAGCCACATTTTAGTTTTTTTAATTTTGGATCACTTATTTGGCCTAATGTACCATAGACCATGGACTATGGTTTAATTAATCGTTTTACAGTGTTCTATAAACTTAATTCTGGTCCTGTAAATAAAACAATGTATGTGATGTGACTAATATTATACTCTTTTTCTCACAGCGTAAGTACGTACACGTAATTTATTAACGATTAAATTTAATCAATTAAGGTATGCAGTAAAATTAAAGTGAAATAAAGAGTTTTATTATATAAATGCTTAAAGGCTTTAATCGGATGTTTAACGAACTTACATGTTGCTAATAAATCTTGCGGAACGTCCAATCAATATGTCGTAAATATAATGTCGCAAAAAAACTTGCAAATGTTCTTAACTTACGCCCTAAAGGTGGATTTTCTACCCCCAGATTAAAGTATCTGATAGTTAAAATGAGCACTTTCCTGTTCGCGCTTAAGAAAGAAAAAAACAAAAATGAATCTGTTTGATGCTCTTATCTGGATGTTGAAAATTCTGCCGTAATATATTCTGCACCGATGACGCACTTTGTATATCCATACATATGTATTGAATAATCAAACGAGACGTATTTTGTCGGATAAGGTCGCACTAATCTTACTTTCTCAGTTAGCTTCGGTAACTATCGATAACCTTACTGAGATAACAAGATACATACGAACAACGTACCTGACAAAATAATACAACGGATTATTCAATACATCTGTACAAGATATTGACCATGCTGACCATTTGATCAAGCGAATAATTAAAGTCTTATTTACTGCATTGCTAAGATTTTCAATGACAGTGCTCAGCACTGATTTTAACAATTTAAAACTGAACCTTTTCAAACAAATATAAACGTTAAAATAAATTGCAAAAATTACGCGTTGCGTTTTCGATTGATTCTTAATTTCAATATAGGTGTTTGCCTAAAAAATGGAGTGCTAACTTGGTATTTTCAGTCGACTAAAAGGTAATGTTTTAATAGCTTTTTCAAGTAATAAATTGCATATAAGGTCTTATTAGTTTACAAGGTCGATAAGATGCGCGTCTCAATCCAGTGTCGATCTAACGATATTTTCTTTGAATTGGATTTTCTCTTAAAATTGAATGACCACATTCTTTGCCGACCGTACTGTATCATTGTTCATATTGATCCAAAGCAAAATTTGTTTAATCTTTAGATAATTCAAATGTGTTTTCATCTCTCCTGTTCGGAAAGTTTAATTTGAATGGGCAGATAGCCGGGTGGAAAATTGCGTTTTCCCCTCTAAGTGCAAAGTATTTTTTTTTTAATAGTTACGATTGGCCATGGAGTCTAAGATAATTGAGCTTCGTCATATTAAAATCATTCATATACCTAAACTCGACTATACGTTAAACGACGTATTTATTACGATCTGTAGGTTCATATTAAAATCATTTTACGACTGGTCTCTTTTTTTCGAAATTACAAAAAAATCAACATTTAAAATTATTCCTCTTATATTCTGCTGCCCGCCATAATGCCATGATAGCATAGCATGACAATTTTTTTTTCACGGTTCGGCATGGCCATCTTGAAAATACACATACTGCCAACATAAGAAAAAATAATCGAGTTGGTCACGACCAAGGAGCAATACAACACAACACGGAGGATACAACACGGAGGTTGAACGCCGAACATCCGTTCGAAACAAGAAATTTGACATTTATTACGTCACAAATATATTCCATCTCTTTCTTTAGTTAGGGTAAGAATGAGGTGGAAGTCATTTGTGAAATATGAAAGAATGAGATGGAATATTTAAATACGTAATAAAGGTAAAACTTTTTCGTTCGGCGCGGCGTTCAACCTCCTTGCTGGCTCCTTGGTCGTGACCTCGATTAAACTTTTCTAATGTTGGCAGTATGAGTATTTTAACTTTTTTCTGAATATAGAAAAAAGAGTTTGCAATAGAAAAAGCGGGAAACAATATTAAATATATTTATACCGTGTCTTTTTTCGTTAAAAATGGTTTCGGAAAGTGATTCCAGTGACATGGACATTGATCTAACTCCTGAGGAAATAAAAAAGCAGGCAAATGCTGTTGTTAACAATCTTTTACCGCAGTGCTCTAAGGAGAGATATCTTAAGGCATACAACCATTTCATGAACTGGAGATCCGCTAAAAATGTCAAGTCCCTTTCGGAAAATGTGTTTTTAGCGTACTTTAGTGAATTGTCAAAGACATTACAGCCTTCAACGCTTTGGAGCAATTACTCAATGCTAAAATCTACGTTAAATACGAAGCATAATGTCAACATGAAAAATTTTACCAACTTGACTGCTTATTTAAAAAGACAGTCCGAAATACTTTAAATGCATAAAATCTAAGATTTTTACTGCTCAGGAAGTGGAGAGGTTTTTGAACGAAGCTCCCGATGAAATTTATTTGGCAACTAAGGTGTGTATAAAATGTACCTATATGCAATTGAAAATCTAAATGTAAATGTAAATAAAATATGAATGTTTCTAATTAATTAATAATGTTGTTGCAGGTTGTTCTTATCTTCGGCATATGCGGTGCATGTAGGAGCATCTAATTTTCAAAAACTACAGTCAACGATGTCGAAAAACACAATAAAATTATATTAGTTAAATTACGCAATACGAAAACTAAAATCGACCGGCAGTTTGTCGTACGTGAAGAGTTTGCCAGAAAACCTACACACAGAGAGATATTTTTTAAATTATCAACGTGGTAAATGTTTACGGCAGGTAATTGGAAAAAACAACATGCCAAGACAAATTGCAACCTACCTAAATTTGCCGAACATAGACTTGTACACAGGACACTGTTTCCGCCGGACTTCCGCTACCCTGTTAGCCGATTCGGGGGCTAGCATATCAACCCTGAAACGGCATGGCGGTTGGAAATCCAGCACTGTTGTCGAGGGATACGTCGAAGACTCAGTTGAGAATTAAACCAAGATAACCTCAAAAATAACTGAATTTATAAATATTGAACGCCAGCGCTCTCCACAACCTGGAACATCAACAGATCCGGAGCCAGAAGTTCCACAAGTTTCGCCACAAGGTCGCCGGTTTATCGAAGCAAAATGTACAATCTGGGTATCATACCAAACACGATACGCAGGTTTCTCAGAAAATTTCAAACATAAATATGCCCGACAAAACATTGAATTTGTCTTTTTCAAATTGTTTTAATTTTACTTTAAATTTTACCTGATTATTCTTAATATACCTCTTTTATAAAATGCGCGTGTAGTATTTTACTTTCCTCACAGTCGAAATGAAAAGTAGAGTGTCTAACTCGGGTGAAATTGCCCATTTCCCCTCGAAATGGGTCACTTTCCACCCTTGGTTATCAATCTACTATTTCTTACTTTGCTTTTGCGAATTTTTGAATCTTTAAAAGCGAAAGTAACAAAAAAATATACAGAATTCTAATTATTATCTGATTTTGCCAATGCATACAATATATAATATACGTTGCCAAGTTAACAGTTTCACTACAATATATCGGTAAATTTTCACCCACAAGACCACAACTTACTAACAACTGTCAAACAAATTCGTGAAGTTAATGAGTCGGTTTAAATGCAATTAATCTTGGTAATTTGGGCGCTTAGTCTTTTTAACAGGACGATGTTCTATCTATACATATCTTACGTACGTAAGGTTATAAATAATATGCGTAGCCAGGATGTACGTCAATTGAGGTGTCATTGTGTGTCGCAACCTTGATCCGTAACCCGTCTTCGCCTCCCCATGCTTTACAATTATCCTACAATACGCTGTTTTTTGCGTTAACGTTTATGTCATACATTTAGCGTTCCCGGCAGTCTGGCAAGCAATAATGTATTATAAATAAGTAATGCTAAGTCCGACTTTTGATTGTGTGCACACATATGACGCACATCGACCCCAGGGTGAATAAAAGCATTTTATCAAAGAAGCAACTACTTAATTAGCAACAAGATCCAAGTTTTACTCAAATACTGCTTCTTTATGTGGAGGTTTTCAATTGAGAATGTTGTAGATTCATAATTTTCCGCTCAGATGAACTTTTGAAAAATCTATTATTTTAAATCGTAACGAGAAAAAAACGGTGTACAGCCAAGCCTCCGCTCGTTTTGGGTGCAGTGCGTAATATACGAGTACAAAATCGCACAGCAAGATCAAAACAGTAGTAACTCAAAATACGACTGTCAAAAATCATCTTAAATACAACTTCATATAGAACTTGAAGCAAAAGTTACAAAGGATTTTGAGATGATACTGTTTTGATCTGGCAATGCGAAATATATATTTTTTGATACCTGTTTAAAAAATGTTATCTGCAAAGTGAGTTGCATGTAAAATCAGTATTATGTGTTAGAATGTTATTATGACTATCTTCTGATTCCTTTCTTATTCCCTATTACAAAAAATAACTGATTCAATATCATTCATTCAATAAGTCGCATCACTATTATAGTTTCTTCATTCACTTCCAAAGCAGAAGTCATTCTACTGAAACCCATTGTAAGGTTGACTGCTTTTACCGTTTTCCTAAGGGATACATTCCCTTTTTAATTAAGTTGTGTTTCAGAAGATGGGTAAGCGAAACTTATTTAATTTAGTCATTTATTACTCTTTATTTTAACTGTGAGATATTATTTTTTAATGAATAACGAAATATGTACTTCAAGATATCTGGAATATTGTAATTCTATACCATGTTAAAGTTTCACTGCGCGCTTCAATCAATAACTCCTGTTAACCGAACATCTGTTGGAACGTTGCTCAATTTAGAACCTTATGACTATGCTACTACGTTATTTTCCCTGAGTAGAATACGATATCGATAATTGTTTGCATCCCCCTCGTAATTGAACCCCATTTTGCATAAGTAGCAGTACCCAATTTGATCGGTGGATAATTAAAGGGTTAGCTTCCCTCGTATAATGTATCTACCTAAATCAATAACTCGCCTATATTGTGAAGACATATTTACGAACAATCAGGCAATGAAAATTAACATATTTGAACCGTCTAATTTTAAACGTATGAGTTGTTTGAAACGGTATCAATTACTTCGACGCCCTGTATCACTACTTATTATAAAACAATGGAGGGTTTTCGTGGGGTTTTCACCATCAGTTATATGAATTTGTCTCAAAAGTATTTTTTTTGTTTTTTTTTTGTTTTTTTAACGCTAGTGTTAACGAGTTTTCCCGAAAGGAAAAGCTTGGCAGATCGATTTGTGGACTCTAAAACCCTTATCTCGTTAGTTTCATCAAAATGTTTGTCCTCTTGCCAATTCTACAGTTTTCATGTAACATCACGTTAGTGTTGGGGTCAAATCTGGTCAAGTTGGGTCAAGTCAATTTTGAACTTTCTCCGTTATACTTAACTTAATATTGCAAGCTACTAAGTTCATACGCTCTGCCTATTCCAATCTAAGTTGATAAGCCGCTCGGCGAACTGAGAAGAGGTAAATTAAGGTCGTTTATTAGGTGCTAATATGAATATTATGAATAATTACACGCGTGATCGATTCGAGTGATTTTAAATAGCTTGCGTGTGTAGTTGAACCTCGTCAATATTAAATTGAAGCTTACATAGTAAGAACAGTTAATTACTTACAATATAATTGATTAAATTCTATCGATATGGGTTAAAACGGATTGGAATAGATGTCCGATATAATCCTAGCAGCAGAAAGTTATTGCAAACAGGACGATCGCGTTCAAATCCAAAGTAAACGCGACGTGTTCTTTCCCACCTGCTAAATACTAACCCTCCTATTCTTAAACGCGCAATAGCTAAAGTGTTCTTAAAATATTCTCAATTGCTTTGTCCTTATTAACCTTTAAATTTGACATAAGGGGGTAAATTTACAAGAGTAGGATTTATTATGTCCAAATTTCATGCCTTGATATTTAATGGGCCCAAAATTTCAAGACCCAGCCTAAGCATTTTTAAGCAATTTCCGATTCCTAGCCAATGTCCTATGAAGGACATTTATGTATGGATAATTCGAATCACCGGGCAGAATGTGCTAAATATATTTGTTCTTGCTAAAAAACATTGGGCAGGACGATTAAGTCTTGTCTAAAATTGTATCATTTGTAAAAGATCTTAAATTTCATAATTATCGACCCATAAAATCATGAAAGGAGGTTAATTAACAAGCGTTGAAATTTCAGGCATTTTGGGTTTAAGGCGTTTTAGGATCTTTTTTAGGTGATTCGGTATAAGTAGACTCGAGGTCTAGACGTATTCATATTATGAAACTGATCCTTCGACCTATTGGTTATCTGACTTTTGCAGTAATATCGGTATCACTGGTATCTATATTTAGACTGAAACCGTTTCATAAAGCGATCTATAAAGAAAAGTGAACTGCACGGCTGCGCGGCTTAAATAAGTAATGACCTGTGGCTGAGTTCAATGCACTAGACTGTTATGCATTTTCAGCCCCATGGCGACAATGTTGCCGCACATCAATATTATACACCGCGCCGGGACGTACAAGTCAACTTATTCTTACTGAAATTAATAGTTGTTTATGTTTAACAATATTAATTATTACAATAACATATTAGACTATGTCGATTCTGTGTGACTTTCAAATAACAATTAAATGTAGATAAAATTCCTAAACTATTTCAACTTTGGACTCTAGCACGGAGAGTTCCGCACAAAACAAGTTCTTTAAAAAAAAAAAAACCCAATAAAATCCTACTGCTGCGTGCTATCTTCATACTTAAGAAACTTCATCATACAGGACATATCTCTTTAGAATTGTGGTGCCTGTTTGAGTAAGGCGGATATTGTCGTCGTAATGCAAGTTCTAAAGCGATCCATGTCCATGATACAAAATTTGATCATAACTCCTAATGAATTATGTGAAATATGTAAAGTAATTTTAGTGCATTTGCTACAAGCGATTTTATTGGATCATCCTAGGCTTTGCGATAAAAACATGTAGAACTATTTTATTAACATTATTTGGTGTAGATAGTTGTGTTGCGGCAGCTTTTGCGCTATCGATTTTTTGTTTTAAAATAGTCCTTATAATCATGGTCTAATAAAACAAGGTCTTCTCTTCCGAAAGGGACACTTTCTACGTCATCCATCACAAACTTGTCACTTTATTAACCACTACACAAAAATATAGACAATATACGTATACGATTCTATTTCAAAATATAATAAAATATATCACGAATAATATAAGTCACGAGCATAATTTACATATTTCCTTTAATTTAATGTTTTATTTTAATATTGTAAATGCAATTATTCATGAATATTACTAGCAGGATTTTTTTTTTAAACATAAAGGTTACATTACAATGTGGAATTACAAGCTGATACTTCAGGCATTATCGGATTCACCAGATCAAACTGGCCGGTTACAAATCTGTAAATTTGATGTTTCTCGTCATACTTTTCGAACCTATGGAAATATCATATTCCGCTCTCGCTCGGTATCATTTCGCTAATGATGCGCCAATGATTTTCAAACTGTCGCGGTAAAAGTTGTAGGTGACATTTTTTGTTTTATTATTTTTATTATTATTTATTTATCAAACCAGCAACAAAAATTACAAATATACAAAAGCCCTGCAAAACTGTATTAGTACAGTTTGTCTGCAGGAAGACTTTAAAATAACAGTAAGTACTATAATCTTAATATTATACAATGTTTAGCTCGACACAATGGATAGCGATAATATAAATCTAAGGCAGAGTATCTAAAAGATATTTCTTTAGTTTTCTCTTAAATATACGTTTATTTTGCTCGAGACGGATGTCCTCAGGTAAACTGTTGAGAATATATGGCAGGCGCTTTTTTAAAGTTCTGTCCCCGTAATAGTTGTTAACTCTAGGCACATCGAATTTACCGGCAGACACCAATCTCGTTCCATGATTGTGATCAATTCTACGCAGGTCATGCTGCCAATTGTCATGGTTATTAATAGCTAAAAGGTATTTGTGCTTTAAAGTGACAGGGAGGATCTTACATATTTTGAACAACTTTCGATAATCATTTTTACAGTTATTTTTAATCTTTTGAGAGACAAAATTTAAAAAAACGCAATTGCAAGGATTCCAGTTTATCTAAGTAAGATTTAAAAGTGAGACCATAACAATTAAGAGCATACCCCAGTACAGAATCTACCAACGCAAAATATAAACATTTTAGAGTACCAACAGGAACTCTATAGCTAAGATGGTAGAACTTACCCAACAAAACTCTTAATTTATCACAGATATAATCCACATGCTGAGACCAGGAAAAACTAGTATCTATTTTAACTCCTAAATATGTAACACAATCAACTTTATCTATAGGATTACATCGGCAATGGTCCTGGTGAGTATGCAAGCACTGATAATCATGGGCAACCAAATGAAAATTAAGATCTGGTATCTTCAAATAAGGCGAGTGTATCACAAGTAGGTTAGTCTTCTCCGCGTTCAATAAAATACCGTTGTCATGAGACCATCGCACTATTGCATCTATGTCAAGCTGCATAGAGCGACTCATGTCAACAAGGTCAGTCCCGGCTGACACAATGCACAAATCGTCAGCGAACAAGTAAGGTGTACTGTGACGTATGACTCCACCTATACTGTTTACATGCATCAAATAGCACACTGGCCCACATCCAGAGCCCTGCGGAACCCCACAGTCAACCGCCACCTCGTCACTGAGCACCTCACCCACCTTCACGCGATAAGTCCGGGACATCAGGTAGTCGCGGAACCAGCCATTCAGCGGCTGCCCGATGCCGCATTCGTCCATTCCATTTAAAAGCGTATCCGTTTCGAGAGTGTCAAAAGCTTTTTTATAATCAAAGAATATTACTGAGACTACTTTTTTATTTTCTAAATGCGAGTTAATTTCATCTACAAATTTTGCTAACAGAGTATGAATACCTTTCCCTTTTTGAAACCCGTGTTGATAATTATTAAGGATTGAATTTAACTGAAGGTAATCTCCTATTTGATTAACAATACATTTTTCCATTACCTTTTCTACACTTGACAAAATTGCTATTGGCCTATAATTTGAGAATACATTCCGGTCACCTTTCTTATGGATTGGACGAATTACAGCTTCTTTTAATTTACTTGGGAACTGATTATTTTTAACTGACAAATTAATTAAATTAGCAATAACGGGACTCACCTTATCAACTAGCAGTTTTAGGTCAGTCATGCGCACCAGGTCGCTGCCGGGTGCCTTTTTTGCATTCATTCTCGTAATAACTTTTTTAACCACATTGCTATCCACGGGCTGCCACCTCATGCTCATGTCAGACCCACTCACGTATGTGTCCCTATCTAACCACTTATCAGTACATACATGCTTAATTTGGTTAATATCATTTGAAAAAGAATGTGCAAACTTATCACATATTTCTTTCACACTACCCTGGTGGCTCATATTATTAAGTATGCTATTATCAATCGACTGTGTATTTTTCCCCAATAAACTGTTTATTTTGTCCCAGATCTTTTTGATATTCTTATTACAGTCTAAAATACTTTGCCTATCATATTCATTGTTACACTTTGCAATGGCCTTATTACATCTATTCCTGTATCTAGTGTATTCCAATCTTTTCATCATATTCTTAGGGTTATTGCACCATATCGTATACAGTCTATCTCTTTCTATAATCATATTTTTCAAATTATTATTTATCCAGTACTTGTTATTTCTATTATTCAGATTCATTGAAATACATTTGTTTATATAACATTCTTCATATATCTTAGTGAAAATATTACTAAAGGAAGTGTATAGTTCAATAGGGCACTGGATACTCATTAATTCATCAAAGTCAGCTTCTAATAGCTTATCTCTGACTAAACGATTATCCAGCACACGTCGAGTGGCTGGCGCCGACAACCGCGGCGGCGGCGGCCGCATGCCTCCCGGCGGAGTGTCATTCCATTCCATCGAAGCCGCTACATAGTAATGATCCGAGACTTTATGTGTGATGACTGCCGAATCTATCAGCGCCGAAGGTGCTCTGACATAAATATGGTCCAAACATGACTCCACTACCTTATCAACGACTATCTCTCTTCGCGTTATTTCATGTATACATTTAGTGAAACCATGTTCAGCCAATAAATGTTCATACTTAATTACATTCTGGTCCTTATTGTTCATTAAATTCAAGTTGATATCACCGCAAAAAATGACTTTAGATCCGAAAGGGATTGATTGTAAAATATCACTAAACTCTGCGAGAAAAACTGTAATTCTATCTTGTTTACTAAATCTTGGCGGTCTGTACATAGCAAGTATAAAAATTTGATCATTACCATGTCCCAACTCGATGGCAACACACTCCGCCGAGCGCATGGTGCTCGCAGCCGCAACCACTCCGCCCGCCCGCACCGACCACTCCGCTCGCGTGTATACGAGGACCCCTCCGCCACTGCGCCCGTTACGAGTATAGGCATTCATATTATACCCAGTAATATTATAAAAAGACAGAAGATGAAAAGGAACATTTGGTTCAGTTACTACAAGAACATCTATTAAATTTAGGTGACCATCAAGAGAAACCAAAAGCTCGCTAAAGTTTTTCCTTAATGACCGAATGTTCACATGTAATACACATAAATCTTTATTGTATAGACACTGCTTAAACCAGTTACTTAAACTATCAGCACAGACGTAATTAACAGATACATCGGAAATTGAATCTAGGTGACATATATCTGCGAAAGTAAAAAATAATATATCTTTATAAGATAGTGAACGGAGTCTGTCACTCTTTATTAAGGAGTTCATTTACTTCATCCTCAGACCGCACGCATCTAGATTTATCACCATCAAACTTCTTAATGAGTATTCTGCCGTTGCTAACCCATATGTACTTGTAGATCCCACGTAGACGGTTCTTAGTTATCCACAGTAGGGCTCTCGCTGCTTTTGTAAGGTCCTCATTTATGTATATCTTACTCGTGTCCGATCCACCTGTGATCATGTTACTCGTCGTTTCCGACACCTTTCGTCGGTGGACCAACCAATCGTCACGAGAACGAGTTCCGGACGATTTAAACCCTACTATGATAGGCGCCGGCTTACTACCTGCTTTAACAGGGCGAGTGCGCCGCGCCCACTCAATGTCATCAATGTTCACATTTATTATGTTCCCTATTTTGGCAACCAAATCCTTAACATTCTCGCCCGGCAGCTGTTCAACGCCAACTATCTCAACATTGTTCTTGCGCGATGCTTGCTCCAGCTCACTAATTTTTTGTTCGATTGCTGCGTTGCATTTGTCGAGGTGAATACACTTGTTACTTAGGCTTGTCACTGTATTTTCAAGCTTCTGTATTTTCTGTTTAGATTGGTTATGTTCTGCAATCAATGTGTCATATTTATCAGACAGTAAGCAGAGGCTCTGAGTAATTGACTCGAGATCCTTCTTCAACCCAGGAATGACCCCTACCTTCTTTTGGATATCTTTAAGTATATTAGCAAAACCTTTCATCCCTCCTTCTGGCTCCTCTTCCGAACAATCGCCGTCCTCACAGTTATTGCAATGAATGCGATCTCTCCCATTCTGTAAATCTGTAGCTAACCCTTTAACACAAGATCTGTGAAACGTACCTTGGCATGGGCCTTGACACATAAAGTGCGAGCCTCTCTTTGCCAGGACTTTTTTACACTTTTGGCACTCCATTTCTATTTCTTAGCACTCAGTATAGATATATTACAATAGTATCCTGCAAACCAGCAATGCAACAAAAACATGCGACCAAAACATGCGCTACGAGCGGCGTAGCAATCCGTAGCAAGCGCAGGCAAAACGCAGCACCACTCCTATCTCACTCCCACAATCCCCTAGGGGGGCACCATGCGGCCCTCTTATGCAGGCGTGACAAGGAGGGTCCGAGATTTACACGTAGCACGCGTAGACTAAGGGACAACCATACTCGCGAGACACTTAGTTACAAACAAAAGGTACTAAACAGGAGATCCTGATACACTGGTTTATATAATTGGCTAGCGGGGACACGTCCGCTGTCCCCGGCTTCTCGCGCCGAACTTTATAATCATTGTACTAAAAAGGGACATTATAATTTCCTACACAGGCGGAGAGGAAGCGCTTAAAGTGCCAGTGGTCACGGTACATTGCTCGTCTAACTTATACCCGTACCTATGTCAGAATGCAGCAGCACGTATTCACGATTTTTTTTATAGAGATCAGTATATCGTCAAAACGTAAATACCTACATGTATACAATGATAGTCTTTAAGTTAATATATAAGAGCAAATATTTTAAAATTACTCCGATCTTATTGTTTGAAAATCTTCGGTTGTCGGATATGACGTAGTACGTGTCCACTCATGTGACCACTGCTTTTCGGAAGAGATTACCAGGCGAAGTATATTATTGTACCATGCTTATAATGAGCTCCAGTTCCAGTCAGTGAAAGAGAGAGATATAGGATTTGTTTATCTCTGACCCGCTCATTGCCTGGTACTTGGCATTAGTATTAAATTAAACCGAACCTTGAAGATCATAGGCTGTGAACTATATTTTCTGTTGTTAGGTCTCGCCGCCTCATTCTACATGCCCGAGACGATCCGCTCGGAAATCTACGAACGAAACGAGGAGGTGTTCCTCCAAACGGACTTGCGTCATTTCCCAGGTAATACATACTCTATCTTCGCCACCTAGAACCTGCTCTTTTGAGTGCTTCGTTTTGAGCAAAATATGTTGTAAAGTAAACTATAGCGAGTTTAAATGAATTTTTCGGAAACTGATAATTTTTAAATTTTAGACCAAATGACCATAGGTAAGTTTGAGTTTGTTTTATAAATTATAATATAAAAATGCTCAGAAGTTCAACGGCTTCAGAAAAATAATGCGTTCCTCACTTATGAAAATTCAGACAAATAAAAGAGTTGGGGACGAAAATTTGGGCTATACTCGTACATAGGTAGTTAACCAAGCGGTGGGCCAAAGATCTACTAATAGGTTGGCTGCTTTATGCTAATTTTCGTCTTTTAGATCGTCCTCTATCTTATACTATATACGTAGTACGCTTACATCCACGAAATTTTAAAAGTTGCTCGAAAGCTAGAATACTATGGAAATGATTGAATCAACCTGTGTGGTTGCTGGGTTTGAATAGTGCCACTCCATGTCTTCCCGTCCATGACATCGTAAGAGGGGTGACTAAGGGAATAAAGGCTCGTGGTACTGTTAGGCGATGGGCTTGCAACCTGTCACTAATTCGCTGGTAAACATCTTAGCATAATTGTGCAAAATGAGGTTACAGAATTATCAACAAGTTTTTAGAGTTGTAGGTAATTCTGTTGCTCTGCCAATCCCACTCTGGGAACGAAGGCGTGAGTTTATGTATGTTATGTATGAATGAATGCACAAATGGTTTTAACACCTAAATTGTTTTTCAGACTTGCCAGAAAACGTGGAAATGTACACGGAGCTCACTCCGATTGAGTGTAACCCGCACGCTATGGCCACGTCGTACCGCGCTACGCACCGGCAGAGCGGCGCGTACGTCGCGTTGCGCAGACTGCACGGGCACGGACACGTGCCGACCAAGCGATTCGAGATGTGGAAGCACATCGACCACCCCAACGTCGTGCGGCTGCTCGAGTACTTCCCTACCAACGCTTTTGGAGACCACTGTAAGTAATGTGGAGGAGGAGTTACTCGAAGAGCTCGTTACTGTAACTGCTACGGCTACAGTTACAGTTCGCTAGTGAGTACCCGGCTTTACACAATTTATTTGGTATTTTGATTTGAATTTTTTGCTGTCTCGGATTATTTCAATTAACAATAAAATTATTCGTGTAATAAAATAAAATTCATTCATTCACTATCTTATTTACTCTACGTAGCAGTATGAGGACTCATTGACCTGTACTTATCTGATGCCTATAGCAGTAATCAACATTGCTCACAGCCATGATCCTGGTGTACGACTATCACCCTGGATGCGTGACTGTGATGAACAAGTTCCTGTCAGGCGGCGTGGGCTCGGCTGCCGGCGATGGAAACGCCTTCCACGATCCGTTCAGCTCGGACCCGGACGCCCCGCGTCCTTACACGCATCAGGTTTGACCCTTTGAGTAGTCCTACTTGTACTTGTTCCGAGTAGGTTTGACCCTACGAGTAGGGAAGACTATATTAGGCGACATCTTGAATGTTTTGTATACATTTAATTATGTTTGACGACGCGTTTAGGCTGGTAGATAGTGAGTGTAGTGGACTCTAATGGACTGGTATGTTTTTTTTGGAATGTTATATTTTCTAGTTTTCCCCATTGTCCACACGTCAGGATCGTAGAGAAATCGAGGGAACTATTCAAATATTAAAGGCACACCTATAGCGATTGGCTATTATAGTAAAACGTGCATTTGATCATAACCGGCCTTGTTTGTCTGTAGAAAAATGCGATGCTGCGAGCGGTGGCATGCGGTGCGCTGCTCCCCGAGGCCGTGCTCTGGAGCCTGTTGGTTCAGCTGACTGCGGCACTGCGCGCCATACACACAGCCGGGCTAGCCTGCAGGTAGGCCTGGGGAGCGCACAGGGTGTGGGGGATCAAACGGAAGAGTTATTGTATGTTATAATTGAATAAATGATCATGAAATGTTTCGAAACCAAATAAATTAATTTAAATATTACCCTTCACAACCTCTAGAAATTCCCAAGCCCACCAAACATCCCTGCAATCACCATAAGGTACGTGAGTGAAGTGTCTGTATTGCAGAACCTTGGATCCGACTAAGGTGGTGATGAATGGCTGCCGAGTCCGCGTGGCATGGTGCGGCATCGCTGATTCCATGCACGTCAACTCCAACGACGTGACAATGGTAAAAAATATTGTAAATGGTGTTACAAGGGTTGAAAATGATATATTAATGGCGAACAACACTGTCGTCACCACAGATCACAGAAACAAGGGAGATATGTTATGGGGGCGTGGTTCGTGTCGCCTCGATATGGTCAAATTGACCATATCGGCACGAGGCGTGTCAAGCGTTGACACAGTCACTCACTGAACGCTGTCAGTATAGAAGCTCCGTTTAAATGATAAAATGACTGTATGTAGCGTGAAAGTGTGCAAAAATCGAAATACAAACGTTAATATAAAATCAAAGGGCATAACTTACCACCGGTAAATTTTGTTTTTAAGCATTATTTATATTTTTAAATGAATATTTTATATTTGAATGGATTTCAGAGCGTAAGGTTGTGAAAGTTGTGTTGACGTGATTTCTATCGACTATCGATAAATGGCTTATTCTACAGCTATCAATAGAATTCAATGTGTTAATAGTTCTAGTTATTTATCACTACCACGACACGCTTAAAACAGAAGAAAAATAATTTTAACAAATTTTCACGTTATACAAAATTTAATTTTCTTTACAATATTAACGAACGACGAAGGACTCTAGCAATTCAAATATAAGTAGGCGAATCATACAATTAAGATAAAAATAAATTAACCAACCACAAAGGCAAAGGGCTCTGGCTCAGTATTGAGCTGTGCTTGCACACAGCGCTGATTGACAGCTCGCGCCGACTCACTCTTAAAAGGATTCAAGCCTAAAGGTTGGATGGTAGAGATTGCCCCAAGTATTAAGTCTATCTTTCTGTTTTAAGTAATTTGTACCATTTATGAAATAAAGTTTACATAATCAAGTCGGTAAACTAACTGGTTTGTCCCAAACTGAGATCTTGTGACGTGACACTCAACCGAACCCATTTTATTAGTATATTTGTATTAACATCATAAAGTCCAAGTTTACAATTTAGACTTTTATGTACTAATCAAAACGAAAATCTGTAACAGCTCCAGAAAATTTTACCAAAGAAATTCGGCCATTTTTTTATTACGTTCTAATATAGGTATCGTTCCAAATTTAAAATCTTAAGTACTTATCAATTTTACGCAAACCGTATTCTTGCTAATAAAATATTATTCTATTCTAACAATAATATATTAAGTTTAAATGATGTAATTGTATTAACCTAGTAGTAAAATAATAAAAATAGTACTTATTGCCTGTAAATTGAATAGTACCTATATTAACGTTGCAAACAAGTTTGAATTGTTTATCGATATATTTTGAAACATTCCTTGTGGCATCCCTAAGTGGACGACAGGAGAGAAACGCACACCTCTTGAAAAAAGTATAACTAGATGTCGCTGTGTGTGGGTAGTCCTTAACCTGCTGAACATAGGGACTACGATCTTGGCGCCATCTAGCTCTGAGGAACTAATTAATTACTCGTCGCATAGATGGCAGCTAAGTGACGAGTAAGCGCTACCTTACGTTCAGTGACTGAACTACGATGGAAAAAAAACGATCTTTCAGCATTTTTCAACCTTGAGAACTTAGTATAAAGCTTAATTTTCTGCTACTATCAAAACTATGTTACGTCGTTTTTAGTTCGTAAGCTGTAACCAATTATGAGGAGGTTGTTTTTGTAGTAGTTAATAGAGCGTAAGCGTAAGACGCACACATGTTTAAAAGTGGCGACACCGGGTCTTGTACGAATTGGCGTTCATGACATATCTCCCTTGTTTCTGTGATCTGTGGTCGTCACGTTACTTTGACATGTGATGGCTTTTGACGTATGAAATTCCGCCTCTTCGAACGAAGCGCTTTGCATCATCATTTATATTGTGTACTGCAAAATAGTGGTGCAAAATGGCGTCTATATTTCCGAGTGCATACAATCTGAACCAATTTAAAGTTAGGGTGAATAGGCATCTTCTGGGTGAACTCGCTTTAACGTCGTCACAATCTTCGTCCTCCAGAGGCAGAAGTTCGTCAAGAGCTAACCCATATACTAATAAAAAAAAAATACCTATGACATGCCAGTAAAATTAATTAGTACCAGTCTGACTCCGTAACATGAGGATCTTTAGGTGGTGAACTTGGTGATTCCTGACTCCGTAACATGAGGATCTTTAGGTGGTGAACTTGGTGATTCGTGACTCCGTAACATGAGGATCTTCAGGTGGTGAACTTGGTGATTCCATTGTCATGTCATCGCAGGCGCAGCAAGAGGACCTCTCGGCGCTGGGTCGCTTGGCGCTCGCGCTCGCTTGCCGCACCATCCACTGCGAGAACCTGCCCGCCTCCATGGATCTGGTGTCGCGCACCTACTCCGCCGACCTCAAGAACGTCATGATGTATGTACAAACTTAATCTATAATCGGTTTGCTTAGGTAACTCGAACACTGATACTTCAAAGGGCCGCGTGGTTTGGATTGTTTACATTTTTTCAAGTACCTAAACAAACGAAGTATAGTGTTAACTCGAAAATCTAATTCAAGACCAACACGGGTTGCCACAAATATAAAATATGTTTGCGTTTGTATATACATATATGTCGCAGTAGAATGAAAAACGGGACTGAGTGGGCGTGCATTTTCTTCAGATTCCGACATTGTGGGTAACCTCAAGCAAGAATAAAAGAACTAGAATTCATTTAGACTTAAACTGTATTGATCACAATAATTTTATAAAGTACGACCGAACAGACACGTCCGCTCGGCACGAGCTCCGGAAGTCGATTAACCACCGCCCGTGCGCTCCAACGGCTGCGCCCAAGCTTAACAGGTCGTGACGTCATGCTTGCGTTCGGTTGCACTCGGAAATCAAAGTAGATTCTCCGTCACGGCCATCTCTGATGTCTCACACGTCTTCGTGTGTGTTATCTGTGGAGACAATATTTACGCAGTATTTTTGTTCGGCTATTCTGACTGTATTAACTTAATACTTACGACAATATGTATTGAAACTCAACTCAAGGATAAACTTACTATAACTTTATTTAATTACAACACAAGAGAGCAATACGCATCATTACTTCTCTACAGCAATCTTAACATTTTAAATCAGTCTAACTATTATCAACTAACGCCGCACCAACGGCTCATCTAATTTTCGCACCGACGAAAATAAGGGTTTCTTTAAGAACATACTGTCGCACCAACGACTTTCCTCGCTTACGCACCAACGTAACGCTGTCTAGTGAACATGCCGCCGCACCCACGGCTCATGTCATTAGTACTTAGCAATCACTAACAAGCAAACCTAATCATAAGGCGCTACAACGCCTAAGCGACTATTCTATGGCGCTACAACGCCGTGCAGTCGCATTGCTGTCACAATCATCTCTCACATTCATTTCTATGTCTAGTTCGACAGGAAGCTCATGAGTTGGTATTTTCCTAACTCTATCGTGTGGGTACTTGTATGTTCTTCTAGAATTCAAGGATTTTAGGCGATACCTATCATTTTCCAAAACTTCTATGATCTTGGGCCTTTAAACTTAGGATCCAGCTTTGCTTGATTCCTTGCCTCATTTTCTAGAAGAACATAGTCACCCACATCAAACAGTCTCACATTAGCTTTACCATTATCAAATCTGGTCTTTTCATACAAAGCCGATCGTTGTATGTTCTGTGCCGCACGTTCCCTTACCGTATCAAGATCAACCTCATTGACGTCGTCGTCAGTTACTGTCATTAGCCCCAACGGTCTCGCTACCCTACCGATCAACTCCAAGGGGCTAGCTTTTGTTACTCTATTCACAGTAGAGTTTATTGATAACTGTACCTCACCGAGAGCATCTTGCCACAAACGATCCCTACTAGACTCTACGGCAGTAAGCATACTCTTAAGGGTGCTCATCACCCTTTCTACCTGTCCATTAGCGCGACTACCGCCGGCTGCAATGAGGTGTAACTGAATATTACGATTTTCACAAAAGCCTACACAAACTCTTTACCGGAAAAACACCTGCCCTGATCAGCTACAATGCGCATAGGCGCGCCAAACAAAGTTACGCTGGACTCTAGAGCTTTAATGCTACTCTTACTGTCAATGTTCATTGAATGGAAAAGCAAGACAAACTTGGTGAACGCATATATCAAAACGAACACATATTCCTTAACATCGTTTTTGCCACTAAGCTTGCCTGACGCATCTATGTGCACGGTGTGCCATGGCACACTCACTTTAGGGATGGGGTGAAGCTCAGCCTGAACTCTACCTGAATTTGGCTTTGAGATACTGCAGGTAATGCAATTCTCGACGAACTTTCGGACAAACTTAGGCATGCCGTCAAACCAGTAATGCTCATACATTTTTTCGATAGTTTTCTCCCAACCCAAATGCATCAACGACTCATGAACATTGTTTACTACCGACCACCTAAAAGCTCTTGGGACCATTGGTAGACATCGATTTCTGCCATTCCTTTGTATCTTATGATGAAGAATGCCTGACCTAACTTCATAAGTTTTTCTGATATCATCCGACAGCGTCTCATTTCGAAGATCCGACAAGAACTTCTGCATTTCAGGATCTCTCTCCTGCTCCACTTGAAACCAGTTATGAGACAGCTCGGCAATGTTGACATGCTTTTGATCCACGTGCTGCACCGTAACTGAGGCTGACGAGGGAAGCTGCGGGTTACGAGATAGACAATCTACGTGCTTCATTCTAGCTCCTTCTCTGTACGTACATTATGTCGAAATCAAATGATTGGAGATAAGCCCACCACCTATGAACTCGAAGAGACAGTTCGGTCTTACTTTTTGTGGCCTTAACAGAGTTGCAATCCGTGACTATGGTGACCTTACGGCCTTGTAGGTAGTGTCTAAAGTGCTTAACTGCGTTAACCACTGCCAAGGTCTCGAGTTCATAGGAATGATACCTAGACTCGGGAGAAGACGTGCGACGGCTAAAGTAAGCAACTGGATGTTGTTTGTTGTGAATCTTCTGAATAAGCACTGACCCATATCCGTCTGCGCTCGCATCAGTGTGGATCTCTATCGGTAGATTGGGGTCAAAGATCATTAGCCCTGGCTGTGAAGTCAAGAGAGTGATAACTTCCTGCCTGATTTGCTCGTGAGCGGGTTGCCAATCTATTTTACTGCCCTTACCACTTGTCAATCTAAACAAAGGTGCCATAATCCTCGAAAATTGGGGAATGTACTGCCGAAAATAGGAGGCTAATCCTATAAATTGTCTGAGCTGCGTAACCGTGCTTGGGGGTGGGAGGCGAGTCAGAGCTGCTATCTTGTTAGGGTTTGGCATGACCTTGCCATTTTCCACAACAAAACCCAGATACTCAATACGACGTTTTAAGAACGAGCATTTCGATAAGTTTAACGTGAAACCTGCCCTGGTTAAAACGTCTAGAACAAGACGAAGTCGCTCTATAGCCTGCTCTACATCAGATGCTATAATTAACAGGTCATCTACATACGCTACAACAAAGGTGTGAGCCAACTCTCCTAACGCGTTCATAACCGCTCGCTGATAGACCGAGGTAGCATTCTTTAGACCGAAAGGCATCGTTAACCATTCCCATTGCCCATCAGGTTTGACGAAGGAAGTCTTTTCTACTGACGAAGGCTCTACAGGAATCTGGTGATAGCCACTTACGGCGTCTAAACAAGTGAACCATTTAGCCCCCCCAACCTAGCTACCTGATCCTCAATTAGTGGAAGCGGATACCTATCAGCAACAGTATTTTCGTTTAGCTCCCGATAGTCCACGCACATGCGATTAGACCCATCCTTTTTATTTACCAGCAGCACGGGCCTAGAAAAGGGAGAGCAACTAGGTCTTATCACACCCGCCTCTAATAGATCATTTACTTTGTCGCAAACAACCTGCCGCTCATTAGCACCGAGACGGACTGTTTTTGTAGGATCAATAAGTCGAATGTCAAGCTGACCCGTATTGACGCGCGACGTTGCCACTCCCTGCGAGAAAGACGTCGAAAAAGATTGGAGAACATCTGTAAGTTGTCGTCTGAATTCCGAGGGTACATCGGTATCAATGTTATCAAAACATCTCCTGCTCGATTTTTCGCAAATGAGAACGTTTCTAGGACAAGCCAAAGCAACACTATCTGATGTCACACTAACATTGAAACCTTGAGACAGAATTTCGCGGCCTATTAAAATATCATCGCTGAGATATTCGTCGGGCATTACATGAAATAATATTTGCAAGTTGAAATTATCAATTGTAACTTGAGACAAGATCTGTATTGAACTATTAACGCTGTGTTGCCCGATTCCTGTTAATATGACAACATTGTTTACGCGTTTCCCAGAAAATTTATTAGGAATACTTTCTTTGATAAGGGAACATTCGGCACCAGAATCAAAACAGAACAAGTATGACTCACCCTTGTTAAAAAGTTGACCACGTGGGCTGCTTACGCGGCAAGTATTGACCTGGTGATTGCGCCCATGCACGACCGATGATCCCGACGTGCTTGGCTGCGGCGCATTGCCTCCGTTGCTGGCGCGGTTAACGCCCGACCTACGGGTGCATTTGGCAGCAAAGTGGCCTACCTCGCCACATTCAAAGCAGATGACTCGTGATCGCTGGTTACTCATCGCGGTAAATGATGAAGTCACTGCCGGTGGTCTTCTTTTCTTCACCTTTGAACGGCACTCATGCGCACGATGTCCCAACTTGCCGCAGTTGAAGCACTTCGTTGAAAGTCCAAATTTGATTCGTTTTGAATCATAGCGATTTTGTTCAGGTGCTGATGATGCCTTCCTCTTCATGAATGTGGTTGCTTTGAGTTCTCGCTGCAATTGGTCTCTCGTCATAACCTCAGTCGTGAAAGCCATGCGTTGTAGACGTCTATCAAATTGCGTTATGTGTGCCAAGACGGTAGATACGGCAATCTCTTCTACACTCATATTTTGCCATTTTGAAGTAAGAGACGTTAACAATCTTGCAGCATAAACAGATAGGCACTCGTCTTGTTTTGGCTTGCTACTTTGTAGACTAATGAGGGTAGCTGTAGGTTTTTCAGCACTGTCGTACCTGGCTGCGTATAATTCTCGAAATTGAGACCACTGCATACCAGGAAAAGAAACTTGTGATAGCTACTGTGAGGCGCTCCCTTTTAACGCACCACTGATTGCGATTATTAGCGGTCTTCCTTCTAACGGTTTTTCACCAAAACAAAGATCCACCGTGTTGCACCATGCCCGCGCATTGGCGTCATGCTTTTCAGGGTGAAATTCGGGTAGTTTTATGTTACTTGAACTTGTCGGTTGTTTTATGGCTTCAACCAGGCTCAGCATGCACTATTTTGCAACTCGAAAAATTTCCGTAACAGATCTTCATTAACACGTGGCGCTTGCAAATCTCCAGTTCTTTGTTGTGCTAGAGGGCATCCCACTTCTGATGTCGCAGTAGAATAAAAACGGGACTGAGTGGGCGTGCATTTTCTTCAGATTCCGACATTGTGGGTAACCTCAAGCAGAAATAAAAGAACTAGAATTAATTTAGACTTAAACTGTATTGATAACAATGATTTTATAAAGTACGACCGAACAGACACGTCCGCTCGGCACGAGCTCCGGAAGTCGATTAACCACCGCCCGTGCGCTCCAATGGCTGCGCCCAAGCTTGACCGGTTGTGACGTCATGCTTGCGTTCGGTTGCACTCCGAAATCAAACTAGATTCTCCGTCATATATATTAACTTTTTTAAAGGTTTAAATGCCAATTAATAAATATTGTTAGTTACTGCACTAAGAATTTTTTTTTCGATTTAAATAAACCTTTTAATTCAATGTACTTTGATTATCAATGCAAAAAGGTTGGCTAAATCCGAAATATTTGATTGACATAGGTGACTTAAACTTATGACAGTGACATATCTGTCGTAGTTTTTTTTGGTCTTGAATTTGATATTCTAATTTAGACGTTATCGTTGCTATCCATATATTTTTTGTTCACAGTTTATTTGTTAACCTTTCGAAGGACAACTGAAAGTCGTGCTACTGACGTAACTGTGGCCAGTCTTGCACTAGTTCAAGATCGAAAGAGACTTTGTTTCGTATCAATTAAGTTGTATAGTTGGTTCAAGTTAATATGACGAAAAGCACTTAAAACCAACCATTACCAACATCTATTCTTCAATTGTTATCTTTAAGTAGGGTTGTAAAACAATTACGCAGGTGTGACGGTACGGCCAAAGTATACTGTAAACAAACAATCTTGATAGTTTTGATTTTGCCGATATTTTATTTAATAATTAAATGTTTCTAAAATAATAATTAAATACTGTGTCAATATCACTTTGTACAATTTAAGAATAGTATTAAAAATACATTTTTACCTGAATGTTAACCGCACTGTACTTAATTGTATTTAGAAAACAAAAGACCTACTTAAATGTGTCCGGTTCAGGTAAAACCCAATGATCAAGAAGGGTTGAGAGCTACTCCAAGGCACGTGCCACACTTCGGTCGTCCCTTTGTTATCTTTCGGTCGTTCCTTTCATATTTAGCAACAAAAGAAGTTGTAAAATCCTGCGTTAAGTGCATTTTCGTCCTTTAAACTGGAACCAACTATAATTTGCATAGCATGCAACATGTTTGGCCTGTTAGTGACACATTTTGGATTTAACGTAAGGCGGTCGAAAGGTTAACATAATTATTGAGAGTCTTCATTTTTATATATCGGTGTGTTACTTTCAGAATTTCTTATATATCTAAAGTCTAACGCCTGATACAAATCCTGAAAAATAACAAAAAATAAGTTGTGACTGGGCGATTGAAAATTATCATGTCAGACAATTTGGACCTGTTCAAACTGTCTATAAGATCCAAAAGTGACACAAATCACATTATTCTTCCGTGATTATTGAAGCATAGAGCTTTGTTTAAATATACAGGGTGTTTGGAAAACCTTCGGAGAAATTTTAACTGTAGATAGGGTAGATGATTTGGATCATCCCTATATTGGTAACTTTTGTTTAAGTTAATATTTGACTGAGTTACAGACAGATTTATCATCGACTTTCCTGACGATGCTCTCAGTGTGCCCCATCTTAACGGATTCATTCATAATATCGTCGGTGATACTGCAAAACCGCGTAAGTAACAAATTTATGATAGAGCAAAATAAACCTTACGGTCTTATTAAAAAGGTGCATTTTGCTCCTTATTTAAAATGTCACTTACGCGGTTTTGCAGTTTCACCGACGATATGTGTCACGAGTTGTTCCTTATGAACAATGTTTCCAATCATGGTCAAAAGCTCCATGGAGTTTAGAAAACTGACACATTATCCTGTAATGTGAATGAAAAGACGGTGTCTGATAAGGGCTATTATGTGAAATAATCTAAAACTGAAACTTACGATTATGATTTTTACTCACACTTTTCTCACACTCACACGGCTAAAATAGCACTTGCACTCGTAGGCACATTACTTCTTTTACGAGATCATGAATCATGGCTGTATTTCATTGATTTGTACCACTATCAGGGCTTCCGACGAATAAAAAACACAATAATTAATTATTGACAATTTGACATATTATCTTTTTAAATCTTGGACCATTAAAACTCTTTATGAAAAGAGTTTTAGGTTTCATTTGTAAACAAAAAATCCTACCTACACGTTACGTTTTATCAAAATTACATTTAAAGCTGGCATCATAATGTTGTTGCTAGATATTCGTATCATAGAAGAAAGAGAAAAATAGGATCGCTTTGTAAGAAGAGGTCGACGTGATTACACTCTGTGGTAAAAACCCTTAAAAGAAAAAGGCCACTAAAGCCGGCTACTCACACACCTGCTGCAGGGGCAATGTGGGAATTGGACCCTTGATTGCCTCCTTAATTGTGATGTGTGTAGGCAAGCAGGAGCAATTTTTAGATTGGGCCTGCGGCAGGGGGGCAGGGGCGCAAGACCTTCCTAGCTCCCTAGATTGTGTCTACCGCCCTGCAAGGTTGCTGCGTGTGTAGTAGGATTGGGGCAATTCCAGTCAGTTCATTGGTGACAACCGAGCGGAGTGGACAAAATGGAAAAAATGGTGTTACCATAGCCAGAAGCTCTTCAAAAGAATCAATATCCATTCGCAAAAAGTTTCTAAGATCATCTACTTCCAATTCTTTCATAATATTCATGTGGCACAATTTGCTTCGTTTCTGCAACCAATTCTTCACCCAATATCTTCTCTTCCTTTTTTTTTTGGTAGCACCACAGAAAGTGCCAAGGCGATACCAATCCTCTGGTGTTTCGACAATACAGGAGGCTTTCTCGTGGACGTGCGTTCAGCGGGACTATCAGTTACACACTGAACGGCAGGCTAGTGTGTAGAGAACAGCCTAAAATTGGTCCAACCGCCGTGCGACCGGTATTGCCCCTGCAGCAGGTGTGTGAGTAGCCGGCTTAAGGAACACCCAGAAAATATAAAACGTGGACTACAGTCACAATCAGTCAAGGAAGCGATGTCACAAGCGAAGCGATGTTTAGTTTGGGGTTTGTTTTGTTTACTTGCATGTGATGTGACTTCACATCACACTCACAGGTTATAAAGTATTTCTAACATCACATAGCGTTATTGCCACAGATTAAATTTCAAAAAAAAATCCTTATTATTTCGTGTAATTTCCAAAAAAATAGACATAATTTAATGTGAAATAAAGTGAAATACGTTATTTTACGCTAGTATCAGATAGGATGACCACAATTTGTAGTATATTTTCAATGTTGTCAAATAGCCTATTATAATCAATTATGCGACGACCTTTATATCCATCGACAAAATGTTTTGCACTTGGACTTTTGGCTACTGCCACAAATACCATGCGGATCAAAAGGAAAGAACCAGTAGCCAGCAGCGCTTTCTCCCCGTCTGGTTGCCCTGAAAATCAGCGCGTGCAGCGTCACGGCATGTCTGACACTATGATGCTGAGTAGCACCCAATTTGGTGCATTATTATTTTATAAAATAGTTTTAAGGTTTTGTTTTAAATTATTTTCTCACTGTATTTAATTTGATTATTATTTTTCTGTGGTTTGCACCAATAAACGATTTTCTTTTTCTCCTTTTTTTTCTTCAATACGGAGAGCAATAATCGGATCGTTCAATCCGTCTATTTGAACTTTGAGAAGTCTATGAATTTATGGCTGTCATTAGATGTCAGTGTTAAATTATGTTATTTTCAATATTCACGTCTTCAATATTTTTGCTGTAAATCAGTTATATGGGCTACTTTAGAGCAGAAAACAATGGTAAATGGTTAGATCTCGACAGTAAAAGACGGACGATATGATCAGTCTCGGCAAAACATGAACAAGAGACCTAGTGATTTCACATTTAAAACCAATTAGTGTTCAAATTGCAAAAACGAAAATACAGTAAGTTGCACTAAAATTACTCATTTATTTTTATTATAATGCTACCTTGATTTTTGTTTACATGGAGCGAACTGTTTGTTTACATGGAGCGAACTGTTTGTTTACATACCATGTGACAACGTATGGTCTCAGGTCATTGACCTCGGACATTGAATTTTGACGTAAGATACTACGAACTGTTGGAGTAGTATACTATCAACGTCAAAATGTCAAGGTCGAGATATCGGCTGCGATACATCAAGTAACAAAATGAATATAATTAATCCTTCTTTTTTTTTTACATTAACAGAAACAAAAATGAACCATACCCCCGTGATCAGAATCGTGCGAACTATTACCCCCCCAAATTTCTCCGAAGGTTTTCCAGACACCCTGTATATTTCTTGCATTGTAGCATGGTGTCTGACAAAGGTGGCTAGTGACGGGGCAGTATTTTATAAATATTGGTATAAGTTTTATTTCACCAAACTGAAATTTTCACTTGATAAAAAAATCAAGATATTTGCACCAAAGTATTAGGATTAGTAGTTAGTAGGATTTTACACAACAAATAATGTTATGGCCGATTTCAGCGAAGTTAAATGAATTCCCAAACACCGTCTCTGACGATTTAAAAAACACATTACTACTTAAAATTTTAATTAATTTGTAAATTAACTAACACCCCAGTCACATAAACCAGAATTCATTTTGCATAAAAACCTTTCTCTTTAATCAATATCTACTGAACAAAACCGCATTAAAATCCATTGCGTAGTTTGAAATATCTAAGCTAATATCGTTCATTGAGTACAAAACGGACACATTCCAAAATCAGTCAGTGTTGAATTTTGAAATTGGAAGCTGTTCGTATAAGACTTTCAATGCTAGAGAATTTTATTTTGGAATGTGTCCGTTTTGTATTCAATGAGCGATATGGACAGACGGCGGGAAGCCTATTAAAGGCACACCTGGAGATTTCGCTGGCCACAAAATATTTTTCAATGTCGGCTGTTTTTAATTGTATAATGGAACGTTACGCAAAATTTTCTCTGCACCTAAAGTGCATGAAATATAACTCAATTCGTGTAAGACACACGGACCACACAGACCATAGTTATCAAGGATGCTGTTACGCAAAACTATGTCATCCCACAATTATTTATCGAACCTACTGTAATGATACTGAGAGTGATACTTTCCTGTTAAATGGTGGTTGATTGACACGTTATTGCGTAGCAGCATCCTTAATGTTTGTTATTATTGTAGGTATTTGCTGTCGACAACGCCAGCCCGCCGCTCCGTCACTGATCTCATGCCGATGATCGGCGCTCGCTTCTACACTCAGGTCTGTTGCGGACTGCGCTGCCCAAATTATATACATTACATTATAAACAGGGTCTTTTAATTCATAGGAACCACAGGCGTACAGTGTACGAAGTGTGAACTTCTTGGAAGTTGGGGTTAGGCCGGGCGCTGCTATAATTTTACACCAACCTAAGGCCCTATTCTAGTCGGTAAAACGATATTGCTTTTGACTTGTTATCGTATTGTTTACGTTATGAGAACTCTTATTTACTGGTCCAAATCCTAATTTGAGTAAGATTATTAAATAGGTATTTGCATGTACATCATTTTCTACTACAAGCACCAAGATAGTGGTGTTACTTGAACCATTTTGACATAAATACGTGGCAAAATATCAAATGACGTTATCACATGCAAGTAGTCTTGGAAGTCTGTATAATGCTATTAGGTGACAAATGATTCGAGGTTTAGGTACTACAAGCGTTTTTTGTTTTAACGTTTATTAGAGGTTTCCAATTCATATTCAAACTTTTCTTTCATATTTTTTTATTTTTTTTTAAATGGCGGTCTACCGCTGTGGTTTTCATCAGTGTCAAGCGTGTAGAGTAAATCAGTAAATATTTCATAAAATCAGGAATGTTTGTAATGCACATTGGATTTACTTATTTGGATGTTCGTTTATATTTCTTACTAGATATGCCCCGAATCGGGGCTATTTCTTCCCCTACTTCAAAAAAAGGAGAAGGTCCTCAATTCGTTTTTTTTCTTACAACAATTTGTGTTTTTTGTAGTGAGTGGTGGCAAAACCGGGTAAGATATTTTTATGGACAAATCACAATGTGAACTGCGGTGAAGTTTGGACCCGGCAAAGAACAAATTCAGAACGGTTTTTTTTGTATACTTCTCGAATAATATTAAAAGCCAGAATGTTTGGACTGCACCGCGTAACTCTTAGATCTAATTTAGCGATTCTAAAGATTTGTTGTTTTAGTGCTGTGTGATTAAGCCTGACAATTTGCATAATGACCATAGGAAAATGTCACTGTCAGCATATATTCGTTTAGCGTACAGTCCGTCTGTCACCCTCGGAGCTGGCTGAAAGTCACCGCTACAAGTGTTTAACACATCATTATGATGAGCCAGTGGCCGATTCACTGCCGCGAAGACACACTTACTACTTTGTTTATTGCTGTTTTCTGTTTTTACTTTTTTCTGTATGTCTTGGGCGTGTAGTGTATAATGTATTTCTCTTTTCTTTTGTATAAAATGGCAATAAAATTCACCGTGGCATAATTTCAGGACCTTACCTTACTTCTTTTTCTGAATCAAGTGCAATCACTGATGTACCGTTTTCTTTCATCGATTCTTCCACTGCAAGGCTTAATTCATATAAAATCAGGAAACACGCTGGCTTTTGTACTCTTTGGCCCTAGAGAAGATGCATTGCGAGAAAGTTATCGTTATCGAAAATGAACTGCCGGACGGTTGCGTCAAACGTTTTCGTCAATTCACAGTTATCAAAAATCGGTTACTAAGCGTTTATGCATATGGGTAGGGCCTCTTGTTTGTTACTTTGACATACGAAGTGTTTTGTCGTGTAACCATTCAAGTGTAGGCGTTGACAGTTAAACCAGTACCACTCAAACACCGTAACATAGTAGGGGCTTTTATGTAACTTGTTAGGCTATTACGCATAAGGAACCTCCCTATTCCATCCCTAGTCGAAAATGGGCCTTTCAAAAACTTTTTCTTTTGTTAGTACAGTACTTTGCGTGTAATTTGATCGATTAAAGTATTGAATAGCAGTATGAAAAATTGGAAAAATAATATATAGAAATTACAAATAAGTAAATAGGTTTAATACAGGGTAATTTATTAATAGGTGCTCAAATTTTTATATTTGCTTCTCTATTGTTAACACTTTGTATGTCCGTGCATTACATGTAATGCACTGGTGACCTAGCTCGGCACGTCCACGTATATATGTAAAACACTACCCAGTCGTGCATAACATGTAATGCATGGACGTACCAAGCCAGGCCATTGATGGAAGCGAGGGACAGTTAAAGTGTTAATCAATAACACGTTGTATTAGAGATATTGCCGATTCAATGATTCCACTAACTTAACTATATTTAGAGACCCTCTAATGCAGGGGTGCAAGGAGAAGAGCGTGCTGTAAAAAGGTTTTATCTGTTGAGGTTTTAAAAAAGTTGTAGTATGACTTGGTGTCCACAAGAAAACGTAAAAATTAGATAAATTTGAAAAAAAAAACAGATTTCATTGTCTAATATATTATATTAAGGATACCAAATCATATTTTAAAATTTGTGCAATGATAAAAAAAATACCCTGTATACCTAGGTATTTATTTTATATCTGTAATGCTAATGATTTGACAGCGCATGTATTGTCAAGTCAATTGATTGACGTCATTCGTAAATTTGCCGTGTCGTTTCCCGGCGTGATACGAATATTGTCACGTGGAAAATGTATAATTCTGCAAATTGACGTATTATTTCAAACTGCTAAACAATCGAATTCGTTGACTGTACAGTCAAGAAAATGCATTTCTAGACCACTTTGGACTTTGTCAAAGTGACCCTGTAAATAAAATCATAAGAAATCTCTTACGTTTTGTTGGTGCCTTCCCCACGGCACTACTAAACCGCACTACTGACCAAAACTAGTATCAAAAATATGAGGTAGGTTTAGGTTATGTTAGTTTTGCAGCAGGCCCGGAGGGCCAAACCACCCAGAAGTAGGAGCTCCGCGACAGCAGAGCTCCGTCGACTCCGTTTAGTTCGAATTAAAAATAGAAATCATTGGTCAGTAGTGTGGTTTAGTAGTGTCGTGGGGAAGGAGGGGTTTTGATTGATTACGTCACTTTGACATAGTACAAAGTGTTCAAGGAATCATTTTCCAACTGTACATACCGTAAATAAAACCCGGTTAAACGGTCCATTGGTGGTTTTTAGTACTGCCTCAGCTCCAAGTGATGTATGTGAAGTGAACTTTGATTTGTGTTAATAAGGTACATTTTTCTGTGGTCGTCACGAGACCCGCGCCCTGGAATTTGTTTTTACTTTAACTTTGAAAAGTGGATCTTACTGAAACGAGTCAAAGCTCACTTTTAATGTTTCAATTTAAGCTGGGGCGGTGCTGATCCGGTGCCGCGGCGTTGTGGTGTGCGATGACCATTATTCGTCTTCCACTGTAAATCCTTCAGTGTTATGACGTGACTCACGTTCTCTAGGTGGAGGCACTGGAGCGCAGGGCTGACGCGTTCGAAGACCAACTCGCGCGTGAAGTCGACAACGGACGACTCCTGCGCATACTGATCAAGCTGGGCGTGATCAACGAACGTCCAGAGTAAGACAAGCGTTATACAGGACTATATCTCAAAAATAAACAATATTTTGTTTGTGAATCCGGTCATAAGTAGACCCCTGAATCCATAAAAGTGTTTCACACTCGACCGTAGCTATCAACGCCAAGTGATTGTAGAATTACCGCATTTATTTGGATGTCCCTCGGAATCCCTAATACCGTTTGTCCTAACGCTTTGTTTGTCCGAATTACTGATTATCCTAAATTTTTCAGCCGAGTCATATAACATTTAAAAGCGACCGGCCCGTGGTACAATTGCTATGTTCATATGACCAAAATTAATATCAAAAGTATGTGGTAGGTTTAGGATATGTTCGAATTTCAGCTGGCCGCAGCCTAAATAGTCAGAAATAGAAGCTCCGTGACGTAAACGAAAATTCGGACAAACGATACATTAGGACAAAATAAATGACTATTAGGAATTCCAATATGGTCTATATTGACTTGAAAGTCGATCGTTGTGGTGCTGACAATGGGACTTGTCTTACATTTTAATAACTAGTTTCGTTTGATCTACTGTTTTAAATGAATATTTCGATTTGTGAATAAACGTTTCATGTTTAGATTGAACATGGATACATCCTGGTCCGAGACCGGCGACCGCTACATGCTGAAGCTGTTCCGCGACTACTTGTTCCACTCGGTGGACACCGAGGGCCGTCCGTGGCTGGACTACGCGCACCTGTCGCACTGCCTGAACCAGCTGGACGGGGGGACCACTAACCGGGTCAGTGTACGGGACTTTATAATATTTTTATATAAAACTGCAAAATGCACCTTTTTAATAAGACAGTAAGGTTTATTTTGCTCTATCATAAATTCGTTAGTTACGCGGTTTTGCAGTATCACCGATGATAATGTATTATGCCTGTGAAAGATTGAAATTTTATATTTCAAGCGAACGTTGTTCCTACCAAGTGAGCAGTCAACTATCTAAAAATATACGACTCTTTATTACACTCGTTAAGGAAGCATTTTTAAAAACCAATTACGAAACAGTGGACATATTTCATGGAATTAAAAACAAAATAATTAAACTACCGTTAATAGTCTGACAAGAACACTAGTAGATTAACTCAATTTTACCGACGTGTAAAAGAGAGCCCTCATGTGACCAATTTACTGAATAAAAAAATTTAATTTGATGTACAGATTACTTTGAGCTCTTCGACTGTCCACCTACTTTTGCTGCTGACTGTACAGTACATGCTTCACCTTCATAATTGCTTTTCTAACAATAAGTTCTTGAGATGCGTTAACACCATATGCACGTACGCTGTCTTCTTAAAATATTTTGCCGCGAATAACGCAGCAAACATAATGAAACCTTTTTTTCCAGGTTGAGCTTATGTCTCGCGACGAGCAGAGCGTTCTGGTCGTGTCCTACGCTGAGCTTAAGCACTGCCTCGAGCAGTCATTCGAGGAAGTCAACCTAGCCTCCTCCGGCCCCATCTAGAGTCACTCACGAATCGCACGGTTGCTCTAAAACATACACAGGTCTTGTACCCTTCTGTTAGTCATATTAACGATAGCACGATATACTCCATTCATTAGACGTTTCTACAGGTATCTCTGTTCCAATTAATTTGCGTCAATCTTGCTGGCGCTTCTAAACAGGCATCTGTTCCAATTTATTTGAGTTCATCTCGCTTCTATATAAGAAACATATTGACTGTCATGTGAGAGTTCCCATAGCGTCAAAAATATGATTACGATATCGAAGCATGATAGACCCAAACAAATTGGAATAGAGGCCACCTATTAAATTTATAGCTAGTAGTGCGTAGAAACCTTGTTTTAACATAGAACAAGATGTATCGTTGCTGGTTATAAATTCCATACGACTAGTATTTAAGCAGCACCTTCAATTAGTTTATACGGTAAACAAGTTTGTAATCTTAATGTTTTCGAATGATGCAACTGCAGACGGAAGTTAGGAGATTTTCCTAAGTACCGAAGACTGCCTGATTTTGAGAAGGAAGGAAATTTACGTCATCTCAAGATGCGTCAAAAATGACTATGGTTTGACGTTTATTTTGACGTATCTTGTGATAGAAATCTCGGCCGAGATGAATTTATTACGTCCCTAGGGCCCTGGCCACATCACGGCGTCGGTAACGTGAAACGGTAGCCGCGTCGTACAGAGGCGTGGCAGGAGTTTTCGGTTTTAGATTGAACCGTTTGCGAGACCAAACGAACGTTCTTACTACATTAAGATAAGGAACTTGTTTACTTACAAAGTGATAATTAATTAACAGATTTCACGTAGATTTAAGGATGGATGTCTAGCGAGATTATACATATATGTTGCCTTATTATTATTATTTAAAAGTGGTTGGCGATATCTGTGCCGGGGTGACTGTTGAAATATAATCATACGTAAATAAAGTTTGGCAATAAATTGTATGCAAAAAATTATGTAATTATTTACTTTACTATTGTCATTTTGTTTCGTAAAATTTGATGTACTTTATGAATTATCACCCGTCTCAGTTTTTCTTTTTTACAAAGGCAACGTATAATGAACGCTGATTCAGTAAGAATTCGTGATGAAGAAACTAACAATTGGGGTAATAAATAACTAATTACAATGTGGGTTCGTGAACATGTCGACCAACAGATTTACTCAAAGTATAAGTCTGATCGGCAGTTTTCATTGTAAGCACAGGATGTGTACTTTGCAATTGATGGATCAGTTTCCTGTGGTACAGTTAAGTTAACACAGGTGTAGCGAGCATGCATTAAAATATGCAACATAATGTTGTAGAAGGGGATAACAGGGAATTTACAGGCATAGTATTTAAGTAGGGCTGTCACCTGGTGGTGTCACGAGGAAAGAACGCACAGTACATTGCAAGGTCTTATAAAGCCTCTCGGGTTTGTGTAGTCTTTTAGACTCGCATAAAACTATATAAGAGCGGATGAGAAAGAGATACAGTAATATAGGCTTTTTTAAGAGCTCACTGTGTCTGTGCTGTGTGGGCATATTTTGAGACTGACCTCTACGCTTTTGTGCTAAACTGTACTTATATCCAGTCACTGAGGTGAGACTTATATTTCATGTAAATCTGTTTTGAGCTAAGTTTGTGCGTTGATCGCCACTTATTCTAAAGCAATACGTGCGGGAGTGTAATTTGTGTGTCGTGCGCTATGTATGGTATTATTATCAATCACGGTATGATACTATGCTATTCGCACGAGAAAGAATGGCCATTTTGGCCTAAACGAGCGGATTATTCCGGTGTAGCGATACGAACGGTACCTTGCTTACGCTATTGGCGTAATATGAACTTTGTGGTGTTTATTCGCATTCACATCCTGTATTCATCACCACAACACCACAAAGCCATATTGCATTGTTGTTTGTATAAACCAACAGCCGCATGAACAAAACGCAACAAACATTCCAAACTAACGACGGAACTAGGGCAGAAACGTGTACCTATTATAGTAACCCTACGCGTCTGGTTTTATTGCGTCAAAAACAATCTGTACGTTGAAAGCCTTTGATGTGAAAAAAACACTTACCACTTTGGTATATTCTTTAGCTAGTTCTTTCTGATGTTTATTACAACTCACCTTCTTAAGATAATTAATTACAGTTAAAATATAGAATAAACTCTTGAGCAAATTTTATCAATTGACTTGCTATCTGTGTGTAGATACAATAGGTACCACAATAGGTTTAAACAGTAATGTGTGCGTTAGCTTAAAAAGACTATTTATTTTATTTATTTTATTCTTAAGATCGCACCTCTTTAATCGAATCTTTACACGCGGTTGATAGCTGAGAGTATACGTACGTCTCGCTCTGACTTACGATCGCGTCCCTGACGAACAGACGCTAAAACTTACACGCATGGGTCTACTGAGTAAGTGCATACTATAACTCATAAGGATCATTGGCAATCGGTACGTTCCATAGGCAATACACTACGAGTAATACTACTAGAATACTGATAGTGTATTAGCCTTTTTCCGCGTTGATGTGGTATTACTCTCAAATTCAAAGGTCTCTAGTCCTCTCACTTAAAGACAGAACATAGAATAAGGAAGGGTAGAAGGGAACCTCCTTTGTGCATACCCAAAACACCGCGTCATAAATATCTCCTGCCCCGCTGAACAATTTAATATTAACACACTGTTTTTTAACATTTTTGTTACTTAATTCGCACGTTTACTGTACGTGCACTTTCCAAAATTAAACCATATCAAATATATATTAAAAGTCAAAATTTCCAGCCCGAGGTTTTCCAATACAAGAAATTATTTAATATCGCGATTCTGTTGTTTTCGCGCGATTTTCTATACACGTGCCTACTCTTCCTTATTCATATAGTGATAGTTAATTTCGTGTTTAAGAGAAACCCTGGTCCTCCGTGGTAAAACATCTTGTGTGTTGTTGAAGTGAAATAAGTCACGTAGATCTGAATTTGCATTGGTGGGGTCCTGTTATGGGCCTAGAGTTAACACACCTAGTACCTAATTACATGTAGAGTTTGCACAGAATGTTCGTCAAGACGTGAGGGAGATGAGTGTCATTGGAAAACGTCGTTAACGCAGGAGCAAAAACTAATATATTAAAGACTAAGAAGTTCTTCATATCTAGCACGAAGTTTTATGTCAATTTGTCTACTTGAATTAAAAAAAAGTCTAATCCAGTATTTTTGTTGTTACCTATTTGTGTCACTTGTGCTATTACTTATTTGTCATAATCTTTCGGTACTGTCAAATCGTTTTTGCTACCGCGATAACGACGTATGGTAATTGGAGAGAAAAGATAGGAAGGATGTAGGTCCTTACGAGGTTATTAATTAGTCCATGCTCAATTTCCGCGCATTAGACGGATTGAGTTTTGGTAAATGTTAATATTAAGATACCAGTTACACGCAATTTTGTGTTGTGCACGGTAAGTAATATGTTCTTCTGTGCTTAGTTATAAGGTCCTTTCTTTTATGCCTTTACCGCTGGCAATAGTGTGGTCTGATTGTAAGCTAGTAGCTTCAAAGCTTCTCGTACGGTTTGTCCTATTACCTTAAGGGCTTTTAATTATAAGGTATGGTTTACTCAAACCAAATACAAGTCTTTGCTTAGAATCTAGTTTGTATGACAGGGTTCCACCAGTTTGTAGGTTGGGTGAGCGCCTCTGGCGGTTTTATCTATGTCATCAAATAGATATACATTATTGATCATTCAAAACCAGAGGTGCTCGACCTTTGAATGCATTGTGAAATAATCTTGCCACATTTGCACGATCAAATAAAATTATCACAATAAAATTATACATTTGATGTTTACATTTGCACAGTTTGCACCTGAATGTACGGATTCGGATCGCTGCAAATTTTGGAAAATATTAAACCTAGTCATGTGCGAGGCCTGTAATTACAGGACTGTACTTTGTATGTGAACGCGACTCCTACCCGACATTTACGTGTCGTGCCTGTACTCAGTCCGGTAAAATAAATACTTGAGAAGTGTGAGCCCACCGATCTCGTGTCCTTTGCATAAGTGCAAAATCTCTTCTTAATTAGGCCGAGTATAATCATCACATTCATTAATATTGACCGCAGAAAATTAAGCAGACATTCCTTTAAATACAGTTTAAAGATTGTCAGGTTATTTAAAATACCAAATCGCGATCCTCTCGCCCCTCCGCCACATTTTATTGATCTACATAATATCCAATTCCAAATTTTGCAGCGAATCTAGCGTCCTTTATGATATAATTACCTGTAATGCCGATCGTTGAACGGAGCAAAGTCTGATCTATGTATTGAAGGCCAATGTATGTCTCGGAAGGTGTGGAACTTGAGAAGGATTTTTGACAATTTTAAGTGATTTTTTCTAATAAATAAAATGTCTTGAAATTATCGTTTGTTTCTATTCAACAGTTTCCTTTGAGATGAAGCAGATTGGGGATTTCCCTAGGGGAGGGGATTTTAGCAGGTTCCCTCTCCCGTGAATCACATGTGATTCACCATGACCGCAGTTTTGTCTCTGGTTCATGAATCAAATGTGATCAAATTTGAATATAGCTTTACATGCAGAAGTATGCATGGGGCACTCTTGCATGGGGTCAGGGGACCTGTTAAAGGTCGGGGTGCAGACTCGTGGTCACGGGTGCACGGGGTGACACCAGGTTGTCACACCACTACTATTCGACGGAGCCCTGCCTGAGGCAGGGCTCCTATTTCTGAGCGATTTGCCCTTCGGGCATCTAAAGATACCTAACGAACCTAACCTACCTAGTTTTGCGGAATAAAAATGATATGACTTGGTATATCGTATATTATTCGGCCAGATAGAAACATATTGGTACTCCCACGGGAGAAGAGGTAGTAGTATGCACTGAAAGATTGGATGGAAAAGTTGAAAGCAGAAAGTTTGCTTTCGGAACTTTGTTTGGACTACTTAGGAGATAAACATACTAAAAGTCGGAGGTGAGCCCTAGAGCAAACGAGAGCACAAAGAAAGTCCCTTTTTTTTTGTTTTATTACATGTTGAAAACAATGCGTCGTAGGAAATGTTGTATAAAATTATCTGCAACTTGGATTCTATAAATTTATTACCTACCTTCAATTGTCACGATATGAGGTCAGAAAAAGAGGGTCGATTTTCAAGTGTTTTTAGCTAAGCTAAACTTTTAGCTTACTACCTACTGCACGACACCTTGCACTTCGTGACCATGCGCTGAAACTTGGCACAGTTAGCTGATCTTGAGTAGATTCAGACCGGGAGCCATCGAGAGCCATCGCGCATTTAGTGGGGGAGGGGGGGGGAGCTCGACTGCCGCGTATAAATTGAAGCAACATTTCTCAAAACTTTACATATTAGGTATGCGACTGTATCATTTTCGGACAAATTAAGGACAATGAATGTATTTAAAAAAAAAAACATTGCACTTTCTACCAAAAAAAAAGGAGAAAAGACTAAAACCTTTCCAGGGAGGGTCTTAAGATGGCGTTGTAGGCACGACAGTAGTACCTACACGACCACTTTAGTGGTTCTTGGCGTTCAAAGGGTTAATCAATCGGCATCTAGCTTTTCCAATCCAGACGAGACGAGACGAGAAAATAAAAACAACGAGAATATATCATTTTTTATATAATTGACTAAGTATATAGGTATAAGAGCCTTGAATATAAAATCATAAAATAAATAATAACGTAACGTATATTACGAGGGAACACACACAATAACTCATTTAAAAGACAACATGAGGTTACTAATAAATACGTTAGGTATAGTAACAGGGTCTCTATTCCACTTCGAGCCAATCTTGCTTGTATGATATATTCATATTATCGACTTATCGTCTAGGTAACGAGCATCAAAAAATGAACGACCCCCAAATGATGGACACTCGGTCGAAATAATCACAACAGTTCGGAATTTATTTTTCTTAAACGGCAACTCTTTGCCTTCGTTGCCATTCAAACTCGCTGACAGTTACGCCACAGGAGCGGCCGTAGTCGGTCATCGTCCCGGAGGTTCCCGCCGAAAACGTCGCTAGTGTAAACCAATGCACTTCAAATTTAAGCTTTTAATTACGTACATAAAATAATGGGTGAATTTTATTAAATAGGTCGCTTAATCGTTCATCTTTTTCCCACCCCACTACTTTAGTTTACGTATTTAAAGTCGATCAATAAACTTCTTTACCAATTTTGACCTTTTCAATTAGAGTGACGAGGCGGCGCCTTCGTATATTGAAAAGATTTATATTATTAAGATATATTGAAGAGCCTAAATTAATACTTTAGTAATGGCTAAAACCAATCGAATAGAGCCCCTGAACTTTCATTCTGACTAATACACGGCCTTAATCCTACGTTACACCACAAATACTTGTTACATAAACGCTTACAGAATTTTTTTGAGTTCGCCGTACAAGACCAGCACGAACGCGCCACCTAGCGGGACGAGATTGAATGTTAATAAACATCATCAAACATGGACTATTATCGCCCCAGGGCCTCTATTTCTAGGCGATAAAAACCATTATCGCCTTTGACCTGCTAAGGTATTGTTATTAGGTAACTCAGCCGCCAGTACCTACAGGTTAAGTAAATAAGAGCTGTCAGAACGTTGACAATACGATTACGGTCAAAGACGATATGGTTATTACCGCCTAGAATCTTGGCCTAGGTTTTTGTGGCTTCCTTTATGTTCGATTTAAATGGCAAACCAAAGTAAACTTAAGTAAGCAACGGATATGTTGAACAGTTTCCGAGAAGCCAGGAACCTATAGGATTAATAGAAAAAAAGTTCGAGGTACGACAATTTCATTGTTTTTGAACATATCAAGCCGTTTATAAGTAGCTTAATAAGAATAATATTGATCATAATATAGAAGTGTGGTCAACCTAATCAATATATTTACATTAGAAAAAATACAATTGAATGTCTTTATAAACAGACAACGAATATAAAATATGAAATGGTGGATATCTAGTAAAATATTTTCTAACTAATTTTTGTGATAGGTACTACAAATATTAAAATATTTACATTTTTAACTTACTTATAATATGTGGACTGAGTGAGCAGCACTCACAAAAATGCATTATGCATAAACCTGCCACGTTAGTGGTTCGTTTTGTATTTTACAAAGTTCCATATTATTTTTACTTAACTATACACATAATAATATGTAGCAGTTTAAATCTTCAGTTTTTTCATCAGAAATCGGGTTTTCGAAAGTGTGTGGATTGAGTGAGCATAAGAAATTATTTGTAAAACCTTAAATACGTTACTAGGTGGTCTACAAATTGTAAAGGTAAGTTAGCATAGGTTTTACTAAAGATTAGTATATAAATATTATATATGTTAAATAAATACATTCACTGATTTAGTTGGTAGATTGTGAGAACTGAGTGAGCGCATGTTAAATATTTTTATTTATTTATTTATGGTGTAATTGTGGTTACAGAGTTATCAACAAGTTTTTAGAGTTGTTGGTAATTCTGTAGCTCTGCCTACCCCACACTCTGGGAATGAAGGCGTGAAGGTATGTATGTGTATGTATGTATTTATGGTTTTACAAATACAGAGATTAGTTTTACAATTGTTTTGGAACTTTTACTAAATGAACATCATTTTGTTTTTTTTTCAGAAGGGTGCTCACTCAATCCACACGCACACAAGGTGCAGCATAGTTTATTTGATCTACTTATGTTGTTAAGAAGTAATGGGGTCCTTGTCCTTATAAAAAATCAAGTATAAATTATGGCGCTTAAACTAAGTTGTAACGAGTTTTCGAAGATTAGGATTTTCGAGTTTAAAAAAGAATCTTTTATATTTTCTGATAAGCGTCTAAATGATTACGTAAACAACAAAATATTTAACTACTGGCCATTGGCATCAATCGATTAATTTCTTCAATCGATTAACCATTGACTGAAATTTTAATCGATTAAGGCCCTAGTTCACCAACCAATTTAAAAGACGGTTTAGTCTTAATCAGCATTTGACAACCGTAAAACCGTTCACCGACCGTTTAATTGTTGGTGAACACTGCACTTAATGGCAATTTGGTGTGAGTACGGATCGGTTAGTAATTTCAATAAGAGGCAGAAAAGAAATGAATCCCGACACCTGTCATTGTTTGAGGTAATAATTTATACTGGTGTCATGGTTGATTTCTTATCTGCCTTTACTATAACAAGTTGCGGGTAAGATGCGCTAGCCGCCTGGGCTGTACCCACCTGTGCCTCTGAGCACGTTTGAGAAGGCTCCTTTGAAGAAGGCTTTAGGGCCCTCCTGGGCCATTATCTTGGCCCAACAGTGGGCCGTGCTCGTGTACTGGCGCTCATTAAGCGGCTTACCGGACTGCATCATCATACGTCGACGCACTGTATCCAAAGGATACGAGAGAATTCCGGCAATCGTTGTTACCACCTAAAAGATAATAAAAACATTATACATACATACACACATACCTTCACCCCTGTAATTCCAGAGGGGTGGGCAGGGCTACAGAATTACCTACAACTTTAAAAACTTGTTGATAATTCTGTAACCACATTTTCCGTGTGGTTTGTGTACCGTGTGGTTGCCGGATTAGAATAGTGCATGTCTTCCCGTGGATGTCGTAAGAGGCGACTAATGGAATTAAATATAAAAGACGAATAGCCGTAATGGTCTAAGATCCGAATAGGAGACGACCTTTGAATTTTTTCAGCCAATCTATTCGCCATATATTACTTACCATATTAAATTTGATATAAAATACTTACATACATACATAAACTCACGCCTTCATTCCCAGAGTGGGGTAGGCAGAGCTAAAGAATTACTTTATGGAATAAAGAGCTGAGTGAAGGTCCTCTCCTATTCGGATCCCCTACTATAAGAGTATAACTGAGATATGCCAACCAGTGACGGCTTTAGGCCTAGAGGGCTGTGGCACTCCCTTTTAACTGAAAAATGTATCGAAAGGTGACCTACCTAATAAAAGGTTGCTTTACAATGTTTAACTTTAGTACCTGAGCTATCATCCACGTAACGAATAATGACGGGTTCTTGGTCGGTAACATGCCCTTCGCAGTGTCAAATAACCCAAAATACGCCGCTCTGTACATAATAATGCCCTGTACAGACACCACAAACCCTCTGTACAGCCCCAAAGGCCCGTCGGATTTTAGGTTCTTCATTAAACAGTCCATTATACCATTGAACTCCTTTTTCTTGCCTTGTCCCATGTCTGCTGCTAACCTGGTGGAAAAATAATGAATTAATACAGTCGTTACAGTCACCTGTCAGTTGTTGTCATTGTAACGTTGTGCAATAGGGGCCAGTACATCCGTCACTGTCTGACACTTAGTATGTAAGCGCGAAAGGCGAGGGGGTCGGACCCAAGGCGACAAACGCGACCATAATCGGCTCAAGTTTTATTTTATCTTTCTAGGCACCCGAAGGCAACTCCCATCTCCCATGATTTAGGTACAGGATGCAACAGGGTGTCATAGCGATTTTCATATACATGACATGATAACCTCGCCATCCCCTAAAATACGGCAGACTTTCTCGCTTGTGAAATTGTACCAATGAGTACCTACTAAATAAGTAATAAATAAGTATCGATATCAAAGGTAACACAGGCACAAGCACACAAGCTTAAATTTAAACAAAATTATATTCGGATAATTGACCATTATACCAAATATATTCTACGATGTCTATAACTATGCGTTTTACTCGTAGGTATACTACGTATCTTATCCTAACATATGCTAGGTATTAAACGAGAAATATTTGTCTATACTGCAGATTTGTTTACGGGGGCGTAAAATCAATCTGTCAAGTTGTCATCTTCAGCAAAATTCGATTTCAATCCAAGCAACGCTCAGTGTTCCGGCTATTGTTATGAATACATTCGTTTCAGAAACCTAAAACTATGTCATACAGACGGAGCTCCGGTTAGGGGGCTGCGCAGTTAAGCAAGGGGGGAGCATGAGGATTCTGTTCGGGCGAGCCAGTAGTGAAGGAAGGGTCCATTTGTGAAAAAGAAGGTTAACCACAGACGGCTCTGGCCCTTAACTGAAAGTCGTCGAGGCACTAACGCCACGACGGCTATACTGCCCTCCTACGAGGCGCATGAATTGTATTGCATATCCAACCTTATTATAACCTTTGAGAGTTCAATATGCTTCTATGAATTAATTTCACATGCGCCTTTTCTCAGTAGGAGGGCAGCATAGCCGTCACAAGTTGAAGATTAAAAGAGACTTTCGTGTCGCATCAATAAGGTGTAATTTGCATAGCATAGCAAACATGTACTGTACAAGCACAAGCGCTTACCTAGTTCTAGCAAAATCCAAAGGGTACACGAAGCACAGGGACGTGGCTCCCGCTGCTCCTCCTGTAATGTTTTTTTTTTAGATAAGCTAATCTTCTGAGAGTTGATTAACCAGGACTAACAACCCAAGCGTAAATAACCCCAATTGTTAAGATATTTCAGCCAATTAGCGAAGAAGAGAAGCCCAACTATATATCTTTGATGTTTGAAAGTAAAATAAGTATGAATCGCAAATAGACGAAAAATAAGAGTGAAAACTGAGTTAATTATGTAGGTGATTAATGAACAAGGAACAAGTGTCAAGTACTGTGGAAGATCCTAAGTACAAATTTATAAATATTAACAGGTAATCACATATACAATCCGTGAGCGCAGTTTTGTACCTGGTCAGACGTTCATCAATCAAATGAATTTCAAAGTATATAACTTTACAAGCAGAAGTTTTGGACGTACAGTTGAGCTCATATAAATATGTGTACGCTTTAGTACCTTGACACTTTAATTGCTTTGCTAGTTCATATAGCGCAGTTTAAACTGCGTATGTCATGTTCTACTAAAGTGTACACATTTTTATGAACTCGACTGTCATCATCATCATCATCATGTCAGCCGAAAGACGTCCAACTGAATGACTGTACGACGATGAAAATGCACTCTCGTAAGAGGACAGGGAACGTAGGTATTGTACAGGTAATTGTAACCATGTGAGATAATACTAACTAATCAGTATAAAAGTTAAATAAAAACCAGACGCTTTTAACCTTACTAAAAGTCTACAGAACTAAGAACAAGTTAAATGGAATGCTAGTATTCAATAGATGACGTTTTTAAACTTTAAATGACCGCCTGTTTCACAATCGACAAGTAAAGCTTATTTGACTGATGAATTTAGCCCTTTCTCTTTCTTACACTTGTAACTAGAAAAGGGGAGAGCCAACTTTAAATGGCGGATAAATTTACTAGTCGGTTCTGAAACAGGCCCTTAGAAAAATAATGCCCGTTCTAATAATGCTAATTTTGATCTATATGGCGTTACAACTGTTTTGAAAGTGACAAACTAAAAAAGATTTGTGCACAATAAACGTAGTAAATTAGACATTCAGACCGTGACACACCTGACGCCAGATTTCCAGCGAAGTATGACCAGAATTGCGTGTTCTTGTTAACGCCAGCGAGGAATATATTCTTGTATTTGTCCTTAAAAGCAAAGTTCAAGGCCTGGGTAGGGAAATATCGGACCACATTAGCCGTATTCCCTCGCCAGAACGACCCTATTCCCTGCTCTTTGGGTATGCGCACAAACGCGTCGACGATTCCTAATAGATTAAAAATCGGGTTAGGTTAAAGAAGAACAAACTAGTTTATACTTACAACGTTTAGTTATTTAGATACAACTAGCCCTTCTAAAGGCGTACGACTAGGCGACTGTCACTTGGGGTTGGAGACGGTGGCGGTACTAACAGCGGCTTGAACGTTACTAAGTGTTAGGAATGACGGTGTATGTGCTCCGGTATATTTATCCTAGGCGGATTGCCTAAACAATTTGGTAGCATTGGCGGAGTATGTTTGGCGATATTGCCTATCACTACCTATCTAAAGTATGGTATGTGCCACCTTACAATAAAATCAAGAATAAAACACGATTTTTGTATAGGTATTTTGAATTATCAACATTATTTTATATTAGGGTTAGGATTTTGGTGGCAAAACGTCATTAAATTCAGATCTGGTGACCATGAGACTAACTTGGAAGTGTACCTAAGTACTCTATAAAACCAAAAAATGTTTTTTAAAATCAGACATCTCTAGTTATGCGTCATACATAAAAAAATATACGGGTTGAATTGAGAAACTTTTCCTTTTTTAAAGTCGGGTAACACTCACAGTCCAGTGCCCCATATATGTATGGATCATGTCATGACTAACAAGCTCCACAAATCCGTGCCCCAAATATGGGTCACAAAGTATTAATATGCTTGAAGCAATTTGCCAAACTTACGAGGAAATTAAAAATTTTTTTTGGGGACTGTTAACGTGTTAAGAAAGCTTTTTTACGAAACTGTAAAATTCAGGATTTTTATAAAACTAGCTAACTTTGGTTAGGTTAGGTTAGGTTAGGGTTAGGGTTCTACAAGATGGACCAGAAATATTTGCAGTTCGAAAAAAAGCTTTTTGCAAAATGAATCAGTTTGAGAAATGTTGTTTGGACGCCTCAGAAACTTCATGGTTGTGCAATGCAATGTGTTTTCCACCTGCGAGGCTAGGCGAGGCGAGACGAGGCGATGTGAGAATATTTCATTTTTATCAAAAATACTTTTGTACCCAAGGTCCGCGAGGAGGCCATTTATTTAATTATTTATTTGTTTAGGATTGTCAACAGTGTATACATTGCTTAGTGGCAAATAATAATCAATGTACTAGGTTTAAATCTAAACGCTACACTAATTACAGACAACCACAGTATAAGCATAAGTATATACTAGCATAAGTAGGTTGTTTTAGAGAAAACACAAAAAATACTGTTTACTACAGTATAATTACTAATACATAACTGCTAAAAGACCAGCGGCAATTTAATTTAATATTTATTTAGAGCTCACTGTCAAAGTTTCTATACGTGCGGCCTGTGGGCTAGTTTCGGGCTGAGGCCCTACAATACCCTGCGAATCCAATACAATAACATTTTCAGGATGCTGTTTGGGCTTCCTCGATTCTGCAGCGCCTCTGGGATGTTTGCCAGAGCTAGCGTAGAGGACTTTTATGCCATAATACGGAAGAAGACGGCCTCTGTGGTGAGGCAGATGAGGGGGAGCACAAATAGCATCCTGAAAATGATAGCAGCGAGGTGGGATTCGGATATTCTCCGCCGATACACCGACCTTCATGTCTTACGACACTGAAATATTAATATTATTACTGTACTAACTTAGTTTTTATAAGTGTTTTTGTAACTAACAACCTATGGATCTGAGATATCTGAAAATAAAATATTTATATTTTTATTTTTATTTTTATTAATTGAAATTTATCAGTACGAATTTAAATTCTCGTCTCGCCTCGACGGTGGAAAAGCAAATTTCATTCTGACAGTCCAGCTCATCCAGTAAACACATACGTTTTCGATCTGTTATCGTATTGCGTCGGTGAAACTGCAAAACCGCGTAAGTAAAATTTTAAATATGTAGCAATATGCAACTTTTTAATAAGGAGTAGATAAGGTTTATTTTGCTCTATCGTCAATTTGTTAGTTACGCGGTTTTGCTGTATCACCGACGATTGTCACCGTTTTGATAGCTCTTATTTACTTGACAGTAATGGCGGCCGAATTGAAAACAATTAACCCCTCAGGTGTCCTACGCACAACATGTGTGCGTAGATTTTTTGACATTACGTGACTTATTCATTTGACATAAAGTTTAATTTTGATGTACATCAATTTTGACCTATCGCTCGACGGGTTAACAGGTCAAATACGATATCGTTTTACCGCCTAGAATAGAGGCTCAGACCGATCTAGCGACTTGAGATTTGGTGGACCTATTTAGCAAAAAGCGATGATCCTGTGACCACCTTCCAACACCTGATGAAACCATAATATTGCATTGGCATCACGTTTAGACATATTAGGCGTGCTTAAAAAAACGTCCAATACGAATACGAGAACTTGTTTATCCAATTGATAATTATTGTAGCCTTTGACATACGAGAGCAAGTTAAAAGATTTCAAAAAGTAATACCTTTGTACTTCTTATCCTCGGGAACTTTGTTGATGTGCTGGACCTGCAAGATCAGTTTCACTCGCTCGATGGGTGCCATAGCAGTTTTGGATATCGCCGCCGATATACCGCCAGCGGCAAAATCCTTTAGAAAGTTCAGAGGATCATCTTTTTTCTCACGTTTCTTTTCGCCCATTTCGGTTTATGAAACTCAAACTTTACCTACAACAATCCGAACTTTTTAACTGTTATTATTACCTTTGATACCTCGTGACACTGATACAAAATAACGAACTTACACAAATCAATGTTTAATCTTTATCAAATTTTCAACATGGGAGGACCCACGTGAAAAAGCATCTCCTAGGTTAATTTGAATTTTCTGTATAGGTTTCACCGTTTTATTTCAGTTTGATTTTGGTTTAATTTTGGGGTTAAAGATAAAAAACGAGATGACTTTGTTTTGAACTGTTTGAATTTAGAAGTCGGGTCAGTTTTTATAGCACATACTCCTTTCATACAGTTGACAATAACTTTAACAGTAGTGAAATTAAGGAGTTATTTTCGACATGTAAAAACGCTGCAGATTTGTGTATAGCAGCCAGTTTCAAAGTATACGTTATGTATAAACTTTGTAGTTTGAATGTGCGGGCGCGCTTTATGCGAGTGTCCGATCCTTAGACTAAGTATATCCTAGATCTGATACGCAAATAACGATACTAAGATTGAGGAAGATAATTTCATGTAGTTCTCAATAAGAGAGACCGAGAAGGAAATATTTATTTGGTCTCTGTCATATACGCGCCTTTTTTTGCTGGGCACAAATCTTTGTGAATGTGAATTTTATTTATAAAATGATGGATTGTTGTGTGCTTGTCTAATAAAAGTCACTGTGCGTGAAATTAGGAAAACGTAAGTATTCGTACGTAAGCCCAGTATTTAGCCTAAGTGAATCATATTTAAAAGATAACATGAAACCTGCACGAGTCTAGCAGAAAATACCTTTTCATCTCACTAGCTCGGAAAGCCCTTTTTGTTTGTTTGATATCTATTGAGGAAATCGCTTTTTATCCACAAGTGAGGGAAGAGTTTTGACATTTGAAGGCAGCTTAAGTGATATTTGACAGCTAACCAAACGTAAAACCTTAAAAGTGCTGAATTTTTAACATCACAATTAATGAGTTCCATCGAGTAAAAAACACTAAATACAGTCTTACTACTTTATTTTAATTCATAAATAAATATCAGCATTCAAAATTAACCTTCATTCTTGTTTTAAAAACGGATAAAATGTTCTGACAGTCCAAATACGTCGATGTGCAAACAAAACGCATCCGAAATAATAAAAAAAAAACTTACGTCAAAACTTTTCTATTAGGTCAAAGCCGTCAACGTTAAAATATTCGCATGTTTTTCTAGTTTGTTTTGTTATTAAAAATGAGTGATTCGAGTGATAAAGACGTATTAACACCCGTGGAATTACAGGAAACCGTGCAAAATGCGGAATTGAGCTTACAGTACAAACCATTTTCTTAGTTTCCTCGCTGTAGTCAACGTTAAATATTCGCATGTTTTTCTAGTTTGTTTTGTTATTAAAAATGAGTGATTCGAGTGATAAAGACGTATTAACACCCGTGGAATTACAGGAAACCGTGCAAAATGCGGAATTGAGCTTACAGTACAAACCATTTTCTTAGTTTCCTCGCTGTAATCAACGTTAAATATTCGCATGTTTTTCTAGTTTGTTTTGTTATTATAAATGAGTGATTAGAGTGATAAAGACGTATTAACACCTGTGGAATTACAGAAAACCGTGCAAAATGCGGAACTGAGCTTACAGTACAAACCCTTTTCTTAGTTTCCTCGCTGTAGTGAGGTGAAAAGTTTTGTGTTATACACGGGTGAAAAGTTATTTTACGTCTCGTGTCTTGAAACACTTGCTACGCTCAGGATTCTATTTTTGAACCACTCGCTTCGCTCGTGGTCAATCATAGAAACCTTTCGCTAGCTCGTGTTTCAAATGAACACTCGCAGGTAAAATACAACTTTCACCACTTGTATAACAAATAACTATTCTATGAAACGAAAATTCTGCGAAGTGAATCCTCTATGAAATGAGTGTCATACGCAATTTGCCCAGTTTCTGAAGTGATTTGGGGTTGCCAGACGAACTTTTTTTTACCTCATTTAACGGGACAAAAAAAAAATTATATTGGTTTCAGTTTTGCAACAGATGATACTGTGCGTAGTGCGTGGCTGACATCTCCTGGTTGACAGAATCGGGAGCTAACTAGGTGCACTCGTATGTGCTCTCAACTTTTGTTGATCATTGCTTTTGCAGAACGCAACAATTTATACATGTTCTCATTCTCAATAAGTATGGATCCAGTAACAGTTTCAGGGAGTAATCATGTGAACGAAGTTTAAATAAAAAATAAGTGTGATTGTGTGATTTGGTGATTACGCTCATACATTTTGCACGATATCGTATAACCAGTAACGTCACAAGTTATGCGGTATATATTACGAATCGTTTCCACAAGGCCTCGCGAGACAGCTTCACCGTCAATAATTTTCAAATCATGTTATTTCAAAAACGGAAGCTCCATGAGCAATATTTTAAACGCAGTTTGTTATCTTTTGAATTATATGCATATCTCGAATTTGCTAAAGTGGGGTAAATTATTTACCACTCTGGTAACTTCGTGTTTTCTATGTACTCTATCTTCATCCCTTTCGATAGCGCACGATGCACAATAAACACTGCCAACAGTAAATAAATCAAATCATGGCGGACATTGGCGGATGCGGATATGTAGTGAGAAGGTGATGCCGACGTTAGAGCAAGATAGATATATCCGCCATAGCAGCAGTCTAGCGTTCGTTCTATACGGCGTTTTTTGTAAGTTGACATACGATAGACTGTTACGGTAGAACGCACTTGTCACGTCTAGGGTATACTTAGTCTAAGAATCAGAGCATTTTAGTTCATAGACTCACAGTTCTGTTGTTAGTCGATTGCGTATGACAGGTTATAGATAAACCTCTGTGACATGTGACTCTCTCTTTTTAGAAGCTTTCATTATTCATTTTTTATATCATACGGAACCGCTTACCCTTTAAAGGGTTTTCGTTAGGGTATATAATTGTCTGGTTTTTACAAACCCTAATAATGCGATAAGCATATCTTCGACTTACCCCAATGAAAAGCTATCCCATACGATACAATTAATTCGACTAAGCGATCGTTAAGCTTTCCGTATGAAATGTTTATTGAACGGCTTCAAGCTATTTTAATCTCTACGCGCAGTCCATTCAAAATATCTTTGCACTACTTAGCAATTGATTGGCTATCCACACACATAAAGCAACCAATCACACGAATCTGCGAAATTGAGTCCACGGAGAGGGAGAATGTTTAGGGTAACACTAATGTAATGCTAAGTGCTTAAATCCGAAACTCTTACGAAACTGGTAACCTCAATGATTATAGTTAACTAGTTCGAAGCAGTTTCCATATCAATAGGGATACCCTAACGTTTGGGAGAGCATATGATGTAGTTACGCGATCGATGGACTCAATCAAATAAAGAGGTTTTCCGGTAGCTGGTATGTACTTAAGTATGTATGTATGTACGGACGGGTCTAATCTTGCAAGTTAAATTTGACCCACTTCCCAGTTTTCGATTAAGCTGAAAATATGCATCATTTTTAAATTGGATGACAATGCAGTCCGTCCGCCCATGTCCCGGTTAAATAAGTGAATTATCAAAGCCCAGCCCAAAAACCAATTTAATTTGTAATTTTGATGTTGATTTTACGATGTAGGGCGAATTGCAGAGAGTTGAACCTCATTTTACTTAAGTAACAGAGTTTTTGACGGCCTATAGAAAATAGGGGCGGTATACACTCGCGGTCAAATAATACGGGTCAGAGTGCGTTTTTCATACAAAAGAGGCTATTTCGAAGCGTTGGTTCCTCGCCAGGGGATGCTTTTAATGAAATCTGATGATGGACACCCTGAGCATCGATACAAGACTTTCAGAGTAGCTAGGATACCCAACTGATTGAATCTGCGGTTAACGCCGGAATTGTGTATGTTCAGAAAAACATCTAAAATGGCAATATAATGTAAAGAAATCCGAATGCTGAGCCAAACTCTCTCGCTGTGGTGTTACCTGATTGTGCGATCAGTTAGGTATCTTAAGCACTTTTGACCTCCTCTATTGAACCTCAGAGTATCCACTATTAAACCTCACTCAAAATAACCAATGCCCTAGAACCAAGGCTTCAAAATAGCCTCGTTTGTATGAAAAACGCACTCTACCCGTATTATTTGACGTTTGTGTTTATCTGGATATGTGTGTGTCTGTGTATCTGTGGCATCGTAGCTCCCAAATGGATGGATCGATTTGATCACGGTTTTTTTCAAGAAAACTACTTGTTTCGGGATGGCTCTGAGCTAGCTTTCTGGTTGAGCCATTTTTGAGACATCAGTCCTCAAAGAAGGTTTTGCTATTGGAATATTCGGGGGTTTTTATATTTTAAATGATTATATCTGTAAGTGGCATCGATCGAAGTTGTATTTTCTTGCTGAGCGCTTAGTGCATCTCTATGTTGCAGACTAGATGGACTGACTGTACCTACTATAATATGAGATATAAACTAAATTGGGAAACAGCATCATTCCGAGAGCACAGTAAAAGTGTACTCTAGCTAAGGTAGAGTACCTCGCGGTGAAATAAATTATATCTTCAAAAGTACAAAGGGATACATAATTACGTAGGTAAAACATACTTAACATGATACTTATCATCATACCTACACGCCTGTAATTCCAGAGTGGGATAGGCAGGGCTACAGAATTACCTACAACTTTTAAAACTTGTTGATAGTTCAAGAATAACATACTTAACAAGACTTTTTTTATTTAAATTCTACAAATATCTAGGGTCTTTGATCGTAACCTGATCATGTCAACCCTGTTAAGCAGATCTAGTTTTATAAATCGCACTGCTGATTAAAATAGTATCAACTCAAAATCCTTGCTAGTTTTGTTTCAAGTTCATATAAGTAAGTTGATTATAAAATACATTTGTATTTTGAGTTACTACTCTTTTGATCTAGCAGTGCGAATATATAAAAACAAACACTACCTACTCATTCAAAAACAATGAACAAGAATAACTCGTTGACTGCCAGGGGCTCGGATTTTTAATTAAAATGGACCCACCTAGCGAGTCGGTGGCAGTCAAAGTGAAGAGGTACCTTTTATTCGTTGAAATCATCGAACTCAGGAAGCTCTTCCAGGTTGCAAAGCTGAAAATGCTGTTTTTATATTTCATTCTTCTTACTTCTCACGCAGACGAAAAATAAAACATCAAGTATTTTTTTAATTATATTTGTTTCTTGAAGGTACAAGTACATTAAACCGCGTACTAACATCGCGTAACGCACGATGACATCATGTTACACAGGTTTACACTATTTACACGCCTACAAACTATTAGATTTATCAAAATGCTTTGATGCTACAAAATGTATCAAACAGTAAAGGTACCTATTACTAAGGTAGTGTAAAAGTAAATGTTGCATAGTTGGGACACTCCCAAATTAGGTATAGGCACAAAAAACACCTTCAGTTAGGGTTGTCACAACAGTCAGTGACGTACAAGCGCGGTAGTTCTCAGGGGTGGCAACTGGCAACGTTAGAATATTCTTTTTAATTACATTAATTATTTGAATTATTAAAAAATGTATGCATAATTATATAATTTACAATTATATAATTGTATGGATAATGTTTAATTTAAAACATGGCCGAAACTTCAATCTGATTATCAGCTCGCTAAGAAAAGTTACAGTTGTGACAGTAGACTCTGCCGTTGCCACCTTCGAAGTGTACATCGCTATACTAGCGGCGAGATTAAAAGTAAATCCTGACAGTTGTCGTCGTAGTACAAGTTATAAAATATTATTTCATTTGAGAGTGTATGTCTTCTGCTATGTAAAGAATTTATCTTGCCGCTAGTAGACTTATTTCTCAGGTACACAATAAAAAAAATGACACGCCAAATAAGTCGGTCGACTCTTTTTACAATAGGAAGGATTCACATAATAATATAGTAAATAGATTTCTAATAGTCAACCTTGAGCTCCTTGTTAAAAGCTACAGCGGTTATTAAAATGTAGGCACTGAATTTTATCAACCTGCTAAGACATCATAATATTTAGGAAGTATCCACTCTATTTTGTTTTAGTACCTCATAGATGAGGTTATATAATTCTTTATGTAGTTGGGTCACCCTGTTCTGTTTTACTTTAACCCCCTTATTTATAATATAAACGTGGAATAAGCTTGGAACAGTTTATGCCTTGCCTTGTCACTTTCTGTCAGATTCAAATGTCACAATTACAGATAAGGACAAAGCATGGCATAAACTATTCCAAGCTTAATCCACGTTTATAAGTAAGGGGGTATTACGACAAGCTATATTTTTTTAATACAGAAAAGAATAACCAAGACTTAAGAAGTGTTACCATTGGTATGACCTATTATTTATTTTAAGAATAAAAATTGATAAATCAGTAATCAGTTGTAATGGCACAATATTACACTCTAACCAGCATCTATGGAAAATGCATAATTTTAATTTGTATGCAGTTTATCAGAATATTTACAGGCGTTATACGAGCAAGCCTCGATAAACTATTATTTACACAATTACATGGCAAACGAAGGTTTGATCAAATAACAAGACTTACATATAAACTAATATACTTTACACATTATTATATTTGCATTTTAGTAAAAATTTGTGCTCCAAGACAGCTCTTGAATACCAACTCTTAATATTACTGGTCTGTTATCTTTGCTTTCATTTCATATTTACAAATAACTATCTATTTGGTGGCCATGGGCCTTTATACTCTTTAAATATGGCCCAGGGGCCTTATTCTACTTTGTTTTCTCCCTAATGATATTGTATTGTTATCTTTATGACAGCTTTCATTATATAACTTGACAATAAGGTCGCCAAATTAAATACAATACGATAAAAACACGTGTAAAAACAGCGTAGAATAAGGTCCCAGTTCTGATATATATTAAACCGACTTAAAAAGTTATCAATGCAGTTGTATTTTTTTAAATGTTTGTTACTTTGGACTCTCTTTTTTTTAAACATTTACATTTTTTTTTTTCCATATGAGTCTATTGACTTGCAAAATCCATTTCTGATGATGAAATATATAAAGAATTGAGTGAACTCCTCAACTATTATACACTCACATAACGATTTTATACGAATAAGCATGTAACAAGTCAAACATTTATAATCAGAAAGTCTAATTTGGTCAAGTGGAACTGATGGATGAAATAGGCAGCCGATGGCCCCTGGAACTTCCCAATGATGCCCTTATGATACCTATTTCATGGTTGGCGATAAGTAATCCCTACTAAGATAGTTAAAAGCGACTATGACAAAGTAAATTTGGATCGTCACTAAACCAAAAACCAACGAAGTCTGTGGCAAGAATACATTATCTAGTAACCTGACTCGTGGCTCAGACTTCGATATATATTCCATATATTTCACGAAAACGTAGGTATCGTAACGGGTATTCCAAGGAAACCGGGTTTCGAAGATGATTCTTTTTTGTATATTTTTTAACAACACTGTAATTATCATCGCTACTGTTCACCAAGACTTTCCGATTTGACAAGACGAAATGCTAACATGTTATATCTTAACTTTTAAATGTCTCAGTATTTAAGTTGTCTAATTTGTAATTCGATTTTATCGAAAATAAGATAAAAAGAAAAGCTAACGACAGGCAAGTATTGGAAGCAAGATTGGCCCCAACCGTGTTGGTCCTTCGAATTTCTAAACCACGGGACAATATGTACATTTACATTTGCGTAGGTGGCAAGATTTATAGTAGGAAGGAATGCATATTAGAAATAGCTCAGATATAAAAAAATTAAGGTCATAGTATTCAGAAATCGTATGGGTAAACGAAGTTCTTTCTCGCAAGTTCAAGTCGATTCGAAAAATATAAAATACCGTTTCAGTAAAAGCTGATAGTAAATGGCAATCCTACCTAACTAAATATTCACAAAGTTCCTTGTTGCAGCCTTTGTATTTCATATCGCTGGTCCCCATTGTATGTAATAAATCTAATTATCACAGCTTTATAATTAAATTAAATAACACTCGCATACTTAACTCCGAGAAACATATAAACATAGCCTTCCTTAATGCAAATTAATAAATAGCTTATATTTAATCATACGTGCCGAGGCACCTAATAAAGGATATTTTATAACAGTTGCTTACATAGTTATGATAAAAAAATAACAAAATGCTTTATTAATAACTAAATAAAAATCTTAAATTGATGTGTTCAAAACAAACTAACACTAGCCATCACTCCAATGGCACGGAGCGCGAAAGCGCTTTAAATATAGCACTCAAGCTAGAATCTGGAGATCAGTCCAGTGCGACTCATTGCTCAGACCGCAATCTGGAAACGCTCGCCACTCACACTGTGGTCCGAATAAGCGCAACTCATCACTCACTAAAGTCTCAACAATCGCGACTCACTCCTTAAACCGTGGTTTCATTTTTGCGAAGTGGCTGTAACTCCCTTTGCAGGTCATTGTAGTATTCGTGATCTGACATAGATTCCTCCTCCACAGATCGCTGTGGCAAGTATTTGCTGGTCCCCGGCTGCTGCGTTTCCGCACTGGTTCCACTGGCATCACTCGCTAGGGATTCCAAAGGCATTGGCTCAGTAGGTATACCCAGTGTCTGAGATGGCACATTCTCGTCACTCATCAAATACTCAGGATTATCGACGCATCGCTTAGGTCCAAGTGTCACAAAGCCGCTGTACCGCAGGTCTTGGTCTTGGCTCTCACCACCTTCTCCAATCAAATCCATGTATGTTGAAGCGTTTTGGTTATGCTGCGGTGAGGGCATCAAGTAGTCGTCCTCGTCCAAAGGCAGATTCAGCTTTAGATTGCCAACCTGAGCTTCTTTTACTTTGGACATGCTGTCGAAGTTGCCTTCGTCTGAGCCTTCAGGCCTTGTCGGATATCTGGAGCTCGATCCATCAGAAGCGGACACCCCATTATTATAATAGTGTCTCATTTCTGGGCCGTCTGGATTCGATTGATTATACCTTAGCATTTCATGGTCCCAAGCTTCGGCTTTGGAACTATCTGGGGTCGCGCTTTCCGGACTTGTAGGGTTGTTGACCCAGGAGGAGGAAGTGCAGGGTTTCAGTGAGCTAGTCTGCGTCTCCACGCCAGCGCTGGTGGCAGAGTTAGAAGTCACCGTGCCCGTAGCAGTTTTAAACTTCGGCTGGAGATACTCGTCGGCCTCGACCAGTGACTCTGGTCCTTCAATTGCTGATGAGAGATTCCTTATCAGCTCTTTTTCATCCTGAAACCGAAGAAATAAACCATGAGTGTCTTCAAGCAAGCAAGAAGTGTGTTTCAAGGTATTCAACCATTTAGCAAGAATTGAGCACATTAAAGAGCAGAAAAGAAGGGAAAAGGTTTTGTTTAAAGTTAGCTTTATTTAATGTTAGATTAGAAATTATTGTTAAACTATTGTTATTTATTACCTGTGAAGAATAGGATGGGAGTCGCATAAATTTGTCACCCGGAATGACGAGATATCTGCCAGGATCTCTCGCCATCTCAGCAAATGTATCTGCTAACTGTTTGAATGTCGGTCTGCTCTCAGCATCCAACATCCAACATGACACCATTAAGCAGTAAATGTCTAACGTGCATATGCTCGGTTGAGGCAGTTTCAGTCCATTCTCAATCAGCCCTGGCACATTTTTGGCATAAATGTTCTCATAAGGACGAGCACCATAACTCAAAATCTCCCATATAGTTACACCAAACGCCCAAACGTCACTTTTATGTGTAAATATCCTGTGTTGTATACATTCTAGTGCCAACCATTTGATCGGCATCTTACCGCCCGCGGCTTTGTACTCAACCTCATTTATATCTAATAGCTTTGCTAAACCGAAATCAGTAATCTTAATGCAATTTGGCGTTTGTACCAAAACATTGCGTGCAGCCAGATCTCTATGCACCAGCCGTTTATCTTCTAAATACGCCATGCCTCGGGCTATCTGTGTACACCAGTTCAGGAAAGCTTTTGAACCGATCTTCTCCTTGTGCGTTCTGACGTAATCGAGCAGACAACCAAGTGGCATCAGTTGTGTGATCAACATCATTTGGTTAGTCATACACACTGCGAGGAGCTGAAGAAGATTCGGATGTTCCACGCTGGCCATGATATAAGCTTCATCCAAGAACTCTTTACTCGTGCTAGCACCAGTTCCTTCTTTCAGGACTTTAATCGCCACTGGAATCTTGACATTCCCTCCTTCGGGCACCCAAACTCCTTTGTACACTTTTCCGAATGCACCAAAACCAAGCATACCACCGCGACGAAGCTCGCCTTCTTTAACGATTCGGAGTTTGGCAAGATTAGGCTTAACGTCCGTCGGGCGGAGCGGTTCATTGTCATCGCATCCCGTTAGAACCATGGTCATCTTTACTGCTTCTTTCTTAGCCTTTGCATTCTGTCTGCACGTGTATCCAATTATACCAAGAATCATTAGTACTAAGAAAGCAATTACTAAAACAATAACTAAGACTGTTGGTGTCTTGGCAACTGTAGTAGGCGGACCGCTGCTGAGAGCTGAACAGTACGGTTCATCGATGGTATTTTGGATCTGTTCGTCATAATATATCTTGTTTGGCACTTCTGGAGGGCATATGCTGGTGCAGTTAAATGCTTGTTTATTGTCAATAGAGTTGGATTCACCGAGGAATACCTTTAATGATTGACATTTGACGCAGTCCGTGGAGTCGGGTCCCGTGCAGCCGCGGCACTCAAGATGGCACTGCGTGCACGTCCTGCTGTCTTGATCCGTAAAGTGATCAGCCGGACACTCATCTTCGCATTGATCTCCTCGTTTGTAGCCATTACAGACTTGGCAGACTTGCTCGTGAATCCCGAAGCCTGTGCATTTGATGCAGAGAGGATGGCATTTCCGACAGACGATAGTGACTTTACCTTCTAAAGGTTTAACGTTGCCGACCCATTCGTTGTAATAGCCGTCAGGGCATGGTTCATTTTCCTTTAGGCATTGTTGGACGGTAGCTTCTACAGTGATGATAGCTTTTTTGCAGGAGTTGCAGCCGGTTTCTCCAACCGTGTTCTCTGGGCCGTTGCAGCCGTTGATACAGTTGGCGTGGCAGGGGAGACAGGTAGCGTTCTCGGAGACATAGCGAGTGTCTGGGCACTGCGTCACGCAGTAGGGCCCGTCTCTAACGTGCTGGCATCGCGTACAATTGGCCCAGCTGGGACCTGTGCAGCCGTCTAGACATTCTGAGTGACATTTCTCGCAAGTACTCTTGCCGGACTTGTAAAGCCTGGAACGAGAAAAGTTTATATAAATTACTTAAAATAGAGATTTAGCGAAAACATGTTTTTAGTTAAAATTAGACAACACGGCCGCGATTGTGTTTATTCCAAATATAAAGGTTTAATAAATAAACAGGGTCGAGATTCTAGGCGGTAAAAACCATATCGTCTTTGACCTGCTCGGGCTTTCGTATAACGCACTCACAATCGCAATTGGCTTCAGAGCGGAGCGGAAGCGGTTGTATGCAGACAAGCCTTCGATTTTCGAAATGAAAACGATTGCGATTGCGAGTGCGTTAGACAATACCCCCTCTGTTATGGTATTGGTATTAACTAGTGATGGGCGATTTCTGAAACATTACAAAACTAACCTTAACTGCGAAAATTACAACTTCTGAAAGTTACATAATCAGATGGAAATGATTTTGACACAAGTAAATTTCATTTAAAATTCATGAAAAGTTTCCGTTACTTACGTTGCATTACAAAACTTAAGTAATTTTCAGAAATTTAACGATTTCACTTTGGTAACTTTCAGAATAATACGTGATTAGAATATTGCAGAAATTCAAGTGAAAGTTTCTCTTTTGAAACTTACAAGCCGCCCATTACTAGTATTAACTCGGCCGCGATTACTGTCGAGTAAATAGGAGTTATCAAAACGTTGACAATACGATAACAGGTCAAAGACGATATGGTTTATACCCAGAAGTATTATGGCCCAGTTATATAATATTTAGGGAAATGAAAATAAAAATAAACATTTATATTATATTCAAGAAAACCCAAAAAAGTGCAATTTGTCGAAGTACTTGTTAGGGTCCGGATTATTAGGCGCGGCTTTTGACAAGTTGTACTGTTTACCGATGTTATCGATGAACCATTTTTATTAAATAAAACCTCAAACTTTTCGGTCATACCGTACTCATTTCAGCGGTGAATGATGAAAAAAGATCGGAATATCGGAAAGTTTAATCCGCTAAAATTGTTTTATCGAAATCAGTACAGGGAAAAGATCCCTCTGCGACCACTTAAAACAATAAAAACATAAGATTTACAATTAACATAATTTGCTTGCAAGTGTTATTTTATTTATATAAATCAACTCGAATATGGTCTGTAATATCGATAATATCGATAAAAAGCGGTGCCCTTTGCCTACAATCTGTCATTAGCCGCACGCAAAAATCCGGGCCCTAGATAATATTAACAATTAATTAAATAGAGCCTTATTTATCGAATCTGAATCGTGGGTATACTTAACGCGCAACAATATATTTGTTTTATCCTTTTATCCTTCGGCTACAGTAGATTTAAGAATATGTTCGAAATAAATTTCAATAAGTAGCGTAGTTCAACTGTTTTTTGAAATCTGTCAGCAAAGTATTTTTAACGGAAATAAGTATAAGAGATTAAGGCATATGCTTACCCTGGCAAGAAGCTGCAGTTCTGTATGCAAGTTTCTTCAAATCGGAAATTTCGGCAAGAGAGGCATTGATCAGGGCCTGGCCCCCAGCAGCCGTCATCCGAGCATTGGGAGTCGCAAACCAAATTTGATTTAACTGTTAAAGAAACATATCTTAGGAACAAAACAAACCTTTCATTAATATACGTAGGTAAATCGCTCAGCAAAGTCGGTTAATAGTGTTAGTTACGTGTTATTCTAAACAAAACAGAGGTAAATCAATTAAGGGGGTATTCGATCTCGCTTGCCTTTAGAAATGATAAATCGCATAAGCAGAATTTAACACTAGATATTTCTAATCTATACTGAGTTTACTATGAGGATCCTCAATGACTACCTACTACAAATCGCAAAGCTAAACTCACCACATGAAGACAAATTTCCGTTTTTTTGAATTATTTGCTTGTGGTCCTTTGACTTCACTAGTTTATTCCATGCAATGTTCTCTGCGAAGCAAAGGTTGCTATTCTCCATTATTGCTATGGCACCTGAGTTCACTCTCTTCAAAGACTTCAGCCCTAAAGACCTCAGCGATGTCTTCACAATATACAGAGAAGCGAAAAGGTTCTCGACCACTTGCCGGCCTCCTATGACTTCCAGGTTCCGGAAGTAAGAGAGACTCGTGAAGTTCGAGTGGACGGCTTGCACGTTCAGGTAGCCGGTGACTTCTCGAACCGTGCTGAACACTTCTAAACGGCCTGGATCCATCGGCACGTAGCGCTCACCGAATGAGTAATCCGCATTCACATGTTGGAACCCAGTAAAGGTCATCTCTAAGATTTCTATAGAGCCATCGATGATCGTGCAGTCTTTGAAACTGTCGATGTTTCCAGAATGAATCGGTTTCTCCGCGCGGCAAGTCTTCGGACAAGTCACGTTGCAAGAGATGCACTCTCCGTTGACGGCCGTCTTGTCCGGTGGGCAGCTTCTCACGCACGCTCCGGTGTCTTTCAAGAGATGTTCGGGACAGCTGCGAACGCACGTGGCTCCGTAGGCGTACTTCCCATTCGGATTCGGTTCCCACGAGTAAGTCGTAGAGTTATATTTCTCCATTCTAGGGCATTCTTGTGAGCACGTGCCTTCATTGTAGAAGTTGCGACAAGCCAGGCACTGCGACGGGAGCGGGCCGGTGCAGCCACCTGCACAGAATGTATTGCAACAGTCTCGGGGGTTGGGTCCGAAGCATCGCCCCTGCGCACATTGGGGGCTACAGTTCGTTTTTGAAAACTTTTGGCAATTCTTTGGCCCTTCGCCCCAGCATCCCGCCTCGCAACTGGAATCGCAGCGCGGGCAGTCGCGCTCCAGCGCTTCGAAATCGTACACATAAACGTACGTCGCGTTGGGGCCAGTAATTATCTCGTCCCAGTTAATAGTCTTTACGTGGCAGAGGTTGTAGTTGTTGTAGATGCCAACGCTCCCGCGCAGTATGTCGCGGAGCGCCGGAAGCTCGAGCGTGAAGGCAGTAGACATGGTGACCATGAGAGCAAACTCCTCTTCTCTCACATTTAACTTGAACAGCGTCCGCCCGCGAATGATCTGTAGCTGAGGCAATATGATCCGGCGTACCTTCACGTGTGAAATCAGAACGTATCCAGTCACTTCTCTTATATACTGGAGGAAAGAGAGGTCCATGGTGTCGTTCTGGAGCCACGTCAATTCGAGGTTGCCATCTACGTAAGTACAATTTGTGAAGCGATCACGAAGGTTCCGGTAGTGCGTGTCGCGATTCGAGGGCACCGACATCCGCCCATTTGTTCCGATGCATACTGGAAAAGAGAGATAACCTGTTATTAGTTATTGATAAATAATAGCATGAGTCAATGGATTAGTCAATAAAATCTAGGTTGTAGAAAAAGTCCTTGAAGGATCGTCGAGTTATGAGCGGCTTGCCTAACGAAGAGGCGGGCCGGTGTGGGCGGGCTCTAAAGCCAGTTTCCCCGACCACGCTGCAAGAATCGCGCGGCTATTCGAAATAAACCGGAGAAAACAGCATCCAATGCTGCTTTGTTGCGGCACGTCGACCTGACACACGACGCCGGAGCGTATTTGTACGATCATGCAGAATATTGACGCGGACGCCGATTCAGTTCAAAGTTTACCGTTACTCGGTTGTTATTCTAACAGACAATAATACACAGCTGTACTATTTATTTTCTATACTAATGATGCAAGAGCAAGTTGGAATTAGTTTTATGACTTGTTAATTAAATAAAATTGTTAAATTTAGATTCACCTGCATAATGAATGGTTCGCATGTTCATATATACATATATAGGTTCATAGCATTCAAACTTTAGAATGCTATACTATCTACTGTTTGTAGCAAGCTGGCCTGCATTTTAAAACATGCAGTAAATAAGTGCACGTAACTAATGTACCTAATAGGTTTATTGCAGTTTAAACATTAAGAAACTATATTAAACTGGTAAGTATGGGGGACCTTTTATTTTACTCATCAGTTAAAGTATCTTGTTTCAATTAAAAAATATCTCAATATTCCACAATTTCCATCGTTTTTGGTACCTCAGATACGCGTGCAATTGTTATAAACTAACCCTCAAGTGTCTACCTGGGTACCATTAAATGTCCAAGACTTCTAAATCATAAGACAAGGCTCCTGTCCGTAAGAGGTTTTTTGTGGCGCTCCATAGAAAAACCGAGGCATTCAAAAGGTAAATTTTACCTGGCCGACCAAATAATGGCCCTTTTTTGTGAACTGTAGTGTAGTGTTACCGTCATATGATATGGTGAAAAGATTTTTAACTACTCTCACATTATAGTGCAGGTAACCATTTGGTTATTTTACTAGGTAAAACTGGTTCGGGTATGTTAAGAACGTTTTATTAATAAATATGTACGTTGGTTATAAAAATGAAGTCCAAGTTTACCATTTACGTCCAAACCGAGTTGATGTTTCTGATGAGGATATTTAACTTGAAATGGGCATTTTAGTAGTGATTTGGAAATCGTCACATGTTAGTATTACCTCTCATTCTATCTCCGGAATAAGAGGTAAGTAATACTAATTGAAGAACATTAGTAATAAAATTTATGGAAATAGTAGGTTTTTAAATAATCTCATACAAACGATAGCAGATTGTGAACATTAGGTATACATATATGTAGTAGGTGGGTACCTACTTAACGCAATGCTATTTACTTAACGCTCTTGACTGTGCATGGTAAAATAACTTGTGAGTAAGTATCAAAATCTTGACTTTAGAGTCTACAAAGCACCTTAAAAGTATTTTTCTGACACAAATGGTCTGTGTGGCATATAAATATAACCAAACAGTTCTTTTAATTTAACCTTAATACTATTCCCAATAATAACCCTTAAATGGTCCACAGAAGTTCACGACGGAATCTGTTGACTGAGGGCCACAATGTTCACGAGAAAGTAATAATTGTAAAAGTGAACGATTCGAAATCTCCATTGGAATGTATCTTCCATTAAAAACGACTTCGTTCAAAGCATCGACGCATGTACGGGCGAGGTGTTAATCAATGTTGCCTACATTCCACAACAAGTCGTTATGGTCATCCTAGTGCATAAAATTATGCGTAATTAAAATAAAGCTTTCAAAAACATCACGTTACAATGTGTGGGCATTTGAAAATCGTTTTTAAAACCCGAAATAACATAGCGAGGGAGCCTTACGTAAGTTGGTTGGGTTACCTCCCACGTCATAACGCAGCTGATTTGCGATGTCGCTGATAGTTTGAAGCTGGATTGTAATATTTAGTTATTGTATTTGGCCGGCTTGCGTGGTGGGTAGAAATCCGGTGTCCGCGGTCGACCTGGTTGGCGATGACACGAGAGATAACTATTGAGGCTGCGTTGCGCTCACTGACTCTGTTACTGATGCAGCCGATATTATATGATGACATGTCGACAAAATAAAGCTTTCAAGCAACATCTACTTATGCATTGAATAAAAAAAAAACAGCGCTGCTTTGGAATAAAGTATACGGTAGGTACTGTTTTGAAAGATTCATTAAAACCATGTAAAAAGTAGTCGGGACGTCGCAAACCTGGTGAAATTAATTCGACCTAGCAAATGAACTGGCTGTATCGCTAAAAAGCCTCTTAGAAACACCACGGTTACACATACGCCTAAAGAATATGCTGCTAAATTTAGAAGTCCGTGTTTTTCCTACACAGTGGCAGCTTCGTCCCTTTAACTGTTCTTGGCGTGGTTAAGCCGGGCGACAGGTTAGTCTGCGAACGCTCTTTTTATCCAGTTACTTGAATTCTGAAGCATTGGAACCAGTTCTCGCTCCGCCACATAACTTCGGTCGTACCTTTCACTGCAATTCGTCATTGCGTACCTTTTCATTGCCGTGTAAGACATGATTTTGTTTTTGACACGGGAACTATAACTTCAATGGATAGTATCAGGAGTGTACTTTCCAGTTTAATTGGTTTCTTGTGCTACACCGTTGTGTTTTTCCATGAAAGTGAAATATTGAAGCTTGCGCAAGTTTGCCAAAAATGTTGGTAGGTAGGTACTTAAGTAAAAGTCCTCAGGCTCTTCGCTGGCCTTTCAAATTTACGCAACGCGTTTTAAGTTCTACCTAGTTATTATATAATTCTACCCCTTTTAATACCTCAACTTGATAGAATTGTTGGTAATTAAATGATAAAATCAACGGTCTGTGATAGTGTAATTCGTAAATATACCTACCTAGCACTCGGAAATCGATAGAGTTAGGTAAGTATGTCCCTTTTACGACTTTATAAGCTTGTTTCTTTAGCTCTAAATACCTTAAAATGTACAACCTACCAATATTGTTTAGCTAAAATACCCATGTTCGAATAAGCTTTTACCACGTTTAACTCAGCGAATGTTACGGTATGTTTTACTGGTTCAAAAATTAAAATATTTATTCAGTAAATGACACTGGACACAATAATCGATATATATAATTTTTGGCCCATTACGCTCAACCTATTTGTTATACACATTAGCGCCTCATTAATAGTACATTGTTGCCTAGGCGCGGAAAGTAAGGGTTTTCCTGACGAGGTGGTTAGCAGGCCGAGCAACAGCGAGGCCTGCTAAAATACGAGTCAGGAAATCCTCGTTTCCGCCGAGGCATACATAATGCTTTTCTCAAACATGTGAGGAAATAATACAAATACATTTCTAAAAAGCAAGTAATTTAATTTCCTTAGATTTAGCGGGAAGCAGTTTTGCCTAACCGAGGCAGCTTCAGATTTTAATATAGGCGGTGTGGTACGTATTTCGTCGCTTTCGTCGCTTGAGCTCATTTTTTATAGTAGGTTAGTATTTCACACAACAAATAGTTTAATATTCGGTTTCACAATTATATTATGCAGAATGAACGAATGTTACCGACTGTCAATTGTTTTTTAAATACTAACCATAGACATTGGAATGCAAATTCAAAAAGAAACACACGCACTGTGCTAAAAAAGCGAGCAGTTACCTTGGCTGTTTGGAATTTTTGTCTTGGTCCTTTTGATTTTGTATGCAAATTGACAGCATTTTTAAGAAATATATGGACATGGACGGAAAGTGTTTTCATATGGTTTTTTTACTCCTAGGAGTAAAATGAGGCTCTTTCCGTCCTTGTGTTTCAATCGGAAAACCGTTTTTTCCGAGCATGTTTGAGAAAAAGTCCATTTCCCATAAGCACTGTATCTTATTGACGAATCTCGAAACTAGTTTCGATGTGACGGCGACTATCAACTAATCAGTTCTAATTATGCAAAGACATCGGTTCTTGAACCTTTGAATGGCTACTTATTTACTTATTCATTATTCAATTCAAATTGGGTAAATAAACGTCGCGTATTTCGATAGGAAAAATCCAGAAGTAATTCATACATGTATACCGACGAAGTAGTAGTAAAACTTAGTGGCGTTATTTTGTGTATAAGATTGTCCCTTGATAGTTATATTTAATTATACTAAATAAAATGCTTCCTGATATCCATACAAAACGGGCGTTACTTTACAAGCTAAGAGATTTAGGTACTGAATCTGAAATAAAAACGCGGTATAGGTATGAACTCCATATGCGCCATATTGTCCTTTTACTTTGTCCAATAACTAGCGTGTAATTATTAGCCAATGCCGTGTCAGATAGCCAAAAAGGATACAGTTTCTACATAGTAAGTTATTTAATTGCCAGCGCCCTCCTTTCATTTCATTGGTCAAAATGGCGAGTAAATATTATAGTGACTTGGGAGACCAAGGACAGTATTATCATGACACGTCGGATAGATTTGTGTTTTCGTTTCGTTTAAACGTTGTTATTCCTATACAGTGTGTGACATCCATAAGAACATATATTTTACGTAAAGATAGCTTTAAGTGTTGTTAGCCGTTTAAAGAAGGAGTTAAGTTATTAGCTAAATTACATTTAGTGTAATTCATTTTTAAAGGGTACAACGAGCAGCAAATTGAGGGATAATTGAGCTATGTCTGATACATTGCGTGGCAAATTAGATAGTATGAAAAAAAAAAAGTACAACTTAAATATGTTAACAAAACACTTGTTTTTATGATAATTAGGATGCATATTAACTGTTGTCAAAATATATGTTCGTATGGATGTCACACACTGTATATTTTTTCTTAACTAAATTAAAGTTTATCTAAGGCTTAACGTTGACTTTCAACGTGTGTATATTTGTGCATCTCACTCAAAAATCTGCAGACACAGCCTATATTACACTAGTTCTGGGGCCGTGAAGGCCAGAGTTATAGCTGAGAAGGCCTATAGCTGTCCTTTGCGCTGCTCGAATCTTGCCAAGATGCACTACGCTAAATAGCGTTTCTATTCGATTCGTTTTTAAACCAATCGCGTCACTGCTAGAACACGTGACTTTTCGTATCACGTGATCTACCAGTGACGCGATTGGTTTAACACTAGAATACTGCCTCTGAGGTTTTAAATAAAGATTGACCAAAAAACAATCCTAGTTGTATTTGATAACACTGATAACTACTAACTACAAAGTGTTTTACTTACGTAGGCCACATCAGTGTTACAAACGCATTTGCCAATTTAGGCAAAACGAACAATACCATTACTTTGCCTAATTTGATTTAAGTATATTCATATTGGTTTACTTAACACGCATATGAGTTTATCAAAACTACAAAGGATTAAACATTGAACATTAAAATAGCTTAGTTTCTCGAATATTCTTGTTTTCTGACCCTTTTTTTAGGGTCCCGTAGTCAAACTAGGAGCCCTTGTAGTTTCGCCTTGTCCGTCCGTCCGTCCGCAACCTAGCTCAGACTCTTAGTACTAGAAAGCTGTAATTTGGCATGATTATAGATATTAGTCACGCCAACAAAGTGGTAAAATAAATCATTGAAAAAACCATTTTTAGTGACCACCCCTACCCTACACGTAACGTCGTTATGTATATTTTTTCTCGTTTGCTCCATAGTGTGGGGTGTCTGGATGGGTATTATTATACGAATTCTGAAGGAAAACTATCACGGCTAAGCAGACATGATTGGTTCCTGAGATACAGGCGACTAGTGTTTATATCTACTAAACTCGCCTAAGACAGCACCCAATAACTTTAAATTGAGAATTAGTACATAAGTACCTACTAGTTTTTTAAGGAAGTTTTTGTGTAGTAACAGCTTCGGAACCCTACACAGAGCACGGTCAGACATGCACTTGCCTGGTTTTATTACTTAGTGTCCTACCCATCCACAGTTGCACTCAAAGATTGGGTTAACAACAAAGTTGTGATTGTTGTGAGTTTGTGTTCGCAAGAGCCGCACAATACTTTAGGCACTGGTCCCACCGCCGGCTACAGACTATAAGCTAGTAGAACTATAAACTACAAAAGAGTGGGCGAGCGGCGAGAAGCGAGTAAAGTTTTGATAGTTTTGACGCTCGGCTATAAAGCTGAGTACCGCTGAGCTAGTTTTATAGTCGATAGCTTTTACTGCTGCGGTCAACTAGTAAACAGCGGTCCCACCGCCAGATATCGGCGAGTTCGGCGAGCAACTAGTAAAATTATGTACTAGAAACAATTGACAATCGGCGGGAGGCTAGTAAAAATTCTATGGGATTATCGCTTACTCGCCGGGCGGTGGGAGAGTGTCCTCGCCGGCGGTGTGAACAGCCAGCTATAAACGATAAATATATATCTCTCACTTTTATTTACACGAAAGCGATTATCTTTTGTTCGTTTCTTGAGCTAGAAAATAGCCGATAGCTCATAGCTTACTCGCTCGCGGTGGGACCAGTGCCTTATAGATAGGTACGGTCCGGGGGCTAACTAGTCTCGTCTACACCATTGATGGTGCAGGTCAATGGTGCAACGGTACGACGGGATATCAACTTAACTAAGACTTAAGTTAAAACACAAATTAACTAGCTGTCGGTACCTTCAGTTTTGGTAGATATAACGGTATTACCGAAGTATGATAAATATTCAAGTTCGATAAGAATAAATCGCGATTCTTTTTGCGTGATGTGATGTGTGTTAATCCCTCTTCCTTGGCACCCCTCTGTTTTGTTCTGCTTTAATTAATTAGGCACTAGCATTGTCTCTCCGCCGTTCAAGATGTCATCCACCCAACTCAGTATCAGAAGAAATAATTAAATTCGCAAGAGCAGTTTTGTCATTTTAGTTACGTGTAGTATTTACCGTTTTTTAAACGATACTTCATTTGCCCCTTGCCGGTGAGTTATAAATATATAACATACAATACGCTATACTTCCTTGTTAATAAACAAGTCCCAGAAGCGACATATCTTACATAACTCCCATAAAATTAATGTGTGTTTATCCATTTATTCAAACACGTATGCTGGCATGACTCCTCGACATAATACATAAGTATTATATGAACCAAGGCATCATTTCCGTGTCATTATTATTATACTGTAGGTATTATATATATCTAGGTAAAAAAAAACCACATGGCTGATGTGATCAGAGAAGACTTGTCGCTTTCTGTTCTAACTCTATAGCAATAAAGATCACTTTACTTGGCGTTTGGTATTACCTTAAAAAATATTCTGTTCGACCGTTTTCTATATTACTTTTTGAGTAACTTTTGGTTTGGGTCCCTGTAAAAAATGATGTCGAAAATTATCAAAAATCATATTAAGTATATATTTGTTTATAATTTATTTCCCAATAGTCGGTAAGTAACGTTACCTGTAATATACATCAGTAGTTAATAACGATTTAACGATTCCGTATAAGATTTAGCTCATAATCTGTTTCTTAGCTTTACTCAATTTCGGATCCGTACATAGAACCTAATTAAAAATGTTGGAGAGATTAAGAAATTATGTTTATATTCTAAACAAAGGACTCGAAATCAAAGCTATAAAAATGCGCGAATCATTAATAGTTAGTTTGTCTTTGACTTGGTTTTAGAGCGAAGATTTGTCTACTTTGGTCATTTTTATCGCGTGCAACATGTGTAAATATTGAGGAAATTTATATCATTGTACGGTCAGCGTCATAAATATATATACGTTAACAAGGTTTCAGAAATATATATACACCCTTATTCCGTCGCAGCAGAGTCGTGTTTACATATTTTTGAAAGATTTACTGTTTCTATATATTTGATGCTGACTGTACAGTACATATATTGGAAAATTGGCACGTCCGTCTACACGATCTGAATCGCTAAGACCATTGCAAACGTGTGTTAAATGTGCAAATAGATCACCATCGCTATTGAAATCCCGTCTCACACAACCACCGTGACGAGTGCGCCAAATCTGTTTTGAATTTGTAGTAGCATCGAACCGAAAATAAGACATTGTATCCTTAAATAAGTATCCATAGAATTTACTTTACGTACCATAATACATCGCCTGTAGCCGTAACTATATCTCGACCACCTTTACTGTCAAGTAAATAAGAGCTATCTTGGAGTAGAATAGACCCCGGAAAGAATGCCATCAGAAAAACTGGGTTGTCCTGAAAACGTAGAAGGCTTTACACTCAGCAGTCCTAGACAAGTTATTGTAGAATATGTAGGACAGATTTGTACAGTCAACCAATTTTATTTCTAGGCCACTTTGGACTATGTTTAAGTGACGTTTACAACCAAAACGTAAGAGACTTCCTATGATTTGGTTTACGTCACGTTGACGTCCATAGTGGCCTAGGAATCAAGATGATTGACTGCACACTCGTTAGCCTTCAAATATAATGTCGCTAGTCTTCTTATTAGTCTTATTACCTGACAGGTCCGTTGTTAACTTCATACAATTCATACGACACATGTCATGTATCACTGCCTCTCGGTGCTATCATTAATGCACATGCAGCCTAGCTTGTTTATTGCAATACCATTTAAATTCATTTATTCTATTATGCTTCCCTAGTCGTTGGAGGAATTCATGTGACAACATAATCAGGGTGATCAACTGGTATTTTATTACTCTCGGTAACAAGGGGCGTATGAAATTTTAGATTAATAAGCTTGGCTTTGTAAGTGTTACCCATCAGTTCGCGAATAAGCTAAGGATAGAGACAGTAGCTGAAAAACTCAGACGTGCATCTTAAAAAGCCCCTCTCCTTTTTAAAGTTGTATTTAATTCTGTAGCTCTGCCTAACTCATTCTGGGATTACAGGCATGAAGGTATGTATGTATTTCACCTTCAAAACTTCCCGTGCATTCTGGATAAAGACCAAACATTTCGGACGTCATCAGAAAATCCGTAATACAAGTCGCAACCCTAATCTAAGATCTAATCCTCTTATCCTTTTCTCCTCTCTTAAGTTGATCTTACACGGGCAACTAGTAACAGTTTTTAGCAATTTATAGCCAGCCACCATAGCTGTCTTTGTTTTATTTTGTACTTATAATAGAATGAGACTTCCATACCGAAAGTTCACGGGAAATTATAGCTCAAAAATTTACATTGTATGTGTATAAATTTTCGAGCTATAATTTCCAGTGTAAGTGCGCCCTAGAAAACCAACAAAAATAGTGGAAAACTACGTTAGGATTAGGACATGCAAAGCTCTTCATAGAGTTGACCAGAGCTGGACCAAAAAACTTGGGAACTCAGCAGAAGTTAAACATCTAGCAAAAGTGGGACTTTGTGACAACGGCCTTTATGTAGAATGTCCGGCGAACAGGTAGAAACAATGAAACACTTTTGAGTGAATGTGATGCCCTGGCAAGAATGAAGATCCTCGGTAGTGGCTACTCAGAACCAAACGATTTCAAGCCACTGCCATTGCACCCACTATTCGCTTTGTGGAAGGGGTGGAGGCTGCATTGGATTAAGCGCTAAAAGAGGGGTGGAGGAGTGGACACAATAGATGCCCTTGAGTCGAAGTGTATTCGTAAGGACTCCACCAAATAAGATAAGATAAGACAGTGTAATTGCCTTTAATCTTTAGTAACATGAAAATGAAACGTATTGTGTACGCAATAGTTACATATATTGACCGGAGCCTGCTGCTAATGCCAAACATATTTAAAATGCGTACGTCACTTGTTTTGAGCCATTAAGGCCTTAAAACGACATCGATCATTATAGGTATTGCGTTTTACTTTAAACCAACTTCTTAAAATAATTATTGTAAAGTTGAGCTTCAGTTAATATGATTGTATGACTTAGGACCTGTTGTTTGATCAATAGTTAAACTAACTAATCGTTAAAAACCGTAACTAATAGTTAAATCTCAAGGAAATGTGTAAAGTTTTCAATTCCTTTTTTGAATTTTAAAAGTTTTGTAAACTACTGTTCAAACAACGGGGTCTTAATGGGTTTACAGTTATTTTACGACACGTTAGTGACTACGTAAGTAGTTCGTAGTAAGAGTAACCCTGCCTACGAAGCTAGCTGCCCTGGGGTCGAATCCCAGTAAGAGCAGATATTTGTGTAATGAGCCCGAGCAGGAAGAATCCCGAGTCTTGGATGTTTTCGATGAGTATAATTCTTAGTTTTAGACTAGGTCAATTTGTGTGAGATGTCCGTTAATTTTTATGTATTCATTTATTTACAATTTCCTTATGAAATGTTGTGTGTGCGTGTGTTTGCGCGTACATAATGTTAGCAAGCACAGCGATATTAGATACTGTGTACTTGCATAATTATTTTATAGTGCTGACTGCTGACTGTAGAATTTCACCAACCAAATCGTGAAAATATTTACTAAACATAAAAACGAGCCTTTCGACTTTTTTAAGTAGCAAAAAAGACATATTTATTTACACACACATAAAAATATTCGGATTTTGTAATAACAAAAAAAATATTGATGGTAATTTTATTTGGAGGCATATTTATTATTATCATCTAATTTCCTTACACTTTATTTTACTTCCTATGTTTTACTTATATAATATACCTACTTATAAATTGGATTCTTTGTATTTCCTGAGTTCCGTTTCCCGATAAATAAGTAAGAATACCTTGTTGCCGTTTAAATCGAAAGTTATTTTTGAGACCTGGGGGTTATGGCGTTCTTATCATTGCTATTATACGAAAAAAACGGCGCCAATAATCAGAACAGTGTAAGCGCCAGAAAGCCATAAGGGCCAGTTGAGTTTAGACTGTAAAATATTGTAACAATGGTTCATTGATCGCATATTAGTTAAATAACAATATAGAATTACAAGGTAACAATGTTCGATATGTTATTCAAATTTATGATTTATTTACACTGTGAGCATTATAGGTATAAAGTTGGGAATGCGGTCGGGGACCGTAACATTTGTAGCAAACCGTGCCAAGTGTAAAATATACAAGTAGGTACCTTACCTCAGGAAGTACTTTTTTCTTGTTACGTGTATTTGATTTTCATTCCCAGTATAGGTAGATATTAAGTACTATTATTTACATTAAAATTTACAACTTATTTAAAAAAATTGAAGGGTTTAGATATTTACTTCATCTAAAACAGTTTAAGCTATAAACATATCATAAATTTGTATATAATATGACATATAATATAAGTTACCTATATTATGCTGCACTTAAAATTGGTTGAAATGTAGATTCCTTTGTACCTTGGTGACGATTTTTTTATACATGTTTGAAAAAAGAATGAGTTAATTGTTTAATATTTCATTTTATAGCGTTTTTAACAGAAACTTTATCGGTTATTGTAAATCTAACAAAATGTGCTACATAAGGTTAATGTAAAAATACTAAATGAAAATAATACATTCTCAAAGACTAAGAAAAATACACACTATCTACAGATAATGCATACCGTGGACATAGAATTATGTAGTTTTTGCTTCGGAGAATGTGATATAATATTCCCAAGGGATAATGATAAACGGGTTATACGTAGACGAATTCGAAAGTAATGGCTATTACTACTTCATGTGTAGGCACGAGCATGTTACCTATAAGGTAGACAAGTTTCAAGTGAATCCTTCCACCAGTTTATTCATCATCTAAACATATTCAGTACCGTACCCCCACATTTCCGAGGAAAATAGACCTCATACGAAGCCTTCGGCACTCAGTTGTTCTTCGGAGCCTTCGGCCGAAGCTTAATTCTCCGTCCCTTTCCCTCCTACTAGCGCGTAGGAGACAAACGATGCTTAATTGTTTTGTGCTCAAACCTGCTCAAGTACTTGTAACTGTTAAAGGCTATTCTTTATCAAACTAAGTTGGAGAGATTATTGGATGTTAAGATTAAAATATTGAACTATCAAGCTAATATGTAATTGGGACGCGAATTTAGGAATTATATTCATCTACTTTTTGAGTTTTATAAAAAAGGACAACGAAAATAATGCGGTATTATGTGATTAATGAACAATCTAAGATTATTTGGAGTTTTTGACAAGCTTTTAATTGAACTACACTTGTATGTCACGAAAGTTCGATTTTGAACCAGTTCCCGTCAATGGAATGGGCTGAAATTTGGAACACATGTGTAAACCCAATGACAATGCAATATTATGGTAGGTACCATCGAGCTGTTCTGATGATGGAGTTGGAAGGTGGCGACGGGATCTTTGCTGTACTTTATATGTAAGTAGTAGGCTCGTTAGTTTTGTCTTGATAAGCGGATGATGTCTGAGCGGTAAAAAGTATAGTAGACAACAAAAGTTTGTCCTTTTTACAATAAATACACTAGCTAAAATATAACTTATAATAACTTGGTTTACTTTGTATTTATTTTAGCATAGTCACGGAGCAATACCACTGAAAATAATGTGAACGGTGCATGAACTGAACTAGTTTGCATGGTAAGTTTTAGGTTAACACGATTACCTATTAAGAAATAAAACCGTTTGAAGCTTTCCTAAACCCGAATTTAGTAGCGAAAATTGCGCAGCATAAAACGTTGTTAGTATAGTTTATATACTTAGGAACGACAAGACATTAAAGTGCTTAACATTTTATTTGGGGTACAACATACTAGTAAATGGAATCTATATTATTTCTTTAGGAGTTCTCCAAAACACTAAATTGACAATACCTACCAGATGCCTCAACTGTCTGTTTAATTTTTGTATAAAGTAAAAAAATAATCACAAACTATAATTTAAAATTAAATATTTCGAGCCTGTTTGCCTGAGAAGCACGTTTGACAGTGTATGGTGAGCTTTAACCGTACGATACCACCTTCAGGCAGCTACAAGCTGTATAAGGCAATGTTGGCTTGAGATAAGCCTGTTTATCTTACGGCGATTAGAGGCTAAGTTTAGTTATTATTACAAATATACCCCAATGGGACCAACACATTGAGCACGTTTAGAGCACGTTTGTACTGAAAGACGGTTTTAGTCACATGTAAGAGAAAAGGGTTTTTAACAAAGCTTGAGCATTTAGGTATTTACCAATAAAACAAGTAAGGGTCTATAAGGGAAGAAGGTTTAACTTTAGATGTTTTTTATTAGTTCGTTTACACATACACATCTAAGATCCTTAGAAGGGAGTTTGAAACATCGAATAATTATTTAGTTTTAGGTAAAATATGGTATGCCAAAAGGTAATCCAAATCCACAGGTCCAGTGAACGGCGTCAAACGTAACGAAGCTAAGTGCTCAAAAGCTTGAGCACGATTTAACTAATGCACATTTATCACTCGCGAAGTGCTCAAAAGCATTATTAGCTGGTCGTTCACAAGTTTGGGGCACCAATAGATAGGTATGAGCATGTTGATATTATTATATGTATTATTATTTAGGTAGGTATTACTCTTTAGGAGTCCGTCTATATTAAATTGATATTGTAAAGGAATAGTTTGCACATTAATATGTTATGTTCATAAATCATGATCATGACAAAGCAAGATCAAGACAAAATAAAATAATAAAACAAAGGTTTGTTTACAGTATCACTTAGTCTCATATTATAGGACACAATTAAGATCTTTAAGCACTTTCGAGCAAATTATAATAATATCAACACGCTTTAATAAAATCACCACACGAATTCTTTTGAGCACTTAAGCACTAATCTTTTGAGCACTTCGGATTTTAGAGCACTGACTGAACACTCACTTTTTCCCTTCACGAATTCTGAGTGCCGGCGCGGCGCGTGCGGGCGATGCGTGCGCGCGGCGTCGCACGCGCATGCTATAAGCAGCAGCCAAAGGAGCTGCGTCATCGCGGCGTGCGCTCGGCGCGAGGGTCCATCGCGTACTGCCGCAGGTATACCTACTTCTTGGTGCGCGGGCAGGTAAGTTTTTTTTACTCGGATTTTGTTGAGGGCTTTCGACGCAGTTTTGGTTTGAGCACTTTTTAGTTTATACTCGTATTTTAGTTTTTGGTGGGAAGTTTTTTTAAATATTTTGTATTAATCAGGGCTAGGTTGAGTTTAAAACGTTATGTCCTAATGAAAATAAAAAGGATAAAACGTAGCGATAACCTGAAAATGTGTGCTAGGTAGTACTCGTTTACAATTATAGCTGAGCCGAAAAGTATGAAGTTAATATTTTTGTATATCCACCATTATAATCCATGTAATGTGATTACAATGGTGTACGCTCAAGGACTAAACGTTGATCCACCATAGAAGCTTGTCACAATGACAGCGTCAAGTGACGATATGGAACCAACATAGGAATTAATAGTTGGTTTTATGCGACAAGATTATAGTGGTTCATCAATTAAATTCCAGGTGTAACAAAATTTAAATATAATTTAAGTAGGTATTTCAGTAATCTCGTTCCACCTTATGCTTCCTATTTAAAAAAACCTGACAGTGTCATTTAATTAAATCAAAGTAGCTTAAGAAGCCCAGTGATGAGGAACCCATCGACTTTGCAATGTATGTAACCTACACCGAATTATCAGATGTCATCCTGTTGTTGTATGAAACGTCAGGTTTGTAAAATAAAGGCTCTTAGAGCTAATAACTCTTTTTTCTTTAGTTGTAAAAAACGCTTTGACATTTTGTAGAATTATTTTTCAGCCGCCATTACTGTCAAGTATGGTTTTACCGAGTGGAATAGAGCCCTTGGTACAGAGATGGGCCAAATTTATTCGAATGACGAATAACGAATAAGAATAACCAAATTATTCGCGAATAACGAATGAAGTTCTCGAATGATTATTCTTATTCGAATAAATTATCTGTCGAATAATTTATTTGCGAATAATTTATTTTCGGATTAATGAATTGCCAAGAATTCCTTTGTTTGTTTTACTACCTGGGTTTATCCCCTAACCTTATTGTCAATCTTTAAGGTGTTGAAATATGCAGTGCCTACTTATAAACGAGTCACTTTATTTATTAATAGTGTTAGTTATTTGAATAAAATAACGAAAAAATAGTCTTATTATTCATTCATGGAGGATTTATTCGCGAATAAATCATTCGCAAATAAATTATTCGCCGAATAAATCATTCGAAAATAAATTATTCGACGAATAAATTATTCGACGAATAAATTATTCGCGAATAAAAATATTACGAATTATTTTTTATTCGGATAATTATTCGAATAACTATTTATTCGAATAATGCCCATCTCTGCCTTGGTACAGTCAACAGCAATAGATAATATATTATCCTACAGTGAGCTAAAATATATCTGACACGTGTCTATTACTAGAGGTTTAAGAGCGTGTGAGATTTTTATGAGCCCAATGTTAAATAATATATTATTGATGGTGACTGTACCCTCGTGAAGAGTCTAACCGATTACAATTAAACCTGGTACACACCTTGACGTTCCTATGTACAAATATCTCAAACAGATGATGATGTCATATTTCTTTTCTAATGCGTGTAAAATAGGTTTAATTACATTAATTCTTATTTGAGGTAAAACACCTAGTAACTGGCCTATAAATACCAGTTACTGGCAACTAGTGATTTTTGAATTATCGTCTCTATTACCTTAGGTTAAAGTTCATAGGCCAATAATCGGTACGCGGCCAACAATAGGTCAGTTTACCCTATTCTATTTCGTTGATCGTTTATCATACAAATTTAAAAATACAAAATCTTCAGTTATCTAAGTAACTACTAATATTACATCTTAAAATAAATTCGTTGTGTCCATTTACTAACGCCTTCGAAATTGTAACCGCCCGAAACCGGCATCGAAGGTACGCCCAAAACTGCTTAGTAATGAAGAACTAATAACAAACGATCAAACGGATAGCCAGGAATCGTAAAGGTTTATGTATCCACTATCCATCAGAACGGGCCAAGAGTAATTGAAACTTGAAACCGTGGTTGGTCTTACTAGTTAGTTGGTAACGCATTTTCGGTCTTAGGATTGCGTTCTTGAGATTGCAATTTACATTGGGTCTCATTTACCATAAAAAAAGTAATGCGTACTGTCTGACACCATTTTTTAGGGTTCCGAACCCAAAGGGTAAAACGGGACCCTATATACTAAGAGTCCGTTGTCCGTCTGTCCGTCTATTCGTCTGTCTGTCTGCCCATCTGTCTGTCACCAGGCTATATCTGACGAACCGTGATAGCTAGTCAGTTGAAATTTATTTCTGTTGCCGCTATAACAACAAATACCAAAATAGATTAAAATAAATATTAAAGGGGGGCTCCCATACAACAAACGTGTTTTTTTATGATTTTTTTATTTAATAGATCTAATAAAACACATCAACGGACTTTAAAATAAGAAAAAACTCATGGAAACGCAGAGGTTTATTTAAGTAGTGCATTTATAAGGCAAAAAACTTACTTTCAGTAATAGCTTTGACTATAATACAAATAAAGCACCACCATGTTATAAAACTTATAAATGATATGATTTATAAGAAAACAGCAACAGCCAACGGTCAAAGGCAAACTTGTTTCACGACAGTTAATGAGGGAATTATTAAAACAACTATTACGAGCCTATATTTAAGAATCGCCAGTAAAAATAACTCGTTTCCGTAAAGGCACGTGTAAAATACCAATTGTTTAATTAGTTAGAGTATTTATATTTTAATTATTTTGTAATGTGCCTGTATTACATCTTACTTACGTAATCATTTCTATTTTTTAAGTTTAATAGCATTTTAATAGTCACTGTTGTAGGCTATTGATTTAATCTATTTTTAAACAGTTACAATTTAAGTATTTTTTATGAGATATAATGTTTTATCCATCTATTATTAGCAACAGAACATATAGTTTGCGTTTGACACAGGTTTAACTCACACCAGCCTGTGTTTAAACGGAAATTGTTAAACTCACAATATAATAAAACACAGTAACTTATTTTTTCTAAATTCAAAAACAAAATCACTTACGCAACATACCAACTAACATTTTGTACTAAAATATCTATAACTTAAGGAGCACGTTGAACTCTTTACGAAAGTCGACTTGCGCCTCTACCAAGCTTCAACTTACAAACTATCTTTCCCATTGCCTCATAATCTATTACTTGCTTGCTTAGTGAGTGTACTAGAACCATGTATACTAAGCGCGCAATGTAGACGGAGTTTCACGTTTTAGAAGCATGTTGCGGTTACAAAATAACAGTTCAGTGTATGAGGCTCGTGACTAGCCGCATTCCTACGAAGCCTTGGCTAGATTAAGGGCGCTGGCGCCTCCGAGATAAATCTCTGATGGTATAGCTTTGAGATGGTAAGTCTGCTGGTAAATCTTTAGAATGGTAATTTTACCAAGCAGTTAAGCAGACGCCCCATTCTAGAGCTCTTGTAAGAGTGGCAAAGTTGCCGTTTCCAAGGTATTCTACCTAAATGTGTCGTTTGAAAGAAATAGGAACGTTTGCGTTTTTTCGTCCGAATGATGAAATGTTTTGATTTAGGTGTTAGTTTCTTATGAACAAAATATCCACGAGGTTCACTTTTAAGGTGAGTACGTAATGTTCTTTCGTCTTATGCTTGAGGGGCCAAGTGCACAGAAATCGAAGCCCCGAAATACGAATTGAATACGATAATAAAAAGTTGTGTGTTGGGATAAAATTGTGTCCATATGACACTAAATCGAATATAGCACAATCTCATTGGTTACGTGTCTTATACAATTAGTTTTAAGCAATTTTCCCTATTATCTTGGCAGATGTATTAACACGAACAATAAAGAGACCTCTTTACGAACACTTTCAGTTCCTACTTCCCACTAGTTTAAACAGCAAACACCTTGACAGTCTCGACCACTTTTAAACCAATGTAATAAAGTCCAAAGTCAACTGTATCCACTTTCATCTTAAACTTGTGTTATTACCCATTACCACGATAAATTTGCGAATTCGTACCTCGTATTTTGTTGGAATAAGATTGATAGTTGATTGACTTACGTGGTTTGCAGAGTTCAAGCCCTTAGTACGCCTACGTTATCGCTGACCTCGTCAGGCTTCGACAATAAAGTGCGCCTAAACTAAATAATGTTATAAATATAATTCAAGTTTCTATAGACGGTATTGGAAACAGCGTGTACAGTCGACTACAAAGAGTTATATCCACTTTTGTACCTTATTACAGTGCAATAAGGCGAAAAAGTACCTTGGATACATCTCTTTGTACTCAACTCATGTATGACATGTACATGTCTACAGACGGGGTAACATTGTCTTGAGCGTTCGGTCAAGCCAAGCGTAACTTGATCAGAGGCTCTAAGCCAAGATTCATTACGCTAACTAGCGTTTGTTTGTATTCGTTGTTTTTAAACCAATCGCGTCACTCTGGTAGATGACGTATACGAAGAGTCACGTGATCTACCAGTGACGCTATTACAATAGTTAGTGTATTTGCATCTTGGCTAGGACCTCTGGAAGTGCGTAAGGACAATGCGGCGGTATGTACCTACGACCTTAGCTTCTCTTAGGATAGGGTGGTTCCTACTTACGTTACCGTCGTTCTACGAGCAATTAGACCAATTCCCAATTACATTACAATGTAATTAAATATTTGCTCTTGTATGTTCATATCATAACCGAAGACAGATATTTTGCCTTGCTCTATAAATAATGTAAACTTAAGTAGGTACCTGGGTACTACTAATTGGCTTTCTGTAGTTAAAGTTTAGAGTTTAGTTTCTGTGACTTATTGTTTCAATTACCAATAAATAACTATATCAAATCATTCATTATTTCAACGCTAATGTGTTCTTTTTATATATATATTTTAAACAATGGGACCACACAAGGAACATTGTTCGACTTGATTCTAAACGGCGCGCTGTTCCGAATTCAAATTACTTATTTTGGTTGGCCGAGGATGTTATTGGTTGTTTAAGGTTAAATCGTAATTGAGCATTTCTAAAAAAGTTTGTACATTTCATTTACGACTTCGATTTGCAAAAAAAATTGCAGGTTGGTAGGGTGAATGAAGCTGAGCCTAAATAAAAACTTTCCTTTTTTGTTACCATGAACCAAAGAAAGTTAGTAACAAAAAAGGAAAGTTTCATACAAATGTATGAGGACATTTTGGGAGACTATGTTATTTAGGCTCAGCTTCATTCACCCTACCAACCTGCAATTTTTTTTGCAAATCGAATTCGTAAATGAAATGTACAAACTTTTTTAGAAATGCTCAATTAACGGTTTTCGCCAATTCTATTTTTAAAACTGACATACTCGTTGGGCATTCCCAGAATCAGTTCCATCACTATTTTGCATAAAGCATCTGCTAAATACTCGTATGTCCGTCAAAATGTGTGTTTTGGACATTGTAAGCAATAATTATTACCGTTCGCGTGATTTTTCGTTTCCTTTTTTTAAGGCTGTTTAAAAACTGACTTAGAAACCGTGAAATTAATCAGTACCTAAATAGGTAATTCTTTAAAAGGTTTAAAGTTAATATAATGTCAGATTGTCACTAATGGATTGAGTTTTCAATAAAATCTACAGCTGCAATTTATTAAAACAGACACGAGTTTAATTTTTAACGTCCCATTTTAATGGCGTCAACCTGACGGCCGAGGCGGGTGTTCGGGACCAACAAAAGGCTCGGACCACTTGACTGCATTGTGGCAACACAATGGCTTTGATTTCTTCTATTGTCGAAGCAGGTACAGGCCACTGCATACGCCGCCCTTGTAAACTTAATCCTTACAGGTAACACGCGAACGTAGTTCTTATTTCAAATGTTTTAAGAGAAAACATCGAATTCAGGCACAGATAATCTCAGTTTGACAGGTTAGTTTTTTAAATGTCGGAGCGAAATGCAATGGCGCCTCGAGATGTTTGCGCTCTGTTCAAATATCACAGACGGATGTATACGTATAAATATCTACTTTATGTTATTTGATAATAAAATAAAAAAACACTACAAGCTGAGTAGGTAGGTAAAGGGGCTATAATTAAATCTTAACAAAGTTGATTCCCATAAACCTTCACAAACCAAAGTTTTAACAAACGGCACCGCCACCTAGAGACATTAAAATTATACATCTGATCATTAAATACCGGCCGTAGAACTGTTAATAATCGCTACGGATTATAAATGTTGTAATAAAAAATGCATTCTCGAGGCTTCACCCGACACGACGCACCCTACTGCGCGGGGTAGATTCGGAGTTTATGATATACAACCTCAGCCTATCATGTCATTAGTTACAACGGACCAATGACAACCGTAACCGCCCAAAAATAAGATCGACTTTTAATTTCAAACCACTCATTTGTTTTTAATTTTGAATTGTATATTTGGAAACGAGGCATCTGCCATCCCGTCAAGTCAGGTATGCAAGTTAAATCGATATCGTGGTATCGAATTTATTGTTCTTTATAGACTTGTTATTAAAAAGGTTTAGGTTTTGTAATTATAAGATTTGGATCTATTGTGATTAATGTTTTTGGTTTTAGGGATAATTTGTTAGACGATTGTTTTTATGATTTTGTTGGTGCTTGTCTTCTTTATGAATACACTTATTACTAGGAGAGGCAGGGAAGACTAATCCTGCTTAAGTGGGCAGAAAATAAGGATTTTATAGTTAAGTGTGAGCTTGTAGTTTGGTTGGTGTATCATAATCTTGAATCAATTCCAGTCACGATTTAGTGGCAGCCCTATTAGTCTTACACGCACACGTTAGCGCACGTGCGTACATTATATCGCTCATGAAATCACAACAGGTAAAGTTTCAGAGCCACTTTTCAGTATGTCCTCACCCTACCGCTATAGTAATAAATGGATATGTCTCATCTCTTGAAATATTCAGAGGTTTGTGCATTGTGGCCGAGATATGCATCCAGTTGCATGATTGTGGCAATTCTCATGTAAATATGGTTTTAAGATGCAGGGACTCAGAGTTCACTTGCGGGGTTAAGAGAATCGATGTTTAAAAGAAACTGGAGCAAATACTACAGATGAGGATCTGATTGAATCTTTTGTGAACATATTTAAATGAAGCAACGCACGTCTGCTTGATGGCGATAATATATAAAGAAATGAATGAAATACTTAGCTATGTAAAGTTTCCTTCTACGAATTAATAACGACAAAATGTCGACATGCCATTGAGTAGTTACTAGTTACTTACTTAAATTGACAAAATAAGTCACGTTTTCACAATTCACCTAAAGGTCCACACCAATATTTGGTATTAGCTTCAACTATCTGTCAAAGCGGACATAAGTACACGTCTTGCCTTCGACAAAAACCAGACAGTCAATAAAACCGATATCAAATATTATTTACGATTTCTTGTAAGTACATAAAGCAACCCAAAACCAAGGCGAACATTTGATAAACGGGACGCAGGCACGCAGGTCTTTTATCAGTAAATTATTCCTCGATCGCACGTCACTGATATCAGTTCAGTTTTGAAATTAAAATGATCCCGACAGATGCACTCCTGAGTTCCTGACATAGGGCCGAACAAAAGCCTGCTTGTATTCACACGGTCCTTACAAAGAATCTTTTTTGCTTCCACAGATTCCTAACGAAATCTCAAAGCGAATCGCGCTGTCGGATTCTTATTTTGAAAGTTTAGATTTTTTAAACTGGTCAGAAATGCTGGTTTGGATTCTTGAATTTGGAACTGTCTGGATATTTCTAGATTTAAAATTTGTAACGGTGACAATGGTGATTCGTTAAGAAATAAGATTGACCATTGAAATTTTGTTACAAATATGAGCAGCACCCCAAATAATAATATTTATAATGTAAAGGGGGCTCATTACACTTTATGAAAGTGCTTTCAGAAATATTTCGCAGTTGTACAAATTGCACGACCAATATTGTGTAAGGTAATACGGACTATAACAATATTTAATCAAATAATTTACACTCTTGTCACAAGAAAGTGCAAATCTTGAAACCACAACAAACCATAAGCGAGAGCCATAAATCTTTCAAATAAAAACGGTGCTATGCCACGAAAATGGACGATTAAAATCAAAAATAAAACTACAACGCGGCTTTTGTCTTACTAGTGGCCAAAGCGGGAAAAAAGGCCGTGCGCGCAGGGCGCAGGTAACATCGGCCATTTTGTTCAGCGTCGCGATCCTTTTTCAATAATCCGCATGTTTTATGGCTTGTTAAGGACTTGTTGCTGCCATCGCTAATTATTCTAATTTAACACCAGTAGCAGGTTTCATTTAATAAAATACAACTGAATTGAACTTCCTCCTTTTTTGAAGTCGGTTTATAAAGTAATGTTTTACATGTTTTTTTGTGGTAGTTTGGTGGACGGCAATAAATTTTGGCATGTGTCAGGTGGTTAGTGTCTTGGATCAAATGGAAACATATAAAGGTTAATAAAGGTTAATAAGCAAAACAGTTTTCTTTGTAGGTACACCAGAAGGTTTCATACTAAAACTAATATCCAAGTGGCAGGATATAGTATTCCTTATAAGTATTAATTGCGCTAAAACCATGTAGGGAAGTCTAATTGCGAGTTTATCGTAATATGAATATACTAATAGCCTTTTATTAAAATTGTAAAGGTAATTGTTGCGGAATGGTAAATTTTTACTTAACAATACAATATTGCTATAAATATCAAATACTTACATATAAGTTATCACAAGACAACTCTGGGGTTTGACGTTTATTTTAAATTTGCACCTATTTAAATTGTATTTTTTTTCTTTAAGAGCTGATATCTTAAACGGGCCACACGTTTTTTCATGAAACCTAGCTAACAACCTTCCCGGTTAAACATGGGTTAAATATACTTTGAAAAAAAAACGCGTCCTATATCGGTTATATGGTACACACAGAGATGGACAAAGACACAGATAGACATAGACACAGACATGCATACTCATGTAAAATTGTAACACCCTTTTTTTCAATTAATAGGGTTTTTTTTTCAAAGCTTCAATAAATGCTGATTCATGTAACAAACAGTTGAGTTTTTTTTAATATAACCAAGATATGATATAAGCCAACAAAGGTTTGTTACTATCTCTTTCTAGCAAAACAGAATTTAAGATGGAAATTATATGTATAGCTGACCCGTGATATGACGTCACAGTGCACATCGGATCTCTGTCTAAGTAGCATGTTAAAATGCTTGAGTAATTCGTATTGCTCGAAAGATTTTAATTAAAAATCTACTTTTTATGTCCCCCTCTCCCCCCTCACACGGGAAAACGACAAACAATATCAAACTCTGACAAACGGTGAAATTTTAATTGACAAGCGAAAGGCGACATTGCCATATGAACATGGATTTATTTTATTAGGTAGTTTTAAATTTGTTAGGAGAATCTCATAGACCTATTGCAATAAGTACTACCCAGCTAATTAAGCTTATTATATTAAAGAAAATATATACTTAGTCAGTTTTATTGCCCAACTAAATGATGAAAATTTCTAGAAAATACGAGATCAAATTTATGGTCCCGAAGCCCGTAGTGGTTAAGGAATTACTTTTACTGCTTACAACTCGTAATCTAGGAAACAATCTTATTTAACAAAAGAGTATGTAACAAAGGAACCAAAGCAAACCGTAACCTTATGAGAATATGTTAAGATAGCAATCGCTTTGAATCTTGGTTGAGATTTAGCGCAGTTTGCTTTTTAAAGCGCGAGCACGACTTAAGTAAAGTGCGCGGAGTATCGATGATTTTTATTATTTTCTTTGTCGGAATGATCGCCTATTAAGTTAATTTCGCTTATTCATAAAAATAAATAATGCTTTAAGTTAGAGTAGTTTCATAGTCATCATCATAATTAACGAACTAAGGTGGTTATTCTATTAAAGAATACATCGTCACTGTACTTAACAATTGCGACTTGCGTACATTAAAATTACTCTGGTGAACATTTACCACAACTATTTATAATCTATTAATAACCGCACCCGTCAATTACAATCATACATGAAGCATAACTCGAAATACTAGAAAGCGCTAGGCTAGAAAGTGAAGCTGGGTAAACGATCGATATCTATCGATAAGTAAAGTATCGATGCTGTGCCATCACTGGACGCAGCGCCGTGCTAGAACTTTGTTCTCTTTTGTAATCGACGGACTACGCCGTGGGGTATAAATTGGCCAGTTTCCACCCTCATAAATAATAGAGCTTGGGTTATAACATGATACGGGTTCGATTCTGCGCATTCCTGAGAATTCCGATAACTATGTGAAATATAACCGTTGAAATAATCAAGGAATAAGTCATTTTTACTTGGGCGTCATAAGAAGGGTTTACGTCATCCAATGGGCATGGTAAGAGTTATGCTCGGAGTTCTCCGTAGGGTCAAAATAGAAACAGGGAAACCTGTAAAAGACCTAAGGTTACCGATACAGCTCTAAGCTGTTCATAATTTGTCTGTTTTTTCCTTCCTATGTAAATTTTATGTACAAAGAATTTAAAACCAAAGTTATATTATGATTTTCATCTTTAACTGAGTATAGAGAAGTTAGTAAAAGGTCAATGCGATCTCTACATACATTGCTAAGACCAAAGATCGGTGAAGTGATCGTTTATCGCGTGACAAAATGAGGATAAAGCATCCGTCACTCTCGCACTTAAGAACGTGGCAGAAAGAGACGCATGTTTAATACACATTTTGTTACGCGATAAACGCAGTCATATTTTTGGAGTGGCAATGATAGATAAAGTGATACTCGTTTGTAATGAGACTAATGAGGGAAGAATGTTGGAAAAGAGAATGATGTATTCCCGATCCCTAGCTGTGGAACAAGGGCAAAATTATTTCTAATGAGATGCCTGGTACTAACTCATTAATGTGATTTTTTTCAATTAGCATATATCTCTGTAATTAGTAAAGAATCTGAACTATAACCATATTAAGCTCATGTTCTAATGATGTAATAGAACCTTTTTTATTCAGGAAATACAGTTTCCGCCTCGATGTGTTTGCTATGCCCTTAGTCACCTAATTAAGTGTTTTATACATTTAAATTGCTACCAACTCGTCATAGGATCTATTTTATTTATAAATATGTTATGCTGTATTGAATGTTTTCGAAAATAAGTTTTAAAAATCATTAAAACATAACAATAGAGCAGACAAAGTAAATAAAAATGAAATTAGCTGCAATTTAGTATATAGGACCACGATAGTCCTTAGAATTAAATGCATTTTCAATTTTATGGTCTCAGTCTTGAGATTCCAAATGTCTAGAGTCTCAGATCGCCATGCGGTGGACAGTGTGCTAATTTCTCTGTGACATATAATATACTCGTAAACAAACCTTTGTTGTACAGTTATACTACAGTACAGTCGTCACTTTAATCGCTGTGACAAGTCATATATATTATGGCAGTTTTAACATGACATTAAATATACAAGATATTTATGAACTCGACTGTACCAACTACTTCACCTTAAAGCGCTTCAAACCTGATTAAGATACCAACAATGTTTTCTTGACGTCAAAAAGTTTTACAATTCTCACCCAAGAGTCACGGGCTACCCCGGAGGGTATAGCAGAATAGTCAATCTCTTTCTGATGGTGTATGTAAGACAAGGATAAAGTATTTGCATCGGGTGTAATTGAGAGAACACCGGCGGCGTTTCATGCGTGTACGCACGCTTTCGATGCAGATTTTAAGAAAAAACGCCACAAACATTAAGGGCGTATTTTGGAATGGTATTATCTGGAGAATTTCTTTGATAGAGTCGACCGACAATCATTACATGATTCACGTGCCGTAAGTACAGTCGAGGTCCTTATTTCAATGGTTTAAGGTGCAAAAATGTATACATACATATCTTTGTATTAGACGTACCAATGTCCTTGAAAGAGCTGAATCGAAATAATAGTTTTATACCTAATGAATGACTATGTTTATGGATGCACTCCCTAGTCATTGTAACCGTCGTAGATGCACAAGACGACGTGTTAGCCTAGGTAGGTGGTAGTGACCCTGGCTACTAAACTAGCAGCGGCCCCGGGTTCGGTTGCCGGTATGGCAAACATTTGCGTGATGAGCGCGAGTATTTGTTTCTATGCCTAGTCCCATTAGTAAAAGGTGGTACAAGCTAATAGAGTTTAGTTTAGGGTAAGGTCAATTTGGTGAGACTGTTCTCAAATAGAAACTTTTTAAAATATTTTAAACTAGCGACCCGCCCGCGGCTTCGCCGCAAAAACCGCATCAAAATCCGTTGCGTAGTTTTAAAGATTTAAGCATACATAGGGACAGACAGCGCAAGCGACTTTGTTTTATACTATGTGTAGTGATTAAATATTTTGACGGTTAGCAAGCAAACAAAAGTATTTTCGTTAATCAAGCAGGTAAAACACATTTGCCCTTTGCCACTTGGCCTCAATTGTTCGCCGCTGTTTTGCATATTACAACGTTCTGTCAGTCACTAAATGTTATTTGGTTTTGTTGATTGACTACCTTAAATAATATTAGGTACTGTTAAAAAAAAACATACATATTTAACTCCGGGTGCGGTGATAGCGTTTCTTACCTTAGTCATGTCTGATCCACAATTGTTGAATATGTTGTAGTTGTTAAGTAAAACTAGGTCTAATCGTTACCATTTTTAATAGATATCTACTATTTTGAATAGGTACCTTGCAAGGCAATATCTATAAATCTAACAAAAAGCAAGCTTGTAAAACCCGTCTGCATGTTTTGCAAATTACTACGATTATTTTAGCAATTTCGCCATTTTCTCTTTGTTTTTAGGTTTTGGTAGTCGGATAAAAATTTGCTCATTGAACAGTTTATAAACTGGCCACAACTGCATAATTATGTGTATGGAATCTATGTCTCTAACCTCATTAGTCACCTTGCACGACATAACTAAATATCTTCTGAGTAAACAAAAAAGTCACTGCTATTTCTGTCTATTTTGCTTCTTTACCGATAGACTATTTTACCAACCACGGTACAAAGTTCACCATTCCACTTTTTTTTTTCTCTATACCTACTAATAATTAGTCTGTAGTGTGGACGCGTTTTATTTTACCTGTATTTTATAGATGTTTTTTCTAATATTATGTTGTATGATATTTTTATCGCCAGTAGTTTCTGAAATGAAGGCATACTATTATTATTACTTTGCGTTTTATGATATTCACCCAAATAACTCATTGAACGTCAATTTAAACAACCAAAACATATAACTTGAGAACTTTCAACTAATTACTTAATATAGTCGTGTATTTGGGGAATTTCATTTTGTGGTAAAAGTAAAATAACCTTATCTGTGTACACCTCCCCTATTGGATCGACCAACTTTCGCATATCATAGGATTCATGTGCCATGGGACGTCACCACATTCAAAATGGGCGATGTGCCTCACGTTTTTTTTGCCTTTAATACGAGTACACTTTTAGTTTACTCTGAAATGATTAGTATCTGAGGTACAAATCGTGGATCGCTACCGTGACTCTACAATCTCGCGCAGCCAAACCACTTATCTCTAATCTCGGGGTTGGACAGAGACAGATATTTTAGTTGAGATTAATTTCGTTGAGTGGGAGAGAGACGGTTGAGTCGGGTAAAAGGGTTGACATGAACAATTTAGTTTTAAATGGTAATAAGGAAATCGAAATATACTCATTCCATGTTCATGTTAGTATTCGTAGCCGTGTTGAAAATTCTCTAGTCATTTTAAACAATTGACTTAACGGTTTGTTTTGTTAGACACGTAATTCGATTTTAAATCTGACTGAATCTTATTTATTGAAATAGAGTTATCGTTCTACGAGGGAACAGAAAAACAGGACGAGAACGTTACGTACTCTCTATTTTGGCAAGTATAGTAAAATAAATATGTCAATTCTACGTACGTAAAAAACATTAAACACAAACATCTACAGGTAGAACAATACATAATTAAACATATCATTTGCTTTGACTAAGGTTATTTAGCTATTTGCATTCGACTCCCGCCTTCGCGATTATGTGGAATTCGTCAAACACCTTAAATATTTATGTCCGTATTTGTTTTTTTTGTGTACGTGATACTTCTAAGCCGGGGACTCCAAAACGAGTCTATTCTGTTTGCACAGCATGAGACCTGGCACTGACGTGTCGTGTATGGTAACAAACGCCACTGTTCAATCTATTTTCTAATATATAAAATGCTCGTGTCACGGTGTTTGTAATGAAACTCCTCCGAAATGGCTCGACCGATTTTCGTGAAATTTTGTGTGCATATCGGTTAGGTCTGCAAATCAGACATCATCTATTTTTCATCCCCCTAATTTATTTATTTTTAGGCTTGAAATAATATATAGGTACGTGGCAAAACAACGTTTGCCGGGTCAGCTAGTATGAACTATAATTTCTTTAACATTAAGTGAACGTATACTTGAGCGACCATGTATATGTAGATTACCTTCATAATCGACGTTTAAGTATTTTTTTGTTATAATTATGAGCAACTGACACTCAGTTTTACGCGCCGTTCCGTCTTAAGCATCGAGTCGCCTGTGCATCCATTTTGTCAAAACTCAAACTTATACTATAACATATTCATGCAGTCATCTCTTAAGAAGGCCTGTGAGCCGTCCGAGGAGTATTTTCCCTCGAATTCGTCCGTATGCGAGTCTTACGGAAGCTACCCGAACTTGAAATACTTCTTAAGTCCACTTGCACTGTCGTCCCTACGTAACTACGTACTTTAAATGCGAAATTACCAAGTTTATTCATCCGTCTATATAGAGCCGCGACGAACTACATGGGATGCTTTTAAACTGGAAAAGTTCATTATTTCTCTATACAGAAACGTTATGTTAAAACAGTTACCATACTTTACTTCAAAATATTACCAAAAATACTATTATACATATACTTATCATAAAAACAGTTGTGTGGAATCAAGATCGCGACAAATCGCGATTCTTAAAAGTATCGAGTAATTCACGTAGGATTCTAATTTATAATTCAGCGGCCATACATTTGCTACCATTTTCTGTACACTTTGGAATTATTCAATCTAATTTGGTCATTCGGACGTTTTAGGAAAATGCCTGTTTTGCATGTCAAATCGTCGATTATAAGCAAGCCATGATGAATGTTTAACTTTACCAACATACCAATTGATCATAACTTGGAAACTTTAAAAACATTAAACCTAAGTACTTTTTAGTGCTGACCTGTAGTTTCCAATAAAACATTGATTACCAATTTACCAATCAGATTGTTTAAAACATCTGTGTTAGATGTGTGTACAACTAACTTATTGGACTGATCGTTCCTCTTAACTCAGCTCCGCTAGAGTAGCCTTACCCTAAGTGGTTCGCCAGCAGCCAGCATTCAAGAGATAATTAGTTTCCATCTCAGTCACGAGCACGAGCGCATTCCGAAGGGTGCCGAGTCCAGCCGAATCATTCAAGAACCACAAACTTATCCAAAACACCAGAAAAACTCAAGATAAACCAAGCTCCAAACATCTTCAAGCCTTTTTAAAATAATTGCCGCTTGTTCAGCTGACAAAGTAAGTTTGTGATTATTTATCTACATGATACAGGTGTATTTTTTATATCGTACATTTGCAAGTTTTAATGAGTTTTATTGACGAATCGTGAACTTTGAAGTTAAAGCGTGTTTTAAGATAACTAAACTTAAGTGCTGGTTTCCGAGACAAGACAGTGAGTACATTAAAAATTAAAGAAAAATATAGTTGGTTTATGAAGAAGAAAAAGTAAAGCCAGGGTTAAAACTAATGTCTTTACTATTTGACTTTTAGAAAATACTTAGAGTAATAAAAATAAGTCAGAACCGTTACATAAAACAAAGTATCTTATATGTTTTTCTTCTTAGGCTTTATTTAAAAAAGTAATATTTGTACTTAGGATTTAATCCAAATGAATAATTGCTACCAACCTGAGGACTGTCTACGATTTACTATGAGTATTAGATTACATTTCAAAAACAAATTAATATCAAATATCAGGGCTTGTACTATGAGTACCGGGCAACGGTATAAATACTTATATCGATAAATACAAACTTAAATGCATAGAAAACACCCTAGACTCAGGAACAAATACTCGCGCTTATAACACAAATATTTACCCGTACCGGGGATCGAACCCAAGATCGCTAGCTTCGTAGGCCGGGTCACTACCGACTAGGCTACCGCGTCGTCATATTGTAATATTATATTCCCAAAATACCCGAAGTTTTAATTATTTTTAAATATGAAGTGTTAAAAGAGGTTATGGCCACTCTAAATTTTAACGTCCAAGTGTCCTTAAACACTCATAAACACGAGAAACATCCAAACAACTCATACGCATAATTATACAAGATATTCGCTTCTCGGATTCCATTACAATTATTAATATCCACCGGGCCATTAAAAGCTCGGGTTGACAGGAAAAAAAGAAGTTAAAAGGAACCTCTAAAATGAGATAACGTGTAGAAAAAAAAATGCATAACGAGTTGTAATCGTTTATGTTTTTGTGTTCGACGGTTACCAAATACTAATCGTGTAACTAATGTGTCCATCCCTCTACATGTTACTCTTTTTAAAGTTGTGTTTTGATATTTTCATGTAACTATAAATGTAAAAAGCGATTATTTTAAAGATTTTTGTCAAAAAAGATACATGCGTTGTATTTGTAATTACATGTACTTCTTAACTTAATTACTTTTGTTTGCGACTTCTTCAAGAAAAACTTATTTATACCGATTTCTTCGGGATCTATACATTTCTGGGATGAAAAGTATTGTATGTCCTTGCCTGAGGTTCAGGCTATCTACAAAACAAATTTAATTCAAATCAGTGTTAGCTATTAAAGCGTAACAAACAAATAATAAAAATTACTCATATATCAGTATTTATAATATTTGCATGGATTTGTTAGGCTGCCGTGTTTTACGTTTTATTAAATCACCTACAAGGGGCGGATGCGCCCATCAAAATGTAATAAAAATAAGACCAAGGTAAACTTATCTCGCCTTAAAACATTGACAAGCCACATTTAGGCAGTTGAATCACCCTTAAATGTATTAATCATGGTAAAACATTAAGAGAAAAACCGGCCAAGTACGAGTCGGACACGCACACAAAAAGATCAGTACCACGCCGAAAAGAATACCTTTCTAGATTTTTATTATTTATTTTATTGCATGGGAATGGGAAGGCAAACGAGCACACAGGCCACCCGATGGTAAGTGAAAACTGTGACTCATAGACATTCGCATTCATAAGACTGCAAATTCGTTGCCAATCCTGAGGACTAAGATGGAATGCCTCTATGCTAGTCATTTCACCGGCTGTCTTATCCCCAAACCGGAACACAACAATGCGAACACTGCTGCTTGGCGGTAGGTTAATGGATAGTTTGGGGAGCCCCTTTAGTTTTTAATCTTTTTTTTATCATTTGTTGTTAAAGCGGCAGTAAAAATAGGTAAGTATGTGAAAATTTCAAGTGTTTAGAATAGACACACAGTCCGACTGACAGCGGAAGTTTAGTACCGTTGCGTTGGCGTTGGCACCCTTTGTGCATGGAGCCCTAAAATCCATTCAGATTTGAAAAAAGGTGTTCATTGAATATAAGAAGATTGTAACGCATTAATATCGAGTATTTACAGCAAGAAAACTTCCGCAAGAAATATCCGCCAGTGAATTGCAAGATGCTTGCAAGTGTTAACAAACACTAGGCGGATATTTCTTGCAGATGAACTGGTGACTTTAGGTTGTCAACTCGTGATTGTTAGGCAGCAAGTTAAAACACTAGAGTTAGCTAAGCTAGCAGACAAGAACCAGAGGCTCGTTTTGGGATAATTGTTTGACAAATAAAACATCGTAATTGATTGAAAATCCATAAACGAGTAGATATATTATAAAATTATGATGTCAAACTTTAAAAGCAAGAAAAAACAATCGCAAGGCCCATTTACATTACACGGGTGATATAAGTTCTCTAAAAGCTTACATTATAAGCTTTTGAGCGGCGACAAACAAGCTCGGGTCCAGCTTTAGAATACCTTAGATAAAAGTTAAGAGCTTTGAGATGGGTCGCGGGTGACTACGGTTCACGAGTGTCTCGGGACATCAAGAATCGCAATGGCTTTTAAGACTGCTTGGGACTGTTGGGACCATGATAGATTTTATCTAAAACACATAAGAATTTTATCACCAAATTTTATGTGTATTTTACTGATTTCATTTACTTTTTTTATAACGTCGGTCATAAGAGCACCCTGGCGAAAACAGGACAATAGAACTGCTAACCCAGAGGACTTAATTGGATGAATATTATATCATACTCAATGATATGCGAGTGAGCGCTGTATTGTATGTTCCTGTAAAGGTAATAGTAGTTGTAAGGTAATAGTGTAATTGTTGGAATATCGAATAAAATAATATTTATTTGAAAGTTAAAAGTTAAGGATAAAAATAATATATACATTATGACTTGGCCATATTTTATTAATAGTAAAGTTAAGTGTAATGCTTTATCGATAAAAATATTCGATTATAATTGTTGTGTTGTAGTTAGCAATGTACACGTTGCAGAACATTCTCAGAAGTTAAGAAATCTAATCAAGAAATTACTGAGAATATTATTGGAAACATTTGAGAGCATTGAGAAGTTCCCTTTCCATACAAAACTTAAGAATATTCTTAGAAATTTCCGAGAATTTCTCATAAGAAACTTTCACATTTTGAGAAGCTACTTTTCGGTGCAATGCTAGTTTTAGTGTGTTTATGTTAAATAAATGTTTATAGTTTGAGTTTATTGTCCTAGTTAATTATAAATAGAGCCCAACAGTAATAAATTGCATTAAAACAGTTAACACTACTATAATAATACTATCCTCAAAAACCCCATTTCGCAGCCACCCCAAACCTTGACATGAAAAAATAACCCATCCGGTTGATTTACTACGACGCGCTATCCGATTTCACGGTTGGTCCGTACAGCCTCCACTTGTTTTCCTCTTAACACGTTCACGGCCCATGACCCGGTTGGTTATAAAAATACACATAAATGACGATGATAGGCGCTGAACGTTGACTAAGTCAAGAACTCATTGTGGAGTTCAATTACTAGGCAAATGTAGAATGCGAGCATTTAATGTGGATAAAGTTGGGATAAACAACAGGGTGTTTTTTTGACTAAAGTATTTAGGTAAATATATTGATATACTAAAGTAGAGGATGATATTTTGTTCAAGTACTGAAACCATTTTTTTTGCAATACATAGCTTACTTATTATATGATTTTAGTAAGAAACGATTTTTGGATGGTGAAAAAGATACCTACTTGAATTAACCAGAGACAGCCCAATAATGAATACTTTGTGAATCTTTAATAGATAACATTTGATTTTTTTTGCGCCATGTCTGTCCAGGACATCAATTTTTGGATCGCCAAGAAACATATCGCTAATATAAAGGACTTTCCAAAAACTGTCTGTAGGACGTCATCGACCAATCGCCACACTATCCAATCAGTATTTGTTTATCAAATATTTAGTTCGCATAGTTGAAATACGTAAGAAATAATTAAAAATACTAATCCTTTTCTTGGTATTTTTGGATACTGATAACAATCGGGAAAATTTGATATTTTATAGTAAGATGATAGCTTTTATTTTAGATGCGGCTGAGAGATGACGGTCCGGGACGATATTTCAAATGTATCCCAAACCTGCGTGGGATGGCCATTAAAGTCATTATGGGATAGTGATTCAGAAAGCAACCCACTTATGAGGATATCTAAAACAATTGAATACTAACTAGGTATAAAACAGGGGACAATATTACACAAATTAACCTATTTAGTCCCAAACTTAGCTTCAGGCTTTATTATACTATGCCGCTTGTAGGTACTAATTGACAGCAATAAACATACTAGTGTGTGCCTATAGAGCACTTCAAGCATGATTAAACTCTTCAATGATTTTGTACATGGACATACCACAAAATGTTTTGTCGAATAAATTCGTATTCGTCTTGCTTCCTCAATTAGCTTATCGATGGGATATGACTTATGAAGCTGGCTTAGAAAGCCAAATAAACATTCACATTCAAAGAATGAAAGGCTCTACCCGGTAAAAACATCGCTTTTGAAATGTCGTATTGTTTTTTACTCGGCCGCTATAACTTTAAAGTAAATAAGAGCTATAACAACGTCAATATGATAAAACTTCGAAAGCTATACGGTTTTACCAAACACAATATAGCCCCTTTTTGTTATTTCAACTTCACGCAGAAGAGGTAAAATAATACAGCAATGGACGTCTCCTGCGACGACGTAACGACGAAACGCAATGGATGTCTCTTGACGATCGGCCCAGGTAATTATAAAGGTTTTGTTTCTTAACTGGCTTATAACATTCATTACATAAAGACAAAATTGATCTTTAACGAAAACAACTTTGTAAGCAAGGAAGCGTAAAACTCGGTGTTTAACGCGACCGGTCGGGCGGGTCGATTCACACGTTGCCTGCTACGTGTTAACGATTCAACGCCCATGGCTCATACAGAGTTTATTTATTCATACAAAAGATGAAAACCGGCGTTAAATGCATTATACGCCAATGTGAACAGCGCAGGCGCAAGTGCCCCGGCACCCTAAAAATGCAAATTGTCTTACGAAGCAAGCGGCCTCGGGTTCGATCCTTGGTCAGGGCAAATATTCGTATGGTGATCAAGAGTATCTATGTTTATGCGTGATTAAAGAACTTCAAACATCCTTATAACATTTTTTATTATTAAGTATATTAATTAAGTAGGATTGTGTTAGCTAAGATGGCTTTTCCTTGGATCGTTTTGATATAATTCATCGAGATTAACAGAGTACTTTACTTTAAGAGCAAATTATTTATATTTTAGTAGAAGAGTAGAAAGCAGTAGCTATCGCTTACGTAGATATGTTTTCGCTAAAAATTTTATTTAACTCTGGTTTCTAATCACGGCCCTTGCGGTAAGTACCTATATCACTTTGGTCCCTCTTGACACAATCAATTATACAGGGTAATTTCTTAATAGGTGCACAAATTTTAATATTTGCTTCGCTATTGTTAATCAATAACAAATGTTGTGTTATTTTACTGTAGCTTATAAAACATTACCGATTCAATGATTCCACTAACCGACATTGCCGATTCAATGATTCCACTGACTTTACGATATTCATAGATCCTCTAACGCAGGGGTGCGAGGAGAGGAGCGTGCTGTGATTTTCTAGTATGACTTGGTCCCACACGAAAACGTAAAAATTATATAATTTGCAAAAAAAAACTAACTCATTTTATTGTTGTTATACATTATATTCACGGTACAAAATCATATGTTAAAAATTTGTGCACTGATAAAAAAAAAACTGTATGTATTGGTACTCGGGACGGACGGTTAAAACAACATATTACGAGTACAAAACTTTAAAGTAAAAACGAAAGCAGCTATCCTTCGATTACTAAACAAAAGTCGATTAAGTCATGTGGGTATAACAACCATCTTACAAGCACTCAAATAACTTAATTATCAACCTTATGGCGTGAACATTAAGCATAGCATAAAACGCTTTATAAAGCCCACTGTTTTTATTGAAAAACTATAATCAATAAACGCTGTTGTTTTCTATTTTGAACCTTATTTGTAGGCGTGTAAGTGGTTTGTCAAATACATCCCACTTTTTTAAAGTGTGGGCTGCAACACAACCTACGTTAAGAGATTAGCCTAGTCGACCCTGGTGTAACATTTACAGAATCAATTAGTATAGAAACATTTCTTTGTATCCATCCTATGCAAAGGTTTGCGTTGGCGTCCCGTTTCTTGTGCAAAGCGATAGATAGCGCTTTAGAGGGTCAAAAAATCAATAATCAAAATGTTTAAAAATATATATGACTGGCTTTTTTGCCTTCTGTCCTTGAATCACACTCCGAAAAAAATCAAAGTAAATTAATTTACTTTTGAGGAGTTTATATATATGGCCACCTTTCACTCTTATCATCATACCAGCTTGATGGATTGTATTGTCATCGGTATTGCATGCTTATGCAAAATTTTAAATGCATGAAAATAATACCTACTTGAAAAGTGAATAAAATGACTAATGTAAACATTATCCATATGTATGGATGGATGGATACATAGTGCTCCGTAAATCCGGAACTTGTAATAATGCGCAATTTCTTGTTACTAGGCGAATATATCACTAGTTATTCGAAGATTTGAAAACCGCTAAAGTGCGAGCAGCTTAACTCGTAGGGTTCTTTAAAGATTTAGAACACTCCCAATTTTTACTTTTCTATGATCTTTCATAACATAAACCATTTCAAGAATTAGTCTTATAAATCGATGTTCATTTTGACTTGTCAGAAGTTTTTTTTTGTTTTTTTGTTTCTCTACATTTGTTTGACCTCAAGCACTTAAAAACTGACAATCGTTTTTTCCATGTGTCAGGGGTTATTTTTTACATTTATCTATCTCACATTATTTTAAGTAAATAAACCACTTCTGAAATATGTTTTCAAGTTGCAGTTTCTTTCAGCAACGGATCCCTGAAAGTATTCTGAACATCAATATTTGCTAGATTATACATATACATGGTGACCTTAATACGTGATCCATATCCACAAGGCCGAAGGTATAAAGGCTCCTTATATCGATGTATAGAGTCAATAAGACGGTTCTGATCACTCAGTATTTGCTGAAGATAAGGTATTTAAATTTTAATATTTGATCTTGAAGGTTGTTATAGTATTTCAGTAACTTCCCATACCCTTCAATCGATAGTGGGTCATAACATAACTGTTTTTTTGCGGTACTGAGAATTACCTGGGTTATAGGCAGCGATATCGTACACAGTAAAGTTTGCTTCTAGAACGGATTCTATTCTACGGCATAGTAAACAGTGCAGCCGCATTAGTAGTGCAAGTACTGAGCCAATGAGTTAATGAATGTTTATGAAAATTGTATATCATATTACCTACTTAATTTGAACCGTATTTACAGAGCGAAGATAAATTAATGCCTTTCACAAATTATCTTACTCCCAAATCAAGCTAGGTCTTCACCATGGGTGAGTAGCCATAGTCAAAGAGCCTAGTAATAACGCTAGGTATACTTACGCATTGATTCATAAATACAAAAAACAACTAAGACTCTGGATCAAATTTGTGCTCATCACAAACTTTTTAGCCTTATGAACCTGAGACATCAGTTATGAAGCCAGGATTACTACCAAGCTAATCACAATGTTATTTCCTGGGGTCACTGTCACTGGCCATATTCCGAAGCTGCTAAGGTGCAAATTTCTCCATGCACTCAGCATATGGCGCCTTGTGTAAAAATCGTGAGTGTGTATGTCCTAGAGTCATGGATGTTAAACCATGTATTTCTATATATAATTACATACGTTTATCGTTATTAAGTACTCATAGTACAAGCCTCAAGCTTAGTTTGGACTAGGTAAATTACTTTAAGATTGTCAACTGATATTTATTTATTTTCCTTGAACTTTTTCCTGTTATTCGTTGCGACCACTAAGCGAATGTGATCCGCTGCTACATGTAAAATATTATTTTAAGGTTGATTTCAAATTGTTCGCTCTCCAAACATGTAGGTGGTAAGTTCTACAGGGTGGTCGTGTTCGTATTGCGTAACCTTTATCATCGATTCGCTATTTTATGACCTTCCGTATATTCGCATAAGGACAGCAAATTATTACTAGTGTTATAAACTTCAGGTGTTGTTTTAAAAAGTGAATTTTAGGACATGGTGATCTGAAAAATTATGTTTAATAAACAATATGGTTTATGCTGTTTATTTTTTTAAGTGTGTGTTACTTCATATGTTCTGATTGTTAAATTATATAAACTTTAAAATATGTTACTTACTTAATGCTTAATATGTTACTTGCTTATTTTCTCTAAAGCTTTCTACAAATAACTGGTACATGTTTTTGTGAAGCCCGAGTTATGCTATCCACTACTTTATTAATATATTAATGTAATATTAATTAAAAAATAATAATAGATACCGTAAGAGTATACTCATTAGTACACACACATTGCCTACCCCGTTCTACAACTTGACGGTTGAATCTCTTCAGCTTTGAATATGAAAGTTCTGTTACAGGGGAGCAGAATACTAAATAACCTCCTCCAACTCGTTTCAGTTTACCTGTAACAAATAAAATAATTGTATTAATACATTTAAAAACATACAGACAAAATATAATGACACGATTTGTGAAAGTAATCATCAATTATTATGCACATCAATTATTATATACGAGGGGCGTTCAATAAATTCTCGGTATTGGTATCTTGCAAACCTTTTTAGTAAACTTTTTAATACTGGCCGCTAAGAGTCATTCATAGACAGTAAAATAAAGTAAATTTGAAGCCCACACGTTCTTTTGTTTTTCTGCTACTGCTGAACAAACGTGACCACCATGAGCGATTTTACAATGATAATTAAATTGGAGCATCGAGCCGTGATAAAATTCTTGACTAAACAGGGTAAAAATCAAAAGTGTATTAAAGAAGAAATGGATTTAGTTTACCGTGAGTCCGCTCCTTCATTATCTACTGTCCAAAAGTGGTCAAATGAATTTAAGCGTGGGAGGGAGAGCATAGAAGATGACCCTAGACCTGGTCGGCCTGTTGAAGCTACTTCACCAGAAAACATTAAAAAAGTGGAGAAAATTATACTGGAAGATAGTCGAGTGAAGGTTAGGTCTATAGCACAAAAAAACAATATTTCTATTGGTACAATACATGATATTATCCACGATCATCTTAACATGTCCAAAGTTAGTGCGAGATGGGTACCACGAATGTTGACACCGTTTCAGAAGCATACGCGTGTTGCTTGTTGTTCCGACTTCATTGAGCTGTGTGGTGAAAACCCTGATGGTTTACTCCAAAAAATTGTTACCGGAGATGAAACTTGGGTTCATCATTATGACCCTGAGAGCAAACAAGAGTCGATGCAGTGGCACGTTAAAGGAACACCTCATCCCAAGAAATTCAAAGTCGTCCCTTCAGCTGGCAAGATCATGGCGACAATATTCTGGGATTGTGAAGGGATATTATTAATAGATTATAAAGAAAAGGGTTTAAATATTACAGGAGAGTACTATGCTAACGTTTTACGCCAATTACGGGAAGCAATCAAAGAGAAGAGGAGGAGAAAATTGACCAGAGGAGTGCTGCTTCTTCATGACAACGCCCCTGTGCATACTGCTCATGTTGCCAAGGCTGCTGTTCTTGAATCTGGGTTCGAAACAATTACTCACCCGCCGTACAGTCCAGACTTGGCCCCCAGCGACTACTTTTTGTTTCCCAACCTTAAAAAGGATCTTCGTGGACATCGATTTTCTATTGATGAAGCGTTGAAGGCAGCGGTGGAATATTTTTATGAAGGGTTAAAAAAACTAATTGACAGATCTTATAAGTGTATAAGCATAGGGGGGGACTATATAGAAAAATAAAAATAAAACACTAATCGTATGCTTTTGTTTTCCTTCTCATACCGAGAATTTATTTAACGCCCCTCGTATATATCGTTTATAGTTTCGCAAGATTCTGTCACGAAATAACAATCTCTTTTTATTTTTGTAACTAGGTAGTTGGTTGTTAATGTTAATAAAGTAAGTCTTTAATCTACTCAATTTCAGTTAACTTAGGGAGTTCTATAATTAGCCTTCCAATATAGAATAGGTAATATAAAATATTGTAATCACTTGTAATTGTGCTGTTGAATATCTCAATAAATGAAAAAATCTTGTTCACGGGTGTTCTTTTTAAATGTTGTACACTCACGAGCAAAATAATTGCATCACTTTGCATTTTTCCATGTACACTCAATATCTTTGTATATCTTTACTCGAATTTAAATATTGTAGTAACAAATGAAAGCTGATAATATAATGTAATAGAAAATGCGTTATTTCAATGTAATATCAAGTCCTAAGCCTGAAATATGCTCTGAATCCAGAAAATGTTGAAAAAACGCTTCAAAAAGGTATTAGGGAAACTAAGAATGATAGGCATTGTATTTATTAAAGGTATTTATTACAAAAAAAATAATTATACATCAGTATTTAGTATTCCCTCCCCTAGCCCTCCTCACACAATCTAATCGATTTTTCATTGATTTTATCAGTGTTTTGACGTAATCTTGCGGGATGGCTTCCCACTCCTCCACCAAAACTTGCTTCAGCTCCTCCACATGAGACGGGGCAGGATTCCGCTGCCAAACCCTCCTTTTTAGGAAGTCCCACCAGTGCTCAATGGGGTTTAGGTCTGGGCTCATCGCTGGCCAGTCCATGGTGTCGATGCCCACCTCGCGAAGGTAGGCTGTGGTGGCCCTTGCGGTATGCAAGGGGCATTATCCTGCATCAGGGTAAACCCTTCATCAAACATACCCGCGTAAGGGACGACATACTCCTCCAGGATGTTGTTGATGTACATGGCAGCGTTCAAACCACCGCCACGGCCACCACCAGGCACGAAAACCAGCTCCGTTCGCCCATCGTAGGAAATGCCGCCCCAGAACATGACGGAACCTCCTCCGTAGGCGACTCTTTCGGAGATGCAACATTGAGCAAATCGCTCTCCCGGTCTTTTGTACACTCGTCCTCTTCTATCGCAACCGTTCAGGCACATCCTGCACTCGTCTGAAAAGAGGACTGAGGTCCACTGCTCAATTGTCCAGTTTTCGTGATTTTGAGCAAACTGACGTCGTGCTTCACGGTGCCGAGGCAGCAATTTGGGCCCCGTCGCAGACCTTTTTGGGGTCAGGTTGGCTGTCTTCAGTCTTCTCCTTACTGTCCACTCGCTGACTGCAACTCCTCTTACTTCTTCGAGCTGCTGTTGGACAGCAACAGCTGTGTGGTGACGATCTCGTAGAGACGTTGTCACGATGAACCGATCGTCCCTCTCCGAAGTGCACCTTTTCCGGCCGGTTCTTGGCCTTGAAGTAAAGGCCCCAGTCTGTCTGAATCTCCGATAGACTCTACAAACTGTAGAATGTACCAAATTCAGCTCTTCAGCTACTGAACGTTAACTGTGGCCCTCTCGCAGTAGGCGAATGATGACGGAGACTTGAACAGCAGTGGTGTCAATTTTTCCAGATCTTCTCGATGGAATAATATGCGGAGATGTATACCGGTCGACTTCTGACAAGTGACTGATAACCCCCCCCCCCCCCCCCCCCCCCCTAACCCTGTTTTTTAGCCGTCTAAGGGAGCACAACTTGAGCATTCGGTAAGGAGTAATCGGCCACGAACCAGGAAAATGACCGTTATTTGTAAAATACTACATCGATTTCCAAGTTTCTTAACTTTTTAGAAAGCTTAAATATCAAGAAACTTTACTACATTTAAATATTTCAGAAAGGTTATACCGTTACAAAGATATTGAGTGTACATGGAAAAATGCAAAGTGATGCAATTATTTTGCTCGCAAGTGTATTTATATACCTCCTGTAATATCTAAGAAAAGATTTTACAATCCTGTAAAATTGTAGAAAACCTTGTAAAAATGAGCGAAAACCAATCCAAAGGTCCCAAAGATTCCGCTTACTTAATAATAATCGAGTAAAAAAACATAAGAGTCGGAAAAATCCCATTAAGAATGAAATATTTTGACATAAACTTGATATAAATTTTATACAATGTTAAGCCGGTAGTATCCAGGTGTCGTCAGATGTATGGTTACAATGCAGCGAGCATGTGTAGCACGCTTTTGGTGCGTAGGCGCATCGGGCCATATCACAGGCTTAAACGGGAGCGGGGAATACGTAGTATATTCGTAATAGTGTCTATTATCGGTAAGAACCATTTAATATTAGTGGAGAATAATTACGGAACAAACGGAAATAACGTGGAGACCAAGACTGTTTTTATTTTTAAATAATCGGTTTTTTTCTTCACTTGGACAATCAAATATGGTGAATGAAAAACCGACAAAGTTATTTCGAACTCAGTTTTTGTTCTATTGCTATTAGGACTTCCTCTAGGATTTCCCGTCCAACTCACTGATATAGCTAATACAAACAATTATCTCAAAACTTGGACCACGCTGTATAAACCCCACATGAGGTTAAAGGGGTCAAGGGAGGGGGGCAGATTATTTCCTAAAGAAAGTGTCACGTGGGCTGAGGCGCGTGCCGCCTTATGAAACACAAACCAACTTATTCGTTCGATGACGAAAAGAGGAACCAAAGTTTATATATAATAACTCACGCACATTGTTAGATGACAGCGCCACCGCGAACTGCAAAGACAACTTTGTATTTCGAAGTTTACGGTAAAATGAAAAAGTGAGTATTATTTTGCTTTTGAAAGGTGTTATATCAACCTTGGAGATTTTAAAATAGAGTTTGAATTCCTTTAAGGGTCTTTCATGTTTTTGGTAATACGATTTATGACTATATCTCATTTGTTAAAAAGACTGGCTGGTTATAAATCTAGAGGTATATGTTATTCAAAAGAAAGTAACAAGGCTCTAATATGTTATGTTATGAATATTTGTACCTTCGTACACTTACGATAAGATTTAAATTTGGATGGTTTCAAATTAGAGATTATTACTCTAAACCATAAACGTTCGTGTATACCGTGACGAAAGGATAAATGTTATACTTTGGAAGAGTTAACTTTTTGATGAAAAGACGTTAGTCCGTCTTTGGTAGAGTATGATTGATTTAACTAATTTATTTATACTATAAATACCAATAAATAAATATCAGAAAATAACATCACATTTTTTAAACTAGTACGAAACTAAGACAGGTAGGTGTGGGTGAGGTTTTCTACATAATTATCTTCATGGGTTTTAGAATATCCCACGAAAATCAAGTAATTATTGGAATAGTCAAATTACTCGGTTAAGCGGGACAAATCTTACTTTTGTCTAAGTGTCAAATATTTACAAACTAACATCCTGTGAACGTCAGAAGTCTATTGTTATTGTCAAATAATCTTTATGGTTTTCAAATATTTAAATATCATAACGATAAGTAAAATTTTGATTTTTGTGTATTGTTTGTTAGTGTATACAATTTAATATATTTCTTAACTTAACCTACTTGAAAATATTAAAGAATTACGTTGACTTCCCATGGATCCATGGCCGAATCTTTATGAAATTTACATGAGTCCCCCCTTTAAGATATACCCTGCACATAAAAAAAAACATTAAAATCAGTTTTCATAAATCGAGGAACAAACACACAAGAAAAACCTTAACAATTAAGAACCTCCACATTTTTTAAAGTCAAATAGAAATGAGTCGAGGGCTATGGGTACTTAAGTTTTTATGTTATTCTAAGTAGAATAATATATACCATATAAATTATTATATTTGGAACGGTACCGCCGCTTATTTCAAACGCAGTGATTAGGTGTAGAAGTCTAAATTATGGCTGATTTATTAATAAATTCAACGGTTCGGCCACTTAACATGAGGTCGCGAGATCACTTCCATAAAAATCTAAATCACGCTTAATAGCGGGAGGCCTTAGTCTTGTTTCAAATTAATACAGATGTAGTGCATAATTGTTTTCCATCGTATTTTTTCGGAAACGTTCGTATTTGTCATGCTACCTCAGTCACCCACAGTACTTTTTGTACTGTGACCAACTGAAATAGCAAGACGTGAAAATACGACGGAAAACAATTATGCACTTCATCTGTACATATTTACAGTAGGAATTTCATCAACCTGTAGATATATTACTCCAGCGTTAGGGTGCGGCTCCACTGAGGCGGAGACGAGAGGAGCGGAGCGGAGCTGTGCCAATATTAACCAATAAAAGGCGCATGCGGTCACGTCGAGCGCGCCTTGCGCAGATTCGCTCCGCTCCGCTCCTCTCGTCTCCGCCTCAGTGGAGCCGCACCCTTAGGCACTGGTCCCACCAAGGGCGGGGAAGCAATTAGCGATCGACTGTTTTCTCGCTCAAGAAACAAACAAAAGATCCCGAGTCAAGACGCTTGCTGTTCATACTGCCGGTTAGAACTCTTTCCACTGGATTGTCGAAATAAAAAATATACAGGGTGTAAGGGACGGCTCACCAAAAACTGAAACCATAGCTTCAGACCATTGTACTGAACTGAAATCCAGTGGAAATTTTCCCGGGAAAAAGAAAATTTTCACGTTTTTTTACGTGAAAATGCCGTTTTCACCGTTTTTTTTTACAAAATGAGCTTCAGTATGTCATAATATGTTGTCCTAGATCGGTTTATATGCAAAAACATGGAAAAAAAAAACGAGAAAATTTTCGTTTTCCCGGGAAAATATCCACTGGATTTCAGTTTAGTACAATGGTCTGAAGCTATGGTTTCAGTTTTCGGTGAGCCGTCCCTTACACTCTGTATACACCGTGTTTTTTTTTATTTACGATAACTTCGGCATATTACTAGGTACATCCATAGAAACTAAAGTGGTAGATTAGATTTTTTAATATTGCAAAAAAAAAAATTTTTTTCTCTTTGAAGCAAAGTAATTAAATATTGTATATTTGGTCATTCTAAAAGGGCCTTTAGAGTTAACTCATAGTAGTCATAGTCAGCGTCAAATACGTCAATGTTGGCGTGACATACACAGACAGTTAAGGCCTTTCAGACCAGTTCAACGTGATTAAATTAAAAAATTAAATATCTTTAAAACCGTTACAGGTATCATTTGTCTGTCTTCGGGAAATTAACTTTATTTGACCTAAAGAACGTTCCCTTAAAGTTATCGTAAAAAAACACGGTGTAGATCGCGCTGATCGCGTATCAATAAAAGATACACAAATATTAATAGTTGATCGCTGGCTGTACTCGCCTCCCGCTCATCGTAGGCAAAATATTTGAAAAGTACACGAAAAGAACATTGTCTCGTCACCATGGTAACTTTTTGAGATATATCGCGATTTTTACTACCAAATTAAAACAAAAAGCAAGATGGCTGCTAAATTAATACGACATTGTTTTAAAGGTTACAATTGTAAAAAAAAAGTTGAAAAAAATTAAGAAACTTGTCTTAATTAGTTTGATTACATTTAACACCGTAGCTCGTTCACCGGATATGTTATAGTTATCTACTGTGCACATCGCATCGGAACATAGGTAGGCAAGATTTGGCGGAATAGGTGGTAATAGCAGTTAAGACATACCCACCACCATCTACCTACCAGACTATACATATACGCAATATTGTAATGATTTAAGCCTTATTGCATACCTACTTAGTATACTTATTTGTACACATTTTAGAAATTGGTTTGGCATAAGTAATCCATTGTTTATTAATTATATTACCATTTAAATAATAAACATATTTTAATTGGCGATTTTAATCGGCGATATAAAGGCACTGTCTATTTTATTTATTATTCTAAATCATAGAACAAAAAACCCAATCTTAATGAAGTTTTTTTGTTTGGATCTACCCACGTGGCCCCCGATTCATTAACACCTCATTTGGCAATGCAAGGGCCGGATGTACCCTGACTATCATAGCCTTTGACACTTGCCTTCGCCAACACACTCGGAAAGCCTTTAAGATTGTATAAATACACCCACTATCCACCATTACAGTGTCATAGAACTCGGCGGAAAAGTAAAAACCACTTGAATTTGAAAAGTGTTCAAACAATCGCTAACCTTCCCGATTTCGTAGGGTTATCATGCAGTTGCCTAATAACGTGTAGGCTTAAGTTGACTGGGCGATCCACGCTTCTAGTTTTTAGTTAAAGCTTTCAAGTTAACTACAACTTTGTTGCATAGTCTTTAAGCGTCAAAATGAAACACACGTAGTTCATTTTGAATATGGAATTACAAACGTCAGTCGCGATTGCTACACACGCTGTCGCAATCGACGCGTGCCAGGGTTTCAAATTTAAAAAATATCAAATGGTATACGTATTTAAATTTCGACTTTATTGCATTTGTTATAAAGTTGAAGTATGACTGTGTTTTCTGCGAGTGTTCGGATGCAAGTGTGGGCAAAATTAAAGTTAACACTTACGTGGGATGAGTTGACGTCATTAGCCTAAAGCCTTTCGACAAAGATAACGTGTTAGTCTTGTCTATGACATAATTTTGTTCAAAGACTAGAAATAAGGCCACTGTATAATTAGGACAGTCAACATTTGTATTTTAATTTTCGATCCTATAGATGTGTATAAAATCTTAACTCTTACTTTCAGCACTTTTCAAACCACATGTATGACAAGATAAAATACCATAGATGGAAATATGTCATCGAAATTGAAATAATTGTAATGTTTATTAAATTTGTACAAAAGTCACCTCGTACATTTTGTTTTTAAACAACACTACTTACTACCTTATTAAGACACAACTATAAACACACACAGTATACTCAAGTAAACACGCCTCGAAGGCGATCCAGTTAACTTGTCCCTCTCGCACTTTAAAGCTATTCCGTATGGCAGTCTCATTTCCACTCCCGCGCAGGGATGGTTTCTAAGAACCTTTCCCTAGATAGATGAGATCAGAGTAAACTGTTTTCTTAGTATAGGGTCATGTTGCATTTCTTAGCATAAAAAGCGGTCCGGTCGGGGAAAAACAAAGAAAGCTTTTTATAAAGTTAAAACGTTTATGTTAATGGTAGCATTAAAATAAAGATTTTGAGGTTTGTATAATGTTTACTTTGAGATGTTTTTGTTTTTAATCGGAATATGATAAATATCATGGAAAACTATAACAGCTTTTTTGTGACATACGCCACAGAAAGAATATATTTGGAAACTTTTACGTCCAAAATACCTAACAGTTTCTCTCTTTAGCATTTTTTTTTTTTTTTTTTTATAAAGTCAAAAGTTCTCCATAAAACAGTTTAAACAAAAGGGAGGGGCCTCCATTCTAAAGAAGGTTAAATTTGTTAAAATTGTTAGAGACCATTTGGTAGTTAAAAGTAGTAACTATAAATACGCAACTCACGGGCAAATGCTTGTTATGCATTAACGTATGACACTATTAAACAGATGGTACTCGAACCCACGACCATCGGCATAGCAGGCGAGCACGAAGTATCATGCCGAACCGTCGAGTTAGCCAGATGGTAATTGAGAAAGTCCGCCAAGTCAGTGATCTTTAAAATTCCTCAAATTTTTAGTTCTTTTGCTAATGGAACCAGTTTCATCTGGCACGAGACTATAATTTTGGAATTCTTTGGTTGATACAGTTTAGGCAATTTTCTGCACGCTAACTTGATGTTAATGGAATGGATTTTTAATGTTTCGTCTGTCTGCGTCCACCTGGCACTCGGCCAGTCTCAGTGTTATAGTTGCAATAGAAATATCACTCTGTAAAAGTTCCAACTGTCAATCTATTACGGTTCATGATGTAGAGCCCGCTGATACAAACGGACGGACTTACAGACGGACGAACGGATGGACGAACAGTGGATACTTAGTAATAGTCCTGTTGGCACCCTTTGGGTACGGAATACTAACATTTTTTTTTATAGCGGTAACGTTTTGGCATTTTGACATCCTGTGCCTATTTTTTGTGTGTGGAATAAAAGGTTAGCTTCTTCATAAATAAAGGTCGAAGACGAGAACAACCAGACAAATAAAGAAAAACCCCCTATACTTTTAACCCTCTGAACGCCTTTGACTTGATACAAACGTCGTCCTCACACGCCAATGACAGCTGAAACCCACAGCTAATGTCAAACTGACGTCACAAATACTAGGGTCTATTTTGCATTGTATCTGTGACCACTATATGGGTCGATGGCGTCGTAGGCACGACAGCAAGCCAGCCACCTGATGGTAAGTGATCATGGCGACCCATAAACACCCGGTGATATCTTACGGCCCTGCCTAATCTCATAAAACATAGCTAAACATCATCCCGATTAAATTAGCTTTCTTAGCAAAAAAAACTGCGTTCTAATCGGTCCACCAACCCATTTGGGAGCTACTTGTTATTGACTACCATAGATGCATTCCTTTTTAGTACAGGGTTTTTTTAAATTTATATATTTATTAAACCAACAACAAAAATTACAAATAAAACAAAAGCCCTGCAAAATTGTTTTTGGACAGTTTGACTGCAGGAAGACTTTAAAAGGACAGTAAGTACTATAAGCTTTATATTATACAATGTACCAATTATACAATTCTAAGGCAGTGTACCTATCTAATAGATGTTTCTTTAGTTTCCTATAGTATTCAATATACGTATATTTGCTCGAGATGGATGTCCTCAGGTAAACTGTTGAGAATATATGGCAAGCGCTTTTTCAAAGTTCTGTCTCCGTAATTGTTGTAAGGTTAGCAACGCATAAACAGCTTAGGATTGCAGGCTTAAGGTTGCATTAATAAGGTCAACCTGGCTAAGATGCCCATCTCAAAGCACGTCATAATATCTCGAGACGGGCGTAACGTAACAATCACAATTACTGTATAAATACGATCCTTAAGTTATAGTCTCGCGATAAATTATATGTCTATCGGTTATAGATCCCAGGTACGGTCGGTTCGGTAAGTTTCTATGAGATCGAATTATGGCTAAGGTTGACACTTCTCATTGTCATAATATTATTGCAAGGGAAAATCGAAATTCTTGTATCATGACATTCATGACCATACATCGGGGTTTTCGGTGCGGGAATGATTTAAGAAAGAGTAGATATCAACAGATAGGTAATCTGAGAAAATATCATATTATGCCTAATGACTAACTACCTCTCTGCAAATTGCTTACACTATGATACAAGTTTATTTTAACTCATGTAGTACTTTAGCTTTACTACCAAGGCTATAATGATATGAGATAATTATAAAATTAACGTTAATTAATTACCTGCATTAGGTAAAAAGGTCAAAATAAACTACATATTAATGTTTTTTCAATATTTGGAACAGTTCATCTGCGACGTCTTGCTGTAAATATTATCCATTTATTATCCATCGGGGGAGGCCTATGTCCAGCAGTGAACGTCTTTCGGCTGACATGATGATGATGATTTCTATTTCCTTGTAAAAATTCGTTCATAGTTTTTCGACATTTCTTTTATAAAATACTTATTTTTGTTCAATTAATTTTTCATTAGGTAGAAACCTAGAGTAAAATTCTGTTTTTTAATCTTTGGCTTATGTCAAACATTCCCGCACCGAAAACCCCGATGTATGATCATGACAAGCAAATGAACTTCAACCGTAGGGTGGTAGACCGCATTTTTGGCCGACTGTACCATCAGTTTGCCTCTATGCTTTCTTGCTTTTTCCAAGCCATAAAAAGCAAGCTCTAAAACCCAACTGTTGCCAACCAATTTTAAATCGGTATAAATCCTAAATGAACATTCAAAACTAAAATTAATGAATGAAATCTAAAGACGTTTTTTAAATGCCTGTTCAATGATAAGCCACTTGTCATAGTTCGTCTTTTTTTTTCTTTTTTACAATATTATTTCTGGTGGCCGCCATTGTTGAATTTTGATTTTTGTCATTATATTTAGTGACACTCACGGGTAAGGACCAAAAAGTTGGACCACTGTTAAGCGCAGTTAACCATACAAACAGCGAAGTTGAAAAAAGTTCCGTTGTGCGACGAAAATTATCCCTACAATTGTATGGCTAACTTTCGTGTCACAACGGAAAAGTTTCATGGAAAATTTTATCGAGTGAGTTAGCGTGGACAACTTTTTGGTCCTTACCCTCACAAGATTAAGACAAATCGAGAGCACGGTGTTGAATATTGGCTGATAAAAACATTACCCTCCTCCCTTCGGCAGTCGGGTAAACAAGGTATAATAGACTATGGTTCTGAATTAGATGGGTCTAGAAGCCCTTACACCGTTATCAGTGTCAACGACTCTAATCTGGGTCCAGTTATCAGCGGTGTTTGTACAAACAGGCATTACGGCGTCGTTTTAGGTCGTTACGTGTTTACTTTGAAACGTTTATTTGACTCTTAGAAGGCTATTAATTATCTTCAGTTCAGTTTGGACTTAAAATTATATAATCTAGAACTTCCGTCCGTCCGTCCGTGACTTTATACGCGTAGGATCAATATTCCGCTTTTGTCCTTTTTCTTTCTGTTGCGAGTCGATTTTGGAAAAATCTTTTATTGGTAAACCCCTAGCATATCCCAGAAATATTTTTCGACCCGCTGGCCTAGTTGGTTGTGACTCTGCCTACGAAGCTAGCGGTCCTGGGTTCAAATCCTGCGGTAAGGGCAGGTATTTGTGTGATGAGCGCGAATATTTGTTCCTGTGTTATGGATGTTTTCTATGTATTTAAGTACGTATTTATCTCGTTGTCTGGTACCTATAGTACAAGCCTAGAGCTTAGTTTGGGACTAGGTCAATTGGTGTTACATTGTCCGCTGATATTTATTTATTTATTTCCTTCCCTAATTTCAAGTTTCTAGATCTAGCGGACGGGTTGTCAATCAGTAATACACCTGAGTCATACATTTAGAATAGGCAAGCGGTTACCACTGTTATTATTGTAATAAGAGTATTACACTACTACCACAGATTAAGTAAGAGTTACTACGTAACAGATATTTATCTGAGCGAGGTACGTCCGATAATCACCGCCTGACGGAACATAGTTGCCGATGCTAATACATCAAGGATGCCCGCGCGCGGCGATGTCAACTCGCTCGACCGCTCGAGCGAGATGCAAGTAGGCGAGTAGTACACTCTTACTTAATCAGTGGTAGTAGGTACATTCGAGTCATTACGTCAAGTTCGGTTAGATGTGTGTGGTGTGTAGTTGTTTCTTTGAATTATTTTGGTGAATGTAATGTAAGTAATTAAAACTATTCATTAGATTTCGAATTTTTACCGTATTGAAATTTAACAACCAAAACTTGCGACAGCATTTTTTAAAGTTGAATCATATGTAAAACCTGTGTAAAACAATAAAAAATAACAAATAAATATTATATTTTGATTATTCAAGTAACTGTTTTTCTCATAATGTGTACCTGTTAATTTATATTAATATTTTCGATGTGTTGACAACCCTACCGTTCGAGCGAGCAAACGTAGGTATAACTATACGTTCGCAGTAAACTACGAAAAATGAACTTTCAATAGGAGTTAATATGGTTTATTTAGGCGCGTTTGACGACGCGCTGGCCTAGTTGGTAGTGACCCTGCCTACGAAGCTAGCGGTCCTGGGTTCAAATCCCGGTTAGGGCAGATATTAGTGTGATGAGCGCAAATATTTGTTCCTGAGTCATGGATGTTAACTATGTATTTAAGTATGTATTTCTCTATATAAGTATTTATATCGTTGTCTAGTTCCCATAGTACAAGCCTAGAGCTTAAATTGGGACTAGGTCAATTGGTGTGACATTGTCCCCTGATATTTATTTATTTATTATTTATTTATTTATTTATTTATTATACATATATTTTATATGTATTCAATACTTTTACGTGTTGACCGGACCTACTTTGTTGCTTTGTATAGAAGTGAAATATGCCTGCTACTACTATTACGAGCTATTAACCGCGGCTTTGCCCGAGTAGAAGTCGCTTATCGCTATCCCCTTGAAAATTATATTTTTTTCTGGAATTGAAAGTATCCTATGTCACAGGTTCGAGCCATCTTAAAAACATTTGCGATGGTTGCTAACGTCTGTCTAAGAATCCGTTATAATTAGTTAGATATTTTCAAAGCGCAATTGACGCAAACAAAGATTTGTTCCTATCTCTTTCTAGCAAAACAGAATTTCACATGGGGTTTATATGGCCGACCTGTTATGTACATGATGTCACAGTGCATATCGGATCTCTCTGTCTAATCGCTAATTAGTAGTTTAAAATGCTAGTATCATCTGTATTTCTTTGCCGATTTTAATTTTCATTTCAGTTTTGTTTTTTTCATATTTTGTTCCTATTCGTGTCAATTTAACATTGAAATCATGAACCGTGGCACCTAAATATTGTACCTCCTCTTAATTATTACCGACTTGTACTTACTTCAAACTAGGTAAATACTCACACTTCAATTGCACCAGGTTATTGCACGATAAGTGATAATGTCGTTGGCTAATAGGGTACTTATGGTTAATCTATATCTTTATGCTGCGTCTACAATCTAAACGTCATAAGCGTACACATCGCACTGCTAGATCAAAACAGTATCAACTCAAAATACAACTGTATATTAAAATTAACTTTAATACCACTTCTATTAACTTGAAACAAAAATAGGAAGTTTTCGAGTTGGTGCCTTTTGGATGTAGTAGTGCGACCTTTGTGTAGCGTTTGGTGTTTTCGTTTGTTTATAACAAGATTTGGAACGTTTTCAGGAGTACTATTCTCGCATGCCACTTTTTATTTTGTTAATGAAGTAGGTGTTAACCGACCAACTAAGTGACCCCGTGCGTTCGTATATTGGCACGTTTGGAACGTATTCAAGAGTACTATTCACAAAAGCCACTTTTGAATTAGTCGATGAAGTATTAACCGACCAACTAAAGTGACTCCGTGCGTTCGTATATGGCCACGTTTGGAACGTTTTCAGGAGTACTATTATAATTCTCACAAGCCTCTTTGTAATCGGTCGATGAAGCACTAACCGACCACCTAAAGTGACCTCATGCGTTCGTAGGCACGTTAGCCAGAGTTAGGTGCCAACTGCTTTTTTCAAGCTGCTTCGTCAACGAAACTTGCGACCAAATTAAAAATACATGCAATTTAATGTTAATAATGCTCTGAAGGTTAGTAATGCTTGAATGAATTAAATAGCGACTTGGTTTAAGAGAAGCACCTAACAAGCACAAGAATAAAACTAACAACATATAAGATGCACTTGTTATGGAAATGAGGAACTCGGCAATTGAGTGTAATTGTTGTCGGCAATTGGGTCCGCACAGATCGCTAACACCATCTTACCATATTACCTAGGCAGCAGGTTTCGCTTTGCTGTGTTCCGGTGTGGCCAGTTGAATAGAGTGTCTAATCACAGTCAAATGGCGTTGCATGTATCTCTGACGTTAATGAGCTCGGTTACACACGACGATATTTAACTCTCAGTAAACGTTAACAAGCGTTTAGGACCGGTTCTATTCCCCTTAGTTGAACCGACGACCATTTTCCTCGAATACCACGAAATGGTTAACGTATAAACTTGTTTTAAATGGGTAACTTACAAGGGACAAAATCACGGTGACTTTTAAACATAAATTGGTGGTGTTTACACTATTTAGGTGAGCTAGGATTTTTATTTTTTTGTTGAATTTGAGTTTAAAAAAGAAGTGAGACGCTCCTAACATGGGTTTATCGTGAACTGATGACCTTTAAACTCGTTAAAAATAAATACGAATTAATTTCATTTTAATGATGTACACAGACTACCTAAAAATGACTTGAAGTTTGTTATTATTCGAAAAAAGTCTTAAAAAAATACAGTGTTTTACAGGGTTCACTTTGAATTTCTTTCTTCTTGCACATTCAGTGTGTTCAATAAAAAATATTCAAAGCATGACCATTAGTTGTTCATATGATAACGACGTTACGAAAGGTTTTAGCTAGAAACGCGAACGGTGAGTTCTTAGTACGCAATTAATAACGTATTAGTTCGGACCGCGAGGAATGCAGTACGCGATTATAAGTTACTGTGCGCAGCGTTCTAACGCAACTTAGAGTTGGTCGAGGTTTACGTCGTGGCGTGCCGTATTACTAAAGTCGACGGCAATACAACTTGCAAAAGATGTAAACAAAACCAAACGAACCAATCGCATGATTACTCGATAATCACGTACATTTAAAGATCAAGTGAGGTCTTTGCAATGATTTATACACTAGATGAAATAACTATTGTTTATACTTTATTTTTAATAAAAGCAAGCTTGGTGAATGTTTGAGGTTATGTGTCAAAAAGTACTGATTTGTTTCTTGAATAGAAACCTCGCGAACTTTGCTCATGTTCGAACTAAAGCATCGTTTGTGCCACAACTACTTTTTACCCTACTGCATCAGAAGGAGAGTTATGTAATTCGAGTGTAGTATGTATGTATATTTCTGGGGCACGCTTTGCAGCCTAAAGGACTTGATGAATTTTTACATATCCAGGAGCCTTGAGTTACGTCTTGATTGATATATGCTATATTTTTTAAATCAAATTAATAAGTTTATAAATATGATGTACTTGAACATTATATAGATGAAATAGATGACAATATCAAATGTAGCCAGGTTTTTAAAGCTTGCCTTCTATATGATTTGTTTATATGTCATGACGATTGGATCATCAAATCTAAAGCTATTGTCAAACATAAATAGTACATACTAAGCTGCCATTATAGTTGATTGTTAGACCTCGCTTATATTATCTTTAGGTACTAGCTGTTTTCAACCTTTCCCCTTGCCTTTCCCTGCCCTTGCCCTTTCCTTTGTTTTTGCCTTTTGGGCTCTCAAAAATATTGTCTACGAAGCAAGCGGTCCTAGGTTCAACTCTTGATAAGGGCAAATATTTGCGTGACGAGCACGAGAATTTTTTAAAATTTATTTATGCAAAAATGTATTTATTCTACTACCGGTCGGTGTATAAAGTAATGAACAACGTGTTCACGTTCTATATTTAAACAATTAAAGAACCCCGTCAAAGAAACCTTTGAAAGGTCTTTTGTTTCTGAGCAAGTCTGTTTCGCAACTTGGGGTATTCTGACGCGTTTGAAAAAAAGCTTTCAAATGTATGAAACCTTTGAAGGGGCTTTTGTTCGTGGACAAGCTTGTTTCGCATTCAATATTGGAGTTCAGCCAATACAGTATTTGCAGCCATAATACAAAGGCTGGAAATTAGCAAGGCACTAGGTCCATTTATGTAAGATTTAGCGTAAGAAACTTATTTGGAATTTAACAAACATTAAAAAATAGCCAAAACTCACCATCCGTTCGCAAATTAAGTGCATACCAACGAACATAATTTTTACAAATACTATTTTTTCTAATTAAAGTATGACTAATAAAAATTAGGATTTTTAATATACATACATAAACTCACGCCTTCATTCCCAGAGTGGGGTAGGCAGAGCTACAGAATTACCAAGCATTCTAATATAAAATGAACTAATTCCTTAGCACGTTCAGAGCCTATTCTACTTTGTGCAATAAAGTTTTTTTTTTATTTTTTTTTATAGCATGGGAAGGCAAACGAGCACACAGGCCACCTGATGGTAAGTGGAAACTGTGACCCATAGACATTCGCATTCACAAGACTGCAAATGCGTCGCCAACCCTGAGGACTAAGATGGAATGCCTCTATGCTAGTAATTTCACCGGCTGTCTTATCCCCAAACCGGAACACAACGATGCGAACACTGCTGCTTGGCGGTAGGTTAATGGATAAGATGGTGGTACCAACCCGGACGGACCCTGCACACATACATACATAGGTTTACATACATACATAAATACATCTGCGTTTTGCTATCACATTTTGTTACGTTAAGATCTGAAAGGTTATGTGACAGTAAAATAATTAAATAGTAATATTGTAAATGCAAAGGTAACTCTTGTTTGTTTGTAACACTTTCGCAGCTAAACTGCTCAACCCATTTTATTTAAGCTTAGTATGGAGATAGCTAGAACCCCGAGTCAGAACAAATAAATAAATAAATATCAGGGGACTATCTCACACAAATTGACGTAGCCCCAAACTAAGCTCTAGGCTTGTACTATGGGTACTAGGCAACGATTAACTTACGTACATAGATAATATACATACTTAAATACGGTACATAGAATCATAACGCTCATAATACAAATATTTGTCAATACCGGGGATCGAACCTGGGACCGGCTAGCTTCGTAGGCAAGGTCACTACCGACTAGGCTACCGCGTCGTCAAATAATACAGTTCATTGCTAAAAAAGGGCATTATCAATAATTGAGTTCTACGCGGACAAAGTCGCGGGTAAAAACTAGTGATCATATTCATACCAGATCGTTCCGACTGAATATTTTTCAAATCTCAAGGTGACTTAAAAAGCTATTTGCATTGTAATCGGGAGCATAGCTTGTTCAGATAAGGTATGGATATACATTGACGCAATTTAAAAGTCTTATCTACGCACACCGTCATTGTAATACGAGCTTAATACCTTTTAAATAAAGTCCCAATTTCAAGTTTACGTGGCACTCAGTTACTTAAACGTAAATAGGCGTAAAGATAGCAATGATGTCGATATATCAAAACATACTTAATGTACAAATTTGGTTTGATAAGCAAGGCGCCTTCGGGTTTGAATAAAGATTGTGGATACCATACAGCTTTGTTCAGTGGTTTCGTCCGAATTATTGATCTTTATTTAGTTATTGATCTTGTGATAAATAAATTGATATTATCAGCAAACACGGCGAATATGTTGAACTTGTAAGAAAAACATATTTACGACGTATGTTATTTTAACGGCCGTGTCTACACAAATATATGTATTTTTTTTTTTATAACATGAGGAAGGTTATTTATCTCAAGGTCTAACTGCAGTTACCATCTGTATTGTTTGTCCAAATATTCCAAAATTAGACTTTTTCTCTAAAACCGTTTAACTTTCCTGCCCCGGTATTCTAGGCGGTAATTAAAAACAATGACGTCTTCGTATGGTCAACGATTTGTTATACTGTCTGACGTCATAACAATACTGTTAAAAACGATATCGTTATAAATATAATATAACCGCCGGGAATAGAGGCCTTGTATTTTTAATTATTATAAAACTCACCCAACCTAATCCTACCTACGAGGGTGCATTGAAAAGTTCAGAGCCTAAGGTTGAATATAATGAAAAAAAAACAAATAAATACTGGCAGGTCAAAGTGCCATATTTATTCGCCATTATGCACTATCTTTTGTTTTTTTCCTGTCACAATTTTGCATTTTATGCTGGAACTGCTACATAAGGTCACTGATTTTTCAAGTAATGGATAAAATTGAGCACCGTTCTCTCATAAAATATTTGCAAAAGAAGGGGTTAACACCAAAACAAATATTTGAAGATATGAATCAAACATAAGGGCAATCTGCTCCATCGTATGCTGCCATAAAAAGATGGGTAGCTGGTTTCAAACGTGGCCGGGAGACTGTTCAAGACGAGCCTAGGAGTGGGCGGCCGTTGACGGCTATTACGGGCGAAAATGTCAATAATATATTAGATGCGATAATGAAGGATAGGCGATTGAAGATTGTGGAGATAGCGGAAGCAATGGGTATTTCTTATGAGCGGGCACAGAACATCATCACCGATGTTCTTGGATTTTCTAAGGTGTCAACCAGGTGGGTGCCTAGACTGCTTTCAGTCGAGAACAAACGAGTACGTGTTACAATTTCCCAAGATTGTTTATGTATGTTTCAACGTGACTCCGACGATTTTTTCAATCGTTTTTTAACTATGGACGAGACATGGGTCCACCACAGTACACCAGAATCGAAAGAACAATCCAGGCAATGGAAAAGACCAGGTTCACCACCACCCAAAAACCCAAGGTCATTTTGTCAGCTAATAAGGTAATGGCCTCAGTTTTCTGGGATTGCAGGGGGGTTATCATGAATATCATGATAGACTATCTCGAAAAGGGCAAAACAATAAATTCGGACTACTATTGTGCTCTTTTACGTCGTCTGCGTGAGGAAATTAAAATAAAGAGACCTGGAATGCTGTCGAAAAAAGTACTGTTTCATCAAGACAACGCTCGCGTTCACACTTCGGCGAAATCAATGGCACAAATATATGATTGTGGATTTGTAGTGCTGCCGCATCCCCTTTACTCTCCGAATCTAGCTCCTTCCGATTATCATCTCTTCCCAAACCTCAAAAAACACTTGGGAGGACAAATATTTTCGACAAATATGGAGGTACAAGAAGCAGTAGACTCATATTTTAACGACCTCAGCGATTCTTTTTTTTTTGATGGGATAATGAAGTTGGAGGCGAGGTGGACTAAGTGCATTGACCTTCATGGAGAATATGTCGAAAAATAAAATTGTTATAAAAAGTGAGGCCGTTACTTTATTTTACCAGGCTCAGAACTTTTCAATCCACCCTCGTACCTACCTAATCTACAGGTTCTGTAAATATATGTATATTAAAAAGATAATGGTTTAGAATATGTTTTTTAACTTTGGTCAAATATAATTGTCATTTTTGTTTGCAAGACCCTAACTAGTTGTTTATCAATGGTTGATACACACAAATGCAAACACTGAGTTTTATTTTAACACATAACATCCCTAATATTAGTGCCAGAGGTTAAAAATTTGATCCTCATCATATCGACTGCGCGTTGCGTCGCCCGTTGATGTCTATTGTATTGTCTCCTAAAAACTGTTTAGTTTTCAAGTTTAGTACAGTCAAGTACATAATATGTGTACACTTTTGTACTTTGTCAATTTAATCACTGGGACAATTAATATATGGTGGTTTATTCTATGGTACTAAATTGTATACATATTTATGAAATCTACTGTTTCTAATTGGTGAAGCAATTTTGACACGTTATCCTCTTCTTTTTTATCTATGGCGGCCTAGTTAAAAATAGTACCATAACATGGCAAAGTGATATGGTTTTACCGATCAGAATACAGAATTATGAAGTGTACCTACCAGTTCGTCTACCCTACCCTGTCACTTTAATTGGGAAAGACCAAAAAAAATAACTCACGGTTTTTACATTCAAATTCGAAAGAATAGGTAATTTTAAGAGACCAATTTCATTAATATTGTATATGACCCAATAGTTTTGTTTTAATATCTTTATTTATTTAGCAGACATTTTATGGATGACATGATTATTTTAAATTTGGGTTGGCATTTTCTAATAAATTGCAACAATTTAATAATATCTAATGATAAAAAGTGTTTGTAATAGTGTAATAAAATAAAACATACTGTTTCAAGCGGTTTTCGCCAAACCCGTAAGATAAACCTAGGAGGGCTTTAAGCCAAAAACTAAAGTCAAACAAAGGTCAATATACTTTTGTCAAAATGTCCGAAATAGATAAATATTTCAAAAATGTAATAATGCAGAACGGCTTCAAAACCCTTTTCCTCGAAATGGTTTTCAAATCAGAGTAATTTAAAAAATATGAACTATCCCAATTGCTCTGACACTTCATGTATGGCAGTTTAAACATGACATTAAATAGATAAGGTACTAAAGTGTCCTCATATTTATCAACTACACTTATTTTGTGGTGAATCTTCATTTTTAAGGTTCCGTATTATGTTAACCACCGAGTGTGTCGGTCTATTGCATCGCAGGCCGTAGCCCCAAACGGATGGACCAATTTCGACGCGGTTTTATAAATAAATCTCATTCAATAACTGGGTGGTTGCCGGGATAGAATAGTGCCACTCCATGTCATCCCTTGGATGTCGTAAGAGGCGACTAAGGGAATAAAGGCTTGGAGTACTATTAGGCGATGGGCTTGCAACCTGTCACTAATACGCTGGTAAACATCTTAGCCTTTTTGTGCAGAATGTGGTTACAGAATTATCAACAAGTTTTTAAAGTTGTAGGTAATTCTGTAGCTCTGCCTACCCCACTCTGGGATTACAGGCGTGAAGGTATGTATGTATGTATCTCATTCAATCAAGATGATAGTTTCATGATTATTTGTTGGTTGGCTGAAAGAAGTCGCCGTAACGTCGGGTTTTAACTATTTTATAATAATCAAACTAATCAACTAAATCGCAACTGACAATAAATCTCACACAACCACCGTGACGTGTGTACCTCCATTTTGTTCACCATGTTGTGCCACTTCACTCAAACGACCGCGACCGCATCAAATGATTTACCGTGTTTCAATGCCTCTAACTCCCCATGGCTCCGTTTTACATGACTATTTTCAACAGTGGCACCGAACGGTATTACGAGTAAGCTGTAAGGGCATTTACTCTACAGGAAGTTCACGGTCGACCGCGGTGGACCCACGGAACCGGTTCTCACTTTCATCGAGGTACCATCGAGAATGTGCTACTACGAAAACTCACGCGTTCACAGTGAGCTTCGGGTTCTGCATACTCGGCAAAACAATATCGCTTTTGGACATGTTACTGTATCGTCAACATTATGATTTATGCTAGCTCTTATTTACTGTACAAGAAACAGTGCAACTATATTGACAGTAGAAATACAATAGTCAAAATTGTCTTCCTTGTCTGCATTTTGAGAAGGATAACAACATACGTTTTTAACAAAAGTAGAAGTCGTAAAATCATAAATGATCTTCAGGTATACATGATTATATTGCCAAGAGAGTATGAGCGTGTGTAGATAATGTTGAGCTCTTCAACTGTCCAGCTACTTCTGCTGCTGACTGTACCAATCATTATTAATAGTGATAATTGTGATAAACAACTGTCTACTAAATTCAAGTCAATAATGAGTCTGAATTATTGAGCTACTACACGACTCTATCGATAAGTTGATATTTTGCCGTATTCCAATTTCAACATGACGAATATGTAATATATGAAATTCTCGTGTCACAGGGTTTATCCCAAAACTCCTCCGAAAAAGCTTCACTGATTCTTTTTTTTTGTGTGTATATTCAGTAGATCTGAGAATAGGTCGTCAAGAATATTTCAAAGGTTTGTATGAAAAAATAAATACCGTGACGGCGCCGGGCGCGGTAAATTGATATGAATACGAAAAAATTACTTACATCATAAAAAAAAACATAAAATTAAAAACCATTAAATATTAGCATAATAGTTACTAGTATATTTTGAAAATTTCAGGAAATAAAAGGCTTTTTAATTTCGTTTCATTTATTCGGCGAACCTGTTCAAAATCCACTGAATTTAAGGTCAGAGGATGTAAAAAAGATGTAAAAAATTCTATTCAGTAGAAGGGCTAACAGTAAGGGGTCATGAACCTCTGACCTTTTACTGCCAACCTCAGTACAATGGTCTGAAACTGCAGTTTCAGTGTTCAGTAGACCTATCCCACCAATAACTTCAGCCCGAGAAACTCAAGTTTTTTTTACGTTACTTGCCACGTATGCTAAGTAAGCCCGGGCCGAGTGTAGTAGCGAGCGTTGTCTTAAAAACGATAAAAACAAAATCAAAAGCGGCGTAATATAAGGTCGTGTATCAAAAAATTAAAAAGAAGAGCGCGAGAGCGAGACGTCTGATGCCTGAGTGAGATATAGCACGGCCAAGTTAACTTTGCGGTTGAAAAAGTGTATCTTCAGGATTGTGGTTGGAGTTGGTTGGATGGATGCGCCGGAGTGGGTGTATTTGTATGTTTGTTTTTCCCAACGGTCGTGGAGCGAACGTCGTGCGGGCGCAATCAGTGCATCTCTCACGACGTAGCTTAGACGGGTTTGTATGTAACTATGGCTAATTTAGGAGGCTTATAGAACCTTATTTATGGTTGTATAATATCAGCTATGGAAAAGGAGTACTAGGATGATAAAAACAGCCTTCTGGGGTTTTATTATCTTAGATAACCCTTCATTGGCGAGCGACGAGCTTCGCTGTCGGTAGGAATGGGGTACGAAGTTGAACGCACGTTGCACTAATCTCAGAACCCTTATTGCTACCGTAAGTCGTCAATATAAACATACTTTGACGTAGGTTGGATAATAACTCTGGATCTAGGTAGTCTAGTTTAATCGTACAAATATCTATATTATTGCAAGTGGCCAGTTACTGAGGGTGGGCAGTAATAGACGATTTACTTAACTTAACTTGTGGGAGGACCTTGTGCAGGGTCCGTCCAGGTTGGTACCACTATCTTATCCATTAACCTACCGCCAAGCAGCAGTGTTCGCATTGTTGTGTTCCGGTTTGGGGATAAGACAGCCGGTGAAATGACTAGCATAGAGGCATTCCATCTTAGTCCTCAGGGTTGGCAACGCATTCGCAGTCTTGTGAATGCGAATGTCTATGGGTCACAGTTTCCACTTACCATCAGGTGGCCTGTGTGCTCGTTTGCCTTCCCATGCCATAAAAAAAAATTAAAAAAATACCCTAATGTAAATCCATTTAGAAATTAAACCGTTGTTTTTTTCAATATTCGTATCACATCCTTAGCTTAGCTTTTAACTGAAGACGCTGTGGTCGACGCGGTTGCCATTACAAAAGTACCCGGGCGGCAACGGCGCCATGTTTGACTCATTAACCCGGTACTTAGCCGCTCCGGTCTAAAATACAGAATATTATCTTTGTTTCTCGTGTGCCAGCGAAATTCCTACCCCGTTTAACGTGTGTTCGCTACATCGTTCGCCGGCACGAGCGAGAAACTCCAACACTCCATTTCCTAGGAAAATAACGACACTGTGTCATAAGTCGTATGCATGAGGCTGAGACGTATTGACTCTGTGTTTGTAGTTGGAATGCAAAGTAATGTGACAGGTCTGTGTGTTGATGTTCGTTTGTTTTGAGGCGGTTACAGTTTTAAGAGAATGTCTAGCTTTTTTTGTGGAAAGTAATGAGAATGAAAGGTTTTTTTTTAAATCAAAGGCAACATAGATCTGTATCCTAAATTAACCTCGGTAAATTAAGGTAAGGATAGGTACTTCTTAGGCTACACGCAAAAACGTATGGAACTGTATAATAGACTTATATATAGTAATATTTTGATAATACGACCCAAGCCTTTTTTAATTACACGGCCGGCAATGGGTGTTCCTAACAAATTCTTCTTAAACGCTTAGTTCGGCTAAAATCCCAGCGATAATGTCTGTAATTTAAACAAAAAAGTCCAATTTCGTGTAATTCTAACTTTGTACTATTTAACTTTAACAGCAAACGAATCAAATCTTATTTTTTTATAATATCATACAAATACAGCCGTCCATAATTTTAACGCTTGAAACAAAATACATTAAGGTTTATTTATTGCACGATATTTTCATATTCAACGGCACACGCTTACAACTTCTCAAAGCTTTCTTTGATCACACCGCCATTGTAATTGCAATTAAAGGAATCGAAGGTTGGCGTCCAAATCGGAGATCTATTAAGATACAATAACTTTTTTTACTCACAAGTTTTTATAATGGAGTTCTGAGAAGGGTGCGTCATAGGACCAGGAAATTTCCTAAATATCTTAAACACTTTGTAAAATGCTGTGTTAGGTTATTACATACATAAGTACATACATAAACTCACGCCTTCATTCCCAGAGTGGGGTAGGCAGAGCTAAAGAATTACCAACAAGTCTTAAAACTTCTAACTAAATAAAAAGCAAGCTTTAAAAAAAAAAAAAACCGACTGCATTTTTTAAATCGTCGTCCTCCCGGGATGGAAAAAGGATTCTAACGATACCACACAAATCTAAATCGGCTCAGGCGTTTAGAAGTTATGGTGGAATAAAGAATCGTACATACATACATACGTGAACCCTGAAAACATTACACTCCTTTTTTTTAGGCAGTCGTGTAAAAAGTAAACTATATCAACTCTTCTCTAAACAATTAGTCATGGCTGGTTGGATTATGTCTAAGTGACACAGTAAATAAAATCATAAGAAAGTCTCTTGTGAGGGGCCAATTGCAACGTTAAAAGATGGCGGACGTGTAATTTGTTTTAGACTTTAATTTTTGGGTAATTAGGTGTTCAAAGTTCTTTTCTGATAGTGATTTGTACTTTTTATGCCTTAGTGTCGCACAGTAATTGAAGACTTGGACTTATTTCGTGTATCTGGCATCTTTCTTCTCGTTTCAAGTGGACTCGCAGTGGTGCAGAGGTTAAAACTATCTTGACCTCTGACCTACAAATCACCGTACAACGTTGCCCCCAATCTTCCTAGAGAAGATTGGATTGTGTTTTATACTCATATAAACCTTGACACTGGCGAAATCACTTCACGTGGAAGCCATATCCCTGCGGTAGTAGCTGTTCAAGTCGCCGCGGGGGCAAAAAAAAAAAAAAAAAAAAAAAAAAAAAAAAAAAAAAAAAAAAAAAAAAAAAAAAAAAAAAAAAAAAAAAAGTCTCTTGTATTTTGATTGATTACGTCACTTTGACATAGTCCAAAGTAGATAAGGAATAATTTTAGTTTACTGTACATTTTGCAAATTTCAAGTACAAATTCGTTATTTATAGGGCTCCGTACCAATATGGTAAAAAAGGACCCCTTACGGCCGGTGCGGCGCGCCTGCGCGGTTACACACAGACAGGCAATTCAACGAATTTTCACCATGAAGGGTTCCTTTTATACCATTTTGGTACGAAACCCTAAAATCGATTTAAACAATAGTGTCATCTTTACTCTAAAGTAAAGTTTAATATGCTAAAAGAGAACACTATTATGTTTGAAGTAGTAAGTTTGTACACGGTTTTCTTTTGTTTTTGGAAAAAATACACATTTGTCAAAAGTTCATATTATGTAAACATGGTCTAGACATGGGACTAGTCAATAATATCGATATCGACACTACTCGATTGCGACTTAGTTATGAATAAATACGTTTTTTTTTAGTTCTGCCGTTTTCTTTAAATATTTGTCAGTTAAGTCACCGTACAAAATAAGAGTACAGCAGTAGTTCTATTCCAATTTGTTTTAACACATTTTAGGTATGTCTTAATCGTAGTCCAATTGTAGACGCTATAGTAGCTCTTACTGAAAAGTGAATAATATTTATCATTATCATTACGAAATTGAAGCAATTTGGAATAGATGCCCTGATTTTTATTAAAGTAGTATGGCGGGACTACCCAATAATTTACAAATTCGACAACCCTACCATCCGACCTTCACGCCCGAGGTCAGTCCATCATACCGGTCTAAAAAAAAACCTATGCGTGCTCGGGACCCATGTTTCGGCCCTTACCAATTTGTAGCCGGTAAAAATAAAAGAAACCGTGGCCAATCGAGAGGCCAGCCAGAATCACTTGAGGGATGCGGCCTCAGCTGTACTGGTGACAATGATTCAGTACAAAATGGACGCGGTGCATGTGTGAAGTTGGATGTCATCTATTTTACAGGCACACGATTACGAGCGCAAAGGTGTAGCGATTTAGCTTAAACAGGCTTCGAAGCGTAGAAGGATTGCCGGTCAGTGCCGAACGCTTAAAATCGGGTCTATTTTGGAACTCGGCATTCGTGTAAATTAAATGTCTTTTGAGGTTTTTGCACTGAAAACTTTTCATCCTAGGAAATTTAAAAGTTTTCGATGGAGTAAGGTTAACCGAAATCTATGTGGACGAAGTCGCGGCCGGAAGCTAGTTTTCCATACATTACCGCAACCGTGCTACTGCAATTCGAGCGTCGCGTCGTCGGGAAAACACTAGTCATTTACGTGTATTATATCGTCGGGGAAACTGCAAAACCGCGTAAGTAACATTTTTAATAACGAGCAAAATACACCTTTTTTATATGGTAGTAAGGTTTATTTAGCTTTATCATAAATTTGTTAGTTACAATGTTTAGCAGTATCACCGACGATATGTAATATCTATGCATATGAAATAATTATTGTTCAATAAACCAAATCATAGCCAGTAGTAAAACAGACAAACAAGTACAAAGACGAACTTATACCGTCTTCAAGATAGTCTTCGCTATGGACACTCCTTTTTGTCACCAAACATTATAAATGCAAAAGTGTGCTCGCTTCTTTGTTTCGTCTTCCCAATCTAACGCCTCGATTATTCGATGTGAAATTTGGTACAGGCATCGTATAAAGCTCGGAGACGGATGTAGGGTTGGTACGTTTATCCCAAAAAATAAGATAAATCTCGAGGGGCTACCGATAAACAACTTCGGCGTGGACGTGAAGATACGTGGAAAAAAACTGGTGTAGCATCGGCACGAGGCTAACCCTTGATTTCACGCACACACGCAAACTTCATGTAAAGAAAGCTATTAAATGCGTTGTTGTTTGTTAATGTATAATGTGTATGAATATCTTAAATTACCGCACGTGCGGTTAGAAAATATGTCGTGTATCAAATTAGAATACGAAATGCGAATTTTGAATAAAACATACGTTTCTATAAAGAGCAACTGCTCACGGAAAAGAAGGGTTGGTTATAGGTACAGAATGCTTCTATTAATTTCAAAATATACATTTTTGACAAAAGCTTTTTGGCCGAGTTTACTTTTGTACAGTATTCAATTGTATCGTGGTCAGGCTCTAACGCTCTACCATTGAGATCCTGTTTCCATCAGCTATAAGACCAATTTAGACAAGCAATTTTGGATTTCTATCAGGTGGAAATAATGATGTAACTTAAATTTCAGACCATTTATTTAACCGGAACTAGTTCTAAATAAACTTGCAAGATCCAAAGTCCAAACTAAACTTATTGAGAAACATACATGTCACATCTTGAATAATTACGAAAATATAAATAAATATTCAGGGTAAAAGTAGGGATCTATCTCCGAAGTTTGGGGAAAAGATGATTAGATTTTGATACCAGAACAGACAGACGTGACGGGGATATTTTTGTGACGTTATTTAATTTTGTGAAAGCCATAAAATGTGATTTGATAGCGCTTTGTCATGACAAGCCTTGTGTGGTCAACACCTCCACTGACTGGCCTGAACTGGCTTCAGCTGCACTTGTATGTAGACTAGAGTTCAAGTAAATTGGGCGCTGAAACATTAGTATATGACAAAATTATAGGTTGTAACAGGAAAATGTTTGTTGTAATGACGTATAACAGCGGCTTTTGTACTAATCTACGAGTGGTTAGTAATGAGACCACCACCGTTGAGTTTCTCTTAATTTAATGGCATTATTATGTTTATTTAACGCTTTAATTTATATTATTATAAATTAAAGCGTTATACTACTGTAACTGGACAAGCTATTACTACTGGTATTACATATGAATTTTACGAAAACCTTGTCTCGTGTTTGAGAAGTTTCCAAAGTCGTTCGAAATTCAAAAAACAACTGCCGGTTCGTTTTCGCGCCAAGCGCCATCTTGGAGACTGAGCATGCGCTACACGTTTAGAAATAAAACCTATGTGGCATACGACGGCTGCGTACAAAACTTATTTGATCGGTCGTTCAACCATGTCGATTCGTCGTCCCTGTCGCTCTCAGCGGTCGTTCTCGCTCGCTCGTACCGTTAAGGTGGTATGCCTGAGTTATGGCATTCCTAAGTTACCACCTCCACCGAGAGGCTGCGGTGCCATGAGGTTTCGCTCGATATGTTAGGTTGGTTAGGCTATGTTCTAGCAACACAAACTTATGTAAGCAGCCGGTGGCGTCGCTACTAGAAACGGTCAACGTAGAGTTTATACGAAACAAATTTAGTTTCAGATTCGTCCGTCAGCCTATTAAGTTGGTATAAGGAGGTGTGAATGCCCCTAGATTAGACGAAAATTAATTGAACTAAGGAATGCGCATCTGATTTTTTATTTATAAAAATGTTTTTGCCGTACGTTAATAAAAAGGTAAATTGGTAATGGTTTTGGATTAATGTTCGTATAAAAAGTTAAGTGTAGACAAGTATTGGATGCCGGTGTAATCACTTGGGAACTTGGAGCTCTTATCCCATTTATACCTATTTGTAGTTAGTTGCAAAATTTGATTCGTTAGCTACCTACTTAACTGATGTGGACGAAGTCACGAGAGGAGTGATCTGTAGCTATTGGGCTCATCTGTAAGGCAACCCTGAACTGGGAACAGAGTGTGTGGTGGTTTAAGTTCTAAATAGGTTAGTAGAATGTAAGCTACTTCAAGTGACTTCAAATGAGTCAAGTACCACACATTATGGAAAATATATACAAATATTTGTATTTCCTTAGTTTAAAACAAATGTTCACCTTTTTAATCAAATATATTCGACTTTCTAGAGTCTACATATTGTATGTATGCTCCTTATTTGAAATTCATATTCGATTGCTGCAAGACATTCTGACGTCATAGCATTCTGAGTAGAGCTAGTACTGTTGACATTTACATTTACTTACAGTTGGGGCTGTGTTATCTTATCTTGTAAGGGGTCCCTGGACCCTACCGGATTTTTTGTGACCCCTTCTTCTCTTACACGTTCAGTTTACGTGCAGGTTGCCTTATGACATTTTTCCTGCATAGTTGCTATAAAACTACTTGTATTATATAGAGTTATTTTTAAAACCTAGGTCTTTATTCTTAATTGGTCGGTAACAGATTTCAAATGCTCACCCTGTTTAGTCGCCATTATGTGACTTACGCCAATTTCATGCATGTTTTTGATATTCTTAATACATAATAATATTCCGGCTAGTAGGAAGAATCTGTCTGCGTCTCCAGAACGGGAAGGATGTATTTTTTTAAATAAGACAAGATAATCGACCTCTATTTTTACCAAACTAACTATTTTGTTTCAGAAGGTAAGTTTCGATGAAGACGACGAAGGTAACGTTTCCTGGTACAATAGCAGCCTTTTAAAGATTATCTCTAGATATACAAATGAACCAAGTGAATTTATGTTCGCATTAAAAAGAAGCAACGCGACGAAGGAAAAGCTTTCGAGTTGATAATCTGTTGCGGCGACCGCTTATGTCATATCCACACAGATTGCTAGTTATCGAAAACGCTAACGTCAACGTTAAGTACCTTGTCTCCATCGTGGGCCCATGACAATCTTTTACAAAAACATTCGGGAACGGGTGGTAGGTACCTAAGTTCTTCAACAGCGTTAGGGGAAGCTGCTTCCACTTCCTGGGCGTCCGAAGATGGAAGGGCGATAGCGGAAGTAGGTTAGGTATGTCATTCTTGCGCAGTCCATAGTGTAGTGCCGTAGACTTATAAAGGTGGTGATAGCCAGGATACTATTATATACAGGTAACTGGTACTTTCCTGAGTATTGGGTATTTTTGCGAACAAAACAAAAGGCAACCAAACACAAATATGTAGCGTCCAATGCTACGTAGGTGTAATAGTGGCTTTTGCATATGCAAATATTGTCGGTCCATCGAGCTCAAAATACTTAGTTGGTCAAGAAAATTCTATCAATATTAAGAAATATTAGTATGCAGCAATGAAATTTGTGTTAATTAATTAATAGAAATCCTTATCTCGAGCATTTAAACGAGTCTACGGCAATTGAATTATTTAGAAAACCAACACCACTCTCAACGAACTTAAGTAATATAATAATAAGTTTATCTCTAAGAAAGATTACAAATACCGAAACGATTTTAACTGATTTCAGGTCAGATCACCTAATTTCCGTAATGACACGAAAATAAATGGAAACGGGGTAGAGAATTTAAGACAACATACAAAACGAACAAGCGCATGATGGTGTGTTGATCCGGTCTTATAATTACATGCAATTTCAAATTGATTAGAATCCATTTCTTGACGTGTAAAAGTGCCCGTGTGGCCTACTTACTGAATAAATGTCTTTATCTTTATCTTTATCTTTAATCCAAAGTCAAATCGAGTTGCAAGAAAACGTACAGTATAGGTTGAGTAGGTACTAGGAGAGCTGAACGCTCCTTGTATGGAGTCGATGCGAGTGACGCGATCGATTCGCGCCGTAGACCTTATTTAGTCAAACAGGCCGTCTAGCTGATGTAGTAACTGGTAGTTACGATAACAAGTCCATAATATTTTTTGTGATAAATTAAATTATGAAATTGGGCCTTAATCTAACTGCAATAAAGTCTACACTTTGTCGCACCTAATGACTTGTAATAACCCATTATTAATTGTACTTTACCGGGAAAACTACAAAGGTACCTATAACACAAAGTGGAATTAATTATCCATCCATGCGCCATCTCTAAATAGAACTTAGAACCAAATAAGCTGTATTGCGGCATCTAGTGGCGCTTTTTGAAACTACGGTAGCGATACACCACGCGCTTCTTGAACCCGTTTCTAGATGTCGCTTGCATCAAACGGCGCACGAAGCATACGTAGTACGACATAGCTACACAAGGTGGCGCTGTTATAAAAATGTGATAAACTTGTAATGAGAAACAGAGATGGCGCTGTTTAAAGTAAAAACTAAATACCGGTTTCGAGGTTTTAATTAGTTTTTAACTTAGAATTCCGCGTAGAATAATATATTGGATACGAGGATTATAATCAAATATTCGCTAGGCGGGCGTACAAACACATTGTCATTTAGAATAAAAATAAATATTGTAAGATCTGTTATGTGGAGATTGATAGCAAGTGCAAGTATTATTTATTCAATTTGTAAAATGTACAAAGTGAATAAAATAAATACAAATTGTAGCAACTCCAAGAGGGACTGTAGAGTTGAGTCGTAAGAATTGGGTTTTGATAGACTAGAAAAAATGAAATAAAATCACATTACCTACAAAAATACATCAGTCTTGAATCTATTTACATTGAGTACGCACAAGTAAAGTTCACTAAATAAAGTCAACGATACCACAGAAAAGTTACTTCGTAATAATATGAATTTGCCGATTACAGTAGATTCAACAAAGTCGTGACCATGTAATAATGACTGGTAAGTAAGTTTTTGTTCGTGTACACAGGCAGGTACAAATTCAGCGCCCGTGACACCCTCGCGAGTTTTAATAACATACAACTGCTGGTAAGTGGCAGCGAATATTTAGCAATAAACCAAAAACCCCATATTGTATCTTTTTGTATGGAAATTGAGGGCTGGGCACTTAAGGTGATTACTAAAGCGTTACTGCTTGTTTTTTTTCGATAGTACCTACCTATTTAATTTTAAAGATTACTGAGCGCGCTTATTTAATGTGCGAGTGGTAAGGACCACTGAACTAACTGACTGTTGTTTTGTCATTTTCTCTAAAACCAGTCTGTTCGATTGCCATCTCTATGTCATAAAAAAGCTAGGGCAGTGAATTGTGTACAGTCGAGTTCATAAATATGTGTACACTTTAGTACCTTGTCTTTTTAATGTCACGTTTAAACTGTCATATATGAATTATAATATCTATTAAAAGGACGAGGTTCTAAAGTGTACACATATTTATGTGGGTCAATCAACTTTTCTTTGTAGCTCATTGCCATGGTGACGTCTCCTGGGTGATTTCAAAGGACATAAGTCCACTAAAAAACTGTTTTATTGGCAATTACACACCGATTCTTTTATGGCCTTTCTCCTGAGAGTGCTGGAAGTATATATTATATTTTTTTTTCTAAGAAACTCTATCACTGTTGTCTCCTGGCTTACGGGACAGAATAACAACAAAAAAAAGTTGATCCACCCATGTGCTCGACTTTACCTATCCGCAAGTCGCAACTATGTAACTATAAAACAATTTTATACATGGTACTTTCCAAACCCCTTGATGAATTCAATTTCATTTATTAGCACTCTAAAATGCATTTTAAAAAGCTGACCTAATCTTGCACCCATACCATGACTGCTAGCATCGCATCAGTAAAATTATAAGTAAATTAATCTTCTTTTTATTTCTTCTTACTTTACAATAAGCGCAGTATGATTTACTTGTATAAGATCAAGCCGTGACTTTAAATCTTGATACTTCTGAATACCATAATCTTAGTTTTTGTTTGATGACGAGTTTTGCTTAGTGCGAGATTTACCTTGACTATAGTCATCATAGCAATTATTCCCATTAGTACAGACAAGTAAACAAGCATTATACTTATTATTTCCTAGTTACCTCTAGCACCTCTATGATCATGGAATAAGGCTAACGTCTTGAAAAAACTCAAGATTCTGTGTCTGGTGCGCAAGAGAATCCAAATGTCAGTTAAGTGATGCGTGAAATTGCTCCGACGGTCGTTGCCCCGCGGTTTAACATATAAGTCACGTAGAATATTAAACTGAACATATATCTACGTGTTAAATTAAAGCTATCTGATCATTAAGTACCTCGGCCAATTTAAAATGTAATTGGTGAATTGTAAAACTTAATTTGAAGTAGATCTGACTTTTACCAAGACTTAATTGAATTGAGATCAATTTAGCTTCAGACATTAGGATTTATTTTTTATACATATTAGATTTGAATGAAATAAAAGAGGAATAAACTGAACTTTCAGTAATAAACATATCGTGCCCCTCTTCCCTCCATAATGCTCTTAACTTAGCAGTGTATCATATAAGATGATCTTTCTGTATGTTTGATTAATAGATTTTTGATAAAGTGCAATCAAATGAAAAATGACCCCCTAGGCCCCCCAATATTACAATTGTCCGAAGCTTTAATTTTTGTAAGTGGTCACCCCCTTTCGCTCTGAGTCCATTTGAGTTGAAGCGAAGCATCTGTACTGTTAACTTCGAGGGGCCATAATAATTAAATGAAACACCGCCATACGGGCTCAAATGGACCTATTAACACGCCCATTCCCTCCAACTTCACAAGGAGCCCATTTTGTATAAAAAATCGGAAGCCCGGCACTAAATGTGCTATTCGTACATTACGCTACCAACTTAGATTCAACGGTGGCAAAAAATGAAACTAAGTCCGTGATACAACAGAGCTTTATATAAAACAATGCACGCATCAAGTAAAATAAATTCTGTTCCATCCACATAAGAATCACGTTAGCGTTGTTCACGTTTGTAATCGTGCGACCGCAGCGACAAATCGGCAGAAAATAAGTTTGTAAACCCGTTGGGATTTCGGCTGGATTCTTAATTTGAAATCTGATGTCGGCGAGACGTTTAGCGCTGTATTTAAAAACAAGACACAATTGTAGTTTTTGAAGTCGCAAGCTGTTAAACCCCTTAGATCAACGTTTAAAAACACTTTATTTGTAGGTACGGACATTTCATTAACAAAACAATATTTATACAGTTTCTTCTTAATCGGAAATCAACAGGTTCGCCAAGGCTCTTGCGCTAACAATATGTTCGTAATTTAAACTCCAAATATTATATTCGGCCTGCTGCTTTGAGCATTCTAAAATCTTTACATAGTATAAAATTGAGTCGCTCTTTGTTACCAATGACTTGGCATGTCTAATGATATTGACGACTTCAAGCATATTTTTGTTGAAATGGGTCACAAATAAACGTTCGTGGCGTTCGGGTGTTACTCACATAGTCCAAAGCAAAGCGAGGGCATGTCGCTAGTAATGTTTATAATTCTCATTTGCACTAAGTAATTTTCTATCCAACCATGAGTATACCACTTGCAAGAACATAAATAAAAGTAGGGAAGTAATCCACTAATACCTGTATAACATCATTGGTAAAATAAAAACTTAAGTTAAGTTATAAATTCATCCCCATAGAAGGCCGCAATGCTTATTCAAGTGAATGGGACTCCACTCATAAGAAAATAAAGGCTAAATGAGTTCGGACGTAATGCCTAGTTGTTTTTTTGCCAGAAACCTGTTCGCGGCTCCATGAGAGAGATACAAATACGCAAATGACGGCGTAATGAGAGGGATGAACGATGGGACAATGTACAAACAAATAATTAGAGTGATCGCGTGTAAAAACGTGTTTATAGCTTTACAAATGTGGTAAGGCTTTGACCGATGTAAAGTTGTAGGTAGTGCCAGTAAAATACCCGCCTGGCGTGTTCAAATGGTTGTCATTTGTTAGAAACCCGATCCACCATAGAACCGTGTCACAGTGACGTTGTAAATCAAATCGCAAGGGTTGTCAGATAAAATGTCTCCGTGATACTTTTCTATGGTAGATTAGGGGCTTTATTAGAAAGAGTAAAACCTTGTTGCGTTTGACATGTTATCGTTTCGTATGGTTTTAATTCGGCCGCCATGAATCTCAAATAAATATTATAAAAGTTATCATAACGACAAAAGCAATTAAGTTTTACCAAGCAGAGGTGCCATTTTTGTATTAAATAAAAGTTAAAGAGGTTTATTCAGTAAGTAGGCCGCAGGGCCACCTATAAGTCAGATGAGACCACTGCAGGTTAACGGCCGAACCCTATATTCAAACCGAGGATAGATAAGGCTTACTTCGGGTTAAAATTTGACATTTGCCCATACAAAATATTTTGTCGATATTGCGTTACAATCGATTCGATTCTACTATATTTTATGACCACGAATTTTTACTTCTATTTATTAATAAGTAGTTTGAAGTATTCGTATCTCAGTAATTATTATGATATCTTTCTAATTATTATGGATATGTCAAAAATTGGTTAGCCATAATGTTTCACTATAATGTTTTAGAGCATTTATAACAATTTTTATAAATTTAATGCGCATAAAAAATTGAAGCATAAATATCAATCACCATAATGGGTAGTTTTCAAACAAACGCACGGCAAATATTTTAACCAAACCTAAACCGCCAGTGTGTTGCCGCCGGGGTTCCTATTTCCGCTCTGAGGGACATAGCTTAACCCTAACCTAACCTACAAATAATACAATTGTTACGATTGTTGATTTTTTATTAATTCCCCCTTTTCGTACTTGCCCTAAATGTAATCAAACGCTGGTCAACTAATTTAATAGCGTGATTTATTTTCTTACGACTACAAAATAAATGACTAAAAGTTTTATGAGTATAAAATTTTTGGTTGGCAAAATTATGACATAGTATAGTACAAATATGATAATGAAAGTATTACCTATGCGCAGGAATATTAATGACAAATTACTTTTATGAGCAACAACTTTATGCGCATAAGTGTTATGACAATCGAAATTATGACAATAACTAGTTGTTATGCGACTCGAGGGAGACCGGCGATGACTATGGCACCGGATCGAAGAAACAAAAGAGTAGAAATTAAATAGCTCTTATAAAACTTAAAACGGGTACAGTTAATAATATTATAAAACAACACTTGTAACTTGCTGGAGTGTATAATGACGAGGAACAGACCCTCACCTCTGGCTTGCCTTTATTGGCCGGTCAGAGTGGAGTCGCAAGAGCTATATGCTCGAAGGGTGGATGTGTTGCATAAGTGGTGAGTGGGCACCTTATGGTCGTTTAAAGTCCAGAAGCACCTCTCCACCCTTAGCCCCTCTGGAACTGTTACCTCCCTGCTGCTATATATATGCGGCTATTTCGGGAGGCCCATTCTTGAGTTGGCGAGTCACCGCCTGCCATTTCAACCAAAGTAATTAGCATTGGCCAGGCAGGCGCCGTAGTTTCATCAATAGCCTAGTTCACCAATCCATATCTGTTCATTCATAGAGCCTATTGTTAATACTTCCATCCTTCTTAAATAGTCCTACACTAACCGTTGGTTGTCCGTGGGAGCATACTTTTATAGTTTGAACTCAGGGACAATCGCCGGTTGGTGTCCCATCACTTTACTAAATTAAACTTGTCTAAAGGGCCTCTGCGTGTTGGCTTCGGCTCCATGTACGCCTTCCAAAGGTCCGGGACTCCCATAGTCCCGTGAATGGTAAAGACAAATAATAATAATAACTTTATTCAATAACAACAACATAGGTTTAATGTTCTACCGTCCAACTACTTATTTTATTAAGAGCCTGTTTCACAATCGACGAGTTAATTTATCTGCCATTTAAAGTTGGCTCTCTCCTGGTCTATTTACAAGTGTAAGAAGGAGAAAGGGCTAAATTTATCCGTTAAATATGCTTTAATCGTCGATTGTGAAACAGGCCGTTAGTATAGTAATTATGAAATTTTAATAAGTTTTTAACGCTGGTAGCATTTCCTCACTTATAAAAATAAAATAATATTATGCAGCATGTTTTTTTCAAACTTCTTTTATCACTGAACGACCCGCTCATTACAAGTTAAACGACACGCTTTTCGACGGACCTATAATTAGCCGGTGTGAAGGTCCCATGGCCACCTTTCGTTAGCCCCTAGGTGCCTAAGATGAATAACGCTATAAATTTACAAATAAGAGTTTGTGTGTTAGTATAATTGTTACCCCATTACGCTTACGCGGCTGGACGGATTTAGATAATATTTGGAATGGAGATACTCGTAGCTTACCTATACTCTGAATTAACACGAAGGCTTAATTTTATTCCGTAAAATCATGGTCAACGCGGATGATGTCGCGAAATCAAAAACTAAGCTGAGAACTGGGGTTGGATTGTCTTAATCATCTCACTTATTAACTCGACGCAGATCAAATTAACCGGCTAGTTTTAGTAGTCCCTTCAAAACGTACAAAACACATTTTATCGCGTGCATTCTCAATTAAGCAACTTTATACGACATTGAGCTCGACAGACCTCCAACTTCACACAAATCACAGTTTTACTGTATTTCAGTTCAGCCAATTCCACAGGATGCTAAAAACTTCTTGAAAAAGCTCGGATATCCTCAGACACAACATATGTTCGAAATTTGAAAATGCGTTTTTTTTCGAGCGCAGCATCTGCTCGGGTATTGGGTGACCCGAGAACCCACGTGAGATCAGTTGGCGAGCGAGACACTTTGATCTTTTGGAACAGGGCCTTTTGTTCCTTATTGTATTAGCCTACCTTGCGTTGATATTGTAATAATATTGTTGAAGTTAACAGCTCTTATGCACTTGACAGTAAGAACTGTCATAACGTCAACAGTGTGATTATGATTACTGATTACGATATCCAAACAAAGTGGGCTAAGATCGAGAAAAATATATAATAAGATTAATAAGTGAAAAACCTGGACACGTCCTAGGATTCAAAGGTATGAAAAGAACCCAAATTGAATACTAACACTTTAATAACTTCGCGAAGTAAGAGTATTATGGTACTTTTTCGATGTGGTGTTTCAGAAAGTAGCAGGTATACTCACCCACTAAAATATGTCGGCTAGTAGAGAATACGAAGAAATCGCATGAAGCAACTTACCTGAAAACAAAAAAGAATAAATTATTGAAAAGAAATACAACAAAAATTCAACCTTAAAAATTCAAACGTGACATTTAGTAGTAGTCCAGGGTAGTTCTTACTTTTATTAACATTAAAAAACCTAAAATTATAAATAATAAATAACCAAGTATCAAAACCTCTCATCGTTACACCGCGCATGTTCAGTTCACCCCCCCCCCCCCACTCTTTCTTTACTAACAGGTTATTGCGCCTGAGTGAGGTGTGGCAGGTTGCCGTGTGTGTACGTATTTGGCATCCGAGAAAGATGGTTTTTATGAATGGATATTCAAAGGTTCGGAGAACCATTGAATTCTATAACAGCGGCGTAGATAAATTTTAGGGTCAAATGTAGTCGATATGCCTACTATTAACGTCAACGATGTCTTTAATTTTTGATTTCGTTATTATTTCATACACAAAAAAAAACCTTTTCTTATATTAAAGCCTACGATCCAAATCAATATACATGCAAGCAATATATTATATTACACACAAATATATATTTATCTGTTATTTTAATTGAATGGCAATTTTATAAAATAGGTTTTCCATTCGCGTACTATAAACCGCTAATATATTGATATAGTTACCGGTATCAGAATACCACCCGTAGTGTAACCGGGAAAACAATTCTGTAATGAGCGTTGCTGCCAAGGTAATAACAGTTCTATAATAATTATTACCGCATTGTTATTACTATGGTCACAGAATAATAACTAGTAACTAGCGTTACAGAAGCTTTACTTCACAACGGTTTTCAAAGAAATATGTACTCAATCTGATAGACAATATGATTTAATTTAGCTCGCGTTCCAGTCGAGCACGTGTTCATTTACATACCTTCTAATTTTTTTTGAGGAAATATGGGCCTTAATTCACTGTACTACGGTTCATAATAAGTTAGACGTGGTTATACGTGGTTATACGTGTGTCGTCTTTCGCTTGCGGCAGCCTACTAGATTGGCCCTTCCGCCGTGGCCGGCGCCTGGAGGTATGTTTTTAATACCTACACGCGGAGTGACACAGGCCTGCTATGGTTACGGTCATTTGAATTAGAATGATAAATCGTTATTTTTTTTAAATACCAAATACAATTAATTACGTATATTAAAAACAAAAATATTTTTGAGACTAATTAATTATACGAGTACTCGTATAAAATTACATTTTTATTAAATTACAATAAAAATGGTTAATATAGGTACATCCATTTGTTATTTGGTTATCATGGTTACGTTCAATATGAATATATTACGTTCAATAACAAAATGGCGTTTCGTCGATAAATTGTCAGAACTGTTTTTAGTAACCATTACTCAATTGAAGACATTAGGGAGTTGTGTAAGTTCTGTGACGTAGTTGCACTTCAGGAGACGTGGTTGCAGCCAGGTGATTTATCCTATCTCGATGGCATAGATAGCGAGTTTGGCAGCACGGGAACATCAGCTATGGATACCTCAGCGGGAATAGTGCGAGGTCGGCCATTCGGTGGAGTAGCTCTGCTGTGGAGAAAGTCCGCTTTCTTTCATGTGTCAGTGCTTAAGTGCGTTAACGCCCGCGTATGTGCAGTTAAGATAGTGATAGCGGATAGGCCTTTACTAGTTGTTAGCGTGTATATGCCTACGGATAAAGCAGAGAACTTGTCTGAGTTTACAGACTGTCTCGGTGCGGTGAGTGCTCTTGTCGCCGACAGTAATGTTGAGTCAGTGTTTGTTCTGGGAGACTTTAACTCACACCCTGGTAAGCCATTTTTTAATGAACTTATAAACTTCTCACGCGAACAATTATGGACATGTGTTGACACTGAAGGTTTGGGTCTAGGGTCTAATACCTATACTTTTATTAGCGAGGCACACGGCTCTAAGAGATGGTTGGACCACTGCCTGGCGACTTCCTCGGCGCTTTGTGCTGTTGACAATGTATTTGTGAAATATGATGTTGTATGGTCAGACCATTTTCCGCTTATGTTAAGTTGCAACTTTAACTCATTAAGACCTAAGTTAATTAATTACATGCCAACGCAAAATAATGTAATGTGGGGGGAGAGAGACCATGAACAAATATCGACCTTTAAGCAATTATGTCACGATAGGTTAAGACTTATTAATTTTCCAGAGGAGTTTATAACGTGTAGTGATCAATTGTGTAGTAATCAAAGCCATAAAGCAGTTTTAGATAATATATATAATGAGATTATTCTCACTCTTTCTGTGGCTGCGACAGCCAGTCGCAGAAACGAGAAGAGAAGAGGAAACTCGGGAAAATGTGTTGTGGGGTGGAACAAGCATGTCGCTGAGGCTCACGGGGTGGCCAGGCAAAAATGTAAAACTTGGTTATGGTACGGTGAACCAAATAGTGGTGGTATTTATGACGAAATGAAGGAAACTAAAAGGATTTTTAAGTCGCGTCTTCGATGGTGCCAAAATAATCAGGACCAAATAAAAATGGATATTTTGGCATCTCACCACTCCAACCATAACTTTAGAGCATTTTGGAAATCTACAAATAAGTTAAACACCAAGCCAGGTCTTCCCGTGAGCGTCGAAGGTTTGTCTAGCGCCAAGAGTATAGCTGATATGTTTAGGGATCACTTTGTTGTGAAGTCGCCCTTAGGACCGTCTGTTTCGATGCTGGATTCTGAGACACGTCATGAGGGGCTCGCTACTAGGTTTACGGCAAAGGAAGTTATGCGAGCTATTAATAGTATGACAAAAGGCAAGTCTCCCGGACATGACGGTCTCAGCGTCGAGCATTTGCAACACGCTGGGCCTCACTTGCCAAGGGTGTTATCGTTGTTTTACTCGATGTGTATGTCTCACACGCACCTACCCGGTGATATGCTCAGGACAGTAGTGGTGCCAATAACTAAGAATAAAACTGGGGATGTTGCCGACAAGTGTAATTATAGGCCTATTTCGTTAGCTACTATTGTGGCTAAATTGTTTGACAGTTTGCTTAACGCACATTTAAATGAACACTTAGTGCTGCACGACAACCAATTCGGGTTTCGTTCGGGATTGTCTACCGAGTCGGCCATTTTGTGCCTTAAGCATACTGTCAAATATTACACGAAGCGAAGCACGCCCGTATACGCTTGTTTCCTAGATCTATCTAAGGCATTTGACCTAGTTAGCTATGATAGATTGTGGGAGAAGTTAGGTGTCATTGGCTTGCCAAGAGATATCATATCGGTTCTTAAATATTGGTACGCTAATCAGGAGAACTATGTAAAGTGGAAAGACAGTGTGTCTGAAACCTACAGGTTGGAGTGCGGGGTTAGGCAAGGGGGGCTGACGTCACCCTCGCTCTTCAACCTGTACGTTAACGAGCTGGTCGCGGCGCTCAGCAGCCAGCATGTCGGCTGCCACGTGGATGACGTATGCGTCAATAACATTAGCTACGCGGACGACATGGTGCTGCTGAGCGCCTCGATGTGCGGGCTAAGAACGCTGGTTAGAACTTGCGAGAAGTATGCGGTAGATCATGGTCTCATATATAATGTCGCGAAGAGTGAGATCATGGTCTTCAAAGCGGGCGTTAAATGTCCACAGCATGTTCCACCCCTTAACCTAAATAGTACTACTCTCACCAGAGTAAAAGAATTTAAGTATCTAGGTCACCTGCTCACCGAAGACTTAAAGGACGATACGGACATGGAAAGGGCGCGTAGGGCTCTAGCGGCGCGAGCTAACATGATCGCACACAGGTTTGCCCGATGTTCGAAACCGGTTAAAGTGACCCTTTTCAAGGCTTTCTGTACATCTTTGTACACCTGCACCCTGTGGGCCCAGTACACTCGTAAGTCGTTTGACGCCCTGCGCGTCCAATACAACAACGCGTTCAGGGTGCTGTTGCGGCTGCCGCGCTACTGTAGCGCGTCGGGGATGTTCGCGGAGGCGCGCACCGATTGCTTCTTCACCACTCTGCGCAAGCGGTGCGCGTCCCTGCTGAGCAGAGTGCGCGCCAGCCGCAACAGCGTCCTGGCCATGATCGCCGACCGCCTGGATTGTCCGTACATGAATCACTGCATAAGTCTTCATGTTCGAACCCAGGTGACTCGTAATAGTAAGGTTAAGTAGAAATGTATAATTATATTTTATTCAATATATCACTAACATAGATGTAAGGATAATCTCTTCTTGTCACTAACCAAATGAATCTTAGTTATTTGAAATAAATTATTTGAATTTGAATTTGAATTTGAATTACGATTTGCATGTTTTTTTTTCGGAATACAGTAAACGGCTTTGCTGACAAGTAATTTGTTCTAGCAGAAAAATCGAGTAAAGTATACGAGAAAAGTTAGCGATTGTTTATTTTACTCATTATCATTTTCAGCTCATAAAAAAGTTATGTATGTAACGGTTCATTATTAGCTCTTTAGGTACGAGTGTCGATGTTAGAGTGCGAGCTTGCGAGCTCTCTTATTACAGGCACGAGTACGTTAAGAAGCTATTATGTACCAATTAAGTAAATACCTAGTTAACTTTGAATGTCCAACCGTAATAGAATTTTATACTTGTTTCAGTGTAATTATTTTTATTACGTTTTTAATAGCTGGATTCAAGCTAGTAAGGCTCGTAATTGTTCAATCTATGCCTTTTTGCTTATTGAACAGGCAATAAAAAATTAGTTTTATATTTATGAACTAATCTAGTTATCTTTAAATTATATTTCAAATTAATACCTTCTTGGTAATGAAACCAACTATTAATTATGCTAGTCTTCAGTTAATAAGCATAGCCTAATGCTTCTCGTGCCAGTTGAGTAAGGAACACGAAAAATATTCTGAAAAAAAAACTTTTTGGCATTAGCTTTTTATGCAGACTGTACTTCTAGCAGAGTTTTTTTGATTCTTTCAGACGTTTTGAACCATTTCCCGATATTGAAATAGGCTGAAATGGAATATAGATTTTAAATGCAATGCGATGAGCCGATGACAATGCAATGGATGGGTGTTGCAGGTGCACCAGTATTAATGATGCAGTCGGAGGTTATCATAGACTTAGGACTTAGGACTCGATTAAAAAACCATTCGTACTTAATAGATAAAAATACGCCTCAAATGTCAGACCCCTTCTTTTCAAACTGATATCTCATAAATGGCTAACCCGATTTTAATGAAACCTAGCTATGAATCATCCGGATTAAACTAGCTTTAATTTAAAAACCGCTCCCAAATCAGTCCATCTGTTTGGGAGCTTCGATGGCAGAGACCAACTCACAGATACACACGTTAAACTTATTACCGATGATCGGATATCCCGGTGCAACACGGGGTGAATGACCTCAAACATTATGCTAATATGGATATGCCCCGGGGTTCCAGGACTTATGTTGTTAAATATTATTCTGACTCTATTAATTCAAATAAATTTCAATACAATTTAGACGTTTAAAATTGATCTGCCAAATAGTCTTTGGGTATGAATATAAATAAAATATATAATACGGTACGCATTATCAGTTCACCACACTACAAACAGATATTAAATTTTATTAGTTTGTATGAAATTGAAATAGCATACAATCATTTTCTCAATATTTTATATGTTTAATCGATTTCTTTGCACGTCTAAAATCCTATCCTAATGCCTATTTATAAATATCCCAACAATCGCATTTTTTTTTCGAACCAGATCCCGGGATTTTAGTCATATCCATATAAAGATTTCTACTCTATATCCCGCAGTGTTGCACCGTGAAATCCGATCACTGCTTATTACACCCCTCTTTAAAAAAAGTATCTATCTACCTACAGTCGGCAGCAAAATCTTGTCCCTTGTTACTTTTTTTTATCAGAAACATATTTTTAACAAATCAATGTGTTATCCGTACGAAATCGAAATGTAAAATCGCAAGTGACATTGCGCAGGTGTGACTGTGAACGTACTACGCTCCCACGGCCCGCCTACTCTCGTAGTATCACGTTACCAAATACGGGTGACCTTACCGAACAGATTCTTTACTGTTATATAGTAACATATCGAGTTCGACGAGCTACGACACACTAAAACCCTTGACAAAATGGTTAAAGCTAACGTAAACGGAATTCGAAAACTTTCAACATTTACGTAATTGACATAGGCGCTTGACGCCACCGTCATTCGTCACCGTCAATCCTTTATAAATTTTATAATTTAGATCGACCGGAAGAAGTAGAAGTTTGCGTAAAATATAAATTATGTTAAAAAAAACATTTGACAAACTGTAATAGATAAAACAAGTATGATGTTTTAATTGATATTAAATTTTTCGAAGTGTTTAGACTATTAAATTTAGGAGGAGCAGATCTTCAAAGAGAGGTCCATTTTAAAATTCGAGGTATCATACATAGCGCCAGAAAAGCTTATTTTTTGTGATAGACAAGATAGGGTTGACGTGAGCTGCCGGGCGGTCGCGTCGAGTGCTTATCTCAATTCCATACATTTTGTCAGGTTTGGAATAATATTCGTTTCCTATCTTTTAATATCGCGTTTTATAAGACTCCAGTGGAACCGGATCGTTAAATTTAATATGTGTAAGAGTTTCCTAGTGTCGTTAATGATTCTGATATATCTTCTTAATGATGCGATCGCGATAATAAAGACGGGTTCCTTATCATAAATAACTTTGAATACCTACTCATTCGCTTTTTGATAAATATATCGGAATACAACTTTAAAAAAAACTTACAGACGGTCAAAGGCTTCAGACACACAGTATGACCACCCTCTTTTCTCACGTGATACTTATTTGATATTTAATATTTTTATAAATAAGGATTTCTTTAATATCGGCGAAGAATATTGGCCTACCCCTGATGGAAACGCTGCTAAAGTTTCCGTTTTCTATTGACTCGAAATGTATGGAGGTGACATATGCGTATGCGGGATGCATTTGCGGGACGCGACTGTCATCAGCTTACGTCAATCAATTTTGTTGTCCTTATGCGTTATAGGTACAAACCAAAATAAATGTCAAGTTAAAGAAGATTTTTGTCATCGTTACGAAACTGACGATTAACGTCAAACACATACATTTTTCTATCGTAACTGTAAGTTAGACATCATTTAAGTGACATTTAAATAGCGTCTCTATGTACATTTATTTTGGTTTTTACCCTTATGCGTCTTCATTACTCCCTCAGACGATGTCACACAGTTCAAAAACGTTACTAATAAAATATCATCCCTATTTCTAACGGGGTAACTTTGTGTTTGTTTGTTCTTGTAATTATGTCAGTAATACACACAGCTCCATTATTTCTACATTTTCTGGATGAACCAAACGTTCGAGGCATCATTGACAAAAACTTTAACATATAAAAAAATAATATGCCTCCATCTCAGATAAAACCCCAAAACGTGACGAGGTTGCTGACACTTTTAATATTAAAACACGTAATTAACACAAGCCGTTTAAATACCTGAATAATAATCGAATGGCAGCCTCATATACATTCGAGCCTCATATCATTTTATGGCACGGCGATGTTTGACGAGCTCATAGGGCCACCTGTAAAACTAGCTGTTAACAACAAACAAGCTTTGGGAACCCGACTGCAAGGTTTAATATTGATGGATAGTTCTAAATCCACTACGGGGCCGACATCCTAGGCGGTACAACAATACCGTGTATATATCTGGGTTACTTTGATCAAATTCAAAGTTTAACACGAGTTTTTAAAGAAACTAAAAGACAAAATAATAACATAAAAATATTCAATAGTCGGGTTTTCTTGTTTTGTTAACTTGAGTAATAAGAAAAAAAATTAGACCTTTAGTTTCCCGTAAAAAAAATAAAAACACTATGATCAAAGTTAAACTACGAATGGGGTCTTTGAAAACACTAAATATTTGAGTGACTATCTCAAGTAAACCCGCTGAAAATAACGTAAAATCTAAAGAAATATAGAATATTATGTTGTTCTTTTCCGATATCACTAATTAATTAGATTTGCTAAATATATGACACCATTCAAATAACATGCGTTTTTGCATAACATAGGTACATTTGAAGTTTTTTTACCTCAAAAATCAAGACAAAAAGCACGCTAACTGTTCATATTTTTTTCTATATGAAAATAGACAGTAACATGCGCACTACTTTAACTTTCGGAAGGAGTAACTATCGACGCTACCAGTCGCGACAAAAATATTATGGAGGCGTATTCCAACTCCTCAAATAATACATGTTTATGTAAATGGTAGTTGCTATCAAAGTCACCCCGTAAATTAAAGTAGCCCCGTCCACTGGTACTGCAATTGAAGTGTTTCTGTATTGTCAACATCTTGATAGATCTTATTTACTTGACAGTAATGGTGACCGAGGGAAAAACAACACGTGTTACGTCAAGGCAATAAAAAAAATATGTTTTGTTGGTAAGGGTTGGTCCCATTGTCAATACGTTAGGACCTGATGATGGGATCTTGGAGAAATCGAGGGAACTCCTCAAATATCCTAAGCGTACACAACACCTATGCCGATTTCGGTATTTTTAATAGTAACTTTGTGCGTTTGCTTTTGGAAAGCACTTTTTGGTGAAGTGGAGCTGATGAAGACCAAAGATGGCCACCGGAACTGCTTAATGGTGCGGTGCGGTGGTACGGTGGTATCTCGATTAGGACAGTTGAGCGCCTATGACGAAGTACATTTAGGTTTAAATACTTATATTACTTTAACTTTCCCGCGGCGTTGCTTGCGGCGAGCTTGAAATGTTCTATACTTTCTTATTAATTGAGAAGTGGGACAACATAACAGCATAATGAGGATCACTCAAAAGTAGAAAATAAAATAATGTTTCAAAAAACATAAACCCAACTTCAAAAACGCAAAACGAAATATTTTTAACCAAAAGTCGACTTCAGTTGGACTGACCTTTTACCTACCATTTTAGACTATATGATACCTCTAATTTTTTTAACAGTATTGACGGTCGATTAAAATACAATATGATAACATGTCATACATAAGCAATATTGTTTCATAGAGTAGTATAGGGGCCCTGGGTAATGATTTGTAGCCACTGCTGGCAACATCCTAAGTAGGCTAGCGGGAAATCCCAGAGATATTATTACCGCTTGATAAAAAAATATCAAACTTCATCCGTTTGCAAATTATCAATGGACTGCATCCGTTAGATTAAAAAGTATCTGGTGTCGTGTTTGATTAATGTTGCAGATTTATTATGTGTGCATTTATTAATGTTCGACCCGTACGGGGTTACGTTCAGAATAACAATTTGAAAAGATATCTAGAAACTATAGCGTTTTACTATAGGGTTCTCTCGGCTTGATTTGAAGCAAGATGCGCTAAAGTCTAACTAATGTACACAGCAAAAATAACCATCCCCAATTTAATGAAGGCTCTAGCACAAAAAGTTAGATCATAAGTCTCATTTTCGAAACACCTTTGCTATTCGAAAATATGGCATGTTTTGTATACACCCGTAGCATGAAACCCTAAACAGATTCATGTTTCCTTAGATTATTTTACGTTCACTTTACCTTTACCAATGCTAAAGTGCTATCAAATTTTAGTACTACGTAAACACAAACACGTGACGCTGATGCCAATCGAAATACTCACTCATGTCTTCTTTTCGATACTTTAACGTTACTAAATACTTACTTGATAGAAGAAATTAATTCATGTTTCAATTACAGAGGACAGTTTTAACTGTCCAGCGCCTCTAGTCTAGACGGTAAAAACGATATCGAATTTTCCCTGTTATGGAATTGTTTTTAAATCGTCCACCATTACTGTCAAGTACCTAAATAAGAGCAATCAAAACTATGTAAATGTTTGCGTTTTCATTCCACTTACTAGCGATTGTTCTTAATTCAAATACACCATGCGTGTCGCCAGTACTTCGTGTCTCGTGGACTTAAATAAACAAGGAGGCTGGCTACCAAGTTAACTGTTTCTAACAGCTAGATATGGCGAATCCAGTCACGTTGGGGCGCATCGAGTTTTTGTCGCGACACAAACGGTAGCGCGTAAACCCTTCGACGTAATCAATATGGCGACTGACATATATGCTCATGGGGCGTAGAGTAAAGCTGTACAGGGTGTACAAATAGACGATGATTCTATACTATTCTATTCTATTGATGTTAAATGTCAAGTACACCAGCAGGAATTTTGTTCTGAACGCGCTGGTTGTTGATTTTATTAGTACACTCGAAAAAATGGCTCAAGCGATTGGGATACACCTTCTTACGATACGACGTTGAATGTTCATTAATTGATAACTAGAGTTGGAATAGTTATAACTCGAGAAGCATTTGAAGGAGTCAACTGAACAGCCATTTGTACAAACGTGTAAATAAATAGGCTTTTATTTATTACTTATTACCAATTATTATGAAGTCAACTAATATGAAGGTCCAATAAAATTATTAAAAAAGACCGTTAAAATGTGAGTCGGGCTCGCAAACCAAGAGTTCCGCCACCATTGGTAGGATTAGAAACGTTAGAAATACTAAAATATAAATATTAATTGTCATTTTAGCTACAGATGAGGCTGCAGATTTTAAAATTACGCAAACACAGTCATTATTTATTTTCAAACATTTGCAAGTGATTGTCTACAGACAGACTAACCAAGACGACGATGATCTGAGTAGCATTTAAGCCAACCGTTGAGGAGATCCCTGAGCAAAGCTTCTATTCAGTTGTGGACATGATGGACGTAGTTACCATGACAAACAAAGGTACGTGGGAAAACGGAGGCCTAGGAGTTCGATAAGACAGGTCTTCAATTAGACATGGCCACATCACAGGACATGTTTAAATACATTAGGCTTTCTTTGTATATCTTGGATCGGCAGTCTAAGATAATGCTAAGTTAGCGATATTCAAAAATCGATATAGGGTTGACGTAGGCTGAACACAGATCGGATCAACTGCTAATTTATCAACTTCATAGATTTCGAATCAATACAAAACAGAAGCTTACGGGTACATATGGGTAAATCATTCTAGCATAAATTAAAAATAAATTTTGTTTTTATACCAAAAGCCACTAAAGTCTCTACTTTAACCAACCCATAAGAATGAAATGTTATAATTGTCAGCAGTCTTGTATCTCTGCTTTTCGACGAATTAAAACAAACATCTTTACATTAGTAATGTATCGGCGTTCGAAATTCGAACATGTGTAATGTGTGCGTAATCATGTCAACACGTTGTATCAGTGTGTGTCAGGACGCGCTTCGATTTTCAAAACATGAGACATTGTTAAACATCAGCATCGGGTGACAATGTTGTAATTAGACAAGCAACAGTCTTTTTGCGTTTACAGATAAGAATATTATTTTGAAACTTGTATCATTGTTCCTATTTTTAAATTGGCAGTTCTATGTTCAGCTTAGCTTCTTAGGGGTGTCCAGCCAAACGGATTATTTGTCGGTTGGCGACAAGAAAAAAGTAAAATTTTCCATTTTAAAAAAGTGTTGTTGTTGTGTTGTACAGCTTAACAATGAATAAAACCCATTGAAAGTGTAGGCCCCAACGCCGCAGGTTAATTTATCAATACTACATTTACTTACCTTACGCTCCCATCCCGCCATCTCAGCCTTTTCAAAACTAGCAAAAAATGTCGCATCGACCCGTCTTGGTCGCACGCGTGCGAACCTACCGCTAGGAATCTGTCCTCTCTCTCCACACCGTTACAAAAGATGGAATGTGTACAAAAACAGGCTGTCTGTTGAACGCTTCCCTTTTGAAAATGCAACATTAGATGCGCGTTCATAAATGAACATTTTTTCCTTCATTCAAATTTGGATTCGATCTACGCTTCGGGGAGTGGATTATTTTCGGCCAGAACAAAAAGTATGAGTACTAAATCAAGCAGGTGATTAAATAACCAATGTTATAGAGTTGCATCGTTTTTAAATGACAATATTTAGAGTTTTGATTTTTAAATACTTCACTGAAGATGCTTCACTGAACTGGCGCCGTGTCGAGTGAACAAATGGTTCAGTAGAACGTATCAATGGCCTTATGCGACAATGGCAGTTTCTAAGAACACGAAACAACAACATTGGAGTTGTTGACAGACGAGTAGAGTTGGTTAATTAACTGATTGGTGGCAATTAATGTTTTGTATTACTGAACACAATTCTAAACCGAACGTTCATTGTTAGTTAGGTACTACATGAGATAAAGGTTATGTCACCTGTTATGCCACTTGTACGAGTAACAAATTGAATAGCGGCCTGTAGAAGTAAAGTTCGGATCGCGGGAAACGCCACGTGCCGTTCCAATCTTCGAACGAAGATTGGAACGGCGCTTGGCGTTTCCCGCGGACCGAACTTTACGTGTAAAAGCAGCTAATTTCTTGTATAACATTTATAAGAAGGTAATGGAAATGTCAAGAGTTCAGGCCGACGCGACGTCCAGTAACACGGTAAACGAGAATCAATGACAAGCTTCGTATCGTTAGACGTAAGGCAGGGTGATAGGGTGTAATTGTTATATAATTGCGAATCCTAGGTCCTACCACCCGAAACCGTCTATGTAAATGCGGGGTGATAACTAGCGGCGAGACGAGGTGTAGGGGGCGGGCGGAGTGGCGGGGAGGGAAGCTATGCACCTACTGGCAGTTGCTTCGCATCCCCCAACGGTCGGATGACGTTCGCATGATCTTGTTTGAGTAGCTTTAATTGTAAGAGTGTTAATAGGTTCTGGGTAGTAGCGGCTCTAGGGGCAGAATCAGCTATACCTACTACTACAACGATAGCCTACACTGTAAGCCAAGCTCAGTTTTGGTCCCCTGTTGCTTGGCACGCTCCCGCCTTCCCTATTTTGAAGCCACTACTGGTTTTGGGTTCGAGTGGTTTTTCGTAGACATTCTATTTGTAACTGTATCAATTAGCAATTTTTCATCGGTATGTATGGTATGTTTGATGATATTTGCGACAGGAAACGCTGGTGTTGTGTTACCTTAGAGAGCTAATTGGATTGTCAACCTGGCCAAGAATCCATTGTTGGATTTTTTTCTCACTTATAAATAGAGTCAGAAAGTGTTAAAGGATCATGGTCGCCTAAACACAGTGAAGTCAAACTAAGTAACAGTTATTAGCAAGCTCAAGTAAACATACCTAGATCTGAATCGCTCGTAATGACATTGATAATTAATGGCATATTTGAAAATTTGAACTAATTGTAAGACCGTTACGTTCTATACAGCGCCACATTTTCACGACTTAAACATATTTATTTTGTTCTTGGCATTTTTACCGTACAACACGAAATGCGGTTCGATCGGTCGGATTTTATATTACAATGTGTAAACTTTTTAAATCTTTATCGATACGAACAGCACCAGCTATACTCGTACCTACTGTGGAATAATTTGTGCATTGCGAGTGGTCAAACTGGTCCGTCGAATTATTGTTTCTATTAAGGCAGTTTAACACTAGACTACGTCGCCGGCCGCCAGGTGTCAGCACCGCGACAATCGCGAGAGGTCACACTTTCACTCCCGCGCAACTACTGTTACCGAATTCGACGCTAATTGACAATAGGAAGGTAATGGCTGAACCACGATAGATACATTGCTATAGATGTAGTGAACAATGTTTTGCCATCATTTTTTATCGGATAAAATCGTTTTTATCCTGCTGTCTCAGTCAACTTTAGTTCCCACTGATAAGCTAATTGAGAAATCAAGATCAATACAAACTCATCCGACAAAAAACGATTGCAAAACATTGTTCACTACATCTGTAACAGTGTTTTCCATAATTCGACGGAACTGGACGGGCTGACTGGCTGAATATCAGCGCTGTAGGTGTCTGACTCCGTGTCCGTTTCATCACCACGGACACATTCCGTGCTTCTTGCTGCCTTTTTTTGTACATTTGTGTGTCTTTTGGTCAATGAATAAGTGTCTTTCTAGTCTTCTTCTTCTTAACCATGACAAGGAATGTTGGTAGTAGATATGGGTATATGTAACGCAGATGTATGTGAAAGAAGCCGCCATTTTTCTTAGCAAGGTAGTTCTAAGGTTTTAGTGCAGTATCCGCCCACATCCCATTTATAACAGAAATATACAACATGTTGATCCGTGTGGTTGCCGGGTCAGAATAGTTCCACTCCAAGTCTTAAGTCGTGAGAGGCGACTAGTGAAATAAAGGCTTTTAGTACTGTTAGGCGATGGGCTTGCAACCAGTCAATCATATCCTGGTAAGCATCTTTTTAGCCTATTTGTGCAAAATGTGGATCACATCATTATTTTCAAGTTTTAGGTGTAGGTAATTCTGTAGCTCTGCCTACCCCACCTCTGGGAGCGAAGGCGTGAGTTTATATAGTGGTCCAAATTACATACTTTGTAGGTTAGGAAAGAATGTGTTAAGTGTAACGTAGGTCAACGTGGGTAGGCAAACGTCAATCGAATCAACGGGACTCGTGGGAGAGTGCGCACAATCGAAATGAAAATCGGTGAAAAACATGTGAACTGAGACACAGAGACTAGGGAAGATAGCGGAACGCAACTGTTTCGATCGAAACGTTAAATAACAGTCTACAGGGGCGCCATTCTCTGAAAAACCTAACGGCTTTTGACATGATATGCGCAATGTCAACGTTATGATGATTATTATGTACTTGACAGTAATACGGGAACGCGGTGGATGCGAAAAGCACAAGACCGGTCTGAGTGGAGAGCCTTGGGAGGCCTATGTCCAGCAGTGGACGTCTTTCGGCTGACATGAATGAATGATGAATGACAGTAATGGCGGCAATGTTAAAACAATACGATGACATGTCAAAAGTAATATAGTTTAACTTACAAGAATAGAGCCTCAGTACCTACCTACCATACCATAGTTTTTGAAAAGTCTTGGATTCGGGTAAAGTCGGTTACACTCGCATAAGAGCGTATGAGAGCGAATGAGAGAGAAGTACAATAGAGTTTATAAATACGTGTACACTTATGTACCTTGTTACTTTAATCGCTGTGAATATATATGTGGCAGTTTAAACATGACAGTAAATAGACAAGGTACTAAAGTGTACACATATTTATGAACTATACTGCACAAACGCGCAAGCCGTTTCAATCTCTATACACTGTGCGTCGACTATAAAGAGATGTTTCCACTTTTGGATCTTATTACACTGCAAAAAGGTGAAAATCTCTTTTTAGTCGAAAGTGATTTGGTAAATACGACTAAGCTGTATTCCTTTTCTAGAAGAAATCGTAATTATAAACCAGAATCCTCAGATATCTAAAGCTAAAAGCTAAGCTAAATATTTTCGTGAGTGTGAAAACGTGAAAAATACTGCAGATAACTTTCAAAAATGCATTTAAAATTTAAATTGTGCACGGACGCTAAACTACGTCAAAGAAAGTTTATGGAATATATACATAAAATATCATTTCACGATACAGTCATGAAAACAGGATTTGTTGAATCATTATTCGGTCAACTTGTTGGCAGACGGCCACCTTATTTTTCCATATCTTTACATAGTGGGTAAACTGTTTACATACATACATAAATACATACATACGTACATAAATGTATACATTACACGTTTTCCGCGTCGTCTGCATATTGACGATTGATTGCGAGTGTTGACGACGCGCTGGCCTAGTTGGTAGTGATCCTGCCTACGAAGCTAGCGGTCCTGGGTTCAAATCCCGGTAAGGGCAGATATTTGTGTGATGAGCGCGAATATTTGTTCTTGAGTCATGGATGTTTATGTATTTAAGTATATATTTCTCTATATAAGTATTTATTACGTTGTCTAGTACCCATAATACAAGCCTAGAGCTTAAATTGGGACTAGGTCAATTGGTGTGACATTGTCCCTTGATATTTATTTTTTAATTATTTATTTGTTAACTCCTTAACGACGGATTTTAATGCGGTTTTTACCATTGAGTAGTTAGATCATTTTGTCACAGAAGGTGTTTGTGTATAAATTCTAGTTTATGGCGGGTATTACAGACAATCACATAAACCGAAGCGAAGCGAGAGCAACAGCTGCATTTATTAGTTGGTTGGCATAAAATTATTACAAAACCGCTTCTAAGTTACTTACAAGTCTAGAAAAAGCAAACTTAAAAACATTACCCTACTTGTTCGGAAATCAGGTAAAATAGATGAGCATTGCAATATTTGCACCTGATGATAAATCATTTTAGTAAATACATCGGTTGTATCATTATTTCAGTATACACATAAGGTTTCTTACTACGCTGCTCAATACAAATTCCGCAGCAGTTACAAAAAGCTGTTTATGTGGACAGATATGTGTGGATAAAATGTTTATTATTACCCTATTTACCTTATTCATAAGTCTAGTCTGCATAAACGAATTAATCTTAACAAAACCGTTACTTTCAAGTCATTATAGATTAGCTTATTATAACCCATATTTAAAATTTAAAACTAAAAAGGCTGTTCCCGTACTAAACTCCCTTGAAACATTATTTAATCCTTAAACAGTAACAATCCATGCCAATGCCATAAAAGGCATGCCCTTAGTATCGTATTCTAACTCCGCTCGATACAAGCTATCGTGAACGTGGATGGAATTCCTTACCCAATTCAGAAAATATTTACCAAAAAGACAACTAAACAATACTCTATTACTTAAACAATAACGTTCAATATACTACAATCATACGGCCTATCTTATTGTATCAAATGAATTTCAACCAACGAGCGCAAAGGACATTGAAATGTTAGCCAATAGCAGAGAAGCAGATTGCAGTTTTCGCCAATAGTTTCAAGTTAATTTTATGGCTACGTTATCTGGAATTACGTAGACTGCCAGTGTGTTGGTATTTGCATAGAGAACGCGGCCAGCATATTGTATGAGCCTGAGAAACGTTCCAATCTGACAGCATTCCCTTGTGCATATATTTACAACTATGGAAATTTTATATTCAGCTCTATGTTACCGATTTCCATATAAAGCGGACTTAAAATGACACTGTACAGTGTTAAATCTCCACAGGTACAAATGATTAGCAGTGCCTGTTCATACGTGTGTGTGTGCAACTGCCATTAAACCTCGCACAAACATCTTTGAATCATTGCATTATTTTGTTGACCTTACCACTACTATGGACCCAAAAGAACTTACAGTGATTTTAATCCACAAATGTGTGACATGCCGGCGAGTTGCGTTTTTACGGTAGTCAATAAACGAGAATTTAATAGTGGGGCGGGACTGAAAAAAATACCAATTAATTCGCACCTTCGGTAGGACAAGGGCACAATTGCCCCTACAATCATATAGTACATTATGCCCTTGTTCTACCGAAGGTGCGAATTATTCCAACGACAAATGTTTTTTTAACCATTCAATAAGTACTACAAATATTCCAAACCGTTTTGGAAATGTAACAAGCGCGCTAGGGCCTTTTTCATTTGCGTAAAATGTGTTCTGAAGAACGAATCATTGTTTCGTCTACCCTTTTGTGGATTTTAATTAAATTAACACGTGTTCTGTGAAAGAGACGGATGCTTTTATTTAATGTTTTGAGTGTCCAATTATAGTGGACCTTTCACAATATCAACCGGTCGGCGTCCGGTGCGGATGTTAGACCGCTGAGAAAGTAGCCCAGTGTACAGGCCCCTTATCCGCGTTTGTGGCGACAGATTGCAGTATAGCAATTATAAATAGTACTTAGGCACTTACATTGAGGAGACACTTATCCCAATCAAGCACCGTTTTGTTTGTAGAATGGATCAGAATAGAGTCTGGTCATTTCATTTGAGCATTCGATAGGTACATTCATTAACCGGCCATTTTGTGGGATATTTTTATTCCTAGCAGTCCTCCGTTAACCTAATTTATCATGACATGTTTAATTTAACCGGCGCCGTAGCCTGTCGTAAGTCTCTTCGCGTAGCTAGCTAAACGCTTCCACAGAACAGTCTGCCCGGCTATGTTGGCCTGCATCGTTTTGGAACACCATCAGTTTTTCATATGAGTAAAGCTAAATATTTCCATTTAAAATGCTATGACGTTTCCCTTCCCTTAAACCTAGTTCGATTCGTACGATTTTTGAACATATTGTAGATATTATGAAAAAGGAAAACCTACAAGCCTAGTTTTTCGTAACAACTACAATACAACATATTCGAAAATCTTGGAAAACGGGTCCGATTTAGGGGGGACAAGCGATATCGCCCGGAGCTAATTTGTATGGGAAAAAATTGACAGAGCTGTAGCTCTACGCAATTTAAGCGTCAGTTCACAATCCTCTAGGTTTCATACATTTCTATATCGGCTGTCAGGCGGAATAACTGCTAACCTATTCTATTAGTCAGTGGTTCGACTTAAACATGCCACCGATATTGAGCAATAATCTTAAACGTTGCCATATGTAACTTGAAACTTAACACTAGCAATGCTGACAAATAACTATCATAATTTCATAATTAATGTTTTATATTAGTTGCAAATAAAACCAACACGTGCGGGCCAAATATGTTATTTAGACTAACAGCAACGGAGACTTTGTTTTTTTCTGCCTTACTAGTAATTTCTAGTAGGTATGAATATTCAGACCATTTTGTAAGCTTTTAAAACCTGCCAGGTTACAGTCAGCGAAAGGAACGGAACCAAATCTTTGAAGAATTCAGAATATGACAGCGGTTATTAATACATTCTCTAAACAAACTCCTTAGTGTGAGGCGCCAAAATAAAGTGCCTTAAATACGACATGATTCCATAAGCAACGATGATAAAATAACAATTACTGTCTGTTATTGTCTTTAGATAGAGGGCTTTACCATTTGACGACACATTAATGATGCATCAAAAACAAAGGACAATCGTGCTGGATACGTTATTGTTGAAAGGGCGCATCTAACTTTAAAGTCATGCGTGGTATATCAAATCTCAAAGTTGTAAAGGTGGGCTATCTAAACTTGCAAATCCAATGTAAATTTCATGAGAGTAGTCTTTGGACTCGTTAGTCTCGTTACAGTGGGCGGCAAACTACGCACTCCTTTTTTGTTCGCAGTTGCGTAACAAGGACCCTCTGTCTGTTATCACCTATCATTATACAATAATGGTTTGTAAGATGCAAACAACGTACGGTATTGTCTGCCCTTATTATCGTTATCATATTTATCCTAGATCGTTGATGGCTTAAGGGGTCGACACGCCTTCGTAACGTATCGAGTTTTAACCCTTGCGGTCACCATGTTTAGTCGATTACCAACACGTTTGCACTTTATTTTATTGGAATAAGGTCCAAAAGTGCATACATGGATTTATACTCGACTAGATGTTCTTAGAGTGGAGTCACATCTATCTGCACCGATTCGCATTACTTGTAAAATAGTGACTTTGTATCAAGATGCGTACGTATCTATTCTCCTTTCGCATGCGTAAGCATCTTTATACAAAACAGCCATTTTCTATAGACAAAATGCGAATCGCTGTTCATAGATGTGAGACTCCACCCTTAAGTGCAAGTGGTTAATTTCACAATAGATCCTTAAGTTAGATAGTCCCTGTAAGATAAGATAAGATAATTATCCTTCATTTGTGGTTGGTTACTAATTCAAATTCAAATTTTAGTTAATGGATTTTACTCCTGTTAAGGTGTATTTCGCCAACGTCAAGTTATTTATAGACACTCCCATGGACTTATTAGGGAAATAAGTCCATGGATGTCACACGCGAGGACAATTTGTTCGGTAAAAGAGTATTGTCTCTAATAGACTTAACAGAAGCACATGGGGTTAGCTAGCGCTTTTGTCACCTCCTGGTTGGTGACTGTCTTTCTCTAAAATGTTTTCAATGTAATGGTATCCAGTCAGACAGGGCGGTAGAAGATACCGTGCGCTTACGCAGATTCCCCGGCTTACAGTACATTGGCCTGTCTATAGACCCGTTGAATGAGTGCAGATGCACTTAAAGACCGAGATTGAATGAATGAATGGCGAGGAAGTCGGAACTTCCTTCCTGGGGCGTATAACCTTTGAACTATTCCAAGGAGTTAAAAGGACATATTTGATTTTACATAGCAATACGGTTTCCGGTCGCTTTCTACGAGCTGAGGTCGTATTAAGAGGTGCGATGCCTGCCAAGTGCTGCCGAGTGTAAGAGACAGTTACATATGAATGTATGTAAACTCTTTATTGCACATAAACAATTACAAGACATATTTGCATCAATTACATTATGTACATAGGCGAACTTATCCGTAATGGGATTTCTTTTATTCTAACCTTGGATTAGAATAGACGATAGACAAATTAACAAAATAACAGGAAAACAATTAGATAACATAAATATATTTATTTTATCTCTTTCACTGAGTTTGTTACATGTAAGCTAGGCCTCTATTCCACTAAGTTTTAGTACGTCTTGCTTCTTAATCATAATAATTATGTTAATTTACTAGGTTATCAGTAAGTCAACAATCTGATTACGATATAGATGGCAGGTGGGCAAATGCTATTGAAAATGCTATTGAAATAGAGGCCATTCATGTTGTTCATTCATGTTATGTTCATTATCCAAATAATAAAATAAATATTTTCGTCATAAAAAAAAATACTTAGTATGTACTATTGTCCGATTCGGTTTGATCCGATTTAAGAACCCACGATAGTAAACCTAGTTCGATAATACTAACAGATTATATATTAATAGGTATATATAATTAGACACGTCATTAATAGGGGAACACGAAAAGGCGATGCTGCAATGCAAAAAACCTGGCTCCGTGGAGGCAACCTTCAATCGCTGCAGCAACCACTTTCTCCACTGTTTGGAAAATGCAGCAGTGGTTTTTCTTACACAGAAATTTATTATCTTTCAGATGAGCAAAGCTTCAGGCAAACTGTCTTTTAAAACATTTAAAACCGGTTAACTTCATTTTAAAAGAAACAAAAGTCGTTTTTTTAATTCAGTACTTTAATAGAATTCAGTATTTCTCGGACAAACTTAATAATAACTTCGCTGCTATAATCAATAGTCTCAATTGTATGTGATATCATTTTAGAATCTCCATTAAATAGGTAGGCAATTTTTTAAGAAAGCAGATCTATGAGATGCGTATTTTTTACACCGTTCGAAATCAAACTTGCTGGAAGAAACGCTCAGATTCTTAAACTTTAAATTTGAGTTAGAAATTAAAAACACCGCTACTTATTAATTAATTTTATTAGTAGGGTCTTAAAGCAAATTTAACCAGCTTTCTTTCACAACAAACGAAATTGAAAACTTCTAATAACTGGTCGCGGCATCAAAATGGTGAACCAGGGTATTTCCGAAATTTTAAATAGTTGAGATATCTCGTTTTCCGTGCGACTTTTACTTAACATGAATTATTATATTTTCAACACTCCTGAGCTGAGCTACCCAGCCCTGTAAGGTCCGCTATATCCCGGACACCCTGTATACAGGGTGTCCCAGAAACCGGCGTCAACCCGCCCAGGGCTGATAGAGCAGCTCATAAGATATCGATTTAACCCCCATGTATGTTCAGCAATTGTTATTAGTTTCCGAGATATTGATCATTTAAATCGGAATTTTTGCCATTTTGCCTTATGTCCGTGATACGAATAACCCCTAAATTAATGTTTTAATTTTTTAAGTGTTTTTTTGCATGATTAGAATCACTATGAAATAAATAAGGAATTTTTTAAAGCTACATGCCATTTTTTTTTCATTACAACTTTTTGAGTAAACGCACAGAGTTACTTTCTCCATACTTAGAGAACCCCGCGTTTGTTTTTTACCAAGTATGGAAAAACAAACTTTGTGCGATAACTCAAAAAGTTGTAATGAAAAAAAAAATGGCATGGAGCTTTAAAAACTTCCTAATTTCATAGTGATTCTAATCATGCAAAAAACCCTTAAATAAATTAACACATTAATTTAGGGGTTATTCGTATCACTTACATAAGGAAAAATGGCAAAAACACCGATTTAAATGATCAATATCTCGGAAACTAATAACAATTGCTGAACATACATGGGGGTTAAATCGATAGCTTATGAGCTGTTCTATCAGCCCTAGGCGGGTTGACGTCGGTTTCTGGGACACCCTGTATATTATCATCTGATAGTCTTATCGAACTAGGTCTAGTGTCGTGACTTAAGAGTTAGTATGCTGTGTTACGCTATAAATACTACGAAAACGTTGATAGTTATTAAAGCTATGCATATATTTGTGATACGTGCCGCCTTTGGTATATTTTTATTTTATAAAACACAAAAATATCAATTAAATAACATTATCATAAAATTATCAAACATAATTATGATATAACTAAATAATGGTTTTGTTTGCTTAAGCACCTCACAGACAAAGTAGTAATATATTTAAAATAGAGCATCATATACGATTCTTCTTTCACTAAATTTTCCACGATAAAAAGTATTATAGGTACATCCTTTTCCGAGATACAATCTATCTCCTTGCCAAATTTCATTAAGATACGTTCAGCCGTTTCGTCGTGAACAGGTCACAAATAAACACACAGAGTTTTACTTACGCATTTGTAGTATTAGTATGGAAGTAAGGGCGTCCCATTTCCAAAAGGCAGAAAGTACCGCACCAGTTCTCGCCCTTTATTTTCAATTCAGTTGACCACGTACTAAGGAGTATAATAAATATCAACCAGTAAGGGTGCGGCTCCACTGAGGCGGAGACGAGAGGAGCGGAGCGGAGCTGTGCCAATATTAACCAATGGAATCTGCGCAAGGCGCGCTCGACGTGACGTGACGTGACCGCATGCGCCTTTTATTGGTTAATATTGGCACAGCTCCGCTCCGCTCCTCTCGTCTCCGCCTCAGTGGAGCCGCACCCTTAATGTTTCGGTTACTCCAAGTAGCGCCCGTTCCCATGGGAGTTGGTCTCAAAAACCGGGTCCCAAATTCGGTGACCATTGCTTTTGGGTATCGCCACCAAATCCAGTAAAACGATTTTGATAAAAACACTATAATTATCTCATAATTGAATTTTATAAATGCGTTAAAATGTCTAACAAAAAGAAAGGGTTTTAATTAACAATTCGTCTGTTTATCTTTTGTTATTTTCATGTTCCTATTTTTTTTATATTTATTGCTCATACTACAAAAATAAATTACAAAAGGTGAACTTAATACCTAGTGGCTCTGTTAGTCCTATTCACTAGGTACTATTACTATCTACAATATGAAATGTCGTTTATTTTGATAACTGCAGCAATCTAAGCAAGTGGTTTGTCAGTAGAAAATTCGTCAGTTCCCGTGGGAATATCGTTGTACGAGACAGAGAAATACTAAAAATATCCTTGAATGAAATATGAAAGCATCACTCCTTAAAGCGCAGTGACAAAAACGCATCTGAAAATGGCGGCGCAAGATGGCCGCCGACGCGTTTTCCCACGGCGCCTGCGCGCTGGGAGCAATTGCGTCGCACATGTGCGTGCGCGGGAAACATCGCGCTTTTTAGGGTTCCGCTGCTAACGGTTATGTGATTAAAAAAAATAAGTACGAGTATGAGTTTTTCTCAAAGTTATTTTACAAAAAGAGTTTTGTGATTATGTTTAATTTTAAACGACTTCGACTTAAAAAAAGAAGTGGTTCTCTAAAATCTTGGTTCGAACCTATTAGGTCATTCAATAAGCAGCAGTGTTTGCATTGTAGTGTTCCGAAGGAGATATGAAAGCTGGTGAAATTACTAGCATAGAGGCATTCCACCTTAGTCTTTAGGGTTGCCAACGCATTTGGAGTCTTAGGATTGCAGTTTTACGATTATAGTCCTAAGATTGCATATGATTGATGGATTTCAGATTCAACTTACCATCAGGTGGCCTTGCCTTCTCTCTAATATAAAAAAAAACTACAATATCCAAGAACCACGGAGCCCTTTGTGTAAATTTTAATCAACGCAACTCATCATAATTAAATTCGGAGTCAAGTACAAATAAACTATGTAATTAGAACATACATGTGTTCCGTATAAACAAACAAACAAAACATATGTTTTGTTTTTCAGTCGGCAACAGTTAACACCTCTTTTGAATCTTAAGTCAGCGACCTTAGGTTCCCAATAGTTAGTGTGGAAACGTTACAGATGTAGCTTCAAAATCATAATGGATAAAATTGCCCCATGAAATATTATTAAATTAATTTCGGTGGATGCAAACGCAATAAATTGGTTTTGCGCATTACTTTCTTAGATAATTCAACTTCGGAGGGTCTCCATGAAGTACTGCGAAGGTCCTATTGCAACCTTCGGAGTTCTTCATCGTGCAGACCAGGGGCCGATTGCATAATAAAGTACAAGCTAACAGTTTTGTATGGATTTTAACTAATAGTATGGACTTTCGTATCACGTCATCTGAGATTGACGCGATTGGTTTGTATAATTGTACAATAAGTTACCATTATCGGCATTATCGCAGTCTGTGAAACGCAGCGCAGTTTTATTCAGCTTACCTGTAAAAAAATAAAAACATGTTTTTATATTTATGTTTATTTCTATAGAGAATCAAATCGACTTGTTAGTTTTGTTGGCATAGGTATAACTTAGTTACATAAGTGGGTGCCGTTAAATATTGTACTTAAAAATAAGTTTTGGACATGATGGACGTTAAGGACAACTATCTTCGTGTCTTGCACTAAAGCTCCCTTTGTCGAGTTATCTTGGAATTTGGCATTCGCTATTTCCTCGTAGGTATTGTGATAGTGTTTCTTTACGGACGAACAATTATTTATATAGACAACAATATGGCTTTGTTTCATTTAGTTCGCGAAGACGTTATGGATTTGGTAAGGCAAACGATCACACAGACGATGGTAAATGGGATCTCTGACCTCAAGACATGTGCTTTCTCAAGACTACCATCTTAAGACAGCAATCCGAAGACCACAAATGCATTGCCAAACCTAAGGACCAAGATGGAATGCCTGTATGCTAGTACGTTAACCGGTTGTGTTATCCCCACACCGGAACACAACAATGCGAACACTGAAGCTTTGATGGTAGGTTAAAGGATAAGATGGTGGTGAATTGCATGTAGCAACACGCTTCCTCCTAAGGACCACCATACAACGAAATTTGTCAATGGAATATGAATCTATTGTGTATGAAATAAAGTCAATTTTCTTATTTGATCAGTAGCAACAAAAACAAAAGAAATTCCATTTTACTTACTTTGCACTAGATCTTTATTTCAATGGCCGTATTATGTACTATTTTTAGTACCAGGAACCACAGGAGTTTAAAATTAAATTTAAATTATTGTTCATTCATGGCTAGGATGTGATTAGTTTGTGGTCGCTAACAGATGCCGTATGTTGCAATCTTGACCCTAATGCTTGAAAGCCGAGACTTCAAATCAAATCACACAATCAAGCGATTTTCTGCTATTTACTCTTATGCTTGGTTTAGCGCTGGTATTAGTAATTATATAGGTAGGTACACACTTTAACATTCAATTTAAATTATTGCTTTCATGGCTAGGATGTGATTGATTAGTTTGTAGTGTCGCTAACAGATGTCGTATGTTGCATTCTTGACCCTAATGCTTGAAAGCCGAGACTTGATCAAATCACACAATCAAACGATTTTCTGCTATTTACTCTTATGTTTGGTTTAGCGCTCTGGGATTAGTAATTATATAGGTACATACTAGAACCTATTTTATGATGCGGTTAGGTTACCTAGTTGGTAGTGACCTTGCCTAGGAAGCTAGGCTTTGATCCAAGTAAGGGCAAATATTTATGTGATGAGCACTAGTTCCTGCGTCTCGGATGTTATCTCAGTAGTTATATTTTTATATTAGTATTTTTATCGTTGTCCAGTAGCCCACAGTACGAGGCTAGAGATTCGTAAACTCAATTTGTTTGAAATTCCGAATAGGGTCGAAGTCGAACGCGCAAGCAGAGCAGAGTGGAGGGAAAATCGCTGAGTTTTTAGTCGATACGTCTCACATAAATACCTTTTCCCTCCTGGACCAAACGGAAACAACATCTGTGAGATTGGCCTCTGATATTTTTTATTTCATTATTATGTGTAAAGCACTGTGTTGCGATTTTTAATGGTAGTAAAACCAACACATCAGTGGTTCAGAACAAAAGTGGCACACACACGACATATTTCTTATGTTGGGTTTAATTTAACATATTTCGCTCCTTAGATGCGAGTAAAACAAAACAAAATAATGCGGTTATGTATGATTCCCAAGTAGACAAATCAAGGTAACGATTCGATAAGTATGCCGTATACACATAGCGAATATTCTTTAAAATATTCCAACTGCGCAAATTCGCAACGCTAAGTAAAGTTCTAGCGAAAGATGTGTGCACGTCATCCATTTGTCTATGCTCACACGCACCTATGCAGCTACTGATGCGTAATGAGCTAATGTGAGAATCTCAGGATGATTTGTATTTTATTAACAGAAGAATTAAACATTCGTTTTTCTTAGGTTTAAGCTATATGTTCATAGTTGTGTTATATTATAATCAATCAGCCACCCATATTTTTGGCATCTTTTAAAAAAATATCATGTATTGCCTTGTTTTGGTTTTATCCCGGTATTTGGATATCTTCTCCGTATTAAATAACGTCCACTTATAATCAATAAAAAATTTAAAGGCCGGTTTCAGATTTTTTGTGTCATTTTTAATACTTTGTGTTTCAACGTGAATACTTATCTATGATAAAATTCCTTTACGGGGTTAATTTTGAACCCAATTTATAAAGTCAGCCGTTAAAAATAATAATAAGGGTCTTTGTAACTCCAGAATCCCATTTAAAATCTTACTACAAAACGATTACGTGAGCTAAGAAAAAGATCAACACGTTCCTCACCCGGCCTACAGATTTTCATACTCAACTGACTCGATGTAGTGTCAGTGTCACTGTTAATTTTAATGGACATATTGCCGTTATCCACTTCCCGCCAGACCTGTTCGGTCACACGCGAAAGAACTGTCCTTAGAAATGTGGTTTGGTTCATTCATAAACCAACATAAGCAGCTCTCATTTAGTTATCTTTTTTATATATTTATGGATTTATTCATTTGATTAGCATTGCACCATTGGGGACATCTTCGCACACTAGTTAAAAATCGCACAGCTCTAGCAGAACTACAACCTTAAGGATACAAATAGGCTTTAATTAAATGTAGATACTATCGGAAAAATAATCCCCTTACCCACCATAGAACGGTGTCAGTGACAAAACAATTCGTTTGTCAATTCTTACGATTTGATTGATAATGACACTGCACAGTTGTTTGGCGGGTGTGTTGTGTACATTCTACTTCCCAAATGGAACTCCTTTTGTTCTTAAACTTTAAAAACTTGTTAACTTATCAGTTTTGTAAGTTTCATACAAAATAAATAGTATTTTCAATACACGCCGTCCATTGTCGTTACATTAAAACAAAAGACAGGTTCAAGTACCACCCCTGGACCTCTATTAAAGGCGGTAAAGACGTAGATAGACACCCTGAATCTATCTATATAAATAAAAATGAATTGCTGTTCGTTAGTCTCGCTAAAACTCGAGAACGGCTGAACCGATTTGGCTAATTTCTTTTTTGCTGTGTTCGTCATTGTTGTTATGGTTTGTATGAAAGAAAATAATTGAAAAATTCACCGGGGAAGTCAGTAATTTGCAGCGAGGCGAAGCCGCGGGCAGGCCGCTAGTAAATAAATAAATGTCAGAGAACAATCTCACACATATTAACGCAGTCCCAAAAATCTGTCCCTACCTACTGGGATTCGAACCCGTCATCGCTACCTTCGAAGGCAATCGTTTTTAATGTTAACAGTTTTCAATATTTTTTCAAAATATTTTACGTTATGACATTGTAAAGGCTAAACCATGTTGAATTTCAAATTAGGTATAGACAAATGTAGCAATCCCCGGTACAAAATTAAAGTACCTACACTTGCTACGCTTACTATGGGAGGTAAAATTACTAGCAATCATAATAATATGTTATCCATCATTGGGCGCAAAATTATCTTCACGTCACGTCACGTCACGTCTCTATTACTAGAGGCATAAAACCGTTTGAGAAATGTATGAGCCGAAGTTTAGATATGATGTTATTGGTAGTGCCTGTACCAAATTAACTAATTTTAAATCATGATATAGGATAATGTGCGGGAAGATGAAACTATATTATCTACAAACCCTTTCGTAGGAGTATTCGCACTGTTATATTTAAGAGTGAGACGGTATAATGGTTTTCAGAGAGAGTGAGCAACGCATTGGCAATCTGATATTTGAAGTAGTGAGCATTAGAATCTCCTTACCGGTGCCAGAATTGGTTAGCGACTCTCCTGTGGACATACCAGAATATCCGCATAGAAGGCGTCAGGTCTACTTTAGTCCTATTAGGCAAAAACATATCTTATATGCAGACAAGCCTTTACCTACCACAGGATGACAACTTTTGTTTTTTAGAGTATCTATGGCCCAGTCCTCTCACACACTCATTTATGTAAGCTAGGTAAAATCAGCAGTTTCTTAATCGTCTCTTAAGTTTCAATGGCTTTTTCAAAAAAAAAAAGCATTAATCGTGAGAAACAATCGTGTAGGGGTTCTCAAAACTTTCTTCAAATCTGAAGTTGGATAAAAAAATATTCTCAGGGTAGAGGAGTTGAGAAAAAAATTGAAACCACGTGGTAACCCGCATATGTTTAGAGCTACCATCTGCGCGGTTATGATGGAGATTCTGATAATTTGATGTTTTTACCGTTTGTTGTATGGATCATACTAAATAATATTGAAATAGAAACCATTTTGATCGGCATCATATTTGTTTCTTTCGTAAATATGATAGTAGGGAGTTAAGAAACCTTTCCTGCAGATAATTAGTTCCTATAATAGACTTATAAATAGGTACTTAAATACATAGAAAACTTCCAAGACTCAGGAACAAATACCCATGCTCATGCACGAATTACTTATAATTATTATTTGAGTTTCAACCTTATTCAGGATCGAACCGAAACATTTTTTTTTATGGCATGGGAAGGCAAACGATCACACAGGCCACCTGATGGTTAGTGGAAACTGTGACCCATAGACATTCACATTCACAAGACTGCAAATGCGTTGCCAGCCCTGAGGACAAAGATGGAATGCCTCTATGCTAGTAATTTCACCGGCTGTCTTCCCAAACCGGAACACAACAATGCGAACACTGCTGCTTGGCGGTAGGTTAATGGATATGATAGTAGTACCAACCCGAACGGACCCTGCACAAGGTCCTCCCACAAGTAAATCATCTTCATCTAGAGTCTCACTGACCCTGAGAGTCCCTGACTCGATTTATGCATCAGCAGATCTTGACGTCACAATATTTAATGACTGGACCTTTAATTGATCTAAATTATAATGAATCACAAGTGATTCGATGTTGGTGATTCAAAAACATTGATATTGGCTCTGGTTCGCACCGGAGCGAGTTAGTTGGAAGACTTGGAAGGCTTCAATTAATTCATTGTTACGTCTGCGTAATAAATAAGTATAAAGAGTTGCACTGCATCGGTCCGAATAAGCGAAGTAGAAGGACCGAGTCTTCGTGACCCGAGATGCCGAGACGTTTCACTTTCAGGTTAATATTATAAACGAGCGACCCGCCCTCGCTTCACTGCGGTTAATGTGGGTTATCTGTAACACTCGTACATACGACGACGACGCGTTGGCCTAGTTGGTAGTGGCCTTGCCTACGAAGCTAGCGTCCTGGGTTCAAAATGTTCAAATCCCGGTAAGGGCAGATATTTGTGTGATGAGCGCGGATATTTGTTCCCGAGTCATGCATGTTTTTTTATGTATTTAAGTATATATTTCTCTATATAAGTATTTATATCGTCTAGTACCCATAATACAAGCCTAGAGCTCAGTTTGGGACTAGTTCAATTGGTGTGACATTGTCCCCTGATATTTATTTATTTATTTATTTATAATCGCGAATTTATTATACTATAAACCTTTCTCTTGAATCACTGTACTACCTATTGACGAAAACTGCATTAAAATCCGTTGTGTATTTCGAAAGATGTAAGCGTACATACAGAGGGACAGGCAGACGGCGGGAAGCGAGTTTGTTTTAGTTTCTTTTTTATGGCATAGGAAGGCAGACGAGCACACAGGCCACCTGATGGTAAGTGGAAACTGTGACCCATAGACATTCGCATTCGCAAGACCGCAATCCTAAGACTGCTAATGCGTTGCCAACCCTGAGGACTAAAATGGAATGCCTCTATGCTAGTCATTTCACCGGCTGTCTTATCCCCAAACCGGAACACAACAATGCAAACACTGCTGCTTGGCGGTAGGTTAATGGATAAGATGGTGGTACCAACCCGGACGGACCCTGCACAAGGTCCTCCCACAAGTAAAGATGTGAAAGTTTGGAGGTTTGTTTACTCATCCACGCCAGAACAGCTGAAGAAATCTGTATGAAATTGGACTCACAATCGGATTATATTCTGGAATAGCACGTAGGCTACTTTTTATACCGGGAAAATGAACAGTTCATGAATAGCGATAAATGATTTCTACGCGGACGGAGACGCGCGCAAAAGCTAGTAAATTTATATATATATATTTATGGTTATGTATAATATCTCAGGCTTTTGTACTATTCAGGAAAATAGCATCAAGGGACTTCTACCTAAATAGGTACCGTCAACAGCATAAATAAGTGATCATTTATGTACCTTGTCGCTTTCAATGGTTTCACTATTTTGTATAGCATTTCAAACATGACGTTAAAGTGACAAGGTACATAAATGATCACTTATTTATGCTGTTGACTGTACCTAACGATTTAATCAACTGTATTGTTATACGTACCATCAAGGACTTTAAATGTTGACCCACCATAGAATCTTGTCACAATGACAGTGCCAAGTGACGAGATAGAAATTACATAGGAATTAATAGCTGGTTTTATGCGACAAGGTTCTATAGTGGTTCATCAATTAATGTCTGTGTCCGTACACACATCAATAAAGACTAGGGATTAAAATATGTTGATATTTTATGATGTCGCAACACATTGCAAATATTTAAACGTTATGTAAGGATATTTTGATCCCTCTTTGTGCAAATGTTTAATTTTGGGTTTACAAACGGCATCGGGTCCTATTTCGCATGAGAATCCACTTACACCAGATACCAACCAGGGTTAAGCCACGGAAATCAAGATAGCTGCAGCTTTTGTTTCGTCGAAGCACAATTTTCGCATATTTTATAAATAAATCACAAAAACCGAACCTAAAAGTCATAATAAAAATTCACGCAAAAAATTGATATAACAGGTAGTTTTAAATTCGATATTCCTGTAGAACTAACGGCACTAACGCTAACGGTTATAGTAGTGGAGTATACAAATTTTACAGCATAGCTACAAAAAGTTAGACGAAGAAAAGTTAAGTTAAGTTAGAGAGTTAGAAGTTAGTTTTTTTTTATCTGTTTTAGGCGGTAAAAACCATATCACCTTTAACCTGTTTGGTATGGTTTTTCACTCAGCAGCTATTAATACTGTCAAGTAAATTAGAGCTATTACAGCGTTGACAATACGTTCACAGGTCAAAGACGATATCGTTTTCACCATCTAGAATCTCATCCCACGTGGAACTACAATATTGTGGCTACCCCCGCATTGTGCATCAGTTTGTGGGTCATTTAATCATGTTGCAAGTTTTAGGTACTCCGGACACCGCGTTTATATTTTCCATGATACCTGATTATCATGTCCTTGGCTCCAAATGTTTTAAATAAGTTTTCTTTTCAAAGAAACCCACCAACTTTACCGACGAGCAGCTGCAACGTGGGTCAATTGGGAGTGACCCTAGCATTACAATATAACTAAATTACAAGGCACATCGCCTCCTACAATTGGTCCGAAGCCCAACACTTCTTAAATTGGCGGTGTTCTAGCCCTTGAACATTGTGCGAAGACAGACACAAGCTTGGATAATACATGCCATATCTTTCAACTTCGCTAGCAATACATATAGCAACGCTACGCAAAAAAATGGTATTGGCTCATGTTTGAAAGTTTTTGACATTTAAATATTTTCAAGAAACAAATTTCATTTATTTAATGTTTCAATTAGATACTTAAAACATTTCGCAAAGTTCGGCTTTGGTGTATTTAAAAATATTTAACTCAAAAATGTCACAACAGAAAAAACGACACCTCACATGTTAAACCTAAAATTTAAAAAGATCTGTCAAAATGTGGGTATTGTTTTAACTTGCTTCGTCCGCATGTCTGTCATTCCCTCTCAATTCTTGCAAGTCAATTTTGAAGTCGCTATAATGATCGCTGAGTTTGGAATAAATACTTGAATAAACCAAGGACATTGCATGAATATATCGCTGCTTTATACAATAGCGACACAAATCAAAATGTGTTTGTATTGCATTTCAATTGGGAATACTATTAAATAATTATTAAATTGAGTTCTACATTAAACTATATTTGTTTTTTTTATTTATGATGTTATTGTATATGTATAAGCAGCGATATGTAGTATCTAGGTGCTAATCTGATTATGGAGTACGAGATGGCAACACAATCCTTGCTGTTATTATCGTAGACCTGCCGAATCGGGATTCGTTAGGGTTTAATAAGCAGATTGTTAATGTACAAAATAAAGTAATTTATGTTTAACGTTCAAGTTTAGATAAGTTCATTTTCTTAATAAATTTAATAATACATTTAAATATTTTACAATTTAGAGGAACGATTTCAAAATAATAAGGGTTTATACTTTGAAATGGTTTATTTTAATTATAATATACAGTGTGTGACATTAATAACAACATATATTTTACGTAAAGATAGCTTTAAGTGTTGTTAGCCGTTTAAAGAAGGAGTTAAGTTATTAGCTAAATTACATTTAGTGTAATTCATTTTTAAAGGGTACAACGAGCAGCAATGTATAACATTAAGTCTAAGTTAATTGCAAGTTAATTGAGGGATAATTGAGCTATGTCTGATACATTGCGTGGCAAATTAGTTAGTATGAAAAAAAAAGTACAACTTATGTTAACAAAACACTTGTTTTTATGATAATTAGGATGCATATTAACTGTTGTCAAAATATATGTTCGTATGGATGTCTGTCACACACTGTATTAAAACATGATGGAGTGAAGCCCAATTCAAAATCTAAAAACGGATTGGCTTATTGCTCATATGTGTACAAAATGTTTTCTATATTTTTGCATCGTGCCAATAACTTTATAATTTCTATTTATAACCTTAATCAAATAAATGTATTAAAAAACGTCAACATACGTTTGCTAAAGTTACACGTGTGTATAATAAGAATAAAAAACAAAGTAGTAAAGTTGTATGTGTGAACATTTTGCGCGGAGCAGACAAGCGTGACCATACATGCGCAAGGCGAGCACACACTAGCGGAAGATAAAATGTACGTAAAATTAGGTATAAAAGAGTTGCGGGCGCTTAAAGTTCAGATCTTTAATTTAATGAACGTTATAGTTTCACCAGATGCGTTTTTCACAATAAAGTAGATTGGAGCTTCTATTAAACATGTAGTCGCACGAACATTTTTTGAAATAAATGTCGCTGATAATGGCATGCTGTCATTTGATTACTTTAGCAAGTGACCAGTGTACCAGTTTGAATTTCGTGAAATGCCTACCAAAGAAAATGCAAACGTTTAAAAACAGTCTCGGCAATTCTTAAAACGTATAGCTTAAGTAAAGCATATCAATCGTTTATATTTGTTATAGTACCTGGTTACTTTATTAAATTAGTGTGTGCATTTTCATAAACAAAACGAAAAATTTCGCACTAGGCGAGATAGAGTTAGTGGAATACGCTTCGATACGACTGAATTTCGTAGTGAAATGCAGCTGCAATAGTAAAATAGTAGAAAATGTACGGTTCGGAACGACGATTGGAACGGCGCGTAGCGTTTCCCGCGCCCGCTGTCCGAACTTTACGTATAAAGGCCGCTATTGCGTGCGCCGCCGTCAGTCATAGTTGGTCACAGTTTCCGTCGTAGACTGTGTGCACCGTTCCTAACTCGGTAGGGGGCCGGGCGGGGCGGCATTACGTCTGTTTTCTTAGATAACAGAGACATTCATCTTTTGTATGGATGTATATAAACACTAATAGTTAAAACAGTCAGAAACAGTGTAATTTGTCATATGATATAGGAGAGTTACGGCTCCGAAACCAGACCAAATGGTAGACGATATTGTGAATTTCCTAACAAATAATAAAAATACGTATTGCAGTGTGGTTGCCGGCTCATAATAGTGCCACTCCAAGTCTTACCTTGGAAGTCGTAAGAGGCGACTAAGGGAATAAAGGCTTGTAGTATTGTTAGGCGATGGGCTTGCAACCTGTCACTAATGTGAACTGGTAAACATCTAAGCCTGTTTATTTGTGAAAAATGTGGTTGCAGAATTAACAACAAGGTTATAAAGTTGTTGGTAATTCTGTAGACCTGCCTGCCCCACTCTGGGAATGAAGGCGTGAGTGGATATGTAATAAAATACGAAATTATTAAGGGGGACATTTTTGTCTGATTTAAAAAAATGCCAGCTCATTTATGTGCCATATTAACAATAGTGTATGCCCCATAGTTTAATGATAAGAACCAATCAACTCAAGGTTGATACAGTGCTTTCAATCCACGCCTGAGCGCTAAATTGACGTTGCACGCTTGCATCAATATAAGAAAAATGCAGAAGTGGGGATGGTGAAATTATAACACTAACGCGATCACCCATTTTGTTTATTCACCTTTTGTGGTGGCTTCACTTTGCTGGTTGGACATTTTTAACGAGTCACGTACCTACGTAATTGCTTTGGTAACTTTCGTATTCCTTACCAATTTAGCGTTGTTATTGTGCGACAGTACGTAACCTTCGGTGCGAGAGTTTAACTGGCAGTGGATTATGATATCACCTGATATGTATTATTTATTTTAAACATTGATAACAATGTATCCGTAGTAATTTGGTGGATAACTATTTGACGTTTAATGAATACCTATTTGTTAGCGATGCACAAATACGCGTGAAATGTTGCAATCTAAATGGTGACTTAACATCAAGAATTATATCATAAAGGTGACATATTGGTTTCTTCGTTGAATTACATCACTGTGTAATCTTTAATGAAGTCAATTTATCCACATGTGAAACTCATTTCATCAAAACAAATAGAAAAAACAAACGATCTCAAACTAATCAACACACGAGACGTATAATAGATATTTTGAAAGACATAGGTTGGATGTGACAAAATTGGAAGGATTAGAATGATTACTAGAAATAAGGTTCATTAATAGTTAAGATTGAAGATTAATATAAATATAAAATATGAAAATGTTTTTGTAATTTTCATTATGCTTTACATTTATGAATTAAAATTGGGAGTGACCAAAAACGGTGTAAAGATGGCCAAAACCGGTACTTCTACCCTATTTACCTAATCAAAAACTACTCGGGTAAACCATAGTATATTGTAAAATTCTGCATGAGTCAAAAGTTCATCACCCCAATTACAGTCGGCATAAGGGAGAGCAGATAAATCTGACCTTAGTGTCCGATTGCACTCCTTGTATTGACTTCGAAGAAATCATTTGGGTTTTTATAGCCAACGGCTTGGGTGTTAATAGGGGAGGAGTTTAAGCAAAATTAATTTATTTGTTAGAGCCAAAACGCGCTAACGCTAAACGTGCAGTCTAGTCCAGATGCATTTATAACACCAAGTTTTTTTTTTTTTTTTTTTATCGCATAGGAAGACATACGAGCACACAGGCCACCTGATGGTAAGTGGAAACTGAGACCCATAGACATTCGCATTGACAAGACTGCAAATGCACTGCCAACCCTAAGGAATAAGATGGAATGCCTCTATGCTAGTCATTTCCCCGGCTGTCTTATCCCCAAACCGAACACAACAATGCAAACACTGCTGCTTGGTGCAAGGTTAATGGATAAGATGGTGGTACCAACCCGGACGTACCCTGCACAAGGTCCTCCCACAAGTTAAGTAAGTTGTCTCGAACGCCGAGGTTCTAGTAAGAACTGCGGATTGATATGTTACGTTTTAATACTAGAGAAGCTCAACGACCCGGCGTGTCACCTGTTTGACAATAATCACCGAAGCGCTTGGGTGTCCAGCGCCTAGAGAGGAATAATAATAAATAAATATTAGGTGACCATATCACAAAAATCGAGCTGGCCCTAAGCTCTAGGCTTATACTATGGGTCTGCGCCCAGCGCTGCCCAGGTGTAATTTTTTTTCATACAAACCTTCTGAAATATAGTTTACGTCCTATTCTCATACCTACTGAATTTACACACATAATTTATAAGAATCGGTCAAGCCGCTTCGGAGGAGTTTTGTTACAAACACTGTCACACGAGATTTTTACATATTAGATACGTATACATACTTAAACGCATAGAAAACATCCAACACTCAGGCACAAATAGTTCTCATCACACAAATATCTGCCCTTACCGGGATTTGCAACCGAAACCGCTGGCTTCGTAGGCAGGGTCACTACGAACTAGGATAATGTCTTAAACCGAGTTCATATACCATCGGGAGGCTTCTAGCCCTTGACCAGGCTGTAGAAAACTTAAGTGTATCCACTGGATCCAAGGCGGGTTAACCCATGAACGGGCATCGAACCGTCATAATTCGCGTTCATGTGGAATGACGGGGCGGCCATGACACCACTCGGCCTTACTTTTTGCTGTTACAAATCATTAACCTCATTTTGCTATCACGCGAGTTGGCTGCGATGTGACAATTACGGATCAAAATGTTAAATCATTTTTGTAATCCCAACCAAATACAAGTTTTTTTTATGAAACCCAGGTTACCAACAGATGCTAATAGAGTAGATAATAGATGGCGTAGCGGAATGTAGCCTAAATATTTAGAAGTACTATGGCCCTGGAGAAGTTGCAACGTTATCCAAAAAATGTATACATATGATTGACGGTCGTGCCGAGCGCTTATGTCAATTCTATACATTTTGTCCGTTTTCGATAATCGTTTACGTGACCGTTATGCATCTTGTCTAGGGCCCTTGAAAACTTAGCCATATTGTGGAGAAGATATTATAAACCATATTTTCTCTTTTCCGTTGCAACTCACGTACCGTTTTATTGCTTTCTTGCAGCGCTTCTTCTCCGCAATGATAGTCTTGTCCGAAGCGCTTCACATTAGATTCACTTCATATTACTGACTTGTAAAAGAGCACTCATGTGGCCAATTGACTGAATAATTTATTTTATTTTATTTAACACTACCAAAATATATAAAAATCCGCTGAGTCAGAGTCAAACTCGCACACAAAGGGTTTCAACCAATTATTTTATTCCCTTATTATTTTATTTTATTTGTTGTTATAGTGACAACAGAAATACGCACTCTGTGGAAATTTCAACCAATATTATAATCAGATAAGATTATGTTTGTTAAGGCCGTTAAGGGTAATCTACAAAACCATTTTCATTTTTCACTTTTAGGAAGCTACATTACCGCTAACTTGTACTGGCTTTTATTCTGATAACCGAAGCAAAGATAGCCGAGGGCTGGTCGCTGGCTGCCAATAGTGCCAATGTAATCGAAGCAGGGACATAAAAATCGTGAATTTTGTTTAACGTTAATTCGGTTTCCTCTCAATCCCTTAATATGTAAAGAGGAAAATATAGTTTTCATATTTTATCAAACTCCAAATTTGAAAATGTGCTGAATTCACAAGCTTCTTCTTCACAAAGTTCATTATGTCAATGTTCCAATTTTGGTTCGTCTGTGGTCATTTATTCAAAATGGCGTCAACCGCGAACGTTTCGAAATCCGAAATTCAAACGCGGAAGTGTTTCACAATTCTTTACCGAGCGTGTCTTTTGGCTATAATACAAATGATTGACGGTATAGGAGATTATAGGATTTAGTTGTCTATACAGTCAAGTAGAACCTAGTGGGTAGGAGACGTCATGGTTCGCTGCTACCGTCACGGGCTGCCGACCCCCCTACTTCGCGTCGCCTTCGGGAATCCTCGGTTATCTTCGGGGGCACTCGGCTCCTAGGACCCCAATTCCTAGGTGCGCAGTGACTCAACTAATAACTATCTTTGAGTGCAATGATATCAGCGTTGTCATTCGTTGTAATTAGATGGTATGTGTGTTATGTCGTCGCCAATAGCGTTATTTTTTAGAGTGGTGGAATTTTTTAACATATATTGTGCAACGATAGTTAACATTGATTGATTATACTTATTGAAATATACTTACCCTTCCTACAAAAATAAAAAATAAATAAAAAACCCTACATTATTTTGATATTAGATTGGATATTTTTGATACTTCAATTTTTTTTGCAATCAATAAAAATCTTCGCCGTTTTGGCAATTTCCCAAGAAGGAGTTTTAATAATTTTCGGGGTATAATGTGGGTGAAAGGGTATCTATATGTATACATACATATCGTAAAAAGTTGTATTTTAACCTTTGATACTTATATTCTGATGCAGTATTTAAAAAACGCGGTGTTTGTGTGTTATAATATAACAGAGAGCAGAGTATGGGTGTCATTATTCTCAGTAATGTGGACATGACTCGAAATATTTTAATTGAACAAATTAAATTACATTTATTGATTACTTACCCTAAAACTAATTTTGATGCAAGGCAGTAATAAATAAATAATACAAAGACTTGTTAATGTGTAGATTTATTAAAGCAAATAAACCTCCTTTTCACGTTTAAAATAAACTTATGAGTGAAAAGCTCCTTTCGCAATCCACGGAAGTTAATGGATCAAACTTAAGTAGATTAATATTAATGGCCAATCCTCACGTCATTGTATCATTTATTTATTACTGCCTTGCAAAGGATCGAGATTATGGTTCAGGTAAGAAATAAATTAATGAAATTTAATTTGATTTATTAAAATCTTTACAGTCATGTCCACATTATGCGAGTAATGACGCCCATTTTTCCGATCCCTGTGTATAACTTAAGAATCACTCGGTAAGATTGTAAGAAAAGACTTTTCCACTAAACAGGTTTCAATTTTGCTGCAATGGCCAGTATCCGTATTCTACCAAAGAAGTCGGGTTTCCAAACCTTGCATTTTGTTAGAGGTGTTCTTTTAGCGTAACTTGTATCTTATATCCTGCTGGCTCCATGAAAGCCGATATGAAAATATCCTTTCCTTCCTTTAAAGCTTCCTTCCTTCCTGTAGCGACGGCTACATGGGTCCACCCCGCCGCCACCCTGGTGGAAATCCCAACCCCGACTCGGAACCCGAAAACTTGCTGGAAAGGAGGGCTAAATGAATGCTGGCAACCTGCACATTAGATTTATGGAAATGCTTCCCGAAAATTAAATTCCATTGTCGCTTCGGCAGGTACTTCTTGTGTTTTTGACGAAACACGTGGAATATTTATTAAGTTGGTTCTTACGGGTTGCAGACATTTCTTATACAATCTATTTGTGTTTATACTCGTCTTTGTTCTATACTGAGCTTAAGGTTCTCCCATGATTCACTAAGTGCTTGAACAAAAAACAATAGCATTTGTTTTAAGTTGAACGTATTTAGACACTTTGTATTTATAAGTAAAGTTAATACTTCACTAACTGTTTTACTACTTTATTGACTGACTTGAGACAGAAAATAGAGTAGAAATATTATGTCGATACGCATCGCATTTTGTCGTGGCTAGTACATCAAATCAAATCGTTATCGTGAGCAAATCGTTGGCAAAAATAATACGAAAAAATAAGGGCGCTGTTGTGACATTGAAATTTGAAATGTGATAGACGCCACTTGAGAATATTTGAAGTTGAACTCTCTCTTGCGGTCTACCTAGCTAGTTCCCCAAGATTCGATTCTCAGGAATTGTGTAATGTGGGCGAGTATTGGTTCCTGAGTCTTGGATGTTTTCTGTATGTACATATTTCTTTACAGGCCTGGAGCTTAGACACTTGGTCAAATTTGTAAGGTGGTTCCCTGACATTTATTCTTTGCTAACTATAGCCTTCGTGTAGGAGACATGACATTCAAAGATACCGTGACGTGTGTGTGTGATATTGGTTCTGAACCATTGTTGTTTCTTCACCACTACACACGGATACCGCTTGGTTGCAGTGATTTGCGTTTCTTACTTCAGTTATCCTGTTTTTGTTAAGACTACTTCTATGCGTTACAGGAAAACTTCCACGAAGTAACTAGAAATATTTTAACTGTAGGGTTTTCCTATTAATAGTTAAACAAATTGTAGCCGTAGTGATCAATGTTGATCCATAATTTCTGTAAAACCGAGTTCCCAAGTGAATCCCGACATGTTTAAATAATTCTTACTTTATTTAAGAATAAGTCTTTAGCGAATGCAAGCAGTACCTACACATCTTATCTTATCGTACAGATGGGCCGTATCGTATACACTTCGACCCTTTAGGACCTTTGCAATTACCCTCTTACACACGTAGCTGTTCGAATATGCAGGTTTCCTCACGATGTTTATGCAGCACCTTGAGCATTTTGAGCATCGAGTAATGCACTTAAGTTAGGAAAACTCATTGGTACTTGGTGACCGCGGAGGTCACGATCATCGTATCCGAATCGTAGCCACCCCCTTAGCCGCCAGGCCACCGACGCTCACAAGCAGTACACATACTACGCGCTGGCCTAGTTGGTAGTGACACTAGTGACCCTGCCTACGAATCTAGTCAACTCTTATTATGAGCTTAATTAACAGCATTTGTATAAATAAGTATTGTATACCTAGTAAGTAATAAAATAAAGTAAAAATCCATGTCTATGGAGATTACAGGAGAACACATTGTCATCTTTACGAGAAACATTATTCCTTAAGGACAACAACACACGATCAGATTTAAGATTACAAATTATAATATACATTTAAAACAATTGTAATAATATAACATTATGAACAGCTGAACAGACTATATTAGGAAGAGTCACACAAAAAACCTGATAAGCGTACTTAGAACCTTGTCGTTGTCATTGTCATTGCCATGCCCGCCGTTTATTTAGTTTTATTTTATTTTATTTGATGATTTGTGTAAACACAGTCAATATTGATTTTGACGCGTTATCGTATTCGTATCGTAGTCAACATTACAATAGCTCTTATTTGCGTGATAGTAATCGCGGCCGAGATAAAACAATACGGTAGCTCAATAAAAGCAATATGGTTTTACCGTGAAGAATAAAGGCCCGGTTTGGTGTTTATTATTATGACACGGCAAATAAAGTGCTCAACATTTTCGTTGGCCCACTGATGTATGTATAATTTAGCTCCTGAACTATTGGTCCGAATTCAATGAATGCGGTGTCATAATGATTCGTTAAGAACGAGTGAGTGTCACAGGGAAACAAAATATACATATAATAATTGTATTGTATTATTGTTGCATTTTGATTTCTAACTTTGGAATTTTTTACGTTTTTGTGTGTGCATATATTACTCAAAAACTGGACAACATCGTCCATTTTGTACAGAACTTATTTAAACTGGCGCTGAAATTTATAGTGGCATGTAGTATAGTAAAATCGTACTGCACCACGCTGTTAATACTCGTAATTGTTTAATTGTTCTGGCCCTGGGAACCGAGTCGGTGTTTAGCCGATAGGTATTTCACAACCGATAACTGAGTTAAGATGTGGCTTACAGGCCTTTTCACGGCTGCTCGGAAATATTATTAAAGATGGTTAGAATTGCAGTTACAAAACTGCCACATAATGTGCAATGGAATAAACCAACAAATCTAACAGACAGCGAGCTTTGAAAACTTGAATGCCTTTGCAATGTTAACTCATGCCGCGTCAGATCGGAGGATATCTACGGAACTTATCATTTATAGGAAAAATATTTGCTGGTTATCTTTAAGGATAATTTATTTAATGTCATGTGACATTCAAATAAATTCTTTGAAACTCTGAAATAAATTGAGTAAATACCTTTGCTTAACTTGATTTTACTAATTATTTCATTATTTGTTGAAGGTTAACATTTATTTATTCTTACAGTGATTAATCTTTTTTGCCAATTACATGGTAATAACAATGGTGAAGTCGTTATTACAAAACTGTTATTACCATGGCAACGCATTTTCCAGAACTGTTATCATTATCAACATGACATGACAACACTTTAATTACTCTATGGGTGGCTTTGTACCGTTTCCGACTACGGCAAAATTAACCATCATAGACGCGAGTAGATAATGCGATAATTGCTGGATGCATAATTTAAAAAATTACATGTCTATGTATTCGTACAGAATTTTAGTCTTCCATTCTAATTACGGAACAACTCGTGACGTCTAGTTAACATTGAAGAACGTTACTTCTTTTTGCTCTTACTCGCTCTTGTGCCGAACCCAAAGGGCGTATGTGTTTATAATTTTAAACGATATTTAAACTTTTTGTTACAGAAGGGTAGCATTACGTGTTCATTTACACTTGTAGAGACCGACGACGTAAGAACCCAAGTGGTCCTTAATTAAAACGCGCGTACCGTCCTCATGGAAAAAGGGAGAATTGCTATCGAAAACCTTTTGAAATTAAGACTTTATTCACAGTCTGAGTTATTTGAGTTTGTTTTAGCACAAGAGATTTGCATGTAGGTAGGTACATACCTTTGCTCTTATTCGGGGAAATACTATTTAGTTATTATATCATTTATATCACTACTTATACTTTATGCGATACATACTAATAAGTATTGTATTTAGATTGTCTAAAAAAATAGTCGCGGATAGTCCGAGTCGCAGGTCTGTGGCATCATTCAACTCGCCATTTATTCAACACGTCGCGTCGTTAGATCCGAACCAGCTCACCCAGTGTTTTATTTCATAACGAATATTGACACCAAACCACTCGACAACTTGTTATCCGACTATGCAACTTGATATCACCATGCATAATTAAAACGCGAATGGATAAAATCCGAGAATCCAGGCTACACAACACCGTGCGGGTGGCACCACTGGAATTTGACATTTGATACGCGCGAACCGTTCCTATGGAACACCACTATTGTCAATAATTTCTTTCTTCAGACTACTTAACGCTTTGACTTAGGGGCTACTATAGCACTGAATAATATCCCTGAGTGTGGTAATCATGTCAGCACTTCAATGAACCAACATGTGTCTCGTTTTCTTCTAAGAAGTTAGAAGGGTATAGAATACTCAGCTATGAGAATTGTGGGATCATGAACATTCCCATACTTTAAGTTCATGTTTATCGTGTTTCATTAGAATGCAAATTACTTATCGGAAAAAAACGCTTTGCGTAGTCATCATCTATAAGGAGCCGTAGTTTCAAATGTTGATTAATTACTAATAAGTAACTGGGAGCCCGAGCGTGGCAAAATATGATAAATAAACAAATATCAAGGGACAATCTCACACAGATTGACATAGGCCCAAACTAAGTTGTAGGCTTGTACTATGGGTAGGTATAGACACCTTTAAAAATGGTTTTTTGGCCCCGAAAAGCTCTAATCGTCAGAACCGTCTGTATCCAACGTGCAAACTCTGCTAACGTTTCTGTTTTCTATTGACACGAAATTTATGAAGTTGACATAAGCAGTTGGCGTCCATCCTTTAGATAATATCTATTTTCGAAAATCACTAACAAAGCGTTATGCATATCGACCAGGCCTTCTTACCTTGTAAATTTTGTTCATTTGTAACGAATGCTTCGTTCGTAAATGTCAGGAATAGGGTAAGGAAGGAAATAAAGTGGCTTGATCAGTCACCCTAGAAGTGTGCATACAGCATAGTTATTTTGCGAGCCGCCCTTGATTTTGTAGTGTGGGTATTTCGTATATTGTTTGTATAATTAGATATTTTACAGTGATGTTATCACATGGGAAACTGTGCGGGAAAATTCACGAGACAGAGTGTATTGTTCAGCCTACTTCGTACCTTTGTCGTGTTATCGTCAGGTTAAACAACCATATTCAATTATTAGACGATTGAAAGCGATAAGGTACAAAATTGGCCAGCTACTCATGGCGGTAACGATACAAAAAATGCCTTTCCATGGTCCCTATAGCCGCAAAAGCACTGATTGCTTATTTTCCAGCAAAAGCATGCCAGTAGACGTACATTGACGAGTTGGTTTTCACGTTTGAGGCGAGAGCTATAGTAACGACGCAATGTACTTCTACTGGCATGCTTTTGCTGGATCAATCAATCAGAGAGCGGAGGCGGCGCGGCGCGTGTTTAGTATGGAAACGCGCCGTTCCAGTCTCTTTTTTTTTTTTTGTAGCGTGGGAAGGCTAGCAAGCACACAGGCCACCTGATGGTAAGTGGAAACTGTGACCCATAGACATTCGCATTCACAAGACTGCAAATGCGTTGCCAACCCTGAGGACTAAGATGGAATGCCTCTATGCTAGTCATTTCACCGGCTTTCTTATCCCAAAACCGGAACACAACGATGCGAACACTGCTGCTTGGCGGTAGATTAATGGATAAGATGGTGGTACCAACCCGGACGGACCCTGCACAAGGTCCTCTTACAAGTAAAAGTCCTCAGTGCGTTTTGGGCTTAAATAACCACCGTGATTTTCGTTGTTTCGGATCCACTTTACAAAATCATTTTAATATACTAGGTATGTGCTGTTTGTCGATTCATGGATGTGGTATTTCAAAATAATATAATTTTCTTGTGGGTTTTTAAAAGACCACCCTTAAAATGTATGAAGGGGTAATCAACCATTAATTTTCATTTTTCGAAATAAAAGGTAAACTTTAACAATTAACATTAACCAAACACATGCCGTGTTTTTAAAGTTTGCTCCTTTACAAGCGTTGGCATCGGAAAGCATGTAATTTGACCAGATCAAGCGCAGCAAAAAATTGTGCCATGTTTTCTATCGAAACTTTATGGGGCTTGGCCGTATATTTATACAACTGATAATAGTTAACTAGCTGATAATTAATTGTTATCTTATCGATTATAAGGAAATGCATTGTGAGTGGAATGCCGATAACACAACAAAAATAAATAGATATTTCGGTACATTTTACTCATTTGTTTTGATTGTTTTAATGTCGTAATAAAAATGTATGAATACTGACGACATGACATAAACTCACGCCTTTATTCACAGAAAATAGAATAAAACGTTTAAAAACTCTTTTTGCTCCCTTTTATAAAAAAATAGGTACTTAAACGGCGCGTATAAAAGGCGGCATAAATTGTTCCAAAACGTTACTTAAAGGAAAATTTAATGACGAATTTACCCCTCAGTCGAAATAATACGAATAATAATAATGCTAGCCCTGCCCCGCTGCTGGCGGCACCCGTAGATTAGGTTTTTATAATGTTTATTTTTTGTATCGGTATTGTTATTTTTCCTTTATATTTGAATGAGTAAAAAACCTAATTTATAGAAAATTAAATAAATATCTAAATAATATTTTATTAATTACTGAGAAATCATGTACGTATGTATGTTTAGTGCCCTAATGCTGTAGTGGATGTTAATCCACAAACTCGCGGGACCCCAATACAGTATAATAAAATTGAGGACGCGTTAATAAATGTCCATGAAAACAGTATTATAAGAAAAATATGTATAAATATTTTACTTTGACGTCGTAAACGGTTTACAAAATACATTTATAACCTATCTATCAAATTTCAACCACATCGTCTTCGTAGTCTTTGAGACATACAAACAAAACACACACGGAAGCACGGCTCGATTTTTCCATTTTTGGTCGGCCGTTACAAATGAACGCACACGATGTTGAGATGACTTTTATACGTTCAGATACACTCACGCATGCGCAAGGCTAAGTAATTCAGCCATGCAAACAATATAAAAGAGTCAATTAAAAAATAGACCAATGTCACTTGAAGTTTCCTAACAAGATGTACTGAAGACCGTAACAAGGATAGCGTATAACAATAACTTAAACCGACACTGTGCAAGGTCGATGCTTCTAGATATGTATCTGTACGCATAATCACTGAACACCTAATTATATATGTGTCTACTGAGTAGTGTTTTTAGGTGTACATAACAATGGAAGATAATAGAGAAGGTAATCTATATTTATCATTGCTTAGTACACCCCGTAACACAAGCCAAGAGCTTAGTTTGGGACTACGGAGCCTAGTAAAATGACCTTCGGCTGGTGTTTCTTGCGGCGCTTCTTCTCCGCTATAATGGTGGTCTTGTCCGAAGCGCTAGTAGATTCACTCCATACTATCGACGTGTAAAAGAGCCCTCATGTGGCCAATGTCATGAATAAATGTTTTGTATTTTGAATTTGAATTTTGAGGCAAAATGTACCGCTACGTTAGCAAGAAATTTCGAAATTTGACAATAATCGTGTTGACCACTTATGTCAACTTTATACACTCGCGTCGATAGAAAAAAATAAACCTTAGCAGCCGTTACAACTTGCCGAGGCCTGTTAAATATGAGAGGGGTTTAGTTTAGGAAAGGTTGTAAAACATTGATTTTGTTTTACCCATTTAAAGTCACTCATTATTATTAATTTGGTGAACACAAAGCTCTGAAATTTGTTTTATTGATAAGAAAATTATGTGGCAATAACACGGCGACTTAACTAAAACTATAATACTTTTTAACTTGAAATGGTAACTTCAAAGATACGTCAGGTGATCGCAATACCCAAAAAGCAGTTTAACAATTTGACATCCATTTTCATAACAGACGTAGCGATTGTTCGACCGCAGTTGCGGCTGTTGACAAACTACGGGCATTGTTCCTGCGACAATGCACCGGCCAATTTTGTCATAGCTTTATTTTTTAATTCATTTTTAATGGCGTTAAATACCTGACACAGTGGCTTAGTTTTGTGCTTAAAGTGAGATGTGGAGTGGTATAGACAAGTCGCTTTCAGCGACCGTTAACGACTGCGCGAGATCAAAAAATTGCTTCTATACAATACTGCTACAACTCAAAAAATTATGACGTTTGAAAGAAAACTTTAAGTAGAAAGTGTTCTGAATTTAAATGCAACAGCAACTTATTTTGAGATGCTACACTCTTGCATAAAACCAACGTATGTATACAATTGAGGCATGGAATTTACAAATGGGCTAAGTGCCAAAATACAATTATTGAGAAATTGAATAAAAATGCATTAGCTAAAGGTACAATTTAAGTTTTGCTTTTTCTGGCACTTAGCCCATTTGTAAATTCCATGCCTCAATTGACGTTAGGGTAGCTTTTATGGAAATGCAGCGCGTTGTTTGACGCATGTTTTATAATGGCATCGAGAAGGGAACGAGCACACAGACCACCATAAAGGTGGGATCTAAGAACTTTGTCGTTTTAATACTGACTGAGATGCCCATCTCGAGAGGCTTCAAAGTTAATGTCGACCCATTGAAAGCTGTAATTTTTTACGTGTCTTGTGACTGATATCTCAACCAAGAGATTATAATAATATTAATACGGCTCTAGTCTTCAGATTTCATGTGTCTTAACATTTGAAATCTCAAGACTGCAATCCTAAGTACCGTATTAATAAACTCATCTTGGCCGAGATGCCCGTCAACAAGATAAGTAAACGTCAACGTCAAGTCATAGATAACTGTCATTATTGACGTATCTTGAGACTAGCATTACAGTCGAGATCAATTTATTAAAACGGCCCTAACTACCGCACTCAGAGACGTCAATTAAGTTTAATTATTGATTAAAGCGGCTGCTGTCACTTTCTCTGCTATAGCCATAAAATAAGACAACGCGTCACTAAACAAGCATTAAATTTAATTAACTGCAAAAACTCTGAAAACAAGAATCAAATGACTAATGGCCGAACCCTATATTCAGTCCGCGGATAAGCTTACTTCGGGCTATAATTTGACGCGTTTTGTATGGTCCAATGTAAAGTTTTAATCCGAAGTAAGCCTTATCTATGCGCAGTTTAAATAAAGGGTTTGGCCGTAAGTAATTTAACCGGTGCTCTTATCTCCACACCGGGACAACAGTGTGAACACTGCTTTCGGCGGGAGGATAAAGGATAAGATTGTGGTAGCGATCCAGACGGACACTGCACAGCACAACCTACCACCACTATACAGTCCTTGAGCACTTGGAATACCATTCGGTTTGTACTTCTCTCTCACTCGCTCTCAATAAGAGCGTAAGAGAGTGAATGAGAGACAAGTACAAACCGAATGTTTTTCTTAGTGCTCACAGCCATTGTTTTCCATCGTATTTTCATGGAAACGTACGAACGTGTCTTGCTATTTCAATCGGTCACAGTACAAATAGTACTGAGGTTGACTGAAGTAGCATGACAAATACGAACGTATCCTATACAATACGATGGAAAACAATTATGCATTACATCTGTACGTTGTATTGTGTCTGCCTTAATGCTTACTTACGCTTCCATAAAAACGATCTTAAACACTATGGCATTATTGCGGGTTGCGCCGCACAATCAACGGCCCGTGAAACACGCTGCGTCTTCATAAAAGAGGCTTAAACTGTCGAGCAGTCGCCTATGACAATACCATTTGACAGTTTCAGACGTTAGCGTTCGCAGAATCTTATCAGCTCGTTTGTAGTGAAGTAAAATTTGGCGGAAGAAAACGTTGCCAGCGAAGCGATTAAATAAATAATAAATGAATATCATAGCACAATATCACACCAATTGACGTAGTCCCAAACTAAGCTCTAGGCTTGTACTAGGGGTACTAGACAACGATATAAATACCTGTAAAGAGAAATATATACTTAAATATAAGGGTTGTACGTTATTTTACAGACTGAAGTTGTTTAGAATTTCATTTCATAGAAAAAATTTCTCGTATTATCATTTCATAGAATAATCAATATGTAGAATAAATACTTTGAAGACATTTAAATCATCGTTTTTTATTTCAAATAAAATTCAATGTTTCTTTTTTCATATCATAGAATAGCAAATTAAATATTCTTTCTTCTCATATTATTTGATTTACAATCAAATTATATCGCATAGCTTATTCAAGGAATATAAAAAAAAAAAACTAGAAGGCTAAGGCGGGAGCTTGCTTCGCTTCGCTCCCGCCATAGCCTTCTAACCTAACCTATTCAAGTCGGTTCTGCCCAGAGAGGTCTAGCTCGCTCACTCATATTTATAGGTTGTACGTTAATGAGTTTCTAATGAGTTTTGAGTGAGTATGAAAAAATACACTGACCAAACAATATTCGTTGAAAAATAATTATATTGTTTGATAAGTTTGTGTAATGAAAAAATAAAATTACAAAATTAATTGAATTGATTTTCTGTCGAATTTGTTTCTTTCAAGTAAATAGTTAAAAAATAATAATATACGAAGCAAAAATACAAGGACCAAATAGTATATGAAACATTTTCTGTGAAACAAAATTCTGTAATTTTTCAGTCTGTAAAACAAGGGGACACCAAATAGAAGCCATCCATGACTCAGGAACAAATATTCGCGCTCATCACACAAATATCTGCCCTTACCGGGATTTGAACCCAGGACCGCTAGCTTCGTAGGCAGGGTTACTAACGACTAGGTCAGCACGTCGTCAATTGTGACACTCACAAGCATATTTAAGAATCAGAGTAAGGTTAAGGGTAGGGATTAAAATTCTTTACAAAATGTCTGTTTTTATATCTTTAAGAGGTAGGTTTAGGTTATGTTAATGTGTCAGTCCGAAGGGCCAAAACACCTAAAAATGGGAGCCCCACGTAAGTTTCCTAGCCAGTATAACTTAACTTAGAATATTTATGTCCAAACAGTTAGATGATCGAACTATTAGTAGGAGTAAAACTCATTTTCCTCATTACAACTCTGATAGTCCATGTACTATTTATTGTACTATATAGCCTAATGTGAGCTAATGCGCTAGTCTGGCGTTGCCTGCTGCTGCATTAGTGCACTGTACGCTGTACAAGTAACTAACTAATTAATATTTTTTAGCAAGAATCACTGCGTCTCAAATCTTAATTAATCTTTCGGTGGATTGTGTGCTCGTAGTCGTTGAAGAATCGTGCTATTATAAACAACACATAGGTAAATGCGAAAACCCTAATAAAAGTCCAACTCCTACTTTCAGAGTTGATACCTATCTATTAAATGGCCAAAGCGATTTCCGTGATACCTAGCTAAGAACCCACCCATAGGAATGGCTTATGTTATGAGTGTACGGTTTTTACAGGAATCCCTAATATAAATTTGAATTTTCCTTGCAATATCAGCAATACAAAGACACATTGATACATATTGTTTCTGTAGTCTGTGTTTCTAATAGTCGTCGGGTAAAAAATAATCGATGTAAGTTGATGAGATGACGCGTTGGGCCTAGTTGGTATTGAACGGTAGTGACAGTAGTGTCACTAGTGACACTAGTGACCCTGCCTAAGAAACTAGCGGTTCCGGGTTCGTTTCCAGGTATGGGCAAATATTTTTGTGAGTATTTAAAGATAAAGAAATAAAAAAAAAACTTGGATAGTCTTGAATTTTATTCATTTCTCTATATTAGTTGCCTAGTACCCATAGTATAACTCTAGAGCTTAGTTTGGAATTAGGTTAGTTGGGTTAAGATTTTCCTCTTTTTTAAAATTACTTTACTACGAATTTATATGCTTAATCCTCAATACTTAATCCTTAATTTCAGCATAAGCAAGTATTACAAAAAGATCCACAGTAGTGAAGCAATTTACAGGTATAAAGCGGATAATAATTTAAAACATTATTTGTTGCGTTCTAGTACCTGCTGTTGACTTATATTTATGTCAAGGGTGCACCAGTTGCACCGCTGTATTTGCAATTCGGAGCTCGCTGCAATTTATCTATTATATTAATTCTAGGCATCCGACTGATCTAGACCAGAACGTCAAGTGTTTGACACGCCATCGAGGCATTAGACTAAGACATCCTTTATTAGTAGTAGTATCATCACAAGTCATACTTAACCTAGTTAGGTACAACTATGTGTTCACTGGACGTAAATATATTATGACGAGGCGGATTATAAAATTTGCGACGAGGAAGTGGAGACAATGAAACACATACTGTGTGAATGTGATTCCCTCGCAGGAGTAAGGAAAATCCTTGGCTGTGGCAAGGCACTGCCACTGCACTGCACTCTGCCTATCGCTTTCTGGTAGGGCTAAGCTCTAAAAAAGGGAGGTAATTACACATAAAGATCCCATAGCGTCGAAGTGCATCCGAAAAGTACCCACCACCAAGATAAGATAAGATAACCTACTTTCTATGTAAAATGAATGAATAAGAACTTTTCAGAAAACCCATTTAAATATTTTTTTGCTTAGTTTCCTTCAATTGTAAAAAGTGATTAAAGATAACGAGGCATTGTTGGACCAACCACTTTTTAATTTTGCCTTTTAATGCTAGAAGCGTCAGTTACAGATTTGGGCACCTTATTGTACAAGTTGAGTCCATTACATTGATCTGCCGGCCAGATTTCATTAGCCGGTAGGACAATGCAGCCAGTTTGCTGTCGTGTCGTAACTTGGCTGTGGCCATTGCCTCGTCTACCGTAGCACGTGATGTTCTCCCTGACATACACAGCCACCTGCAGAATTATGATCGAGGGAAGCGTTAATAAGTCATAGGTCGTAAATAAGTGCTCAAAATAGTATAATTAGGCTTTATTCGAGTTCATGTCAAGTCGCAATAGCTGTGATGACGGCTTCTTCAAACATAAACATCACCCGCATCTATTGCATCGGATAATTAGGAGCGGAAAAAGAGGAACGTCGGGCAGGGCCTTGAGGCATTCCAACCTCGGTCGTAAGTCGCACTCCGAGTTGTCATATTTTTCCTGGCCCATAACGTTCTAAACTCTTCAGTTTTCGGTTAGGCACGGAGTAATCGATAACGTCCACGGCCTTCGAGACTTTGCAAAGCGGCACTGCGAATTTCTTCTTAGATTTGCGTGCCCTAACAATACGACGCACTTCATTACGCACCAAAGCCTCTTCTAGGCGGTAAAGCGCTAAACCAAATTGTGTTACCCGTTATGGTATTGTTTCTAACTCGTCCGCCATTACTGTCTTAGTTATTAGTTTATTAATAATTAATTATTTGAATCGATAGGTCGCTAGTTGCAACAGGATCTCCACTGTACTTAACGTAGACCCACCAGGTTTGGACTCGTTAGTTCAGTCTTGACAAGCAGATGTTAATAACAAAAGCTTAGCATTACAACTTCACGGATTTAAATGCCTCACATAATGAATAAGTACTGCAATGACTAATGCAACTGCTAAAGTGGGTATAATATTGTGATGACTCCGCATCGAGTGTGTATGCCCATGGTATTATTCTCCTACATATCGACTAGGTGTTCGTTAAGTTAAGAAATGACTTACTACTCTCTGCGACTCTGGTTCGCCCAAAACTTAGACTGACGTGCTAATAAATCAGAGCTTACACTTAATGCGCTTTAGTGATTCAACAAAAAATGCTTTCAAGTTTTTTCGGAGCTGTTTTTCGCCACAATAGGTACTTAGTGATTTTATGCCCAGGTCACTTAACTCATTGAGTACCATTGTCATCGTAGTATTGTTAACCAGTTGTTTAAGTATGTCTTATATTTTGGTCGCCATAGTCAGGTCAAGTGGCAAGTCTGAATAACCGAATTTTAAGCATCGGGCGCTAAATATGGATACCTATTATTTATTTTCCACCTCATATACTTATGTAATGTGATATGCAATAAACATTTTGATTTGATTTGATTTACGCCTTGCGTTGGCATATTGATGTGGCATGAAGAAAGGTACCGAGCACCCAGGGCATACATACATACATACATAAACTCACGCCTTCATTCCCAGAGTGGGGTAGGCAGAGCTACAGAATTACCAACAACTCTAAAAACTTGTTGATAACTCTGAAACCACAATTTGCACAATTAGGCTAAGATGTTTAACAGTGTATATTAGTGACTGGTTCCCATCGCCTAACAGTACTACAAGCCTTTATTCCCTTAGTCGCCTCTTACGACTTCCACAGGAAGACATGGAGTGGCACCATTCTAAGCCGGCAAACCTTGAGATTGCAAACACGTTACAAGTCCTGCGCCTTTATTCGAGGCGGTAAAATCCAAATCGTATTTGACCTTTCATGTTTATTGTTTTAACTTGGCCACCATTACTGTCAAGTAAATAAGAACTATCAAAACGTTGACAATACGATAACAGGTCAAAAATGATATGGTCTTTACCGTCTTGAATAGAGGCCCTAAATAAATAAATAAATATCAGCGGACCATCTCGCAAAAATTTACCTAGCCCCAAACTAAGCTCTAGGCTTGTACTATGGGTACTCGGCAACGATAAATACATAGAAAACACCCAAGACTCAGTAACATAGTACTCGCGCTCATCACACAAATATTTGCCCGTACCGGGGATCAAACCCAGGACCGCAAGCTTCGTAGGCAGGGTCACTACCGACTAGGCTACCGCGTCGTCTAATACTTATTTGGTAGTTATACCACAGGATGTCTGATCCCAATAATGCGAAAAATATAGTAGCGGCCCTGAAGGACAAGGACCCTGCACAAGGTCCTATCATTACTAAACGACGAATATGCTGTCCTACTTAGCGACTGAAGCCCTACCTTAAAAATCGAAGGTTAAAGTGAAAGAGATGGGTCATCAGTCTGTAGTTTTTTTAGTAAAGTTGCAGTCGACGGCGGTGTTCAAACGGTTAGCAATAACAACCACTGATAAGCTTGAACAAGGACTCGAGAGCAAACTGCCGACCATAGCAGAAAGACAGTATGCGTATGTCGACTTCATACTCTTATACAGCCTTTTTCTTTTGAACGGCAGAATGATGTCATTAGCATTCTGGACTTATGACCACTTACATGTAGAGTGTCGAAGTAATCAGCTAATAATAATGTTTGTTTGTATTAAGCGGCCAACCAAGGCTTGGTATTAAAGTATGGGGCACTTTTTTTATTTGCCTATTAACTAGAGCTAGTCGAATTTAAGATTAATACCATTTTCGTCATATTCTTATTGTTGTATGTAAAAAATCTTGTGTCAGCACATAGACAGAGAAAGAATAGAAGAGAAATAATTTATTAAACGCAAACTCACATTTAAAACAAATGACAAGCAAACCAAAAACATTTAACATGGCATTGAGAAGGGCCCTTACTCAGCTTTGTGGCGGTGGTTTTCAGAGGCACCCTGAGACCCTGACTTAAAAACTAACTTAAATATCTAAAACAAAAAGAGATATACGACTCCTATAGCTCTTTTTCTTGGAAACACGGCAGCACTTAACCGTTCATAATACGGCCTCAGTTTTATAGTAAGAATGTTTAAACAGGTGTATAACGGTATACTTATTAAGTTGTCAATAAAAAAGAAGGTTATAGTGACATATACAAAGAAGTCTAACAAAAACCAATTATTTAAAATCCGACTGCATTTTTTGATATTGTTGTCTTTGTATGAAGCCAGTACCTATCTTATGACTTCCGACGCTAAGACGAATTTAACAACACCTCGTTTGTCAAAAACCAGGCCATCCATTCAAACTCTACGAGGGAACAAAGAACCATACATGCATCCTTTAGGTTAATTACCCTCGGCAGTCGGAAAAAACTAGGTAAACTTCTTCTCTATGTTATTTACAATATAACCAAACGATATGCTGGTAGTTTATCGATCTTTATCGATCCCCAGTACAGAGCGTTATCTGCATCTGCAAGATCTTCCAATTATGGATGGAAACGGCAGGAACGCTTCCATAAATGGTAGTAAAAGCCAGTCTTGCCTATACATAGTTATACATAATTGTCTAGAAATCAGGAAAACGTGAATAGCGAACGATACACCGGTTAGAAAATTCATAAACGTACGGCCAGCATCATAAATATATACGCTTAAGAGCAAAATATTTTATCCAACATTAGCGCTCAATATCTGACGCTCTGTAGTATTTGCGTGTCAAATCTTTTTAAGCCCAATATTAGACAATATATTATTGCTGGTGATTGTGCCCTTTTGCTTTTATAAACACGACTTTAAAACAACAACGAGCTAAAGTTTATCATTGTGTTATGATACTTATGATGCTGGCATTGCTGGTCCTGTTGTAACTTGTAAGTAACTTACTGTTTTAAGCATTTGTAAAGATTAAAGGAGATTGCCCTTCTTTGTATGGCAGTTGGACCAAGTTCTGCCCCAAATGAACACAGTGCATTACGTTCCTTAGCCTAACACTAGACTGTAGATTAAAGCGCTTCAAGATCTAACCCGGGAGACATTAAAAATACTTTTTGGTGAGAACTTAATCATCAATAAAATCAATGTAATAGTACATTACGCTCTTATTGTCGTCATCTTCATTGATAATAATTATATCGAGGAATAGAGCAGTGACTTAAAAGGTGCCTTGGTGTGCCCACCCTTAAAACCAATTTATTCATATAACAAAATTCCTTAGATAAACCAAAAGTGCAAAGTAAAAACGACAAAACTAAAGTTTTATGTATTTTGATTTCTCTTGAAACAATTAGTAAAATATGTGTTTTTCTAATAAATAGTACTGTAAGGAACTCGTTAGAGGTGTTTTCACTTCTGGGCAGCATTTGGTCCAAACTTGTCAATCTTCTTGAGTTATATTAGTGGAGACTAGAGGACGTCCACGACATTGTACGCGTAGGGTTAGTTTCCCGCTACTCCCCCTATTTCTTCCCGTTGGGGGTCGACTTTCGGAAAATCGTTTCTGAGTGCACCCCTAGACCTCATAAGGAACCTATGTACGTGCCAAATTTGGAATCTCTAGACTAGGAGTTAGGGCTGTGCGTTATATAGGCCCTCGTGCAGACTCCGCCATTCTATCTTTAAACCTACCGCCTTGTGTTCGGGTGTGAAACAACTCAGGGTTGGCACTGCCTTTCAATCGTAGCATTGAAATTATTCTGCCTTCTAACTCAGCAGCTATAGTACCTATTGGTAAGGTAATTAAGAAAACTAAACTACACCGGATTCATCTGACAAAATACAATGTACCCTATACAGGGTGTCCCAAAAATAGCACGTCACAGTGACATTGGAGATTCCCTAGCCTCAGACGAACCAAACCAGCCTAACATGACCTCAGTAAAAGTTGCACCGTTTTCGAGTTATACCAATTTAAAGATTTTTCCAATTTTTCACCACTTTTGACATTGTAAGTGCTCGCATTTACTGGGATAGCTTTAGAATTTAGTTTTTTTTATTTGTGCGCGTTTATGAATAGTTGATTAAGATGATAGAAGCATTATTATGTCAATTTCTAATGTAGAAGTTGGAAAAATACTGTAATGAACTTGACTTAAATTATCATCAACATAGTAATTTAAACTTTGAACACCTGCCATAACGTTTTTTTACTACAAACGAAATGCGCAAATAACTTTAAAAACATGCGTATTTTATACCGATTCTAAAATGGTATGACACATGATATCTTAATGCATAAAAGTAGGAATTCGTATGACATTTGCCAATATGGATCCGCGGAAATCAATGCTAATCATCTAAAAAAATATCTTGTACTCTACGATATCTCATTTGTTTGTGCTCCTTTGAAGAAACGACTACTCGGTACTCTTAACGGAAGTAGATGTCGCTTTGTAAAATGTTTTCCAGTTTACGAAAATTAAACCGAAATTTTATTCGAAGATGCCATTTGTGCCTTAGAGTCGGAGGGAAACAATTTGAACATTTACTGTAAAAACGAATGAAATTTAAACCCGTTTTTTATTATCTTTGAACCAAGGTAAACCAAAAATCAATCATATTCTTCAAAGGAGCACAAACAAATGAGATATCGTAGAGTACAAGATATTTTTTTAGATGATTAGCATTGATTTCCGAGGATCCATATTGGAAAATGTCATACAAATTCCTACTTTTACGCATTAAGATATCATGTGTCATACCATTTTAGAATTGGCATAAAATACGCATGTTTTTAAAGTTATTTGCGCATTTCGTTTGTAGTAAAAAAAAGTTATGGCAGGTGTTCAAAGTTTAAATTACTATGTCGATGATAATTTAAGTCAAGTTCATTACAGTATTTTTCCAACTTCTACACTAGTTATTGACATAATAATGCTTCTATCATCTTAATCAACTATTCATAAACGCGCTCAAATAAAAAAAACTAAATTCTAAAGCTATCCCAGTTAATGCGAGCACTTACAATGTCAAAAGAGGTGAAAAATTGGAAAAATCTTTAAATTGGTATAACTCGAAAACGGTGCAACTTTTACTGAGGTCATGTTAGGCTGGTTTGGTTTGTCTGACGCTGGGAAATCTCCAGTGTCACTGTGACGTGCTATTTCTGGGACACCCTGTATATTTGATTATTATGCAATACACTTGAAGTATATCACTGTTTGAGGTTACATGTCAATTGGCGAGTCATATTTTACAATCATTTAAAATCATTTCGAGGAACAAGCTTACTGAGTCATATATTTAACTGAGAGATTTCATTAAATATGCTTCTACCGACAAGCTATTTTGCGTTTTCGAGTTAGACATGTTTTAGGTTGTAAAATAGAAAAGACACAAGTAAAATATCATCTAACTGGGAAAGTAAATTAACAAATAATTATTATGTTAAATTTCTTCCTTATATTTTAAAATTATTGAAAATGACTCTTAAAATTACGTAATTGTATTTTTTATTATAAAAACTGAAGTTTCATCTTTTGGCGGTACCCAGTGGGGCTGGACTGGACACGTGTGTCGCGTGCATGATGGCTGATGAGTCAAAAATACCACCAATTGGCATCCCGTGATGAACATCGTAGCCGTATCGGTCTACGTCCCAAAATGAGACGGTGGGATTGGCATGAGGTGCTCTGAGGCCCTAGCTAAGATGCAAATCATTACGCTAACTAGCGTTTCTGTTCATTTCGTTTTTAAACCAATCGCGTCACTGTTAGATCACGTGACTCTTCGTATCACCTCATCTGTCAGTGACGCGATTGGTTTAAAGTTAGCGTAATGTATCTAGGTTAGAGCCCCTGGGGGCCTAGTCGAAATGCATAACGATAAGTTAGCGATTTTCGAAAATGTAAAGTATTGACGTAAACTGATGATAGATTACAAATCCAAAAAATGTAGCCAATAGAAAATTGGAACATTAGTAGCGTTTACATCTTAGTCAGGCCTACCTGGTGAGGAAACAGAGGGGAGAACACAAAAACCATCAATTTGTTAGTACGCACACATGTGCAAACGCCAAGTGATTTGGCTACCGGATACAGGACATATTAAAACCTTTCTCACAGCGGGTGCGCCCACTTAAGGGCTTCGGATAAAAAGCACTTGGGCCCGCGGGATGTAAGGGGTGTTTTTACATACCCCCTTTTGCATCCGCTCAATTCATGAGCGGAAGACAGCCCCAGTTTGGGATTGACGTTTGATCATGTTAAGAGCATGCATTATCTATCAGATAAAAACGTCACATGTTTTTTAGTTCAAACTTGCAAGTCAATTCGCAAAACACTTTAAAACAAAAGGTGACCGTCATTTATTTCGTTTGTTCCCGTGTGGTTGCCGGGTTAGAATAGTACCACTCCATGTCTTCTCGTGGATGTCGTAAGAGGCGACTAAGGGAATAAAAGCTTGTAGTACTGTTAGGCGATGGGCTTGCCACCTGTCACTAATACACTGGGACACATCTGAGCCTACTTGTGCAAAATGTGGTTACAGAATTATCAAGAAGTTTTAAGACTTGTTGGTAATTCTGTAGCTCTGCCTACCCCACTCTGGGAATGAAGGTGTGAGTTTATGTATGTATGTGTACGTATGCAATACTAGCCGTGATCAGAGACATTTTACAGACGGAGTCGTTCCTTTTTACACGACTGCCTAAAAAGGTATGTATGTATGTGATGGACTCTAAGGTGCCCGCGGAGACGCACTGAGATTGCGAGACGCGAATTATTTAGGCTCACGTTTTTAGGGTAACGTACCCTTAGGGTGTCAACGGGACCATATCACGAAGCCTCCTCTGGCCGTGTGGGTCAGCGACCTGTGCCTTCCTGTCTCATGAACCAAAATAGGTACGCAGTTGAAATTTTCACTGAGTGTGTATTTATACAGGGTGTCCCGTAAGTACCACGTCAAACTTAAAGGGGAGGTAGGTGAGCAAGCCACCTCCCTAACATGGAAAAATCGCCTTAGTAAAAGTCGCATCGTTTTCGAGATATTTGGATTTTTCTAATTTTTAGAAAAATGTACACCCTTACTGAGTTTTTGATCTGTGGTATTCGGAATTTATTATTTTTTAATTTCTTTTTTATTGCAAAACAATCTTGAATAATTGTGTTATCAAATGGTAAAAACCATTAAAAAGTAACTGTTATAGTTTATTTTATTTTTTAAATTTAATTTCAAATTTGCCTCTTCAGTTTTATTTTGGTCAAACTTTAGCCCCTCCTGGTGAAAAAAAAATGCATGACCACTAGTTAGCCAATTAGATTAAAAACATGCTTGTTTAATGGGCATTTAAAAATGATAAATATTTTATCATCAAAACACTTATAAATATTTTTTTTTAAAGAAAAGCGTAATTTACACCTCAATTCACGTTAAGCCAGTACTGCCACCCAAGCTTACTTGCGACGCGAGCTGTATCAGAATTCCATTCTAGTTTAAATCAGCAGCAATGCAAAACTAATCGAACAAATTAAAATCTTTAAATTTCGCTTAATTTATAAAAAAAAAGTTATAAAACTTAATCTGCAATATTCCAAGTAGGTAATTATTCGATTTGGGCTTACAACCTGCACAATGCCAAACTCTTTATTAAAAATAAATACTGTCCTAAAACTATTCGAACTTCGTTCGAAATTTAAAAATAATTTTGTTCCTCTTTTGTTTATTGTCACATTTGAACCCAATCTTACTGTTTCTTCGGTGTGTGGTTAAATTTAATTACTTACTTATTTTTGTGATTTGCCGTTTATTTTTGATGTTTTTCGGACTTACTGTTTTTGCTTGTATTTCGGACTGATTTGCTTAACGATTTGGCCTTTGTGACAATTGTGACTGTGGATTAAATCACAAAAGTAAGTAATAATATTTAACCACACACCGAATAAACAGTAAGATTGGGTTCAAATGTGACAATAAACAAAAGAGGAACAAAATTATTTTTAAATTTCGAATAGTTTTAGGCCAGTATTTTTTTTTAATAAAGAGTGGCATTGTGCAGGTTGTAAGCCCAAATCGAATAATTACCTACTTGGAATATTGCAGATTAAAAGTTTTATAACTTTTTTTTAATAAATTAAGCGAAATTTAAAGATTTTAATTTGTTTGATTAGTTTTGCATTGCTGCTGATTTAAACTAGAATGGTATTCTGATACAGCTCGCGTCGCAAGTAAGCTTGGGTGGCAGTACTGGCTTAACGTGAATTGAGGTGTAAATTACGCTTTTCTTTAAAAAAAAATATTTATAAGTGTTTTGATGATAAAATATTTATCATTTTTAAATGCCCATTAAACGAGCATGTTTTTAATCTAATTGGCTAACTAGTGGTCATGCATTTTTTTTTCACCAGGAGGGGCTAAAGTTTGACCAAAATAAAACTGAAGAGGCAAATTTGAAATTAAATTCAAAAAATAAAATAAACTATAACAGAGACTTTTTAATGGTTTTTACCATTTGATAACACAATTATTCAAGATTGTTTTGCAATAAAAAAGAAATTAAAATATAATAAATTCCGAATACCACAGATCAAAAACTCAGTAAGGGTGTACATTTTTCTAAAAATTAGAAAAATCCAAATATCTCGAAAACGATGCGACTTTTACTAAGGCGATTTTTCCATGTTAGGGAGGTGGCTTGCTCACCTACCTCCCCTTTAAGTTTGACGTGGTACTTACGGGACACCCTGTATTAGCAACAAATAAAATAAATAAAAGAAACGTAATATTGATCGTTGGTTTTTTTTTTTAATTATTTTTTCGTGGCTTACTGCTCGTTATAACAGTTGATGCATTACTTGAACTCTAACTACTAATACTCGTAGCTGGACAATTAATTTTTTTACACTGTGTAAATTAGGTGGAACGGAACCCTGCATGTGTGAGTCCGACTCGAACTTGACCGGTTTTTTAATGTTTATTTAGTACTAGCGACCCGCCCGCGGCTTCGCCCGCGTGGAATGTATTATACATATAAACCTTCCTTAAGAATCACTCTATCTATTAAAAAAAACCGCATCAAAATCCGTTGCGTAGTTTTAAAGATTTAAGCATACATAGGGACAGACAGCGCAAGCGACTTTGTTTTATACTATGTAGTGATTTGTGCTCGAAGTTGACATACTGTTTTATGTCATAGAAATTAATAATAAACTAATGGGTAAGCGTATTCTCAAAGATTTTATTTTGTGGTGTAGTTGGAATTCTAATTCTAATAAGTGTGATGCGGTTATTTTTGTTCTAAAAATACTTTATGATTGACGGGAAAAATTCCTACGGCTCAGTTCTAAGAATTGTCTAGATATTGGTAAGGAAAAGTAGAGTATGTTTTATTTAGTTAAACCTAAATATTTCCGTAAAATTGTTCCAGGATAAACCTGGAAGTGGTGGCTCTGACTCCGAGTCTGAAGATGAATGGGTAAGTATTGAAACATTTTTCAAAGTAAGCACTTACCTTGCTTCCTTGTTTGTAAATAAATCTCACTTGAAATGGAGCTTGTGGCACTGAAATTACCACTGTGATGTGGCATTGGGCACTGTACATCGGAATTGCTGTGTTAATTGAGTCAAACTAATCAACGCAGGTAGATAGTACAAAACACCAAAAAGACTTAACTTCACGAGAGCCCGTTGTAATTTAGACACTTACACACGTAATATACAAAGTTTAACATAAAACATGTTTTATTGACTAAGGTTATTTTACCTGTATGCGCGTGGGACCGCGTTATGCATTGGCATTTTGTAACCTTTGTGATAATTAACTTAAATAACTAAGAAAATACTAGTTTGAAAAACCCCGTTCCAAAAATAGAGGAGTTTTATGTTTAAACCCTTTGTTTGTTTTATCCGCTAAGACCAGAACGGGTTTACTGGTTATTTATTAGGTGTTTTTTTGCGCTCATAGATAGGCAGGTATCCTGTCACGCTTTAATCGAGGAAATAGAGACGTCAGATATTTTTGAGATCAATATTGGATATTATAATAATGCCGATGAATGTACGTACGTACTTACATCATTTTGAATATCGTAATTTATTTTAAGGATCTTAATTTAAAGTGATAACAATAGGTAGCCGTCGCGAAATAAATATGAAAAGGTGTTAAGGTTATTTGGGATAACCTCTTTACTTTCAAAGACGATGATTCATTCTTTTTAAAAAGGCTGTTTACTTAAATAAAGCAAAAGAAAAGGTTTCTTGGAACATTAATCATTTCTTTAAGTTCGTTTTTTCGATTTTAAAGAAACGCATGTCATTACATTTTGTAGGTATATTTTTTATTAAGGTTCTAAGTACATGGTAATGAATGAATAATTTCAAGAAGAAAATATAATAGGTAAGGACCTACGTTGAAATTGAAAAGAAAGGAATACTATAGGTACTTTAACTTTTTACACCTTTATTAGTTGTTATGTATGGCCTTGCCAAAATCAAAGCTAGGAAAAGGTGCGCAAAAGTGCATCAGGCCAAGTTCAAAAATAATATTTGTTTGTTTAGCTTTAGTACCTAATTTTATTTAAAACCGGAGTCTATCAATACGTACCGCGTGTTGTAACGGTTACCATTAGGCAACGGTATAAAACCTTATTTAAGTATAGTATCTTACGCAACATGATTAATCCTTCAAACATGCAAATCAAAGCCGATATTTACTTAAGAGTTTAGAAAAAAAACTCATGCGTGGTACCGAGAGCGTAGAAGGGTCACGACGAGAGACATATTATTATTATATACCTATATTTTTTTTATTAAATAAGCTAAATTCGTATTTTTAAAAGATTAATAACAGTTTTTTTAAATTAATCATCGTTTAATTAGTTGAAGCATAAAACACATACAGCCTTATTAATTTAATAAGCTGATACGTGTCGCTGTTCATTCATTAGCATACATCGTTATCGCGGGAGCAAAAACGATTTGACAGTAATAGTAAAAAAATATCACTAATAGTCAATATCAGAAGTGACACTCGTATCGAGAAACCTCTGTACTTGACTTGATTACTAGTACATATTTAAAGAGATTAGCTACGCAATCCTAACGTCAACCTCTTCAGTCACTTTTCCTGCTTAATATATCTTATTTAAATTTGAGCGCAAATGGAAAACATATATTTAAAAAGTTAAAACTAGTTTTGGAGAAAAAAACTAGATTTGACATATTTTTTATTTATTAAATTTTACACGTTGGCTTATAGAGCGTTTACTCAGTGTAAGACAAGTTTGATTGACCTTTTCCAGCGACAACTTCGTGCTAGATATGAAGCATCAGTACAGGCAGAATATTCCGTTTATACTAAACACATATTCTGTTATATGTGTTTTTTAATAGATTGGTTTATTAACAATACGACACAACATGTTAATATAACAAACTACGTAATCAGTCGTGTGTTTTGGCTGTGGTTGCAGTTTTCATCGACGAAGTAGGTACTTAGGTACCTAGTTGGCCAAAGTCGTGAGAACTCCGCTTTACATGCCCAATGCCCACTAGCGCGAAGGGCAATATATAGACTAGACTAGCCGTTAATAACTTGTCAATGAGATTGACGTGTTGTTTAAGATACCATCTATATTTTTTCAATATATAACAATAGCAATAAGCAGCTAGAAAAATACCGTTACTTCGTGGCATTTAATTGAAACACAGAAACAACCCGACCACAAACATAGACTAAGTATATAGAGAGTAAGTAGACTAGGTAGTCTACTTAAAGTATCTGGTTCTAGGTCCAGTGAGAATCGAATTCATGACCGGCCGGTGTAATTAAGGTAAACTAGGCGAATTTCCACTATAACGTTTAATTGCTTAATAATGCTAATGTTACAGCATAAATTGCACATCATAGGTATAATCTTAGGATATGAAAAAGCGTGCACACAAAGCTTGTCATCCATTTAACTTGGCGGGAATGGGAATCCTTAACCTTTCCACACTCTGGCACATTAAAGTATTATTAGCAAACTTGATGGACCTCGTAACGTCAAACAAGCTAGATTAAAAACTCGTTTGAACAACTTTAACAGCGTAACTGTACTAGAACTTGGGTCGGTTCTTGGAACTAAACGGTTCATCAGCGTCTTGCGTACAGTCAAGGGCAAAAGTATAGTAGCGGGCAAAGCTCTCATGTGTACCTACTCTCTTTTATTCCTTGTGCTCTTTATCTAGAGCTCAATGCTCTAATGTGTACTGTGAGTTCTATGTTGTGAATTGTTTTGGTTGACAGTACACTTTTTGTCGGTAACCTTACCTACGTAAGACACAAAGTATCCAGTGTAAAAAATAGTTGTTAACACATTTTAAGCCATTCAACGGTCTGGTATTGAGTTAGTACCTATGTAATAAAATATTTTATTGATAAGAGATGAAAAGCCAGTTCTATGTTTGTTAACAGCAGTCCAAATCGTTGTTTTGGTAGCAAATAAGTAACCTCTTAAACTATGAAACCAAGCCTATTACTAACTAAACTTGTTTATAAGTACAAAATGTTTGCAAAACTACTTGGCGAGTGCGCAGTAATCGCGACTTAAACACCAACTGTTACCGTTGAGAACTTGTATTTAACTGCAAATACCTAGCAGCTTTGCTTCACAGTTGGCTCTGTTTCCAAACAAAATATGCCCAACATCCAACTCTTGGTACGAAACGTCACACTCACACACCGTTTCTAAGCATCAGTTAGCACGTGTAGCAAAAAACCTTTTTAAACTTTAAAACCTGTTTTAACTTTAACATGCAAACACGAATTCTTTCGACTCGTTTCATCCCCATTTTCTTAGACAGATCGCACACTCGAAATTAAGTAACTTAATAACTTTGAGACTTGGCTTACCTCTTTCCTGGAACTCGGCGGCTCCGCCTACCGCTAGTAGGAGAAGAATCGCAAACATTGTCACTCACAGTATCATGCTAGTCACTCACAGTTTCTAGTACACTTCGCTGGTCACAATCATCGCGACGAGCGGCCCGCTCCAAGGCGCTGCTTGAATGACGTCGGCGAGTCGCATGCGCAGCACTGACAGCGCGCAGACTCGACAAGTTTTACACTTATGGGGTTTATGCCTACGGTGTTGCAGTGCAGAGCTGCCAAGTGCCAGTGCGGTTTACGATGCTTCTTAAACACATCACTCGTCATATTCGGAAATGTTTTTTTTTTAAATATATATTTTTGTCTAAGAAAAGTTACAGTCGGCTATAAAGCGATGTATTCACTTTTTCACCATATTCTACTGTAATAAGGTCCAAAAGTGGATATATCTCTTTGTTGTTTACAATTTCGGTATAGTTAGAGTAGTAGTAGTAGTACGAGTATGTAGCTGTATCAGGAAAACTCGCTCATTCAAATTTAGAACTTATCATAAAGTGTTTGGGGGGTAAGTCCCTAGCACTCTGAGTTCTACTAAAGCTTAAATCACCACGTTAGTTAGTCGTTCATACTTAAGTGTCAGATCCTCATCATTTCGATTATCTTGATAACTATCTTTGTATTTTTATTCAAAGCACTATAAATCATACACACACACGGTCACCACTTGTACTTTTTGCTGTAGAAAGCGAATTAGCAAACACTTGTATTGTATCTGTATTGTATAGTGGGCTGGTTTCCGCAATTTTGTAACCTAAATGTAAACCAAAATAGGTTTCATTTAAATAAAACCCATTTTGCTCTACTTTGTTATTAAATGGTTCATAAAATCGCATTAAACCACAAAACATCAACATACATTAAAAATAGGTAATTAATTACCATGTCTGTGTAAATATTAAAAACTACGTACGTACAGATATATTTCGGCAAACGAGTACCTACACTAATTTAGTAACTCTATTTTTATATATTCTAGACGCAGCAGATTAGGACGCTCTCCCGCGGTTTACACTTAGATAGCAACTTATCTATTGCACGCTTTTTGTTAGTAAACTGTAAATCTTTATGATTCATTTTTTATCAATATGACGTGTTTATTATTGTTTCAACGAGGTAACCCTGCTCGTAATTAGGTCACGGGACATATTTATAAGTTTTATGTCCATACACTACTGATTTCAGAATCTACAGAATTATAAAAAATAGCAATAAATAAACATACAACTACACTATTAAATATTATAGTTATAGTCACGGCATGAAACATTTCATCACTTTTGGACCTTAATAGCGTTGAAATAGAGACAAAACCTTTACTTTACATGCCGTGACTATACCGAGTCGGGCCATGAGTTCTGTTACTAAGGTTTTCTTAATTTCAATAAGTATAAAAATTAAAAGCTCTTAATGTACATTTTGAAAAACAAATAATCATTCAACATCTATATAGTCGTTGCAAATTCCGCGACGATCTCTTAACATTCACAGGCGGCATCGATGAAATTTACGCATGATTTTACTGCTAATTTCACTTATTGAAAACGCTTAAAAGTTAGTCTTTGTTTACCAAGGTACGTCTTTTGATTAGTATTATAACATTTCCTATCTCTGTGTATGTTTAGAGACCAAAATTAGGTTTCTCAACAAGAAGCTTATGAAACAAGAGTTTTGGTGTGTTTTCGTATTGCTGCTAATTGATGTAAAATCGTAAAGTCGATTTAATGAGACATCAAGATTGACCGGTGACCGGTGTAAAAACGGATCTGTATTTGATTGAAATACATTTGTATCGGAATTTAAAGCACAAAGTCTGTTCAGTATGTCACGCAAATTTGAACTTTCTAAAAGAAGTCTTACAAAAATTATAGCCGTTATCAGTATCATCGTCGTGCGTGATTTGAACTAAGATTCCCAATTCCCAAATGGGAATACGTCAAGCTCGTACATCAAATAATTGCAATCGTTTTATATAACTCTATAGGTATGTCCCGACAAATGTTGTCCTGTCAAAATTTTATCGCTCACCATTTATTTTTTTTGCTTTCCCTAAAAAACCTTATCAGCGCCTCTATTCTATGAACGTAGAACGTAACGTTTCGAAAGCTCTTGGTTACTAGACAGTTATGGCAGCCAAGTTAAAATAATACCAAAACACGACAAAGGCAATAATAATAAAAAAAACTGGGGACTAACTGTCACACCAATTGATCTAGTCCAAAACTAAGCTCTAGGCTAATACTTATATAGAGAAATATATACTTAAATACATAGAAAACATCAATGACTTAGGAACAAATCTGGGGTCCTAGTGAAAAAGGATACAAGTCCACTTAACTCATAATAAAAAAGGGTATATACATGAACGGAGTATACTAGACTTAAACCCTTTTTCACTTGATCTTCAGAAGACTTATACTCTTTTTCACTAAAACCCCAGAAATATTCGCGCTCATCATACAAATATGTGCCCTTACCGGGATTTGATCCTTGTTGAATAGAGCGCCTGGACTAATAATAAACACATTGAAAAAATATCCATCTTGTTCTCTTACCGACATGGTACCAGCATTTAATATTTACTCATTTGTGTAACACACCTGCTGAATGCAATTGAAATCCCTCGGCCTCTGAGAGGCTTCAAAGCACATTACGGATTAGTAAGCAACGTCTGCGCATACGCCGATCTGTGGCGAGGCTGGCGGGCGCAGGTAAGCCTCCGCTGGGGAGGGGGTGTGCTCGAGGCAGGGCTGTCACACACGAAAACAAAAAATATCCAGAGTCTCGCATCATCAAATAACGTGATGCAATGCTTGCGAAGTTAGCTGCATGTTGCTGTAACTATAATTTACTCATACTTTGGTAATTATTAATTAATATTTGGAAATTTGACATGAATGAGTTACGCAGGAAAGAGTTCGCTCTCATATAGAATCCTGCAATATTGCAGAAAATCGATGAGTAAACGTTAGGTACCTATTACAAAATATTAGCTCTACTTTTAATGTTTCATCTATCTATCATACATTCATACAAAACCTTAATCAATTTGTTTTTTGCAATAAATAGGTACTTAATTTACTTACTTAAATTCGTAGTTGTATATAAAAGTAAAGGCAAGAATTTCCTTTCTTATGCTAGGTATTTACTTTATAATAAATAACACACAGTCACACATACAAACACCTTCACGCCTGCAATCCCAGAATGGGGCAGTATAACTAGTACAACTCTAAAAAGTAATTGATAATTCCTTAACCACATTTGGCACAATTGTTTTGTTTATAATAAATAACTAATAAATAAATAGGTATCTGACTACGGACTACCTTATGAAAATAATCCTATTCTCAAACTAAGCTTCTACAAAAACAATTGAGAAATTGTTTTCAAGTAAGTACAGTATTTTAGGGTTTAGTGTAGGAGTGGCCAAGTGTGTCTGGAATCATTTAATTTGTGTAACTATGTACGTACCTACTTATAAACTTTAACTATTACGTTTTACTTGAGTTTGTTTAATTGGTGCATTTCTCAAAGTTTTTCATCGGTAACCCTGACAAAGGAGATGCATTTCGTGTTAAGAACTTAAGAATTTCAATACTACGGCTCAGCAGAGCTTTAACTCTAGGTCTAATCTTGTCGTCTCGCTCGTATACACACGTTGAGAGAGAGAGACCGAATGCGTCGTGGACGATAACTTCGAAACTAAACGGTATCAAGTTAATTGAAAAACAGTATGTATTTTCAACCGTATTCCTAACAAATCAAAGTTAAAAGTAAAATGGCGCGACCGGTGACTTAAAGCTTTTATACTTTAGTGATTTTTATTGTGTTATGTATGTGAATGAAGACGGCAAGACAGTTATTAATTAAAAACTTTTGTTATTTAAACTAATGTATTATTTTTGGTCAAGAGATCAAATAGTCTGACGGGCGCCGTTTGAGTCTTTACATGTTAAGCAGGTCATGTACCCATACATACATTGACGAAAACACACGGCAGTGCGTCCGAAATAGTGTTCCATAGGACTCGAGCCTTTTTAGCCCGAATTTTAAACCTCCGGAGGTCTTTTTAGACCTGGCCTAATGGAATGGGTTTCAAAGAGCTAGTGATTTTAATAAGGCCGTAGTCTTAAAAAGGCTATAGCCTATTTTGAAGGGTTTTAGCTTTTTTATAGGCTTAGCCTTTTTTTAAGGTTGTAGCCGCTGTCCTGAGCCGAGCTGAGCCTTATAAAATGTTTAACTATTATGAATGCAGTCACAGTTCGGGTCATATTCGTACAAATCAGTGGTGTATTTCTGTTGCCACTATACAACAAAATTATTAAACTAAAAAAAAACAATTAAATATTTTTATGAACTCATAAATATTTTAGCCTCCGAGCCTAAAGAAGCTTGGAGGCCAAAATATTTTTAAGTTTCAATATTTTGACAAGGACTAAGTCTAAAAATATATAGCCTTTTATTAAGGTTACGAGCTCCGAGAGTCAAGGCTGTCGAATATAACAAGGCTTGTGGTCTATAGAGCTTTATAGGCTTTCAGCCCTCTAAGCGTCAAAATCGAAGCCAGACTTAAAAAAAAGAGCTTAAAGGCTCGAGTCCTTTGGAACACTAGTCCGAAACGGTTCGAAGTAAAAGTCGAACGACACTGCGCGTGTAAAAAGATTGGGCTCCATAAACATAAAAACTTCTAATATTTCGTAAACTGAATGCGTGAAATATATCCGAGATGGTTTCATGTCTATAATAGCATAGCAATGTACCTGATTGTGGATATTTCATGAAATATTCAGTTTACGAAATATTCAATGCAGGTATAGTCTTTATTATTTCTAATGAGCCGATCTTCTACACAAAGGCCATTGTTTGTAAACAATACCATTGTCTTTCTTTGTGTCCGTAACACCAAGCCGATTACATAAAAAAAAGTTAGAACTACATTGAATGTACATTGAATTATCAACCCTACTCTCTTAGTCAGTAGGTTTAAAATGTAAAGTGCCAGGATACAGATATGTCTTTATTATTTGAACTGTGCTTATTCTTTACACAATACTATCATCTACACAAAACTTATATCTGTATCCTGACACTTTACATTTTAAACCTACTGACTAAGAGGGTAGGGTTGATAATTCAATGTACATTCAATGTAGTTCTAACTTTTTGTATGTAATCGGCTTGGTGTTACGGACACAAAGAAAGACAATGGTATTGTTTACAAACAATGGCCTTTGTGTAGAAGATCAGCTCAGTTCAAATAGTAAAGACTATACCAGATAGGTAATTTCAAGGAGTCCGGTAATTTTTACGCTGTTTAGGGGTTTTTAAGGACGATCGATTATTAAATTAAATATGTAAATATAATAGTTATTATTTTAATTATGATTAGGTACAAAACTAACTACAAAATCACTTCATTATCCGTGTTTACATCCAGTTGGTGAGAGGATGCGGCCTGCAATCTGTTTAACCGAATACCAGTAGGTACTCGTACCCACCATTTTTTATCTTTTACTGCAGTAGACAGAGCCGGCCGCAACATTTAGTAGATACCTACCTTCGGAATTACAACGAATGTTAGGGCAAATCTTAGTTTTTGATACAGTTATTCTAACTCTATGATACCTTGTAAATAATTTAAGGTTGATTGTCTTAGATTGAACCACGTTACCACGTCATTTCGTTCATTGAATACAAAAGGGACACATTCCAAAATAATTCAGTGTTGTATTTAAATAAGAAGCTGTCCGTATAAGATTTTCAATGCAAGAGTAAATTATTTTGGAATGTGTTCATTTTGTATTCAATTAGCGATTTACGCTTCACTTTGTTATAATTAGCAAAAGCGACGCAAACACGCATGGTACATTTTTGCAAGATCACAAGCACCACACGGGTTTTTTCAAGAAAAGAAGTATAAAATGAATTTTCTAAAATGTTCCAAAATGACTGAATAATATCAACAATACTATTTAGAGTTTATTTAAAAAAAAGGTTTTGTTTTTGCATTTTTTGTTTCCCATAAGTATGGGTAAAACACAGTTAGAAATTTAATTAAATAACAAACCATTAAATTCATTCTGCTAAATGATGTAAATTAAAAAGGTTAACTACCTATGCGGTTTATTGTAATTTCTGTTAACTTGTAAGTTTGGCTTCGCAGCACCTTTTCGTCCAAATTACCGCAGTGTTTGAAGTCAAAAGTCTTTGACCAGTGTGTGTTGCCAGTGATGACTTACAGATCCGAGACGTGGGCGCTAACGATGGGCCTCATAAGAAAGCTCAAGGTCACTCAGAGGGCTATGGAGAGGGCTATGCTCGGGGTTTCTCTGCGTGATAGAATCAGAAATGATGATATCCGCAGGAGAACTAAGGTTACCGACATAGCCCGAAGAATAGCCGACTGTACTATTCTTGCAAAATCTGGATCTGCTTATCAAGACCAAACTATTGAGTCCTAACACGATGGGTCTACGTTAAGAATAGCGGAGATCCTGTCGCCATATTAAAACTCACATACAACATAAGAGCACTACGCCTAGCGCCATCTGTAGTGCAATTGCCGCAACGCTTCAGCAACTCTGTAGCAAGAAAAGGTTAACTGGCTTACAATGAAGAACGCACGTACTTGTTACCAATGCTTGTTAATAGATGACGCTAAACGCTCTAAAATAAATTCAATCCAAAAATAAAAATAACGTGTTTGCAAGTGCCACTGCATCACAGATCTGAGTATTTTTGTACGTATATGAATCGGCAGTATAAGAAAACCCGGTCAAGTGCGAGTCGGATCCCGCACCGAGGGTTCCGTGTTGCCCGACTCACACTTGGCCGGTTTTTATTATTAGTTGATTGCACTGCACAACTGCACCTTAATCATACCAAACTTTAGTTTGTCTGTATTACCGTTTTGACAATAGAACAAAAATAAACTGAATGAAACTGTTGTCAAATACTATTGACATATAGGTCGCGACTCGCGGCCAGTTTAATGATTGCAAATAGGATTACAACCTCAAAAAAATTGATGCAAATGGACGACAAATAAACTACCTTAAATATTGAAAAAAGCAAGTTCTACGCAAAGGAGACTTATACCCCGTGTTTTTTTTTATATACGACAACCTTAAGGGAAGGTTCTTTAGGTCAAATAAAGTTAATTTTAAATTTAATCAGTTAATCACGTTGAACTGGTGTAAAAGGCTCTTCATGGTGTGTGTATGTCACGCCAACATTGACGTATTTGACACTGACTATTAGAATGACCAAAGATACAACATTTAATTACTTTATTCTAAACAGAAAAAATATGTTTTATTTGCAATATAAAAAAATCTAACCTACCACTTAGTTTCTATGGATGTACTCGTGCCTAGTAATGTGCCGAAGTTATCGTAAATCAAAAAAATACGGTGTATCACTACATAGTATAAAACAAAGTCGCTTGCGCTGTCTGTCCCTATGTATGCTTAAATCTTTAAAACTACGCAACGGATTTTGATGCGGTTTTTTTTAATAGATAGAGTGATTCTTAAGGAAGGTTTATATGTATAATACATTCCACGCGGGCGAAGCCGCGGGCGGGTCGCTAGTATTTGATAAATAAAAAATCCTACGTTTATGAATCTTTCAGAATTCGTCTGCCTTAACCAGGAATCGAACTGTTCGAATATGACAAAATTAAAGAAGAGTATTTTTACGGTCTTTATTTAATTTAAAGATGTATGTGTTATGAACATAAATGATCGATCACTATCGATCTGTGTAATTAAACACGACTTTATTGTTTTGTCATATTCGACCAGTTCGATGCCTAGTTGAAGAAGAGGATTTTCTAATAATACAGTATTTATTTTTCTTAAAATAGCAGTGTTTTCTGCCTACCCCTCTGGGAAACAGGGGCGTGATTAGTAGTATGTATGTATTTTTCTTAAAAATATAAGTAAATCTAGCGTAGAACTTGCCTAGGCCCGCTGACACGTTGGTAGCTACGATTTGATTTCGACACTAGGGTTGTTGTGTTCTCGTGGGGGAACAAGACATCCGGTGAATTTACTAGGGTAAAGCATTCAACTAACACGTCAACTCCTGTAGAAAATCCGTCACCTCGCACGTTTACTCAAACAAAGAAATAACTCAAAATTGAACTACATTCGAAATTCAACCTTGGTTTTTGTCAATAGACTTCAAAACAAAAGTGAATTTTGTTTTGAATTATTTCTTTGTTTGAGTAAACGTGCGACCTGTTTTACTTAGATTTGTATCTTTGTGCATCTTAGTCCTTAGGGTATCTTAGTCCTTAGGGTTGGCAACGCATTTGGAGTCTTAAGATCGCAGTCTTGAGTTTATAGTCTTGAGAATTCAATTGTCTATGCGTCTCAGATTCCATTTACTATCAAGCGGGGCCTGTGTGCTCGCTTGGCTTCCCCTCGCTATAAAAAAGGGTAAGGGTAGTGTTCGTCCAATATCGGGCACTGCATTAAATTAAAACATTCCTCGATTATGTAAAGTCGAGTCCGGAATTAGGCGAACTAACTTGACAGTTCATTGTACACTAATGTTGCCACAGTTTGGCTAGTGCTGTTAATATCGATATTTAAAAAGTCTAGTTTATCATTATTATTGTGTTTGAAATCTAACCAATAATTTGGAAGCCACCTAAAAGGATCACAATGGCCTGTTGTAATGTCAGCATTATTTTTGTATTTTATTCCTAATTTGAGGAGTAAGTATCGTAAATATCCGCTTTAAACCGAACATCCTTCAGATCATATTATATCGTAAAAATTGCTGTAGTTTTTCCCTATTTGGCAAGTATGTATGAGTGTGAAAGTTTCGACGACAATTACTTGATAAAATATAAATATAATCAGATTTATAGAAGGCACAAGGTTATATCGACATATTTGTGTCGACATAAACCTATCACTATTTATTATTTCCTATGTCTGGCAACATTTTCGGCTGTCAAGTTAGTTCGCCTAATTCCGGACTCGACTATAGTTAGGATGTCTGCATTATCGGCAAGGCCGACAAACAATACCCGACGTTTTCCACCAGATTCTCCGATATCAAAGCTTAAAAAGAGATACAGACGTGCCACTCGAAACCAACTACTGACACGTTACCAAGTGTGATTTACGCTCGCGCGAAGCTCACGCAAGCTACTTAAAAGCAGCAAAATCACTCACTAAAATAAGTAAGTTACATTACTTTTTATTGTAAACTGAGCTTTTTTTAGGCACAATTTATTCATCAATACCTAAATATTGTGGCTAGCTCAAAACTACTAGCATCAAGTTATTTATCTATACAATCATTGGTATTTGTCATAAAGAAGGTTAATTAAAACAGTGTCACCAAAGCAAAAGCTACTTATTTAATATTACCGATTTTTCATTATTTGTAATCTTTATTCTTATAATCTAACCTATGCTGTACCCTATAACCTGTGACTACATAATATGCAGCTAGACATTTTAGCCGATTGTGCAAAATGTGGTTGCGGAATTGTCAACAAGTTTTTAGAGATTTAGTTCTGTAGCTCTGCCTACCCCACTTTGGGAAGGAAGGCGTGATTTTATTCATGTATTCTTATAATTCGATTCCCGGTATGGGCAAATATTTGTGTGACGTTTTTTTTATGTATTTCTCTAAATAAGTATGTTTATCATTGTCTAGTATAAGTATGTTTATTTAATTTTATTTATTTAGTATTTATAGTAGGTAGGTACAGCCGAGAACTTAGTTTGAGAAAATTTGTGTGACATAGTCCCCTGATATGGTTTAAACCCACCACCGTTACGTTACTAACGTAACGTTAATGTTGGAGTAAAAGGAGGCTTGGCACTCACGCAAGGAAACTGATACCCAACCCACTGACACACAAATACCAACCTTATTCTCGTAAATAAGTTCAAGCATATAACAACAATAACTTTTAAGTACGCTATGACGCCATATGAGCTATATCCTTTTGCATCTTGGAGGCAAGAATCTTGTATTCACATAGCCCTACTGAAGAATAAGTAAATCATTCTGTGCCGTTGCTCTTTGCAAGGCCACTTGCGAAACGAGATGTGGAGCGGTCTATATTTACCCGGCCACGTCCCAGCTTCCTTGCCACCTGTACCCTTACCATCAGTTACAATTACCATACTCGCTAGCGAGTCGAATGCCGGTCCCTCGCAGACCTCGCATTATTCTTATAGAGTGCGAGAGACAGAGCAGATGTAAAAAAAATGATATATGTACCTACAGTCAAACTCAGAAGTAGCTGAACATTTCAGTACCTTGACTCACTATAGTGTTAAAGTAAAAGTGGGTTAAATTAAGTATATCATAGCTGCGAAAAGGTACTCAAATGTACTCGTACAGCTACTAGTGAGTTCCACCGTACATGATTATTTAACATATATGTATAGATAGACCACAATACTCGTATGAAATCATCCAATCCAGGGTCTCCAATAGTCTCCATTCTACTGGGTTGTGACTGGGTATAACAATAATTATTTTTGACACGTTATGCTATTGTTTTTAACCGCCGTTATTCCGAACTATTTTAGACTAAATAACTCGTCATTATATCCATCGGCCAACTAGAGGGTTCTAATGATATTCAGTACATTCATACCCAGTATTCATTCAGTATATTCGGTCTCATTATAACCCGATGGTTGATATTGAGATTTGAATTCCTATGATAAATTATAATTTGCAAGTTTTAAAAAAATATGGTATGTACTTTCAGTTTTAATAAAACGTTGTTTCTAGTAAGTAGCCTTGCTTTTTATTGTCTCGCAAAAGGTGAGAAAAGTCGAGTATTCTCCTTTAGGATAAATCTATTTTCGTCTTGGGTGAGCTGGAGTCCCTCGCTGCACTCAGTCAGGACTCCGTATTAGGGTGAATTGCAAAAATATTGTACATAGTTAAGGAGTTAATTGATATGATCGCGGGAACGCGGTGGATGCGAAAAGCACAAGACCGGTCTCAGTGGAGACCCTTGGGAGAGGCCTATGTCCAGCAGTGGACGTCTTTCGGCTGACATGATGATGATGATAATGATGAGTTCCCTTTCAGTAAGGAACCCTGAAACTGGCTGAAAGTCGAACGAAAGTCGCGGCTAATTTTGAACCAGTAATCGTAAATTTCCAATCGTTCATGAAACTTTCATCGCGTAGCGTTGAAGCTTATAATTGCCAGAGAAGGACACATTTATGTGTAAGAGCAAAACAAACACATATCCCACCGAGGTTAGGTTCTTTACAACTACCAAAAACTCCTTCATTTACTTGATGCAAGTTTTTATGTCACCTAGTAGCCAGATGACCACACAAGCCATCCAGGACCCATGTTTATTAGGAGGGATTTGAGACCTACAGGTATTGGAATGTCTAGACCACCATCTCAAGCCTGCAATGCTCTGGGCTGCATCAACTATGTACGTAAACGTCAAGTCGTAGGAAACTGATATTTCTATTAACGTGTTTTGAGACTGCCATCTAAGCCAAAATCTAGTTTTGCTAAAATGTAGTAAAAGTATTTTCTATACTATATATAAAGTAATAAGAAGATATTACGTTGAATAGGATCCCTCTCAGCATTATGGCAATTGTGAAACTGCGGCACTGATTTCCAGACGGATCCTGACTGAAAACTAACCTAAATTAAACCTAATACGGGTAACGGTAAACAGCTAACCTAACAAACACTAGCGACCATTTTATACAGTAGATGAAATCAAAACAATAAATACCTACACACTTAAAAACCGTAACATAGATTAATTGTCAATTTGACAGAAAGGGACACATAATACTTTAACTAATTGTATGGGACTTGACTGAAGCGCGTCGAGCAGAGAAAAACCTCTTTTACCGAACTATATTCATATTCATATTCATATATTTATTGCACTCATAATAATACATAATACACTTATATAGGTGATATTCGTTCCACAACCACAAATCGTGAACCCAAAAGGATTTAGAATAATATGATATCTTTTTAGCAGAGAAAGCAAGGAATAGATTACAAGTCACAAAGACAATTACTTAACATAACACTGCTATTAAAAATCGGGGTTTATAAATGACAAAACTGACTAGCTAATGGCACCAGCGAGTAACAATAAACCTGCAGTCCCAAGACTCCCAAGTCTATCAGGCCGCATGACACCTTAAAAGAGACTGATAGTGCGTGATATAATACGATGATTGGTTGAAACAACGACCGATCGACTGTTTTTAGTCTGTGGTGTTCTTTAGTTTATCACGAAGCTCGATCTCAATTCCCGAAGCTCGCCGTTTAGTACAGTTTTCCAAATAGCAGAGGTAATGGCGCGCCCACATGCGGCTATTCCTGGCCGGAATGCTACACCTTGTAGGTGACGAGCGCTTTGTTGACTCCACCACCGTTAATATACAATCGGAGATTATACTCAGGACTTATAAAGTTAAATGGTAATCTGACTAAGCCACATGACATGCCAGCTGACTTGTTATCATATTTGTCAACGCTATGACAGCTCTTATTTTCATGACAGTAATGGCAGCCAAGTCAAAAACAATACAACAGCAATAAGGTTTTACCGAGTAGAACTAAGTGTAGGGTTTATTTCATCCCTAGGTGCCGTGCCTGCTTCGACGAAGCAGGCATTTGAGAAAAAAGCTTAGTAATCAATATCGTCCGAAATGGAAAGAAAGTTAAAAGTAACTGATTACGTAGGTCACTCAAAAAGTTTTGAGATGCTCCAAATTTCAAAATGGAACGCACTTTGTTTTTAAAAACCAAATTTATTTTAAAATAGAACATCATTAGCTGAATTTAAAAAGGAGAATCATTTTACTACAACACTTCACGCGTTTTTCGGTTAAAAATAGAACGCACTTTATGTTTTTAAAAAGCAAATTTAAAAGAACACGATTAGCTGAATTTAAAAACGATAACGATCCCGCGTTTTTTGGTTGAAACGATGGAGCTTAACCGCGAACATTTCTGCTATTATTATTAATTGTACATTTTTAAATGAAAATTAATTTAAAAATGTCATAAAGTGTACTTTTTTAGAAAGCTTATGAATTGAGCAAACTATTCCTGTCATTTGTACGCGAAATGTCGTCCTTTTTTTTTTAGTTATGCTTTAAAATGTTACATAATTTGGAAAATAATTACTAGTACTTTCAACTTCAAATCCTTTTATTTGCAAAACTTTGCATTTCTTTGGCATTTTTTACTATTTTTCGTAATCAGTAATTCATTGGCTATTTGAAAAATGCTTGTTTTCATTTCTACATGACGAAGTTTTTACACAATGACTAGTTTTAGGTCCAAAAGCGGGTATTTTTTTTAAATTCTAAAAACGTGAATAACTCGGTAACCAATGAGTTTTGACCCGTGGTTGACTGGACTTAAATCGTTACAAATGAGCTGTAGAATAACTATTTCAAGGAATACGGCGAATTTCCAGTCACCCTGTAGAGTATATAGAGACGTATATTATAGCAGTTTGTAGAATACCTATATCAAAAATAATAGAGATTACAGTTGTTTATTTAATACGGTTTTGTATCAAAGTTCCGCTAAGGGTCCGTGCTTCACCGTCATGTGTTACATCCATAGGAACACTGCGTGTACCTATTTTGAATATAGAGGTATACTAGGGTGATAAAAACAAACGCTAAATTGACGGCCACTACTTTAAATATTGGAAATAGCAAGTTCTACACAAAGGTTACTCAATTTTTTTTATATATATATATAATATATAAAATATATTGAATTTATAGGTTTTAGAAAATTCGTCTGTCTTAATCGGAAATCGAACTGGTCGAGTATATTAAAATAATATAGAAGGGTTTTTTACGGTCTTTATTTAATTTAAAGGTGTATGTGTTATAGACAACAATGATCACTATCAATGACCCTTTCGCTCTGTATCATAAAACACGCCTTTATTGTTTTGCCATATTCGACCAGGTCGATGCCCGGTTGAAGAAGAGGATTTTTTTCAAAAAACGGATAATGCACATTTGTTGTTTTAAAAAATAAAATTTAGTCTCCAATGCATAGAATTTGCTATTTCCAATATTTATGATACTTGCCGTCCATATGGCGTTCGTTTTGCCACCCTGTATCCAGGAAAGCTGAAGGTATTGCCACCTTTTCGATTGTCAGTGGCCACTAAATACCAATGAGTTGTATTAACTTAAAACTACACTATCTGAGTAAGTTCTGTGGTAACCTAATCAACTGTGGAAAAACGTGCCTATTCCACTAACTGAATGTTAAAGAATTAAATTCGCATTAAATATTAGAATCTATTTGTATCCCAAAAAGATCATTTGTATGAAATAATACAAGATATCTAAATTAGGGGCAACACAGGCTAAAACTGAAGTTACTCATGAGAAGACACTCGAAAGGAACAAAACAGTAGTTTTTTTATGAACCCGTTAATTTCATAATATACAAATAAATATGATAAATATGTGTAATATAAATATTTACCATCAGTTTAATTTATTCCGCTGTTCGGAGGAAGTCGTTGTTTTATCTGTAACTTCCTACGTCCTTTCGATTTTCGATGATCTATTGAATTAGTAAAGATTTTTCATAATTATGAGATATGATTTTGGCAACCGACGTCTTTAAAAGATTGAGCTATAACAGATAATGACTGAGATATACTCATAACAAAGTAATTTTAAAAACGTTAATCGTTGTTGAAGGTTATTATGACACAAAAATAGAATTCACAGAATTCTTTTGAAAGCTTTGTATATTTTTGTGTTTGAGGCGCTAATTAATTAACTCATTTAGTACAACGCTATTACAACATCCAAGATATCATAAAGACAAAGTAAATGATGGTAAATGTTAATGATAGAGAACTTATAAGTGTTACACGTCTGAACAATGCACGCATTTGCAATCAAACAAGGCTCATAAACACAAATACCATAAAGACTAACGTAATATAATATATAACAACATAAAACGAACACCGAGGTGTCACAACAGCGCTTTTGCCAAAGTTGACGTCATGGTCGCCGCTGGTAGGTTGCCCCGAAACGGCCAGAACACGACACCTTTCGACCAGAAGTCAGGACACTCGATGATCCCCAGCATAAAAAAAAATATTTTATTTCAGCGCCATCTACCGTACGCTTATATGTAATAATTGGCAAAATATGAAAATAACGTAAAAGAGATCACGAAAAGTGAAGTTAAAATTAAATCCAGACAAGACATGCGGACGATGTAAGCTTTTTAAACTACTAATTAGACAGCGATTGTCATGCAACAGGTCGGCCTTATAACCTCCATGTTAAATTCTGTTTTGCTAGAAAGACATAGGAACAAATAATTGTTGGCTAAAGGTCAGGTGGGGTAGGAGCGTCAACGGGGTAAGTGCGACAAACCATATTTATTTTTGGAGATATTATTGGTTAGTCGGACTTGCCCCGTAGACGTACTTGCCCCACCTTACATTATATCTTGGTTATTTTTATAGCTATTCAAAAAATATTTTTGTCAACTGCTTGTTACATGAATCAGCTCTTATTGAAGCTGTGAAAGAAGTCATGAATATTCCCGATTGCTTTTGATATGTCATCGTATTGTCAACGTTTTGATAGCTCTTACTTACTTGACAGTCATTTGACAGATTCCGGTAACCTTCGGGGAGGGAATTTGGTCGATTGAAGAATTCCCGGCTTTTGCTTTAGTTAATTTTGATTTACTGTTCTATTAACTTTTTTTTTTCTTTGCCCCCGCGGTGACTTGAACAGCTACTACCGCGGGGATATGGCGTTTCCACGTGAAGTGATTTCGCCAGTGTCAAGTATATATAAGTATAAATCAATATAGCAATAAAACACAATCCAATCTTCTCTAGGAAGATTGGGGGCAACGTTGTACGGTGATTTGTAGGTCAGAGGTCAAGATAGTTTTAACCTCTGCACCACTGCGAGTCCACTTGAAACGAGAAGAAAGATGCCAGATACACGAAATAAGTCCAAGTCTTCAATCACTGTGCGACACTAAGGCATAAAAAGTACAAATCACTATCAGAAAAGAACTTTGAACACCTAATTACCCAAAAATTAAAGTCTAAAACAAATTACACGTCCGCCATCTTTTAACGTTGCAAATGGCCCCCTTCTATTTACTTATTATAATCTCTCAATGACACTGGCAAAATCATTTAAAAAAGAAGAAGTAATTTGACGGTAATTTAGGCGAAGTTTAAAACAATACGATAACATCCAACCATCAGATCGGCAGTCTGTTCACAAGAAATAGCTCGATACATGGCGGGTCGCTAATAATATTAAACAATAAATTTAAATTTAAAGAACGTAAGGACATTGTGTCCTTATCTGTTGAACGTATATTAGAACTCGCTGCAATAGAATTACAGCAATTCATAGTAGTTTGTGTATATAGGCCACCCTTAGGTAATTTCGAAATTTTTGAAAAGAACATGGAAACTGTCTTAATCAATTTATCACAATTGAGTAAGAAAGTTATTATATGTGGAGATTTTAATGTTAATATTTTAGAAAATAGTTCGCTCACCAACAGATTAATAAATCTTTTCAAATCTTTCGGCTTGGCCCATACTTTTATGGAGCCGACTAGAGTGACTGACACTAGCGCCACGTGTATTGATAACATTTTTACTGATATAATTCCAATCAGTAAGATTTTGATTAGTAACCTGGAATCGGATCATCTAGGTCAATTAATTAAATTCGAGTCTGTATCGCATGATATTGCGAAAAAGGAAATAACTTTTGTGCCGCTTACTGCAGGCCGTGTGGAAAGAATGCGACATAATTTAACGTATAATCTGCCCTTTTTAACAACTTATAAGGGCCCTAATGACATGTACAACTCATTCTTTCACACATTCATGAAACAATTTGACATGATATTTACATCCAAATCGGTCATGGTCGGTGGCGCAAAGGTTTTCAGTGACTGGGCTACTGCGGACTTACATAAACGAAGAACAATACTGTATCAACTATATGAGGAACGACGGTTTAACGCTAGTGAAGAGTTTAAGGAACATGTCAAAGAGTATTCTAAGAATTTCAAGATAGACTGCCGTATAGCTAAGCGAAACTTTTTAAGTCATAAAATCTTGAATAGCTCTGATGTCATTAAAACGACTTGGAAAATAATTAATGAAGAAACAGGTCGCCGGAAAAAGGAAATTAATGACTTTCGTTTAAAAGTAGATGGTAAAATCCTAGAGTCGAATTTAGATGTCGCAATTCAATTTGAAAATTATTTTACCAACATACCAGTGTCAACGACTAAGTGTCTGAACTCTTCGCCGGCGTCTGCCATTTTATTATTAGAAGATAACGTGTCTGAATGCAGTATACACTTTGAATTCAAGCACGTTACTGCCTTGGATGTAATTAAGGCATTCAAGTCAATTAATATAAAGAAAACTAATGACCTTTGGGGGGTGTCGGTTCACGTCCTTAAATCCTTATTGGAAGTCATAGCATCTGACTTAATGGTCATATTTAATCACTGTGTTGACTGTGGCGAGTTTCCTGATCTTATGAAACATAGCAAGATAATTCCATTATTCAAAACGGGTAGTACTTCTGACCCCACTAACTTTAGACCGATCTCCATACTACCCACTTTCAGTAAAATCTTTGAGAAATTAATTTTATCACAATTAATGGAACATTTTCAATATAATAATTTATTACACACCAAACAATTTGGTTTTACTCGGGGTCGCTCGACAACCGAAGCTGGTGTTGAGTTAATTAAACATATTTTTGAAGCCTGGGAGGGGTCACATGATGCCTTAGGTATTTTCTGTGATTTGTCCAAGGCCTTCGATTGCGTTAACCATGACACATTGGTCAGGAAGCTACACCATTATGGAGTTAGAAGTACTGCGCTAAACTTAATAAAAACGTACTTATACGGGAGAATACAAAGGGTAGACGTGAATGGAAAACGATCACCTGGGTCTTTGGTCAAAATGGGCGTACCACAGGGCTCAATTTTGGGTCCTTTTTTTTTTTTATTCCTCATTTACATAAATGATTTACCATACCTTATAAAGGACAAACATGATATAGTATTGTTTGCTGATGATACCTCACTCGTATTTAAAGTCAAACGACAACAGGAGTTTAATATCGATGTAAACAATGCTATATCAAAAGTAGTAGATTGGTTCAGTGTTAATAATTTATTACTGAATGAGAAAAAGACTAAATGTATTAAATTTATGACTACAAATGTGAAAAATAGACAAACTACTGTAACTATAAAAAATGATAGATTAGACCTAGTTAATGATACAGTATTTCTTGGAATAACGTTAGACTCCAAACTCCAATGGGGTCCTCATCTGGCTAAATTAGCGAATAGACTAAGTTCTGCAGTTTTTGCAGTTAATAAAATTCGGAATATAATAGACTTGAAAACCGCTCGATTAGTTTATTTTAGTTACTTCCATAGTATTATGTCATATGGTATTTTACTATGGGGTAGTGGTGCTGACGTAAACAGCATCTTTGTTCTACAGAAGAGGGCTATTCGTGCTGTTTACAAGATGGGTCATAGAGACTAGCTTAGAGATAAGTTCAAAGAAACGAATATATTAACCGTATACAGTCAATATATTTATGAAAATATTATGCATGTTCATAAACACATCGGTAGATTTAGAAAGAACTGTGACATACATAATGTTAATACCAGGAATAAACATAAGCTCGCAGTGCCCTTTACACGGCTTCACAAAATAAAAAACTCTTTCATGGGTAATTGTATAAGGTTCTATAATAAGCTCCCAAGTAGTGTTACTCATTTATCAGTAAATAAATTTAAGAGTTACGTTAAACGTCAACTAATTTCTAAAGCGTATTATAGTATTAAAGATTATATAAATGATAACAATGCTTGGGACTGAATTATTTGTATTACAATTATTAATGACCGTGGAGACTATATACATCTCCTTGTATGCTTATTATTTTAATTTGACATCTGGAGACTCTTTACATCTCCAAAATTGACCGTGGAGACTTTCTACATCTCCCTTGTTTGTGTTTGTTGTTTTGTTTTTTATGTTTAATTACCTACTTACCTATATTTAATTTTAATTTGACATTTGGAGACTCTTTACATCTCCGGAATTGTATTATTATTTTAACCTGACATTTTTATTAATTTAATTATTATTACTACTGGGACCTGTACATCCCTGTGACATTTAAATTAGATAGCTTATGTTTAGTATTGTAATAAGTTCTTTATTTAAAAAAATGGCTTACTGTTGAGTTTCTTGCGGTGCTTCTTCTCAACAATGGTCTCTTGAAGCGCTGGTAGATGGTAGATTCAGACTTGTAAAAGTGCCTACAGGGCCTACTTACAGAATAAATGATTTTTTTTTATTTTTTTTTCATGTCAAAAGCAATTAGGTTTTTCCGAGTAGGATATAGCCCCCGATTTCCTTTATATAACAGTTCGCACCTTCAGAACGATAGTGACCTAATTCAAAATTTCAGCTTTCAAACTTTAAGTCATAAATTTATTACGATAGAGCCCAAATACGAAATTTATTATTTCTGAATTATGTCACTATCGTTCTGAGGGTGCGAGTTTATAGAACTCCAGCGATTATGTAAGAATGTTGATTAAAAAAAGAATAATAATAATTCCGTGCGTGAGATGTGGCAGCCGCCATGATTCACCCAGTATTTCTATAAGTGAATCACCGCTACGTCAACATTGACGAAAATCTCGAAGTAGAGGGCATTGTTAAAGAAAATTATGAGAGTGAGTTTCATATATTCTTTCACCGAGTCATTTAGTGCCAAATTTTATATAAACTAGCCTCAATTTCTTAGTACACATTTGTATGGGGAAAAACAAATGTGTTTTTTGCAGACTTCACTTACGCCTTACCTCTTTGTAATGTAAAAAAGATCCATGTCTATTTTCAAGGTGATAGGACAACTTTTAGAGGTTGTACAGATTGACTTCTTACGCCATAGCACATTTTCAATGTTCCAAAAACAACTAACAACCAAGTGTATATAGCCAACATATGTCAAACTGTAATGATATCGACCATCATCAACATAAATCCGCCTGTGTGGCTTCGGTGAATTGCATATCATGAAAATTAATTCAAAAAGTTGTCAAAGTGTGAAACTTTAATACAAACTAATTTTATATCAGTTTTGAATACTGGTTTTTTAGGTAAGTAAGATCAAGAATTCGAGCAAATTCAATAAACATTGCAGTGTTAAAAATTAATCACCCTCATGTAGGCGGTCGTATACCTAGTCGACGCGCAACGTTATCTCAAACTTTATACTATGGTTTAACGTCACTGTTGTACATGGGCTCTTTTAAACATTGAACCATTTGTAAAGGTATTAAATACCAGGTATTCTTTTAAAAAATCTCTCTACTCACTTCGGCTCTGATTTTGCGTGACAATCCTAACTTAGCATCAAGCTCGTAGGCACTTAACCGTGTCGGAGCGAATTAAACTAACCAAGATATAAGCCAAAAAAGATTTATCCCTATTCTTTCTAGCAAAACCGAATTTAACTCATGGCTGCCCTTGTACATGACGTCACAGTGCATATCGGATCTCTCTGTCTAATCACTATCTAATCAGCGGGTTAAAATGCTTGTATCATCCTTATTTTTTGGCCGATTTTAATTTCATTTTGGTATTTTCATATTTTGTTGAGTTTTACATATTGAAAGAAAATGTGTAGCAGTAAACTAGCGTAGGCTGATAATGATGATAAAATTGGGTCTAATGTAACCCCACACCAAAAAACAAGGAGGCGTACACTGCTCGTATGATGTTAGTCGCGATTTGGACGGACCCTGCACGCACAAGGTCCACCTCCACGAATTTACAGGTCAAGAAGACTGGTCTCGAACGTGCGCGGGAGTTGGTGTTCCTGTAGTGCCACAGAACCGAATAACTACAAATAGACGCAAACAAGATGCGTTCGCGCGGCGGAAAAAAAGGATCAAAATCCGACAGCCGAAGCATTTGCAGTCTAACCCTCTTATTTATAAACGCGCATTAGCTGAATTGTCCTTAAATTATGCTTTATCCTTATCTGTCACTATGAAATTTTAATTTAATTTGGACATATTGCACAAATAAGCCCATGGATATCACAAGCGAGGAAAATAGATAGATAGGTATATAGATATATAGAAAAATGGAAATATTTAATATTGATTAATTATTAATTGGATAGTCCTCCTCTCTCTTATATTGCTGCGCCCAACAGGGTCCATAGTTACCATTTGACATTCATCTCAGTCTGTAGATACTCTCAAAACTATATTGAAGAATACTGGCTTCAGTCTTGTTCTTATTTTTTTTAGTTGGTTGGGTGTTTATAAGTAATGATTAGATTAGTCTTCTTTATACTTAAAAATTAATTCGTTTGCAACAAACTTCAAAAAAAAATAGGTGGTCCACAATTCTTCGGGTTTTTGTTGTATTATTATTATTATTTTTCTAGTGTTGTACCAATTTATTGTTTTATTGTTACTTTTCAATCGCTCAAAGCTTAACTGAAAGAGATCCTTTAATTAAAGGGATAAGTTCGCCTTTGTACAATCTCGCTTTATATTTAATTTTGTAATTGTTATCTCTTTTGTTTGTACAATAAAGTGTTTACATACATACATATATGTTCGCTTAACTGTTTGGGGTTTTAGGCCCTGGGTTATATTCTACAGGGTTAAACCATATTGTGTTGGACGTGTTATTGTATTTTGAACGTTATGATGACTCTTATTTATTAGAGTAAAATAGAGCGCATGCCTAAATATTTGATTTATAAACGATAAGTCTTATTCTTGTTAGATGTAAATCTAGTTTGATATTTATAAATTTACTTTATGACATGTGTTTAATGAGGGATATCATCGAGTCAGCCCTAGTGACAGTAACAACTATTGGCACAGCCTTTAAACCCTAATTAATAACGACATGGTCGAGAGCTCTTGCACCGAGATATTTACAATAATATATCGGGACACACCGACAGCGATTAGTAAAACTATTATTTATAATTCTGACCCACATTTGAATCTAATCCAAGTATCCTCTAGATTCTGAACGCCTCAATTAATAGCTGAGACTTAAACTGCTATTGTGGTTGAATTTCTGATTAAATTTAAATTCATTATATGCCTACTCTTATTATATGATCTACTATACTAGTGACCCGCTCTCTCTTGGCTTAGGTATGGCAGCATTACTATTCATATTCTTATGTACTAAACCCTGCAGGATATCAAAATGAAACATAAATAAAAATTTAAGTTATAACATACTAAATTATATTTTCACTGAAACCGATTGAGACCATTAGGAGCCCATTGGTCACAAACTTTCAGACAGAGACCAAAATACAAACACTCATTTATGATTTTATTTTGATTATTCTAAGATCTGCCTGTGACAGCTCATATAAACACTTATTGCACTTATTTCTTAAACTTTACATAAATACTTCATTGGTACAAGGGCGTTTTCACTAAAAAGTGTACCCAATTAAGGACTGAAATTAAGGAACTTTAACTTTGTCAGTTTTGTGACGAAAATTAGCCATACATTGCGGCCGTCAATATATAGCTAATTTTCGTCACAAAACTGACAAAGTTAAAGTTCCTTAATTTCAGTCCTTAATTGGGTACACTTTTTAGTGAAAACGCCCACAAACCTAGCGACGCCGTTCAGGAATTTAAATAATTGTCCTATTTTTAAACACATCGCTTGTGAGTTATAGTAAGTGATTGAAATTACGAAATGTCTGAACTGTCACATGCATCATCTTAGAATAATCAGAGTATAGGCGTAGTATAAATAGCAGACATTTAAATTGTAAGTATTGGTAATTATTGGTGAAGAAAATACTCCAATGTAACATACAGACCAATTAGCAACGTCTTTAATCGGCATTGACTCATAGACTATAGTGTGCTAGAAACTAACAACCGCACTTTAAGGTAGAATTTAAATTATTAAAAGTACCTTTAAAAGTTTGGAAATAATGGGTTATTACGAAGCACTAAATTCCAAACCTTAGAGGCCCTATTCCTGTCACACATTATTTAAGACGAAATTGGTAAAATCATAACTTTGAAGTTCGATTTTTAAAAGATTCCTTTGTTGTCTAACGTCTATAAAAGGAATTAATTACCTACAAAATAATATGCACTTGAAGCATTGATAATCCCAGTAGATAAGACGTCAGGAACACATGAACTAGAGTCTAGAACTTTTTAAATTACCGCAGATACGGCCCACTAATCAACTCTATAGCAAAGTAAGTAGAAGAATAGACATTTGCCGAACTCAAGCACACTAGAAAAATGTAGTCAAAATGTTCAACGTCGTGACAACGATTTTTTTTTTTTTTTTTATATGTCAATGCTAATAATTAATCATAAAACGGTCTGCAAATATGACGGAATGCGATCCGTGTAACATAACCTCAATATTACTGGGGTCTTGCTCTACGAGTACTGTCAACGATATGACAGTTCTTACTAACTTGAAAGTTAAGGCGGCTTAGTTAAAAAATTAACTTTTACAATAGATGTAAAAGCAATGTTAAATTAGGCCCCTGTAATGTTGTTTTCTTTAATAATTTTAAAGCTCTAATTCAATGTTGCATCATTTCGACGAATGCTCTCAGCCACAGATTGTTTTGCTTCCTTGCTCCTATCTTTTCCAGTTGCAAAACATGTAAGTATTTGTGAAAACTGTGTTTATGAATAATATTTCAGTTTAACTTGTCTCTAAGAAGCTATATGGCAACTGTAACTTCAAAAGGACGACAGGTGTGCCTCAGGGCAACATTGTTGGCCCCTAGATGTTCCTGACATTATTTATTGTATTTTACAAGAAGGGTATACATTCAGCTAAAATAGTTGTCTGGTAGTAAACATGTCAACGTTATAATTAGGTAACTGAACCCTAATTTGTTTAATTATTTCCGATCGGCTTGGCACTTGCAGGGAGAGTGCCAAAAGTATTTGAGTAATTCGAATCAATATGGCTGCCAATTCGGGCATCGGGAGAGAGAGACACTTTCGATTTTGTTTTGCTAGCTTACTGTGTTTATTTTCTTATGTTTCTACGAACTCTTAATAGAATAGAATAGAATAGAATAGAATAGAAAATATTTATTCAACGCACACAAAAATACAGTAGAAATAATATAAAGTGAAAAGAAGACATTAATGAGGAACGTTGAACAGGATCTCTCTAAATATGTCATCATTTGAATTTACACAGTTCTCTAGGTATTTTTTTTAATTTGTATGTACTCTTATTTCTGTAACATAACAGAAATACATACCTAAAAACTATAAAACCCTACTGCTCCTAAACTAATACTCGTAGTCAAAATATTTCAGTAAAAATACGTTTTATCACACGTAAGATCTACTACTCATTAATCTGTTACCTACTCATTAATTCTAAATTTTAATTATTTTCTATTGTTAGTAACTGATCTTAGAAAAAAACTAGTTTTTTATAATTTATAAACTTACCTACCTACCTGAATTTTCTTACTCATTCCTTCCAAACGTAAATTTCAGTACCTAATTTCAATAAAGGAAAATAAAGCATTACAAACGATCACGGAATTAAACACGGAACAGGTTAAGGAATAGAAGATTTTATTTATTTATTAATTTAAATACTTTTTTGCACAAAATTAAACTAGTGTACACGCGAACTTAATGCTACAAGCATTCTCTACCAGATGGTAGATGGTGCAATAAAATGACAATCCTTTCCCTTTATCTTTTGGAAAAATGTTGAACTATTACAGACTACCGTCACACCTAAAAAGAATTAAATGAAATTAGTATAACTTTCCAAAATGAATTACGAAAATGGCTAATCGACAATTCGTTCTATGATTTTAATGAGTTTCTTGTAGATAAATAATGTTATTTCTTTTATGTTTAACTAATTACTTTTGCGTACCTACCTATACTGTAACTTGCTACTTAAACGACCAAATATTTTGTTTTGTACACTTCTATTCAATTGTTTTGATTTTATTATCCTACAATCTTTATCTTTACATTGGATAAAAACGAAGTCGTTTCCGCTTTTTGGCCGCTTAGATCTTTTAAACTGCTGAATGGATTTTAATGCAGTTTTCAGAATTAGATCGAGTGATTCAAGAGGAAGGTTTCTATGCATAAACATTAGGTGACACAGAAAACTCACATAGTCAAAGTGAAGCGAGGGCGGATCGCTAGTATAGTAAAAATACGAACATACAATATGTTTTAGGGAACAGAGATTCCGGTTACAGCCGGTACTCAGGTAACAAAGACTGCCCAGAGTACGGGCAGTAAAACCGTTTTAACAGTTTCCACGCTGCCAAGTTTCGAGCAAAACACATTTAACCCGAATCTCGGAACCGAGGAGCATTCCTGTGGACGCTTTATATTTAAACACCTAACCTGATCGATATAGCCCAAGAATACAAAGTTTACGAAATGGACGCCTCAAGATTGAAAGCAAAGGAGAGATTTCCTTTTTACCCGTCTGTTAAAGAAGGAGGGTAATGGCTTGACCTGTATTATACATATGTATGTTACTAACCGTTCTCGGCTACACCATTCCTTATTTATCGCTCAAAAACTGTCCTATTTTCCGGGGTAGTAATAATGAAATCATTTATTCAAACACAGGGTTCATATATTATTTTTTATTAACAGTAAAAGTACCCTACAAAATCGTTTCAGTGGTTTAGCCGGTAAAGCATAACAAAGAGACAGTGTATACAACAACAAGCCAGTAATGCTGCAGAGGTCACCATTTACTTTATACTAAAGCAGTCGGATCTTAAAGGCTACCTATCCTTTGTATATTGGATCAATAATTATGTATTCCACTCTTGTTCCTAATCTTAGACAATACTGATTATAATCAATCAGATTAGACAATTTGTTCTAATGAATAGCAATTATACTAAATTCATTACGTATTTGATCCATTCATTACTTTGTGTTTTATTCCACAGAAACTGTTTCGTTTTTTAATCACACACGCTACACGACGCGAGCGGACCTCGATTTATGTGACAGCTCTCGAAACTTGCATTATAACGTTACAGCTCGTTGTTTTTTAAACTACAGTTTTCTAAGGCATATAATATGCAAGTGACCGAAATGCAATAATATTTTAAAGAAATACCGTCGTATCGGCGTCGGCGGCGTATCTAAAGGTGTAGCCGCTGAATATTGCTTTGTCTGGAAGCAAATAACTTTGAAATATTCATGTGCCTATGCAAACTTTTAATTGCATTAATAACATACAAAAACGTATGTTTTAGTCCATGATGCTTTAATATCGTAATCGAGTTAGCTTTGTTTAGGCGAAATATGTTTGCCAAATGTATCGTTTCTCAACCGTTTCATTTGCTAACCCGCTTTGTTTTCTGTAACCGTGTTTCAGGTTTATATAAAAACTAACATAACCTATCCTAAAGGATTCTTCATGATGGTATATATATAGCATTGGGTTGGCAAATGGAAAAGTTGGGAAACAATACATTTGGCAATCATATTTTTGCCAAACGTCTGGCTCCCGTCGTAATCATGTTGTTGATGGCATGGTAGCTTAGCTATATTTCACTAAACAGAAAGACTATAATTAAGCAATATGGGTTAAAACATATTGGAAGAGAGCCAAACAAAAATTCAGATGACAAATTTCACGTCATTTTGCTTGCACATTTGAGTAGAGTTGCGATTGTACTGCCCTCCCCGCATAGATAACAAAGCAAGGGTCGAGGTGAGCAATCTAAATGGATCAGGTATATATTTGGAATTTGGAAACCATAAGATAATCGGATCAAGCAGTAGTTTTTTTTTAAAAGGACACATTGTCTTATTGATGTGCCTATTTGATATGGTTAAATGGTTATTGGCCAACATAACTATGTTTTTTGTAAATTTAATCAATTTTTTCTATTTCCATAATCGACACCTTAGGTCCTAATAACAGATTACTCTTATATTTTCCGAATTTTCCATACTATTAATGGCTAGCTATGCTGTATAAAAACATTTGCCAGAGGCACGGTGAAACAGTATCGCTTTTGACGCGTTATCGTATAGTCAACGCTACGGTAGCTTCTATTTACTTGTCAGTAATGGCGGCTGAGTTTAAAAAGAGCGACCACAGGGCCAACTGGTAATGTCCAATGCACTTTCCTTATGTCTACACTCTCGGTCAAATAATACGGGTCAGAGTGCGTTTTTCATACAAACGAGGCTATTTCGAAGTCTTGGTTCCTGGACACAGGCATGTTTTGAGTGAGATTTAATGGTGGATACTCCGAGGTTAAACAGTGGAGGTCAAAAGTGCTTAAGATACCTAACAGATTGCACAATCAGTTAACACGACAGCGAGAGAGCATGGGTCAGCATTTGGATTTCCTTACATTTTATTGCCATTTTATATGTTTTTCTGAACATGCACAATTCCGGCGTTAACCGCAGATTCAATCCGTTGGGTATCTTAGGCAATCTGGAAGTCCTGTATCGATGCTCGGGGTGTCCATCATCAGATTTCACTAAAAGCATCTCCTGGCGAGGAACCAAGGCTTCCAAATAGCCTCTTTAGTATGAAAAACGCATTCTGACCCGTATTATTTATTTGACCGCGAGTGTATCTCTGAGGTATAAACTATCCCTGTACAAAATTTCACATCGATCGGCTTCGTCGTTGAACCGTGAGGACAGAACGAAGAAATAATCAACTACATATTATTTTACCGATCTTTCCACGAATGTATATTTCGCAGATTTTTCATTTCATCGAAAATCAGAAACAACTTTAAACTTTCTTGATTTAGCATGAGCAACGATTTTGCCACGTTGTGATTTAGTGTTAATTCTAAATTTACGTAATTTAACCGCTATTTATCGAATGCAGCTCTCATTCAACTGAACGCAGTCACCGATGCACCTGTTGCGTGCACTTTAGCACCGAGTAATGTGCGCCCACGTATCTTAAATACATGACGACTCATACACAATCATACATGCCGTGTTATAAGGGGTCCGGACCAAAATGGTAAAAAAATAATCCTTATGATGAGACTTCGGTGTCTGTCTGTATGTCTCTGCATGTTTCTCGGAAACTATAGAAGCTATCAACTTGAAATTTGGCATAGTTGTAAAAGTTTAGGGCAACCGCATCTGTTTTAAGATAAAAAAAATACATTTGGATACAAGACATGATTTTACACAGCAAACGGGGTGTCATATTACTCATAGTAAAGGGCTCAACCTGCACATTTTAAAATTATTTTTTAGAATTTTCCATAACGTACTTTTTGATATATAGCCAAAATTTTATAAAAAATGACCGCCTTTATTAAACAAAAAATAGTTAATAAACAAAAAAAGTCTGAAGAAATCCTGACATAAAAATAACCTAAGTAGCTACGAAATTAAGAGTGAAATGTAACGCAGATTTTTGAAATATATTTTTTTTAAATAAAAAAGTGATTGAAAACATACTACCTACTCCTTCTTGAAATAGCCAATTTTGCCTGTGTGTCGTAATCAGATTATAGTCTTTAAAGCTTAGTCTTTATAGTATTTGCTGTCAAGCGAATAAAAACTGTGATACCGCCAACAATATGGTCGCGACATCGAAGCAATATGAGCAAAGAAACCTTCAGAAGTTTTCACTTCAAAATTGTCACGAACAAAAATACATATAATGATAGAAAATACATTATTAAAAAACCGCCCATGCAAGTTGGACTCGGACACAAAGGGTTCCGTACTACTTCAGACTTAGTAAAAGAGTTGTTTTGGCAGTCTTGAGTAGGTACATACTGAACCCTAAATACGACGTCTAGCTAGTATTTTGGAGGTGGTTTTCTTTGAAGTTTAAAAAAAAAAGTTAATTATGAAGTGCGAGTCATAAACCGCGTTTTTGAAAAAATAACAATTTTTGCGTCGTTTCCAGTACAGCAACGATCCGTTGGAGGAGTTTGTCTTCGAGGACGAGGAGCCCTTGGGCAGACAAACAGGAGACTACGACTACTGTAAGTCATAACCGTTAGCTCTTATAAAAAATCTTTGGTATGGTGATAGGTGGGAGTATAACATTATCCCACCAAAAACATAAATGTAAAAAAGGAGAGCCAAGTTCAATACAAAAATTATTCTCTGCTGTGGGCTTCGCCGCAAAAAGAATGGAGATCTGAGATTGAGTGCCAAGTTCTATGCAAAATCCAAATATGTAGTCTAAGGGCTGACTTGGCTGGTTTTTCCATACGAATTATTATTAAGTACCTACTTTTACACAGTCATGGGAGAGCCTTATGTTCGATGGGTAGTTTCTACCAGCAAGCCAAATTTTCGGAATAATAAAATAAGAACCGAAAGGTAACAGGTTTAGAACATGCGAAGGCTATATAATTAGTATGGGAAAACCAGCCAAGTGAGCCCTTAGACTACATATTTGGATTTTGCATAGAACTTGGCACTCAATCTCAGATCTCCATTCTTTTTGCGGCGAAGCCCACAGCAGAGAATAATTTTTGTATTGAACTTGGCTCTCCTTTTTTACATTTATGTTTTTGGTGGGATATCATTACTTTTTGTAGGTAAGTACATATCCTCGTAACGCCGTGGGTCCTTTTAAAAGGACAAATTCAAAACTAAAAGTAGACTTTATAAATATAAAACAATTGCATTGCCAAGCCCACAGCAGAGAATAATTTTTGTATTGAACTTGGCTCTCCTTTTTTACATTTATGTTTTTGGTGGGTACCTACCTACGTAATAAAAAGATAAAACTATTTGCTACTATCAACAAGTTCTCAAACTCAGAGTTAAGTAGGTATATACACCTACTTACTTTTAACTATACTTAACTTACCTACTTACTAAAAAATACAATTATTATTTATTTAAACTATTGCCTATACTATACTAAACCTACGAACCCACTTATTATAGGAATTGTAATAATAATAAGTATATACACCTCCCTACTTATAACTATAAAATTATTATTTATTTAAACTATAGCCTATACTATAATACTATACGTACGTAGGTACCAACTTATTAAAGAAATTGTAATAATAATATTACTACAAATTATAAGTTTTCCTTAAGAAAACTTAGCAATTTCGCAGCATAAATTGCAACCTTATAGGTCAGATATCGAGAGACAACCGGACGGACAGCAAGCCGGCGCTCGCGCTTGTGAGCGCGGCTGCCGCTCGCTCGGCCACGTTCGCGTCAACGGTTCGATTCGATCGTCACAGCGCCCGCGCCGCTCCGGCGTCACTCGGCGCGCGCGCGTCGTGTATATACCGAAAATCTAAATGCCTATTATTTTATCATTATTTATGAGTAGGTAATGATTTTACACTATTGATGTGCGCTAAATATAAAAATAATAATTAATCCCAGTTAATAACGTAGGTAACCTAAGTAATATTAGGTATTTATGTTAAGCGTTCATAATAGAATCTAATTATTTAAAAATTGACAGTTTTTTATTTATTCCTTTGTATTCATCTAATTACCTATCTGCATACCAAATTTTAACTCTCTAGGTCATCTGGAACTGGGTTAGAGTTTTGGTCTATAGGTCAGTCAATGATAAAAATGAGGAATTTTGGACATTAATATCTAAATAACCATTTGAGATAAGCTTATGAAATTTAGAACACATATGTATCTCGCAAGTCTCAATATATGAGCAAAATTTGATACGTTTATGTAAAATAGTTTTTGATTTATGAGGGGGTCAAAAGTGGCTCCAAATGGTTCGTGTAATATTACACACGGTGCGCCTCGCCAGTTCTGTTTCTTGAACTTGGCTTGACACGCTCCCGCGTGTCTAGATCATACAGTAACTAAATTAAGTAGGTAGTCGTTTTTGACTACAAACATCGTCCTTACACTGGTAGGTTGGCATAGTCGAATCAGGGATGTTCGACATTGGGTCGCAATAGTGCAGGGTTGCTTAAAGCCTTGCTACTTAATACCACACCCTCAAGTGCAACGGACAGGAGCCAAGCCAATCCAACTATTTTGACCCCTACATCGGTTGTTTGCAGGCGGTGTGCGAGTGTCTGCGCGCGGTTCCGGAGGCCGCCGCTAAGAAACGCGCGGCACCGCCGTTTGTGCATACGCTCAGACGCGAACTGGCACACTCGCGGCGTGTAAGTTCAAGTTTTAGGCAAAGTTCTTCCAGCCAATGCACATTTTTTAACATGTATGAGTACCTTGAGGCCATTAGCTATAAATAAATCGGCTATACATACATTGCAAGAACACATACTATTAGACCCAACGACGATAGTTGAAGTTTAAATACATAATACATTGAGAATTATGTATTTATTTATTTATTTTATGGCATAGGAAGGCAATCGAGCACACAGGCCACCTGATGGTAAGTGGAAACTGTGACCCATAGACATTCGCATTCACAAGACAAATGCACTGCCAACCCTCAGGACTAAGATGGAATGCCTCTATGCTAGTCATTTCACAGTAGCATGGAGCCGTTGCTACTGTGTTGTTAGGTTGATGGGTGTCTGCCTATTTTCCTTTGACATGGCATGAAACAAACATACAACACCGTCGATATTTGTGTGTCACAGGGCTTGACGGTGCGCCTCGTGCCGTACCCCACGCTTTGCGTTGGGGGCGCCACCCGCCGCCGCGCCGCCGCCTCCGACGCCTCCAGCGCCCCTTCCCCGGCGGCTGGACGCAGGTTGGTGCCCCACTCAACTGACTAGGGAGTTCAACATTCATATCCTCACCACGTAACATGAAATAATATGACGGTTATATCGCGCAGGTACCAATTATATTTTATATTAAGATGCAAAAGCGTTTCTCAAAAAGGAAGGTAAATTGCCTCACTACCGTTCAGTTACGCCGCGGCCGCTGACACGCTCGCGTCAAAGATAATAAAGTTTTACTAACGAAAAGTAACAAATATATTTCTTAAAAAGTGTTTTTTTCTTAACCAACCTATTAAGTAGGCAACCGGGTGGTCAGTTAGTAAATATTTCCCGACAGGCCAACCAGACACCGCAGCTGGTTGTTCTGTTAGTAAATATTTCCCGACAGGCCAACAGTGGCTCAATTTAAAAAAAAAGACATTATAATGTGTGTTTGTGTCTTGCGAGATAGCAACGCGTACAAAGTGGTACTATGTTCGTAGAGTTTTTGTTACTGCCTAAATAACCATATTCATCATGTATAACATATAGTTGGACAATCTAAATGATAACCATTACTGGTAGAGGCATACAGAAGTAGAGTTATAGACAATAACTGATTTCTTATCTACTATCTACTTCAGTATTGATTTGCCTGTCGGGAAATATTTACTAACTGACCACCCGGTTGCCTACTTAATAGGTTGGTTAAGAAAAAAACACTAACCGACCACCTAGTTGGCAGTTTGGTTGGTCAGTCGGGAAGAAAAAAGTATCAATCTGACAGCCAGGGTGTCGGTCAGGAATGCCTACTATTAACCGACAAACCAGGTGATTGCTTGGGATAAATAAGTTCTAACCGTACAACTGGGTGGAATGTCTAGTTGACAGGTTGGTAATAGAGGACCGAATCCATGTCTGCCTTACAAAAATGACTGCTCGGTGTTCATTGGAATATAATCTTTATTCCATATGCAGCTAGTTCGATACTGAATTATAGTAAGTTTTTTTTCGGGCACCTTTGTAAAGGCCAGCGTGTGTTAACATTTAAGCCGTTAATATTTTAAAACTATTTAGGAGTCGAATATTTATTTTACTAGAATAGAATAGAGTAGAAAACCTTTATTTCCCTTATTTTTACATAAAAAGATAAAAAAGATAAAAAATGTTTATTCAGTAGGTAGGCCGCACGGGCACTTTTACACGTCAACAATCTACTAGCGCTTCGCAAGAGACCACTGCTGAGATGAAACAGTCAGTCGTTTTTAAATATTGCTTATGATAGTATACAATAATAAAACTTACCCTAGCATTATATAAAACAATGAATCTCACAAAAAAACAAAAAATAAATATATTCATGAGTAGTTAAGCAGTAAAATGTGTCAAAACTCAGAATTTCCAAAAGAACTAATAAATAAGTAGAAGTAATAAAAAAAATTACTAATTATACTAACCAATGACGGTGCAAGACAACCCACATAAAAAGTTTTGATATATTCTCCTACAGAAACCGTGTCCCCTAGACAATATACAATGTTTACATGTTTTTTTATGACTAAGTTATTTAGGTGTTTAGTTTAGGCCAAGTACTGTCAAAATTTTAAGTTCTTTAAATAGTAATCTTAAAGAATCACGGGAGTTTAGGTTAAGTATATGTATATAGAACGAATGGCTCTTTTTTGCAACACGAATATAGTCTGTATGTTAGCAGCTTTTCCCAAAACCAGAACACCATACGACAAAACACTATGAAAATAACTATAATAAACTAAGTGACATATTTCTAGATACTTATATAGAATTGCTGATGATGGAGCCAGACGGTGGCGAAAGATCTTGATTGGTACCAAATCCATATCAAATTTGTGTCACTATTTTTGGGAAGCAACGATTTGTTTAGTTTACTTTATTATTCACAGCTTTGTTCAACGAGATCACTGTTTTCACTATTCTAAGTAAAAAAAAAAAAAGTGTACTAAACTTCTAGTTTTTACGGTTTTGCCCCATACCTGGTCCAAAACCGGGTATACCACCATTTTATACCCGTCTTTGCCCCTTAGCAACGAAACTCATCAAGTTCTTCAAGTTCCCAACCAGTACATCCTTCATGGGCCCATTTTGTACACTTGAGACATTGCACCCAAGCATCGCTGCTTCGTGTATTTCCATAAATTTCAGTGCAATTAATACAAATACACTTTTTCTTTTTATCATTATGGTCATTATCTGTTGTAGTAGCAGATACAAAGTCGTGATCCGAGAAGATGTTTGCATTCATTGGGCAAATTCAAGTCACTGATACTTGTACAAAACCGGGTACCACCCGGTATTACCCCGTACGGTTTTGCCCCAAGCGCCCTCACGAGAAACAAATAAATCAACTAACCTAAAACATGATGCAATAAAAATCTAAGCAGGTATTTGTTAAACCTTAAAACAACTTAATCTTGATAAAAAAAAACAAATTTGACATACCTGAATGTAACAAAGATTAGAAAATTTATGAATTCCATGAAATATTAGATCAATCCACCATAAAAACGTTTTTCTCAATTATTTTTAAAAAAAGCGCACGAGCGTCGTTCTACTTTTGTTGACAAACTAGTCAAGATGGCCGACTGCAGTGAGCAAAGCGCGCGCGAATTTGAAACTCGCTAAGAAGCCAAATTGCCATGTCCTTATTTTCTATTGTGATGCATAATGCTCCGACATGGTGTTTTAAATAATTTTCCAGTTGTTCTGTCACACTGCCGTAAAACATTCCCAATAAAAACCTTACATTTACTTCTTGAAAGGTCTTTCTAAATCTAAAAAAAAAACAAAGTTATAGAGCACGGATATGGAGACCAGTATTTAGTTTTATGCAATATTGCAAACCAACACCAGTATTGCTTGCGCTACTCACAACATTCATTTTATTTTGGAGGAACATATATTCAAGAAAGCATGTAGGTATAAAAGACACGACAGGTCAAACTTCCGGAGATTTACATCACAGAGCAACTGAACAAAATCCGTTCGACTTCTCGTGCTCCCGGCCTAACACACCAGCACAATGTAATTGACGACAGTTACTTCTCTTCCTGCAGGTGCAGCGCCTCATTGTCAACATGGAATTCAAGGACGACGAGAATCCCATGGACGAGTAAATACTTTGAGGTCAAGGAGTACAAGGTCCCCTCGAGTACTCAGCTCTGTGAAACACTCTGACTAGACTTTAAAGCATTATTACTGATTGCGGGCCAATTACTGTGCTAGTCACTAACTTTAGACATCTATGGGGTATTTATATTTATAATGTATTGTCATCTATATTGACAGATTCGTGTGACCTTTTTTAAGCTTTTATAGCATAACCAGTGTGAGGAAAATTGATCAAATCGAGTTTTTACAGCGTTTATAGAGTAAACTTTAGTTACATCTATATTTTAAAAGAGAATTTCACATCAGGGATCTGGAACTGGAATTTATCTGTATCGTTTGCTTTACCCCTCTGTTTTTTGACTTTCTATTACGATAAAGCGATTTTTGGACATTTTGTGTGCGGTCCTACCCCACTCTGGGATTAAAGACGTGAATTTTATTGAGAGTTTTGGTCTGGTTTCCTAGATTGGTACCCAGAAGTGTCAAATTATAGTGGAGTTTTTTAAATTTAAGTTTTCGAGGTCCCAGCTCTAACGACCATGTCCAATGAACTTAAGTTAAATGTTTTTTGATTGTATTTATAAGAATTCCTTCACTTAAGTAATTTCAATATTGATCTCATTTTTTCTCTATCGTGATTAATTTTGTCCGTGTGCTCTATTATTATATTATATGTATATCGTGTTCGTCCGTTTAAAGTACGGGCTTGTGCTCGTGTCTAATCTCACGTACCACACGCAATGTTACGCTGAAGTTGAGATATAATTCTGCCTCAGTATCGTATACATTTAAGCTTATTTGCTACCTACATAAGCTAATTTATGTAGACTATTTCTATTCGGTTCGGGCGTAGTGGCGTTACTACATAAGGAAGTCCTATCAGATGCGCAATGCCACTACTTTTTGCCGCTAGCTGCAGCATGGCGCAAACGCCGCGCCGGTGTCGTTACCTGCGTTTCGCAGTTCAGCCGCTCGCCGCAAGATGGCGCTGTTTGCGCAGCGGACGCGGTGCAGCGGGTAGGCACGCTACCGCGGCTTGTCTTACCGCATTTACATAACCTCGTAATGCCCAATGTGCAATATAATGTACATAATCAAGGCAATTGAATTTGAACTGTGTGGCAATGGGAATAAAGTTTATTTTCCTATCTACACAAACTGAAAATTGCATTTTCGAACAAACTTAATTGAACTTTATTGCCTTGATGGTAGATTAAAAGTCCCACTCACAAAAAACTTCCTGTTTGAAGTATGGTGGGCCTTACGAGGATAAGTTATTCACTGTTTAGAACGTAAGTTTTTTAAGTAATCACTACATATGTATTTTTAATAAACCTAAAAATTACAAGGCGACCACATATTTTTTGAACCAAAGCTTTTGCTCAAAAATCAGTCGCCACCGGAAATCAACATGGTATTTAAAAAAAAAAACCTACTTTTGTATTAATTGTAATACTTATTCTAGGTTTAGTATATTATTGTGAGCTCGAAGTTCAAATGTAATCTTCTAAATATATAAAAGGAGAAACTGACTGACTGACTGACTGACTGACTGACTGACTGACTGACTGACTGACATATCAACGCACAGCCTAAACGGCTAAACGTAGGCACTTGAAATTTGGAAGGGACGTAGCTTAGGTACCGTAGAGGTGCACTAAGAAAGGATTTTGATAAATTCTACCCCCAAGGGGATAAAATAGGGGATGAAAGTTTGTATGAAACTTTGTCAATTTTAAACCGATCGGGCTGAGACTTTTCATGCATATAGCTACTATGATATAGGCATCCTCTAAGAAAGGATTTTGATAAATTCCACCCCTAAGGGGATAAAAAGGGGATGAAAGTTTGTATAAATCTTCTTAGATTTTCGACTGATTGAACTGAAATTAAAGATTGGAGCTACTATGGTGAAGACGTCCGCTTAAATAGGATTTTGATAAATTCCACCCCTAAGGGGATAAAAAGGGGATGAAAGTTTGTATAAATCTTCTTAGATTTTCGACTGATTGAACTGAAATTAAAGATTGGAGCTACTATGGTGAAGACGTCCGCTTAGATAGGATTTTGATAAATTCTACCCCCAAGGGGATAAAATAGGGGATGAAAGTTTGTATGAAACTTTGTCAATTTTAAACCGATCGGGCTGAGGCTTTGCATGCATATAGCTACTATGATATAGGCATCCTCTAAGAAAGGATTTTGATAAATTCCACCCCTAAGGGGATAAAAAGGGGATGAAAGTTTGTATAAATCTTCTTAGATTTTCGACTGATTGAACTGAAATTAAAGATTGGAGCGACTTTGGTGAAGACGTCCGCTTAAATAGGATTTTGATAAATTCAACACCCATGGGGATAAAATAAGGGATGATGGAGGATGTAAATGTATTAATTTGAACCTATCAGTACCTAATGGAACGAAAAGGAAGAGAGGAGTGAATGTTGAAGGATGGTCAGGGGTCAAAAAAGAACACGTTCTAGGTAGGGTTTATACTGTTCATACAAACAATACAGAATGCTACCACCTTCGAATGCTTCTACATGAGATCAGAGGCCCAATTTCATTTGAAGCGTTGAAAGCTGTAGATGGTCACTTACATCCCACTTTCCAATCCGCGTGCAAGGCTCTAGGTCTACTCGAAGATGATCGTCATTTGGAGTCAGCTCTTGAAGAGGCAGCACTTTGTCAAACACCGCATATGATTCGAGAGCTTTTTGCTATAATTTTATTGTTCTGCCAGGTTTCCGACCCCTTATGTCTTTGGGAAAAATACAAAGAATACCTTTCTGAGGACTTTAAAAAACAACTGGAAAGCCAAGGTGACGTGGATGTAGAGCACTCATCGGACCTGATATTTAACAAATGCCTGTCGGTATTAGAGGATGCCGTATTATCATTAGGCGGCCGTCCTCTTAAAGAGTATGGATTACCTCAGCCAATTCCATCAATACAATTTGGAAATAGAGAGTACATGAAGGAGACCAGTTACGATACAGTGGCCTTAGAAGACGCAGTAAGACAAAATGAAGCATCCTTGAATGACGAGCAACAGGAAGTTTACAGTAAAATTATCACAAGTGTAGACGCAAATGACGGTCGAATATTCTTCTTAGACGCACCAGGTGGAACTGGTAAAACCTTCCTTATTAATTTACTTTGGCGAAAGTAAGAAGTACTCACGGCATTGCTCTGGCTGTGGCGTCGTCGGGCATAGCTGCTACATTACTCGAAGGTGATCGAACTGCTCATGCTGCTTTTAAGTTACCACTCAATTTAATCACTGCCGAGACTCCCATTTGCAACATCTCCAAACAAAGTAATTTTGCTGAAGTAAGAGTACAAAAATAATCGTGTGGGACGAAATAACGATGGCTCATAAAGGTGGTATTGAAGCCTTAAACAGATTACTAAGAGATATAAGTGGTGATACAAAATTAATGGGTGGAGTAACAGTTTTGCTGGCCGGAAACTTTCGGCAGACTCTACCAGTGGTGCCAAAAGGAACCAGAGCTGAGAAGTAAAGTCGTGCATTAACTAATTTGTGGCCCCAGGTTAATATTCTTAAGCTCTCTAAAAATATGAGAGCACATTTGGGCGGGGATGAGTCTGCTGGTAGATTTTCAGATCTCCTTTTTAACATCGGTAATGGTGATTTTCCATCGTTTGATGGAATGATAACCATCCCGGAAGAATTGTGCACAGTTGTTACTACGATTCAAGAATTACTGTCTAAAGTTTATCCAGACATTATTCATATACATGACAAGCCTATTGAATGGTTATGTGAGCGTGCCATTCTTACTCCAAAGAACGATCAAGCAGCAGCTATCAACGATATACTGCTCATGTCGTTTGAGGGCGAAGAAAAGGTCTATACTTCGATTGATACTGTGGTTAATACAGATGACGCTACTAATTACCCTGTAGAATTTTTTAATTCATTGAAACCGCCAGGTTTGCCTTATCATAAGCTTATTCTGCGTGTGGGCACTCCAATTATGTTGTTGAGAAATTTAAAACCACCAAAACTTTGTAACGGTACGAGACTGCAAGTGAAAGCGTTATATCGCAATATAGTGGAAGCCACTATATTAACTGGGTGAATTTAAACGATTACAGTTTCCCCTAAAAGTCTGCTTTGCCATGACAATAAACAAGTCTCAGGGGCAAACTCTCAAATTTGCGGGTATTAACTTGAGAGAACATTGCTTCTCTCAGGGACAGTTTTATGTTGCTTGCTCTCGAGTAAGTTCACCCAGTAGCTTGATTGTTTTAGCGCCGAATGACGGATTAGTTAAGAATATTGTGTACAAAGAAGATTTGAAGGCCCTATTTTTTTACACACGCTAAAAAAAGTAAAGCCGAAAAAACTATACATAATTAATAATAATACTTCTTAACGCGAGCGAAGCCGCGGGCAAAAGCTATGTCGATATAATTCTGGCCAGGGAGGACGTCTAACTATTAAATTACTTTAAACTATGGATGTACTTAACTGCGATAAACGAGTTCTACGCGGACGAAGTCGCGGGCAAAAGCTAGTCAATAAATATAACTTAAAACATTGGCGTTATTAATGGCGTTTAACGCTGTCTTTACCCGTTACATCTGAAGGATATAAAATTTTACCCACCACCAAAAACCGGTCAAGTGTGACTTGGACTGGGGCACCGAGGGTTCCATTTTAAATATAAAATGGTTGGAAAATGCAAAATAAGATTAAAGCTACAAATAAAAAATTACGTCAGAAAAAAATGATTTGAAATTTGCAGATTGAGCCCTTTTATATGACACTCCGTTTGCTATACTATAATCAAATCACTTTCACTTTTGAAAACTCCATTCTACACGTTACCCCATTTTAATATTTATAATAATTATTGCATATTGTTTTTGCTAAAAACAGATGCGGACAAGCAAGTTATAACAACTATGCCAAATTATAAGTTGATAGCTTCTATAGTTTCAGAGAAAGACTGCTGTGGCCTGTGACATATAGAGAGACAGATACCGAAGTCTCACCATGAGAAGGAACTTTACCATTTTGGTACGGAACCCTAAAAAGATTGACTGATTGCTCAGTAATCTTAGCATCCCTAAAAACAAATGAAACTCACCAGGTAGAGTCACCACACAGAAGAGTCAGCGGTCGTTATACCGCTTTTCCGAGGGCGAGCCAACAATCTCGAATATTCGAGCCGCTAAATACGTTACCAAATTTATTTCTGAAATATTAGATTGTGCAGGCGACGACGCTTCCTTTTAGAATCTTTATTTGTTTTAATATAATATGACACACGGGAATCATCGACGCAGTGGAGTTAGTTTCAAGCGGATTTATGGAAAAAACATGCTGTCCAGAAGTCAGAAAAACGTAAACGTCTGCAAGTGTTGATTGTTGCGTTACTTTAACTTCTGGGCGGCATTCATCTTCTGCATTTTTTTACTGGCAGGCTAATTCATGTTTTAGAAATGAGTTTCTAGATAGACGGTTTTTTCATCAATAACCCAGAAAGTGTCCGTTTACTTTATCTACGTACTTAAATACATACTGTATGCATAGCCTTCGCTGAATCCGTTGTTATTTTCCGCCATTTTCTGAAAAGCCGCGAGCCGCGTTCGCATCGCTGTGAGTCAGACGTGAGTCACGGGGGACGGCGCTCGGCCCACTTCGGCCAGGTACGAATATAACCGAATATTTTGCCACCTGCGTAAGCGCAAACGGGACACGGTAGCGACGCGCGCGTAAGTGTTACTTCAAATAGTATTAATATGAGTATGGGGGATCTCTTGAGGAAAGTCGGCTTCCGGTTGCCTGCCGCCTAACGCGTTTTAACTTGGTTTTTGACCCACCAATTCAAATTCCCTTTGTATCGACTAACTATCGGGGGAACTCCTTGTTGCTACCAGGTAAAATCCTTAACTATGGCTAAGGATATTACTTTACATGTATTTAACACATCTAAATCTACGTACATATATGTGATTATTATTCACATTTGGTTTTCTAGCTTTTTTATTCTTGCGTATATGGTTGTGCTGTTGTTCTACTATGTTTCAATACTTTGTCTCTATCGGTGGGAACCTTTAATTGGCTTTTTGTTATGTAATTCAATTTCTATCTTGTTTTGTAAGTTGTTGGATCTCCAATAAATCCTAAATAAATAAATAATACGGGGTTGCACATGGAAAATAAAGATTTATTTCTTAAACGTTAATAAGATCAAGAACAGTTGACAAAGTTGGAAGACAAGACCACAAACTCATATCACTTTACCGGGGGTTAAAAATTGTGCTGGATTGTCATTATGTACGTTTTTAAGAACTCTTGAAATGATTTGAGTTCAGCTTACTTATAAGATAAAGATAAAAGATAAAGACATTTATTCAGTAAGTAGGTCCTACGGGCACTTTACACGTCAAGAATTTACCAGCGCTTCACAAGAGGAGACCACTGCTGAGAAGAAATGCCGCAAGAAACTCAGCAGTCAGTCATTTTTTAAATATAGTTAATATTACAATGGTACTACTTAGTCTAGCATTATATAAATCTAAGAATAACAAATAAAAAAATATTTCAAATATCCTGCGTAGTTTCCGCGTGATATTTCAAATATCCTGCGTAGTTTCCGCAGGAAAACATACCAAAATCTTAAGAGAGAGCTAGAGATAATGAGAGAAAAACACTATATTATATGTTATGTGTCTCTCAATTTATTTTTCTAAACACTTGTCTATCTAACTGTCCAAATTTAGAAATAGAACGATGATATATGAAGGGTTCACCTGATATGACGACGCGACTGCAGCCGCTGACATTTCACTCGCATTAATTGCATCCGTGACAGATTGCTAGGAAAATATATATTCACTCCACCTACTCATAAAACATGATTCTGTTCCAATAATAATTGTGGTAATTCAACCGATCATCTGTTGGTAAAAAAATATTCACTTGACATTGGCAAAAATATCGGCGCGACGGAGGCCATAAACTATAAAGATTGATTGATTGATTGATATAAGTACCTACTGGACTGACAGGAGTCAGGATTTACATATTAATCGTATTATGTTCTTTTATTATGATCTCATATAGTTTACTAGTATACATATAGCCTCTAGCTCGCTCAGTGCCGGAGTGGAACTGTGGTGTCTCCTCATAGATGGTGTGAAAGTCGTATAAGTCACTCAGTAGCGACATTATATTCGTCTTGGGCGGTGTCATTTGAACTCCTCATCACGCTCAGAATTCTACTGTAGAATCCTCGCTGCTGCGCTAAGGTTCTTACTTATCGATTCCTCGCTTCATTTAGGATTAAATACATCATTTTGCTCCCTTGTTGTAAAACCTACTGAGTATTCTTACTCAGCAGTGAGTTGTGAAATGACTAAAGCTTACCCCACTTCGGCGCATGCATACGCTACGCACGTGGGTACCAATTCATTCCGTATCGAAATGTAGGCAGATATTTCTACAGCGGCATAAAAGCACACTACGCACGAAATGACATCACTGATACATTCGTGGCCTGTTCTGAAGTGTCACCCACGCAGTCCCACCGCGGCGCACGCTTTCCGCGCTACGCACGAATGCCGATTAACTTCATTGCGGCGTATGCGGCCCAACCGGCCCGTTTCGTGCGGAGCGTGGGCCCCGTGCGCCACTGTGGAGAATGTTAACACACGCAGCTAGATCAACGAACCCATGTGGACACTGTCTCTAGCGTGTGCGTGCATTGGTTTCTGCGGAAATGGTGACACCCAACTAGACCAATGGAGAATTTTATGAAATTGTCTGACTTTATCGGGATTGACACATACTATACTAAATTTGTAGGTAATTCTGTAGCTCTGCCTACCCCTCTCCGGGAACGAAGGCGTGAGTTTATGTATGTATGTATACTTAATTTATATTTCTTGGAACTGCGTTTTCTTTATCGCTTAATCATGATCTTTGCGAAAAACTGAACTAAAAGCCGACTTCAGTTGGACTGATCTTTTGCGTTTTTGACGGCGGTTTTTTTGTTTTCCGCAACATCTAGTTTTTTTTTTTTTTTTTTTTTTTTTTATTGTTAAGAATCGAACAGTCATATACATTAATGTATAAGCTTAAATAACACGATATAGACCTATAGTTTCCTTAAAGATAATCTTAGCAGAAGAACGTGGCTTATCCAAAGATAAGAGTAAGAATATAATTAAATATAAAACTATCCTTCCCTTTAAACTATATCTAATAAAAAAACCGCTAATCAGTTCTTTAGCATTTAATCGACCGATTACAATCACGTCGCCGAAATGCAGAAAATTAGTTTTATCTTGACAAGAAAAGGGTCTTAAAAGACAGTAACCCACTTTTAGGATGTTTTCTTAAAAGCGTTTTTCAATGTTGCAAGTGGACAATTAAAAATATCAACGTCCATTAGCTTCAAATTAAATTTTATACTTTTTAGTGATCATTATAAGCTGTTATGTAGTATCACTTCTTAGTTGATATGAAACTTCAAAATCATAGTCATATTTAAACAATTTAATGTTCTTCGTTATAGCAGCTCAACTATCTTAATTGAGATATCATCGCCACCCTTGAAATAGGTACCGTTGAGGGGTTCCGGTGGCCACCTTTGACCTTCATCATCAGTTCCACTTAACCAAATGATACTCTCTGAATGCAAAAAAGCTGGTCTTGTTACTAGAAATACTAAGACCGCATATGTATGTCTATAATATTCGATTTTTAGATCAGATTCATATTTTTTGTGTGACAATGGAACCAGAACCACCTCTATGCGCGGTATGCTCTATAAAACCAAGAAATATTTTTTTAAATCGGTCCTCAATTGACGGAGCGGTGAATGTACATTAAAAAAAACATACAGTTGAACTAGAACCTCCTCCTTTTTTCAAGTCAATTAAAAAGGAATAATATACTCGGACCATAAGCCAAGATGCAAAAGCTAAAAGTAATGTTAGAATTCAATGACATCATTTTATCACAACCCACGAGAATGTCTCCCCGTAAAAGAAAAACGTTAGTAGGCAGCGTTTGTATCTTTTCATCACACTTGCACGTAAACAGTATCTAAACATACAGGTTAACTTGGCCGCAATGCCCGATATAAAACCCTCGACCTTTTTTTTTACCATGAAACCCAAGGTCGGTAAGTAATTTTTTTTTAATTTATAGCGCAGCACACAGGTCATGCAAGTTCAAGCAAAGAGTTTACACGCAATTGAAAAATTGTCTTAAAATGTTATTTAAACAAGAATTTCATTGCAATCTCACTACATGTTACTTAAATACTCAATTAATGTTCTTAATAATCTATTTTAATGGTTTTCTGTATCAAAACGTCGTTTTTTTTTACACTCCTTCAGGGCTGTATGTATACCTACGTAAGTATTTGCTTTTAACGTTTCTGAACGAAACATTTGTATAATCTGTGGAGTCCGCCCGTCATCCGCTTACAAAAAGTTCAAGTAATTCGTAATAATAGTTGTGCTGACTTGTGTATTATATTATAAGTTTTTTCTGCCCTATAATTTTATTTATTTACTCGCAAATGTGATGAAAAACATTGTATGTTTCACGGGCGGTACAGGAATTACGTACCTCGACTCAGAAAGCCCTCAGTCTTCGACTTCGGGCTTCTACTAGAGCCTCGATCGTAATTCCTTACTTACCGACCTTAATACACAATGTACTATTTCATCACACTTGCACGTAAACAGTATCTAAACATACAGGTTAACTTGGCCGCAATGCCCCATATAAAACCCTCGACCTTTCTTTTTACCATGAAACCCAAGGTCGGTAAGTAATTTTTTTTTTAATTTATAGCACAGCACACAGGTCATGCAAGTTCAAGCAAAGAGTTTACACGCAATTGAAAAATTGTCTTAAAATGTTATTTAAACAGGAATTTCATTGCAATCTCGCTACATGTTACTTAAATACTCAATTAATACATACATACATTAAATCACGCCTGTTTCCCAGAGGGGTAGGCAGAGACCACTTCTTTCCACTTGCTACGATCTTGACAAATTTCTTTCGCTTCTTCAACATTCATTCATTAATGTTCTTAATAATCGATTTTAATAGTTTTCTGTATCAAAACGTCGTTTTTTTTTACACTCCTTCAGGGCTGTATGTATACCTACGTAAGTATTTGCCCTTAACGTTTCTGAACGAAACATTTGTATAATCTGTGGAGTCCGCCCGCCATCCGCTTAAAAAAAGTTCAAGTAATTCGTAATAATAGTTGTGCTGACTTGTGTATTTATTTACTCGCAAATGTGATGAAAAACATTGTATGTTTCACGGGCGGTACGGGAATTACGAACCTCGGCTCAGAAAGCCCTCAGTCTTCGACTTCGGGCTTCTACTATAGAGCCTCGATCGTAATTCCTTACTTACCGACCTTAATACACAATGTACTATTTTTTACGTTCAGTCAGACTGAGTATTTTTCGGTTAACAAAACTTACCAACTTTCATTCTCTCTTTCTAATCATCGATGACAAACAATATTGCTTTTGACCTGTTATCGTAATGTCAACGTTTTACAGCTCTTATTTATATTGAAATTGACTGACAGTGATATCGGTCGAGTTAAAAACAATACCATAACAAGTCAAAAGTAATATTGTTTAACGGGTCCATTTGCAACGTTAAAAGATGGCGGACGTGTAATTTGTTTTAGACTTTAATTTTTGGGTAATTAGGTGTTCAGAGTTACTTTTTATGCCTTTGCGTCGCACAGTGATTGAAGACTTGGACTTATTTCGTGTGTCTGGCATCTTTCTTCTCGTTTCAAGTGGTCTCGCAGTGGTGCAGAGGTTAAAACTATCTTGACCTCTGACCTACAAATCACCGTACAACGTTGCCCCCAATCTTCCTAGAGAAGATTGGATTGTGTTTTATTGCTATATTGATTTATACTTATATATTATACTTGACACTGGCGAAATCACTTCACGTGGAAACGCCATATCCCCGCGGTAGTAGCTGTTAAAATATTGTTCAAAGCCGCGGGGGCAAAGAAAGAAGAAGATTGTTTAACGTTGTATATATATAATAGGGCCCAGTTAGTGAACAAAAAGATTTATATTGCTAAATATATACCTTTTACTGCTTCCTCCTAACTCCTACCACGCCTTACAGCTAGCCCCTTACCACTAAGCTCTCTTCTAAGGGACCATCAACCCATCCATTAGATTGGTCGAGGGTCCAAGCGTTTGTTTCACGAAGTTCTACCATCCCTCAGACTACCCGATTGAGATAGCCGATGCTTCTTCTATTAAGTTTTATACCCGGTAGGTACTGTACTTGAAATGTACTTACAATATTTTAACATCTTATAATACATCTTAATTGGCGCTTACATGACTGACGCAATATCAAAAGTCTTCTCATACTTCTAAGCACTGGAAGCGATAAAGCAGTTGCAATATTTTCGTCCCGGGGGTTTATTATGTTATGACATAGCTATGCAGTTCATTTTACGGCGAAAGTAAAGCACAGAGCTATAGTCGTATATACACTGGCCCGCAAAACTAAGTATCACACTTTTATTTTTTTATTTTTTTATAAACTATAGAAGTTAGAGATTTAAAATAAATAACGTTTTATAGCAAATTTTATCAGCTTTCTTTTACAACTATTGTTAACAATACAGTAACATTTTCAACTTAAAAAAAAATATAAAACAATAAAATAGCCATTTTTAGCTTAATTTAAAAGCTCAATTAACATTTATAAGTATGGTTTACATGTTTTTATTTAATTTTTAATAACTGGTATTGCCTCCTCGGGCTCTGACTACAGCTTCGAGCCGGTTTGGCATACTGAACACGAGGTTTTGGAGCCGATGTTGGGGAATATTCTCCCATTCTTCTATTAGGGCCTGTTTTAGAGCCCTGAGGGTGGTAGGTGGTAGTCGGCGGCTTCTGACTAGCCTCCCTAGCTCATCCCAGGCGTGCTCAATTGGGTTGAGATCAGGACTTCTTGATGGCCAAGCTATCACGCTGATACCAACTTCCTGAATATACGTTTGCACGACTCGAGCCGTGTGTGGTCGGGCATTATCATGCATCAGCATCGATCCATCACCCATATTTGCTAAATACGGCCCTGCATACTCATTGAGAATCTCTTGGGCATATCCTACCCCAGTCAGAGTGCCATTTTCTATGGCCACTAACTCTGTGCGACCTTCTGAACATATGATGTACACTGCCTCCACCGTACTGGACTCTTTCTGAAGACAGGCTTGAAGGTATCGCTCACCAGATCGCCTGTAGACACTTCGCCTTCCATCAGAAGTGTAAAGTGAGAATCGAGACTCATCTGTGAACAAAACTCTTGACCATTCTTCTTCATCCCATTCTCTGTGTTCACGGGCGTATCGCAGTCTCGCTACTCGATGCTCTCTCTCGAGTTTGGGGCCGCTCGCTGGTCTTCGGGGTTTCAGATTTCCTTCAGCAAGTCTTCTTCTCACTATATCGGCACTAATGTAGTCCCTTCGAGTCTGAAGAAGCTGTTGCTGAACTTCAACTGCATTTAGGTGGCGATTTCTCAACACAGTGGTAACAATATAATGGTCTTCTCGAGCACTAGTACATCTGGGTCTGCCATTACAAGGTCTCCTCAGATGGTTTCCAGTCTCTTCGTACCTTCGCTTCACCTTCTGGACCGTTCGTAACGTCACACCCACCATTCTTGCAGTACGACGCATACTGATACCTAGTTCCAGATAAGTCATGATTCTAGCACATCCTTCAGTTGAAAGAGGCATGATAAATAAAGTTTATGGGCTGTTGTCTAACTTAGCTTTTGTAACAAGTCATCGATCAAGAAAAAATTGAAATCAAAAACAGAAACAAAAAAATGAATGGTAAAATTGTAATGCGAAAAAGAGTATTTTTGTTTTTAATTTTTTTTTCAGCCATTTCTTAAAAGAAGGTTACTGACTATGAAGTTTTTATATACAAAATTAAACTCGTTTTCGAGTCCCTTTTATTCCGAAAGTATATCTTGTGTACTTAAAAAGTTATTGCAATTTTAAAAGTGTGATACTTAGTTTTGCGGGCCAGTGTAGCTCCGACCTTTTCTCTCAGCGTAAATTGTAACTTGGCAGGTTACGACTCTTCAAAAAAAGAGCCTCTGTTCTTGCATGAGATCCCCGTGTCGGGTCGCGAATGACTTGACATTTACTTGAATGAGAAGGTTGCTCACTGTTTAATCCTTTTCAAGGTATTTATTTTTATGGGCCTTGTTAAGCGAAATAAAAGGTTCTTATTCTTAAACGGGATGATCTGAAGTACCGAAGTTTTATGTAGTAGGTATGTAAAAAATAATTTCAGAGACATTTTTAACGCAAAATTAAATGACACACAATATTTAAAACTTTATTTTGAAATTAAATAAAATGTTGTCAAATTATATGCAGCCAAAGTGGTTAAATACATAAATAAAAACATGAAGGTATTATACCTACTACACAAAACCAAACACAAAGCACCTTCCTACTCGGAAACTAAATGTACTAAACAGAATGACCAATCGCCGAAGCAAAACATTGTACGTATAAAATTAATAAAATAAGGAAATAAACCAGCTATCGCTGAATGATTTTGTACTTGACTAAGGAACATGCAGTGTAGTATAACCCCTCCTCCTAATAATATAGCAGTATTTATAGATCAATTGAAGTGGTTATTTTACGCATAATAATTTCAAATTTATTTTACGTGCCATAAAAAAGAATCACGTATGTAGAAGCTCTACGATTTCTACGAATAACTACAAAATTTGAACATTCCTATTAAAAAGCTTTTAAATAAATGCAATCTTTTAATAATTGAATTTGTTATTCATGAAATTGGTCCAAGGTAGATAGTTTTAATTTACCAGGATAAAAAAAAATACAAAGGCATCCGTCCTAGTATTTTTAACCAAGTAAACATTAAGGATAGTTAGTTCAAATGGTTTTGTGTTGACATAAAAATCTTTATTGCTGCTGGACTTGAATTTTTATACAGTCGTTTGCCACTCGAAGGGATACGTGTTTCAGGCGTAAATTTTTATTTGACCACCCCAAAGGTTTATTAGAACATGATGACGTTTGTGATGACATAACTAATCTTAAAACTTAAAACCATTCAAACATCTCGTCTCAATCAAAGTCACGCCATAAATCCAGATTATGATCATCCGGTTATTTTAGACGTGACTGATGTTTGTAAACATATAGGACAATCGAAGATAAGTTCATTGCTAAGTTCAGAAGGTTGGTGGCATTTAGCTGGTGCCAGAGAGTGAAAAGAACTCGGGAGCTGGACGGGTTTGTTTACCATGCGACCGCCACTCGCTACCAGAATCTTGCGACCTTGAACAAAATCTTCTTAATGTTGTTTTGCTTTCCAAATGATCTAAGCGGTGCGGTTGTCCCTAGAAGAAATTGGAGTATTAAAGAAGGAACAATATCCCACACCAGCTTTTCCGCTCGTGTGGAAAAGGTTTCGCCAAAAACTTTTTGGTCAAAACAAATAAAAGAGCGGACGGGAAGGCGGGCGTGTCTATAAAAGGCCGAGAGGGGGGGGAGCGCGGGGGTGGTAACACGATCCGCGCGCTCCAGCCCGCTGGCTGCCCTGGAGCCGGGGGGGGGGGGGAACCGCGCTCGCGCCGCGCGGTGCCCGCCCGCTCTCACTAGTCGAACGGTGCCCGACCGGTAACGTAGCGCCGACTGCCGACCGATCCCGACCAGCGACAATGTCCGCCGTGGCGAAGACCTCCAAGTACACCTACCGCAGCAGCGGTGGCGGCACCACCGACGTCAACATCGAGTATACCGCCGACCTGAGTGCTCTCTCCAGGCTGGAGGTACAGCCCGCTACCAGTGCAGTGCCGTGACAGTGTCTAGTGCCTATAACTCTAATGTTGTATTTTTCAGGACAAGATCCGTCTCCTCCATGATGATCTGGAATCCGAAAGGGAGCTGCGTCAGAGGGTAAGCGGTCGAAATGTGATACGAGCGCGCGCGCCAACTTTGGCGCGCGCGCGCTGGGCGGGGCGCCGCTATTAATACGCCGCCCGCGCGCACCCTTGGGCGCCGGGACACCCTCAGCGCCGCCCCGCCCAGCTTTTTGGACTTGCGGATTTTGTGCTTTTGTAACTTAATTTTGAGTGTATTAAAAAAAAAGTGCTCCCAAAAGTGCCTCAACTATAACATCCTAAGTGCTTTCCCAAGTGTTCGGAGTTCAATATCATCAGCAGCCGTGGGTCGCGTCATCGGATCGGTTTGCGGGTTCTATTTTTGTATGCTGCAGTCGGAACCGCTCGCGTAACTGCGCTGCCGAACCGAAGATAAATATAGATGTAGCGAAAGCATTCTCACAAATCTCGACTTCTCGCTCGAGACAGTTTTGAAACTGGGCCAAATGATGCTCCGAGAATGCTACAATATTGAAATGTAATAATAGACCTGGCAAAAATATCTCAGTTAGTCACTGCGGACCCACACTTATTTAGAGACCACTATGAAGGGCGTCATCTATACGATATTATGTAATGCTCTACTAATGATTAACGTATTAAACTATGCTTATGAATGGCTTATGTTTTTTTGTATTCAAACAATAAATGTATTGACGTACTTACGTTCTACATTTCAATTCAAAGTTTCATACATAAGTAATAAACTATTAAGCATAACATATTCGAATGTAATCTCGAGACTTCTTAACATGCTAATTGGTTCTAAAACTTTGATTTTCACTTCTAATAATTTTAAAATGAAAGCTTGGAACTTATTGTGTCTTCTTGGTGTTTAGATCGAGAGGGAGAAGGCAGATTTGAGCGTGCACGTCATCCAACTGTCCGAAAGGCTGGAGGAAGCTGAAGGCGGAGCTGAGAGTCAGGTAAGGGTCTTTGAATAAATACAAGTACAATGTTTCTAGTACCTAATGTAAATATCCAACATGATGAGAAACAAAACATCGAGGAATAAGTCTGAAGAAAGGAAACGTCAAAAGAAGAGTATTGAAGGAAAAATAACGATTTTTAAAATAAAGAAACATGAAGATATTACATTTCTGAAATATTAAGAAAACAATTTATAAATAATACCTGAAGAAAATAATGCAACAACTAGAGACAAGATATTGTGCAGACTATCGAAAAAATTATGAAGAAGTTTTGGAGAATTAAATAATATTCGTCAGACAACGTATTGAAAATAATAAGCAGAAATACAGAAAACATTAAATGAAGATATTGCAGAAATATTTAATTGAAACTACGAAAAGAAATCATTAGTATACATGTTTCATTACATTTTGTTTACTGCAGTGCGACACTTTTTCTATTTGGCTATAGCGAATATGTTTTATTGCTGGGCGACAATATTTGTTTTTTGTTTTAGGTCAAATTGGAAGTTGATTCACCAAGATAACTGAAAATAATAATAATTACGTAAACCAATTTATTTGGAAAACTTAAAAAAATATCCGAATTGTCCTTATCATAAAAAAATATGTATTTATAAATAAACCTAATATATTCTACATTATGTGGCGAATAATAAACTGAGCTCGCTAATAGTAAATGATTTCTTGAGTAACTCGTTTTGTTGGTATTTCTATTGACGGAAAAAGGAAGAATCGATAGAACAAATGTTTTCGTTATGTGGACTTCATGACTTAAACCAATGATGTCAGGATGTGAATCGATTTTCTTGACGGGATTTTTCCGTAGTTAAATTTAAAATCATGTTACCAAAAACGTGTTCAAATATTGAGTCTTTGGTCCAATAACTACGAGCATTTCAAGTTTAATTGACAACTTTACAATCCATTCGTTGACATTTTTAAATACTACTTACAGCTCCGTTTATTGTTTCGATCGTAAATATCAAAGCACCCGGGAGGGCTGCCTAGATCTGCTTTGTGACAAAATACTCGTATGTTTCTGAAAACTGTTAAGCATATCAGTAAATTATATAAAACCGAGTCTCATCACAAATAAACTTGGACACTCCAAACCTCGAGTCCAAAAAGGGAAAACCTAATAGTAAGTAAAATTTAAATTTTCAGTTTGAGATCAACCGGAAACGTGATACTGAGCTGACCAAGCTGCGCAAAATATTGGAAGATGTCCACCTGGAGTCCGAGGAGACGGCTCACCTCCTCAAGAGGAAGCACCAGGAGATCGTCAACGACTTCCAGGAACAAATCGACCAGCTTTCCAAAAGCAAAGCCAGGTAATTACTAGCGTAATGAGAAAAGTACAACCACAGAACACCAGGACTTTCAATTGATTGACACATTACATGATGTTCAAATTGATGATTAAAACCTTGCAAATATTGACCTATATTTTTTTGTAGTTAAACCTAAATGTTTTCGTGTAAGCAATTTAGTGTCACAAGATATTGAAAATTCTGGCGTTTTTATTAACAGAGTCTGTAGACCTTAGCATCGGTTAAAATGTAAAATGTAAGTTTTACGTCTATATTAAAGTACACATCAATCTTAGAAACGATGTATATTATAACGAATACAATCGGTTTTACAGATTCTGTAAATACGTGTATTAATTTTAACGTTACCTTATATCATAATAAATTCATCCCGATATCACTGTATAATAACTGCATGATTCCATTTTTATAATATATTGCCATGCGAATTGCGAGCTAAGCGATTTTTTAACATATTGAAATCATCCTTGATTGATTATGATTACCTACATTTTACACAAGCAACTTTCGACATGTGCACGATGACTATCTGAGAAGAATGTATATGGTGTGGCGTTTCAATTAACGATACGTTCTTCTAGGCTAGCACAAATAAATACTGGTTACGCATGATTCTCCAAATGCCTCACAATCTTGGAATGGGGAGCACTATCAGTAATATAAATAACATTTTAAAAGTAAAATATAAAGCTCGATCTGGATTCGTCTTCATTATTCCAAGAGGTGACAGTAATTTTATTTAGCCAATAATTAATGGAGATGAATCCGGATGGCAGGACCAAAATATAGCCGATAACATGATTATGATATTATTGATTGTGCTGACCTCGTGGAAACAACGGCAATTGGAACCTACCCTTGTCTCCAGGAGCGAGAAGGAGAAGTCCAAGTTCCAAGCTGAAGTGTACGAGCTGCTGGCCCAAGTGGAGAACGTGAGCAAGGAGAAGGTGACCATCGTGAAGACCTGCGAGCGCCTGGAGGTGAACATCAGCGAGCTTCACATCAAGATTGAGGAGCTGAACCGCACCATTGTGGACATCACCTCCCACAAGCAGCGCCTCTCCCAGGAGAATGTTGAGCTCATCAAGGAAGTTCAGGACCTTAAGGTGTGTAATGTGTAGCAGATTAATTGAGTAGATAGTGACGAGTGTGCAACTAAATAGAAAATGAAGATGCACAAAATGGTGTTAAATACAAGCAAAGGATCTTTTAAATCAATCGAATCAATTTTTGATGATGAAAACTGTCAGCAATCATTCTATTTAATTACAATAACATTCCATGTAATAGGTAAAATTGTATCAAATTATATAGCATTCACAATCGTCAACTACCATGTTGTAAAAGTTCAAGTCTGACTCTCGAGTCCTATATGCCAGGCTTTTTAGGCGCTGAATGTATCACCAGCGAAACTGGTTTGGATTGCAGGTGAACATCGAGAACGTGGTTTACCTGAAGAGCCAGCTGATCAGCCAGCTCGAGGACTCTCGCCGCCGTCTGGAGGATGAGGACAGGAGGCGCTCTCTGCTTGAGGCTACCCTGCACCAGGTATGATATACTCCCTATTGTAGTCGTAGTAACTTATCAACATAATATTAAACTCTGTAAAAAAATACAAACATTTTTGGACTACTCTTCGAGTATATCCTACAATTCCTTATTATGTGATTCAGTCAAAAGCATCTAAAATAGGTAGTAAAAAATTGTGTAGAAATTTACATGCTTTCATTGGTTTCTACGTTAATAATTTAAGAGTAAGCATAGGAATTACGTGATATGTAATATTTCACCAATCAATATGTAACACTGTCAAAGCCTAATCGGCTGGGCAGTTAATACATTTTTGACATTCGTCATATCTTTGAGATTTAAATCATAGATGATTTGTACTACTAAGTAGTTATAAAATTATTAGTTGTTGAGGATGGTAGGTATGTAGTAGTTAACTATATTATAATATTTTCAATGTTCCTCAAAAATAATAAGGGATACTTGAACCATTTAGAGGTCTAACTGGTTCAAGTATAAATAAATAATTATAAATAATAAATATAAATTAAAACAAATTAAAACTACAATATATTATAAAACCACCTGTCACTAATACACTTGGAAACATCTTAGCCTACTTGTGCAAAATGTGGTTACAGAATTATCAAGAAGTTTTAAGACTTGTTGGTAATTCTTTAGCTCTGCCTACCCCACTCTGGGAATGAAGGCGTGAGTTTATGTATGTATGTATGTATGTATATTATAAAACATAATATATTGTAGTTTTAATTTGTTTTAATTTATATTTATTATTTATAATTATTTATTTGACATGTTCATTTTGAATCGGTCTCGTATAAATTAATGACAAAGGAACACATGATTAATATAACGATTAATCATGTCAAATAAATAATTATAAATAATAAATATAAATTAAAACAAATTAAAACTACAATATATTATAAAACATAATATATTGTAGTTTTAATTTGTTTTAATTTATATTTATTATTTATAATTATTTATTTGACATGTTCATTTTGAATCGGTCTCGTATAAATTAATGACAAAGGAACACATGATTAATACAACGATTCCTCAGGTTGAAATCGACCTGGAGTCTGTCCGCGTCCAGCTGGAAGAGGAATCCGAGGCCCGTCTGGACCTGGAACGCCAGATCGTAAAGTCTAACGGCGAGATTCTGCACTGGAAATCCAAGTTCGAGGCTGAGTCCTCTGCCCGCGCTGAGGAGATCGAAGAGATTCGCCGCAAATACACCATCCGCATCCAGGAACAGGAGGAGCAGATCGAGACCCTCATTGTCAAGATTAGCAACATTGAGAAGCAGAAGTCTCGTCTTCAGTCTGAGGTGAGAAACAACAGTGTCTAGAAACTAGAACTAATAAATACACATTTTTGACTCCTTGAGGTAAACTGACGACCTGGTGAAGTAGGGTACAGTAGATCGGTCACGCTCAAACTGGCGTTTATTGGGAAGGCCTCTATACTATCACACTAATGAGGTCAAATTAGCATGATTTACTTCGACTTTGTATGTAAAAGTTAATTCCATGATATCGGAGGATAATCATCCAAATAACGACAACATTTAATTTTTTAAGTCAGTCCGTTAAAAACGTGTGAAGCCCATACTGAGGACAAAGATAATTTTAAGTTTATCTACAATTCTAATTCACTTCGAAATGAAGTATTTCCCTGAAAGTTGCAAAAGGTATCAATACTATCTTTATATTAGCCATATGTGAAAAGAGACACACCTCCCTCAGGGTCGCTATGAGGATGATTAGCAGGATAGCACAACCTTCTTTGACATATTTTTCTTCTTAACTCTCTCACTTATCACTAAGTGTGTCTCTCTGGATTAATAGTTTAAATAAAGATGACAAAATTCCCAGACAATTCCTGTTCATCCTGTAATTACACATCTAGCCAAATATCTAAGAAACACGATGTATTCCTCAGGTGGAAGTTCTCATCATTGACCTGGAGAAGGCCAACGGAACTGCTCGGGAGCTGCAGAAGCGCACCGATCAGCTGGAGCGTGTCAACATCGAGATCAAGTCGCGCCTGGAGGAGACCGTCCAGTTGTATGAGGTCTCTCAACGTGACCTGAGGAACAAGCAGGTTGAACTGCAGCGCGTGTCTCATGAGCTGGACAAGACGCGCGAGCAGAAGGACGGACTTGCCCGCGAGAACAAGAAACTCAGTGGTAAGTGTAGGAGATTTTCCCCGAATCCCCTTTTAATCCGTTTTATTGGTAAAATTGTGTATACCTATTAAATTATAGTATTATTTGAACACTGAACACAGAACAAAACAAGACCGCGATCCATGCGAATAGATCTGTTTAAACAGAATACCTACCAAATTCCTCCGGTCATACTTAGTTCTTACTCACCTTCTATTACAAACTGTCGCACTCAGAGACGTCAATTAAATTTAAAGCTTATTTAATGACGTTGTCTTATTCTTTTGCTATAGGCTGAGAAAGTGAAAGCAGCAATTTGTATCTAGAATTAAATTTAATTGATGTCTCTGAGTGCGGTAGTAAGTATCATTACATTTTTACAAAAGTTGTAATAATAGTCCCAAAGAAAATTCTACGTCAGTTACACCGCGCCTACCGCCGCACTCAAAGACGTAAATTAAAGTTAATTCTTGAATAAAGTTGCTGCTGTCACTAGAATAAGACAACACGTCACTAAACAAGCATTTTTATTAACGCATCTGAGTGCGGCAGTTAACCACTAAAGGTATCAAATCAAAATCAACTTAAAAGCCAACAATCTACCCAACAACTTAATGTAGAATCTTCATTTACTTAATTTACTCACAGTCTATTCAGAAATAAATACATTTACTCAAAAGCCACAATATAATAATCTCTTTCCACTAATTCTACGGAAAAACACTAATCACCACGTAGTTTACTTCTGCTAGTTAAGGTACGCTTACTTCTACCAACTAAAAACCTTCCACATTTAGAAGACTAATCCATAAATAAATAAATAAATAAATAAATAACACGTTATTATCAATCGCAATTTTTAATAACACTTGCATACTATGTATGTTCTGCAATATGATAGTTCAGATGCTCAAATATACTTCAACCCCAACCCAAACAAGCCGCAGCTTGCTATAAACCTCGACGATTTTATCACTGCTGCAAGTAGGTAGACCCTCTAGACGAGAAACTGTTTTCCTGTTCATTTGGATATCGACCAAATCAATCTAGGTTAATCTATCGATGGCATGGGTCGAAAAACAAATTAATCACTTGTACACTCAGATAGGAGGTGAGCAAACGGCAATCAATACTGCACACGACATCGTCACGCGGCGGTATCTAAACACATCAACGATCTATCAATATCTAGATTCTATTCTCAAACTATGACAATTCAATAAATTTGTTCGATGGTGTCTTCACTCTGAACTAACGTCATGATTATGACTTGTTCCAACCTGAAAAGATCTCCAGGTAGTGAAAGGGACGGAAACATATACTCATCACAGATCTTTTGCACTTATTAGAAATTGGGAGGACTAACGAATTCATAATACAGCCTCTGCTTTGTACATCAGATGTTTTCAATGTCAAGCGACTAGATCTTAACAAGCATTGGTCCTAGCATCCATGCATGACACTAAGATACTATATGAGCAATTTATTTTCCACTATAACCTACCATGGGCTTCGGGACGCGCGAAGGCCAGTTTTTCAATGTCTCTTCATCGTGTTATAAGTCTTTCACGTCTTAAGATGCATGAGGGATGAGTGACCATTTTGCTAATCTAGCTAGGCACGTAGGATCCATTTTAGGAACTCAGAGGCGTTCTTTAAACTGTTCGCTTTTTGTACTCCGGGTTGGGAATAAGAAAGTGGTTTGCTTTCTTAAAATTGCGAATATCTATAGAATAGGCATTTCCCTGCTCAATATCATGAAGAAAGGGTTAAGCGTGGCTATATCAGAGGTTTGTTTTCAGATGACCTGCAAGATTCCCGCGCCAACATCACGGAGTTGACCCGCCGTCTCCACGAGCTCGAAATCGAGCTGCGCCGTCTCGAGAATGAGCGTGAAGAACTCACCGCCGCCTACAAGGAGGCCGAAGCCGTAAGTATACTCCTTAAACCCACAAACGGAATCCCCACGGGTAATGGAATGATTAGTATGGGAAGTAGCCTATAGACTACTTTCAGACTTTTATCCGAATACATTCTCGTATTCATACTCACAATAATAATAGGGTAGGATAAGATCTGATTAGCAGGATATTAATTTTAATCCATGACACAAACTTACATTGACGCAATCGCACAATGTTATATTAATTGGTGGAGTAGGTCAATGTATATTAAATACGCTGTACATTGACTTACAAATACATTGAACTCATTGGACCATTAAATAATAAGCTTGAGTTCTAACAGAACAATGAAAATATTACCTATAGGTACATATAGGAACTAGCAATATCACTATCATTAAGGGAACAGGGTTCAAAACTTATATCAGAAAAATAAGCACATCCTATGGTCGTATAGACTTCTAATATAAAGAAGAATAAACACGGTTTCCTCAATGCTAGTTAAATAAAAAGTTTAATACAAAAACTCAAAGACAAGATCGAAGATAAACAAACAACAATCATCAATAATAATGATAAAGCAACCTACAGAAAGCATTACCAATTAAACAAATACATCGACATTTAATTACAAACAATTTGAAAGTAAAAATCATCATCATACGTCACAACTTCTCCCGGTATTTTAGTACTTTTGACAGCCAACAAGCATTTGAAACTTCGACAGTTCCCATTTAAGCTTTAACCAATCAAAGTAAACGCCTCCACTGCGTTTGATACTCATTGTGATATACACCACTATCTAGTATAGTATCTTGTTATGCCTAATAAACTAATCCTTACAATACTAAGACAATTGACAGCTCGTTAAATGTCTTGGACTAAGCACTAGTTAACGACCCGTTGGCAGCTACTCGAACACAAATTGCTAAATCACTCGTCGCTGCCAGATTTCCTACCTTGTTCTTTATTTAGAACCTTATTTATAATACATCGACGATATAACAGTACCCAGTGTATGATAGGATTGACCGGTAATCGATATACCGGTAACCTTTATTGATTTTTTATAAATAACTGCCAAAAAGTGAAGTAGAGAGATTTAATTTAGGAATTAATGGAGAAAACTAGGGGAGGAATAGGTTTGTCTAATACAAGGTGGATATAAGATTGACATAATGTTAATATTATATTTAAATGCTATGTTACACATACACTCACACCATATTTTTTAGAAATGCACTCAGTAAAGTAGAGGCATAAATAAATGATTGCTCTGTTGTTTCAAAACTTAGGCCTAAATATAATTTATTTATAGGATTTTGATGATAGATAATCTAACACTGTATTTAATTCGCAATGCAGGCTCCAGGTAATAAAATAAAATTCAAAATTAAGTTGCACCTAAGAAGTTAATTTAGAGGTTAAAAATGCAGTTAAATGAACGTTTTCAATCACATTCACAACTCCTGTCCCATATCTAAAAGCAAACTTATTCCTTATAGCCATATTATAACAAGAACTCCTAAGTCGTATTTATAAACTGATCTTGTAAAGCAATATCATCTCAAGCAATACGCATCTAACATGACTTGGTGTTTAATTTGAATGTCTTGAGACTGGTGCCTCACTCAATATCAGTTCATTAATACGGCTTGTAGCAACTAGCGACACAGTCAGACTCTGACCAAGTTCATACATTTCTTGCACTTCAGTTGACCTTACCCTGGTACCGTTAACAACAGATTTCCTTCAACAGGGCCGTAAAGCCGAGGAGCAGCGCGGCCAGAGGCTGGCTGCTGAACTCGGCCAGTTCCGCCATGAGGCTGAGCGCCGTCTGCAAGAGAAGGACGAGGAAATCGAGTCCATCCGGTAAGTGCTGGAACAAGGAGGAATGACAATATTTGGTCAGGTCAGCTTTAAGAGATATGTAGAAATTTTCTTTTGCGCAGTTAAACCGCTCATTACAACAGCCTCACTTAATGTAAGGATCCTGCGTCTAATAAATCCAGATCACAAATACAATTACCTATAGTTATATTAAAAACTAAATTATATCGCAGCAGAGAGCACTTAGCTCTATATTAAATCATAAACACAACCTGAAACTTTTAAAAAGCAGATATTCTGAACAGTCAATTATAATTTTACAGTATTTTTTAAAGTACCTACTGCTAATTACTAGGTTATAATTTTACCAAGACAAAAAACTACAATTCTAACTTATTAACAGAATTTACCAAAAAACAATGTACTTACCAATTGGAACAGTTAACACGGAACACTAAGAGCCACACTGCACCAGACGAGAGCCAACTCGGAACTAAGAGCCGCGTCTCTCATCACCCCCTCCTCTCCCCCCCTAATGACTGACGCCTGTCACCAAAACACGCGGCCGATAAGCTTCAACAATCATCCATGACACACTTATTACGCTGGATCAACGCCAATCACCAATTAATTACACTGATTTCAATACCACACGCGAAAATCTACGTGAATCCACTTTGAACAAACAAAACTATAAAGTATCCCCAACTGACTGGAACAGTCATGATTCCACCACAATTTACAGGGACATTTCCGGTACCAATCTAGAAGCGTCACCCTTCTAATTTATCTTTAATTATTGGCACGAAAACCATTTATATTTAACCAGTCGTCCTATTGGTGCATAATTTAGGTGATCACATTAGTATTTTGGCACATCAGCGCTTGTTAAAATGTACAAAAGACGTGGACTTGCTGGTCGCAGGCCTAATCATCCGACCTCGGCCCTAGGCGACGCACGGGTCGATATATCGAAACGATCGAACGCGTAAATCTCAGGATTGCTCAATCATGCCCCCCGTCAAAGTAGCCACTTACAAATGGAATCGTCCGCCCACCGCCGTCTACGAAGACAATTATGGCTACGGTATCAATTTCTACCAGCCGATGATCGACTATATCTCTGCCAAAGAACACGGCTCCACCGCCAAACCGCCTCACTTGCCGTGGAACAACGAGCGAGGACTTGAGAGATACCGCTTCGACAAACCAATCCGTGCGTACTCCCAAGAAGACGTGTCACGGATCTCCCGAGACATATCAGAACAAGCTAAACGAGATCTCGATAAATTTCAAATAATCAAACGTGCACCTATCACAGCAGTTGCTACAGCTGCAGCGGCCAACGTAACAAAACACGTAGGAGTTGAAAGTGTTAGTGTAAAAGCGAAAAGGTGCAAAGTGAACAGGGAGAAGATAAAGGCGGAAAGGCAGAAGAAAAGAATGGATGAAATCGATAGGGAGCTGGAGCTTTACGAGAAACAAGCAAATGTTGGTGCTGAATTAAAAAGTAAAGCGCTTATGTATCGTGGTAAATCTGCTAAGGCTATCGCTCAAACTTTGCTAGATGAGAGTAGAAAAAATGTGGCCGAGGGTTACGTCAGGAAAATGGATTCGCAAGCGAGAAAGGACCAAATTGATCGAAATTTTTCTAGAGTATCCAAGAACATCATGTCAGAGAGTCATGTTTCATCATCTTCTACGTGTCAAAAGCGTTTCACAGAGTGTGAGGAGACAGTAAGAAGTTATCGAGAAATGTCCCCTACCCCAAAAACTCGCATTGTGAGGATCGAACAAGCTATGCCTATAATCGATGACTCGTATTTACAACCGTTAAGTGAATTGAAGGAAACGTTGAGGCAGTTTGAGCACTTGAACACGAGCATCATGATTGACACAAGGTGAACAATTTAGCAAAACATTGAAAAGCATCACATTAAATCATTTTTACAAAAACGAATATGAAATTTGTTCCTAAGGAAAAATAATAATATGTTAAGTAATTTTGTTTGGAACAAAGGATGAATGCTCGAACGATTTCTATTTATTATTTGTGTTGACTTAAATCAGGTCGCCACTATATTACATAAGTTTTAGTTTAGAGTACTATTTTCACGCGATTTTATTATTTATAATGAACAATTTACTATTTAATAGAAAGTATAAAAAAGTAATGAACAAAATAACTCTTTGAGCATTGCTGCAAGGGAAAATACACGAACAAAACTATTCGTAATCAATTCAATCTTCTACAGTAAGCAGACCAGCATTGAGATCGAGCAGCTGAACGCCCGCGTCGTGGAAGCGGAGACGAAGCTCAAGACTGAAGTGACCCGCATCAAGAAGAAGCTTCAGATCCATATCACCGAGCTTGAGCTCTCTCTTGACGTGGCCAACAAGACCAACCTCGATCTGCAGAAGACCATCAAGAAGCAGTCGCTTCAGGTAATGACACACCAGTAGAGTAATCTCAATTACTTTTGGTGATTGCATTGCCTTTAATTCCTGCTGCCAATTATATCTCGCTATTAATAAGGTTTCCCCTATGTTACTAGAGAATTTATTGAATCTGTTAATTAAGGCTAGCGTAGAGGTATTCCATATCTCAGTCCTCACGGTTAGGAACGTTTTTGCAATTTTAATATAGCAAATGTCCAGAGCCTATTTACCGTAAGGCGGCTTGTGTGGATTGCTTGGCTTCTCCATGCCATATAAAAATTTAGTATAATTAAAGGCTTATGATTTTGACAATAATTATAACTATATTCACGAATTCGCAGCTCACTGAGATCCAGACCCACTATGACGAGGTCCAGAGGCAGCTCCAGGTCACGCTTGACCAGTACGGAGTGGCGCAGCGCAGAATACAATCGCTGACCGGCGAGGTCGAAGAGATCCGTGGCAACTACGAGCAGGTAAGCATGTCATCTACGACCTACGTACAAAAACCCTTGCAATACTAAACAGAATGTTTAGACGTCGAGTAGTAACGTTTCTGTGGTTGGATAAATACCAACTATTATAATCTGACCATATTATGCGTCACTGTCCTGCGGAGCGACAGACGGCGGGGACAAGCATCCAGACGTAGGCAAACGCAGGCTGCAGCAGGGAAAAAAGCGCGCAACTGCGCCTCTCGTACTAATTAGTAGTCGCTTCGCCTCCCCGCACGTCACTAACCCAAAGAAAATATAAGCTAAAATCATGACATTATTAAGCAAGCCTTTGTTGCATGATAAAGATCGTTCAAGTCATATCCATAGTCGACTAGAAAATTTGACATAATTCGGTGTCTAGACTATAATTATGCTGATCGCTAACGATTTTCGAAAACTATCCTCTTGTATTGAATTGACATAAAAGGTCGAAACGACCGTCTGACAGTTTACGTCAATCCTATACATTTTTGATAAAGGGCTTTAGGGCCACATAACCTTTTAATGCTTAAACTAAATCTGATCGAACTTTACTTGTTTCACCAGTCCCTTCGCGCCAAGCGCATCGTTGAGCAGTCGTACGAGGAAGCTACCCTCCGCATCAACGAGTTGACCGTCATCAACGTCAACCTGTCCAGCAGCAAGGCCAAGATTGAGCAGGAGCTGGCTGCCGTCGCTTCTGACTACGATGAGATCACCCGCGAACTGCGTGTGGCGGACGAGAGATACCAGCGTGTCCAGGTGAGGCCATGAGACCGAGTGAGATGTGCGTTCTCCTTAAGAGCATTGGGGTAGGGCCAATGATGAGACGTCCTCCATAATTGCGTTTATTCAGTGCTATTTAATTTAATTCATTGTATTTATTATACGAGATGACGGCAACTCTAAGCGTAAAGTATACCGAGCTTAGCCAAAAAGTCTTTAAAAAAATAAGGGTGCCGGTCTGAGTGTACCTAATGGTCACATTTTCCAATTTTCACTTAACCGTTTAGCAGAATATGCGTTATTTGTACGAAGTAGTAAGAGGATATAATTATATCGCACTTGTTACCTAATATAATTCTGGTATGGTGTGTGAGCAGTCAGCGCATACCATTAAGTAATCTGTTTCTTTTTTTAACCCCTTCCCACACAAACGAAATGTCACGAAACTAACGAATTTATTGTTGTCTGTTTGAAGACCGAGCTGAAGCACACCGTCGAGATCCTGCACGAGGAACAGGAGAGGATTGTCAAGATTGAGGCCGTCAAGAAGTCTCTCGAGATCGAAGTCAAGGTAACAAATGATCATCTTCCTAGATCTTCGTGTTACTCATCACTCGGTGAGGGTAAAGATGATAAAAGTGGCTAGAGCAACTAGGATTTCCCTTTTTATTCCCCCAGTCTGTAACGATTAAGACATACTGAGCGATTAACAGAAACATGCAAGAGCCGCTCCGAAAATACAAGATGCTGCTTATAGAAAACTGACTTTTTTATAGAAATTGACACTTAGCAATTTCTCTATTTTCATTGTGCCTTTCAATAAATGTGTTCCACCGAATGACGGAAATCGCTACTTTGTATCACTAATTCCTGCATTAATTCCTTCATAAGCCCCTATTCTTTCAATCCTTGATATCCTGTGACTAGTTGCTGTATTTTATACCTTTCTAATACTTTCCAGAACATTTCCGTCCGTCTGGAAGAGGTTGAAGCCAACGCCATCGTCGGAGGCAAGCGCATCATCAGCAAGCTCGAAGCCCGCATCAAGGACATGGAACTGGAAATGGATGAGGAGAAGAGGAGGCACGCTGAGACCATCAAGATCTTGCGCAAGAAGGAACGTACGCTCAAGGAGGTCATCATACAGTGCGAGGAGGACCAGAAGAACATCTCTCTGCTCCAGGACTCGTTGGAGAAGGTTACCCAGAAGGTCAACATTTACAAGAGGCAGCTGACGGAACAGGTACGTTACATTAGATACAATTGAAGAGTGGGTCTAGTATATCCTAGTTCGATTACCGATATTTTACAAAAAAAAACAACTTGCCTGTAAAATATTTGGTTCCATTTTCATCCACCTGTGGACCTTAGACAATTTGCATTATGTAAGCGCTAACGACTGTAAAGTTCTGTCGAAATGTATGTCATTGACTTAGGCGACCGAGGCGACGAAACTTATCCCATATAACATTTACTTTGATTTGAGTAGACATAATGAAATTTGGCTAGACCTAAAAAATATATTTGCTGACAAATATACTTAATACTGACCGTTTAATTCCGCAGGAGGGCATGTCCCAGCAGACCGTGACGCGGGTACGACGATTCCAGCGCGAGTTGGAGGCCGCCGAGGACCGCGCCGACGTCGCAGAGAGCAACCTCTCGCTCATCCGCGCCAAGCACCGCACCTTTGTCACCACCTCCACTGTGCCCGGCTCCCAAGTCTACCTTGTGCAGGAGTCCCGCGCCCTCAGCTCAGAGTGAAACCAACCAATCCGGTCGGGTTAAGCCTAGTCGTTCGTTAAGTAATGTTTGATACCAGCAACAGATGGCGCTAGAAAACCCAAACTACTAGCGCCATCTCTTGCATTAACAGGACGCGCGCTCGGCAATAGCGCTCGCCCTAGTGTCTCAACACATCAGCCATTCGCAGACCACGCGTCCTGACCTAAATTTTTTGCTAATAAAGGAACCAAATTGTCAATTTATAAGCTTTTTTTCACTATTTTTCTAATATAAGGACACCGGCGCTACATTACGTAGATAAAAAATAAATGAATTATTTTATATTACTATTTATTAATGGTGCAATGCATACTGTACGTTTGTAACTGTAACTTATGATATTTAAAAATAAACGCTATTTATGTTATAGAAACAAAAAAAGCAATAAAAGTTCAAAACGGCTTGGATTTTTATTTTTGTTTGGAGGTTACTCGTCGTTTTTATTGAAAAACTATAGAAGTAAGCTCGGATAGATAAATATAACATTTGAAGTAATTCTTTTGTGTTTAATTAGGTAGTTAGGCTTCATGAATAGATAACCGATTCCTTTAATATCCTTCCTCTTCAATCCAACTACATAAGTCTGCATCGAAATATAATAATATTGCAATGAGATGAAAGTAACGAGATTTATTTGGTCGCTAATATTACTAATGGCTTTAAAACAATGTTTAAAGTATTTAAAGTATTGAAACCCAAAATATCACATCCATAATAACAAATTCAGTATGAATTGAAACGTTTCCAGTGAGGATAGGTAAGCGGGTAGACCTTAAATATTTACAAATATTTATTTGGCTTTAAATCGTAGAACTGACTACTCTGTACTACCAAAACCCGACGTTTCAACCTCTTATGTTCTCGTTTCAGTCTATCATTATGGTAAGGTCAGTTTTCAGGGAGCAAGTACGTTATGACTATGGCACAGCATTAATATAATAATGTACTTAAAGTAATATAGTATTTAATAAAATTAAATATTTGAGTTTAAAAACGTGTCTTGTGAATTTGTTTACGGAACCACAGTTTAATTAAAGTTATAATGCGGACCCCTTCCTAATAGCATTAGCATAATGTCAAAAAACTTCTTAAACCGTGTATTTTCCTATAGAATATTCCAGACATTTTTATGTTTTGCATAGACAATAATAATTCTCAATGCTCTAGGATTAGGGAATGGTCAGCCACAATCCCACCGTACTCGGAATTTATATATAAATCTAAACTAGGACATTTAACTTGATGGCGAAACATGCAGCCAAGGCTAATTGACACTATATTCTTCTAATGTTTATACTACACTACACAACTTAAGTTCGTCGGTCGGTTAATAACTCGCAGACAATGTTATATCACGAACATGTTAGATAATTCCTCCCCCAATAATAATACCATTACAAATATTATTGACTCCGAATACAAATTTAAAAAAACATTTTCTATCCACACTGTTTTAGTAATGATTAATTTGAATATAATTCCCTGAAGACTATTTTAATTTTAAGCCAGAAGGAAGATTTTGTTGTGAAAGACAATCTTATAAAACTAAGGGCCTGTTATCACAATCGTCGAATAAATGTATCTGCCATTTAGAGTTGGCTCGCTCCTTGTCTATTTTCAAGTGTAAGAAAGAGTATATTTGCACTCTTTCTTACACTTACGCTTTACTTGCCGATTGTGAAACAGGCGGTTAATTATAATCGCTGTGTACCTACTGTACAAGCCGTTAGTAACTAGTATAGATTGTCTATCTAGGAGCCAACTAAAATAGATTATAATGACAAGATCAGCCACTAGAGCAAAGCAAGGCTGGGTAGTTCGAGTGTTATTATGGCATTTTAGTGCAGATGGAATTAAAGACTCTACCTAAGTTTCACTTCGAATTGCGAAAAGTTAGTCTTAAATTCTAAAAACCTTTACCGCAATTGAATAAATAAATGTGTATTTACAGAATTCAACAATCATACATTTAAATATTAAAACTTAACGTATTTAAATTAAAATAAAACAAATCTACTCAAATATTAAAGATATAAGTAAATAATAATCACCACTATAAATGAGTACACCCTAGCAAGTCCACTCGCGGCTTGGTCCCTAAGACACTGGCTGCATTACCTCTCTGGATAGCAAGCCCAATCCTTTGGGAGAGGTAAACACCAGCTCTAAGAACTCCGGAGGAGTCTGAGCTGGGATGACAGGGCCTTAATAAAGCTTTTCAAATCAGCTGACCAAGGTCCCATGGTCTCCACTGCAAGCGCCACAAATTCGTAATTATTTCATAATGATGAATATTTGCAGTGCTTGAGGGTTTCGGTCTGATCAGCTGCTGCACCTGCACGGTTACGGGTTAACTGGACGTGGGAAAGGGCGAATGTTTCAACACACGTCGCGTCCCACACCAGTGCCCTACCCAGTTTCCACGGCACCAATGTAGCTCCGTCTAGTCACTTGCCGTCGTCTCTATACAAACCAGTTGGTTGCAGGACAGCTGGTACAGAGGCAGTAGCAAGCGAACGACTGATTAGATCATTAATTGTGTCGTGACGGTACAAACGGCCGGTACTTCTAAAGCATGAAAGACCATGTCGTCCCAGCTCACTCACTTCCTTCCCGCACTCGCAAGTACCTATGAGTTTCACAGATTCTAGCCACAAACCGCAAGCATATTACAATGCGAAAGCAGCTTGGGTTTTTTTAGTTACCTACTAGGAACCTCACAAGTGGTAATACAGATAACTTTCCACCGTAGAACTATTCGGTGGAGCGCCACAAAACATGTCATGGAGAGTGGAGTATGGTCGTGGAATGAGTTAGACCAAATCTTCACAACCACCGCCCTTTTCAACGAGACCAGCACCATGTAGCTGGCTGTTTGTGGATTGCCAGGGAAATTAAAAAGAAAACATGCTTTTGTTCCAACAGACAAATGTAGCACTCGTTCGCCTAAAAAAAGCTTATTATGGGTAATTGTAGAGAACAGAAAAATATTCATCATAATACTCATGATCCTCTGTTAACAAACACGTACATTGTGACACCTAAAAAAAACATAAATCCTTTGTTCATTAGGTAGTAACTCAAATTCAACATTATATAATTTAAAAAAATAAGAGTGGCAGGCAAACGAACATGCTGGTGATTGGAAGTAATCACCACCGCCCATAAACATCAGCTTCTCAAGAAGAGTTGTCGGTCCGTTGCCTGCCTGCGTTGAACTGTAAGCTGAAGCTTCTTGAAGGCACCCAGATCATAACTGGTTGAAAATACCGACGAAGGGAGTTCGTTCCACCGGGTTTGATTTCATCCGGGTGTTGTTGATGGGCTTTACAACGAATAGTTCGATGGTGGAACTCACCGGCCGGTAATATTGATTATTAAACTTACCGAGACCCAATTAAAGGACCCGAAATGGTAATTGTTAAAAGTCCATAAAAGTACCTATGTGAACTTTTTCTATACCTAGTGGCCGACAATTGCATGGCCCTCCTAAGCCTCTGATCTTGTTACCTAACCTAACCTAACCTATCTTGCTTTTTAACGACACGGTCGCCTTTACCGCGAAGTAAATAAAAGAACTAACATAACGTTAAAATATGATAATAAATAAACGTACTGATAATTGCTGCAGAGAATAATGTACAACAGAGGCCGAGGTTGGAAAATAGGACCCCAATGGTAAGTCCTAAATAAATACAGCATTCCTATTTCCCATAGTTATTTAGGACCTAGATAAGTATGAGAAATACATTATTATACCAGTGCAGTAGAGTGTGGAATTTTGAAAAAAAAAACTAGATGTAAGTACGATTTTTTTGTGAAATTTAGACAGTATAAGCAATTAAATAAGGTAGGCTCAAATAAAAAAATGGGGTAAAAAACCAAGTGGTTCTTTATCTAAGTATATAAAAAAGTCTTACAACATATGGATCTTAGACAAGATAGCTTCTATTCTACATACATACCTTCACGCCTGTGATCCCAGAGTGGGGTAGGCAGAGCTAAAGATTTACCTACAACTTTAAAATATTCTATTTTTTTGTTTTTGGCTACCTGTCGCTTTAGATTAGCAACCATTAGGGCCAATGACACCTGACAGCAGCATGGTGTAGAGCGTGTATGACCAGTTTTTATTTTTTAGTAGTTGTTAGTCCTAAATAAAGGTTGCAGTTACGTATGTTTGTTGTGCACCTGGAATAGACAGACACAAAACATAAAGACAAACGTTATAGGATTGACGTTAGATGTCAGAACGTCTCGCGTCAAGCGCTAATGTCAATTTGATACAATTTGACGGGTTTAGAAAATCATTTACGGTAGCGTTAAGGAACTAGGCCAGCGCGTCGTCAATCTTACCTTTATTAAAACTAAGCGACCAAAGATTTTACAATGCACGGGGTTCGTGTCGTCCCCGTCCCCGAGCCCGTAAGTCGCTCCGACGTCGTCGGCGCTGCGCGTACGCCGCCCGCCCAGTCGCCAGCCGCCCGCCCTACGACGAACATCGCACCACAGGTTAGTCCCAAAATCCCACACTAAAATACACCGTGCATAAAGTTAACGATTACGTTGACATTTCGGAAACGTGCGCGTCTAAGTTTCTGCTCGGCGTGACTTTTGTATTGAACCTGTGTCGCGCTATACCTAGTTTAGTTTGCAGGTTAATAATATACGCTTGTTAATAGCACTAGTGTTTCTAAGTGTAGATGGAATTTGTGTTTTTTTTTTAAAGTTAAAATGTGTTTCTCGTAGCAACGTCTAATATATAAAATGCCGGATGCTGTTGAACTATCTTGTATTAAAATGTGTATTTATTTTGGTGCATCCGCGATGACAGCCCGGGACGTGATCATTTTTCATTTTAATGGTTCAAGTTTCAATTTTACTAACGGTTCGTCAAAACTAGTTTTTTTTGTTATTACTGAGATCTTTTCAGAATAAATAGTAGTGATTTCTCAGTAACATACTCACTCTCAAACGCTGCTAGAGATAGTAAAATGTATTTTATTTTAAAAATTAGACGATAAACATAAATATTTTAAACCTAACATGACATGCATTTTAAAAATAACAACAACAATAAACGATTTTTTGTTGTTTTTTCCGATGCACGTACAGTCAACAGCATAAATAAGTGATCATTTATGTACCTTGTCACTTTAACGTTATGTTTCAAATGCAATACAAAATAGTGAAACGATTGAAAGCGACAAGGTACATAAATGATCACTTATTTATGCTGTTGACTGTACATAATTACATAAACACCTTACAAAATAATAACACTAATAATGTGGTTTCAATATTGTTTGACAAATTAAGGGATTATAACGGGTAATTTACACTTGAAAGTCGTTCATATTATTTAAATCCCACCGGGCATATTTAGTTACACTAAATTTTTCAGCCCCTTTTAACACTTTCGTTGCCAAGAGCTCTGATTTTCGTACAAAATGGACTCGCCTAGCGGGTTGGTGGCAGTTAAAGTGTTTCCCCCTCAAGAACTAAAAAATGTAGTTGTCTCAACTACTCTACCTCAAGAGGATTGTGAAGAGCTGCTAAAATCGTGTAGCTGTCAAAAAATTCCATACAAATTTAGCTCCGACCGTTAATGTTTCTCACCCCGTACATAAAGTCCAATTTCCACGATTTTTGAATATGCTGTAGTTGTTATAAAAAACTAGGCCTATACATTTCAGTTTTTTTGATTCTTCAATTTGTTTCATTCTTAGAAATATATACATATATAAACGTACAGACATAGTTTTTCATGATATCAGCAACATATTCAAAAATCGTAAAAATCGGACTAGGTACCTAGTACCTAGGGGGCACAATCCTCTTAAATGAATAACGATTAAACCATTTTCAAGATTCACACATACCTACCATGTTATTATAATTGACGTTAAGTCTTCGCTTCACCCGGACGACGATTATCAGCAAATAGAGGGGTAATTATCCCAACCACATTTTTTTGCGGCGAACGTGATAATTGGGGTGTAAAGTACATTTATTGGAAAACTATTTATTTTCTAGAAAATCTTACACAAAGTACCATGTTGAGCCAAGGTTAAAATTGTTAATAACTTATCATGTTTATCGTAAAAAAAAAACAGTCCAAAATCAATTTTGGTGTCGTGACCAGTACTTGTCGCATACACTGATATACCGTGGTACAAAGTTATTAAGCCTCAACTAGATTGATATTTTAGGTACCTCTATTCCCTATTAGTTAAGGAATTATAAAATATGCATTTGCAAATAAAAAGAAACTGGGAACAGTGTAAATAAAACTGTCCTTGCGAAATAGTCAATTTTGGTGGTGAATATTAAAATTGATTTTATAATCGAACGAAAAGTGATTAAACAAACAAATATGGCGTCAGTCGTTCGTTCAGTTCCAGCGGTAGATTAGATGGTGAAAGATTTATACCATCTTGCTGCATCTTCCCTCTAAGTACATAAGAATCAAATTTTGGTGGTACAAAATACATTTTTATAATTGTGATAACTTAGATAACTTGTTATTTTGCAAAAAAAACAATTGTGTTTAAATTATTTTGAGTATGTTAATGGTTTTTTTTTAACTATATGAAGTTAAATTTGTATAAAACTAAAATATTCACGTTAAATAAAATAAAAAAGTACAAGTTCTAATTTTGGTGATACAATTTTGGTGGCTTTTCCTAAGACACCAAAATTGACAAAATTCCTTGTTCCACCAAAATTATACAGTGTGTGACATCCATAAGAACATATATTTTACGTAAAGATAGCTTTAAGTGTTGTTAGCCGTTTAAAGAAGGAGTTAAGTTATTAGCTAAATTACATTTAGTGTAATTCATTTTTAAAGGGTACAACGAGCAGCAATGTATAACATTAAGTCTAAGTTAATTGCAAGTTAATTGAGGGATAATTAAGCTATGTCTGATACATTGCGTGGCAAATTAGTTAGTATGAAAAAAAAAGTACAACTTATGTTAACAAAACACTTGTTTTTATGATAATTAGGATGCATATTAACTGTTGTCAAAATATATGTTCGTATGGATGTCACACACTGTATAAACACCAAACAATAACTAGGTACCTATTTATTATATGAAAAAAATACGTTGTTGGTTTTAAAAAATAACAAGAATGATTCCCTAACGATTATTATTTTAAGTATCCCGATATGTCATTATTGATCGTGTGTTTTTCTTAGAAAAGTAATTTTGGTGGATAATAGCAATTTTGGTGATATATAATTAGTAAATTCAATATATCTTAAAACGACTTGGTTTAATGAAGGGCCATTTTAACACTGTTTTAATTATGACTAATGACGTCCCTTACACTTAAAATTGCGAACCCTACTGACAAAATAAAAAATACCACCTAAATTAGGATAATTTGACGCTTGTTGAAATTCACCCAGCTAGGCTGCCTGTAATTCATAAGAGTAGAATTATTTGCTCTCACTCCTCTTCGCTCGGGGTGATTTATAAAATAAATTTATTTCAATGCGTTTTTCTATGTATATAAAATATACATGTAGTTTGCTCGAAGACACCCGCAATTTTGTACGCGTAGAAATAGTTTTCCGCTACTCCCCCCCCCCCCCCCCCCCTATTTGTCGGAAATCATCACCGAAGGGTAGGTCTGCCTTAAGGGGTGATTTTTTTTGAATTCCTTCTAAATGCACCCATGGATAATGCAAGGAATTTTCACTCCACATTTCATGTCCCTAGGTTATTGGTCGAATATAACAAAACAATAAAGTCGTGTTTTATGATAGATATCGAAAGTGTCATTGATAGTGATCAATGATCATTTATGACTAGTTATGACACATACACCTTTAAATTAAATCGACCAGATCGATTCGCGGCAGACGAATTTTCAAAAATGTACAAACTCGGGATTATTTTTTTAATAGTAAATGTAAGTCTGCTTCGCGTAGAACTTGGTATTTCAAATATTTAAGTTAGTTGCCGTCGATCTAGCGCTCGTTTTTTTCCACCCTGTATATTATGCTCCAGGAGACTACGTAGTAATTTGCCCCGAACAGAGAACTAGCGATGTCCCCACCAGATGTTACTTCGTGACCGTAACTAGTCTTACCTAATTACATGAAAATCTTACGATGTCCCCAAAGATCCCAGTAGTAAATATACAATTATCATATACAAAATTGGTCAAAGAGAAAACATCCAAAACAAGTTAAACTGACTGTATCTACTGTAGAGGTCAAATCTTAAATATATAAGCCGGTAGCGGCTTTCTATTTCGCAGAACTAATTGAGAATATAGTTGTTTAGGGCCTAGGTAAAGTGATTGCTACAATGCAATTTCTTAAGTTTTTAGTCTATTTACGATAAGTTTATTTCGTAGTTTTCCCTATTAAATACAATAAAGAATCATATTTTGGATACTGTTTTGCAAAGATGTGTCATTCAACAAAATAAAATGACAACCCACGACGATAGTATTGAGTGTTGACACTTTATTGCTAAAAAGTTGCGGATGACACATTTTTCTGAGATTGGTTTACTACATTGTTTAAAATATTAATGACTTATTAACCAGTGATTTTAATTGCTCCGTCAAAGGTGTACCCTTGACATTTTAGGGTGAGAATTTTAAATTAGGCAGCTTAATAGTGATAAGCCGTTTTAAGAAGATAACGTCTGATTTTATTTACCGATTTGTAACGTTTCCACTCCTGATGTTTTTAAGAATACTAAGAAGCATAAACACACGTGAATGTTCTCGGAATGTTCTGTTTTTTGTCGAGGGTCAGGTAAAGAATTTGTTTAATAAAAGTTTGTTGTGTATAAAACTCATACTTGTAGATAACCGGGACGTAGTCGAGTAAAATAAACATTGTTGTTATTAGCTCGACCCCGACCTCGTTTACTACACAGTTCCTGGAAGACCGAGCGTCGCTCGTGCTGAAAGCTCGTTTTCCCGAAAATGACAAATCAATTTACCTATTGCTATGTTGCGAATTTCATCGATATCGTTAGAGCCGTTTCCGAGGACGAGATTACAAAGACATATTATGTACATGTAAGTTTTTTTTCAAAATTAACCTCCTTCGGAAAGGAATAGGGTGAGTAGTGGAAATCGAATTGTACGCGTACGTACAACGTTGCCTTGACAAAGTTATCTTCTTACTAATAATTTAATCTGGGGATTTAACTCCTACTTAAAAATATTAATATACATAAACGGAGTATACTAGACTTATACCCTTTTTCACTTGATCTTCAGGAGACTTGTACTCTTCTTCACTAGGACCCCAGAAATGACAAGTGATATTCTTTTACAAATTGTCCTAGTCCCAAACTAAGCTGAGGGCTTGTTTTTTGGGTACTCAAACACAACGATATTCAAACTTACGAGTATATAGGTACATAGTTAAATACGTAGAATAAATCCAAGGTTCAGAAACAAATACTCGCGCTCATCACACAAATATCTGCCCTTACCGGTATTTGAACCCGGGACCGCTAGCTTCGCGACTGACCAATTAGGTTAAGGTGTCGTCAAACTTATTCATTAACTTATTTATTCATACAAGTTGTTAATATAGGAGTCGAATAACACCATAAATCGATAATATGTCAAAAGCATTATGGTTATGCAATGCAAGCATTTGGCATTATGTTTGGGGGAGGCCTATGTCCAGCAGTGGACGTCTTTCGGCTGACATGATGATGATCAGTGATGGGAAATAGGTGAGCTAAAATACCTATTCTTCGCGAGAGGACATAATATAGAGTGGTTACAACCGGATAAAACATATTATTTTTTTCTGTTCCGGGTATTCGATATTTATTCGGGTAATTATCGTAATGTAAAACATGACATGTTTTGTTTAAAGTACGGCATGTTTAATGTTAGTTTTTAGTAAAAAGGGCTAGAGAAAAGAAGGAATGTACAAGATTTCTAAAAAGTAGTAGCAGGACTAATAATATGGGTTTTCCCACGCATTGTTTGTTTATGACTTGCAAATGGGCGTTCAAATTTTCGGATTACTTATAATTTTAACTTTATGGCAGGAATGTTACCATTTTTACTACAAACTTTACAAACATTCTATAAGGAAAAGAATGTATGTTCAACATTACGGCTAGTATTCGCAGTGCCCGGATAAATATCAAATACCCGGAATCCAAAAAATATATACTTTTATCCGGTTGTAACCACTCCATATTATGTCCTCTCGCAAAGAATAGGTATTTTAGCTCACCTATTTCCCATCACTGATGATGATGATTATGGTTTTCACGACTAGAATACAGTTCCCGTGACTTGCACTAGCTGTATGCAAAATTATGCGTGATTAAAAAACCCGGCCATTATCCAAAAAAAAACACGTTTGTTGTATGGGAGCCCTTAAATATTTATATTATTTTAATTTAATTATTTATTTTTAAAGTGAACATACATTTAATTATTCTGTGATTATTTCAAGCCTCTACCTGTTGCCGTTATTAAATATTTATTTTATTCTGTGTTTAGTATTTGTTGTTATAGCGGCAACAGAAATACATCATCTGTGAAAATTTCAACTGTCTAGCTATCACGGTTCATGAGATACAGCCTGGTGACAGACAGACAGACAGACGGACAGCGGAGTCTTAGTAATAGGGTCCCGTTTTACCCTTTGGGTATGGAACCCTAAAAACTGACTCACAAACTTTCAACTGCCGTGTAACATAAGTTTACTTTAGTTCAGTATATCCCTCGATGTCCTTAAATGTTAACTCACAAATATGTTTTTAAATAAAGAGCTCTGAAAACAGTTTGATGTAATTACAATCACTCGCAAACCTCATTAGGATCCTGTCGCAAAAAAATAATGAATAATTTAAACACAAGTTCTTTTTTGGCATGACGCAGTCATAATGACAGAGTTCTATGGTGGTAGAACAGTCGAGTTAATAAATATGTATAGGTACACTTTAGTACCTTGTCACTTTCATCGCTGTGACAATTCATGTATGCAGTTTAAACGGACATTAAATAGACAACGTTCTAAAGTGTATACATATTTATGAACTCGACGACGACGACGATAATAAATATTGCTTGAAGTAATATTATTTTATTTTATTACGAAAGTAAAGTCACAAGTATGTCATAGCATAATTTATGGTAAAGTAATATACACTAAGTATGTACGATTAAGGACATTTGGAAAACAGATTAAAAGCTTTCTAAATAATATTGTAACAACATGCTAATTTATAAAGTTAATGTATGAAATATAAAATATTTTATTAGAGAGGTGATAGATAATACTTACTTTTCAGTGATTGACTTAATTCACTAAATTCATTAACATAATTAACAAAGTATGTCAATATTTACCTTATTACAATAAAAGTAAACGAAATAATTCAAATCTAATCCTCAAGGGCGGTAGTAAAACAAACCCAACGAATGGAACACATACTTTAACTAATTAAAATAAAGGTTAAATAATAATTAACACACATACCACGCAGACCAAGTTGCGCTTTGCGGCTTCGTTTGTCCAAATGTGCAATAAAATGCAACAAATTTTTGTTTCTTAAAACACCCAAAATACATTTTATCATAGTATTTGTTTTTTTGAAGCTGTTGGTATTTCTGTAGCTCTGTCTACTCCAATCTGGGAACGAAGGCGTGAGTTTATGTACCTATGCATGCATACTTATTTCTAAAATGTATTATTGAAAAACAAAGAGCTTTTTAAAATATTGATTTTTAGAGTGATAAGATGCCGTATAAAACCTCAATCAGGCTTTTACATCAGAGCTTAAAGTAACTTTCCTCGTTCGTTAGGTATAGTTCAATACTTTACATCACATTCACAATTAAATTCATGGCATGCCTGTTGTAGCCTTTCGACTAGAATGTAGTGTTTTTTAACAACAAAGCCGCGCCCAGAAGCCCTGGACCAAATGCAAACTGCTAACATAAACGTTTTTCGAAAACTTTCATAGATCATTTACAGAAGTGACATAAGCTTTCAACACAACCATCCGGCAGCTCACCTCAATCCTATAAATTTTCCATAACGATAACGTTCTAACAATGCATATTGTATAACCACTGCTCCTCAAATTAACGTTGCGCAGTAACGTTGTGTATAATAAAGTAACGATGCGCGATTTCTTGGATTGAAAACTATAATCAAACAGACAAACAGACGGAGAGGATGTTGTTCAAGACCGTTTCCGTATTTCGAAACGAACAAAGGTGCAAATTCTCCAAAACAAATGCAACAAACACCTACCAAGCTAAAAACTGGGCAGTAGATATACTTGGTTCATTCTAGCCAGTAATATGTGGTAAACCAAAATCTAACCTTAAAAATGAAACTGCAAGGGGTGATGCTATTTTATTAAATGGCATGAATAAGACAAGATTGTGAACTGCTGTAGTTTAGTTAATTCAATTCCTCACTTCAGTGATTCGTTATATTTTTAATTGTTATGGTACGGTTTAATAATAAATGTGTATTACACCTACCATTATTTTTAAATATTTCGTGAAATGACGTAGTGTGAAAACTCCTTTAAGACCTGCAAAGATCGGGTAAGTGAAAGGGTGTCCTGCCGTTTGACCAAAAGTCATTTGTCAAAATTACACTTGACAAACAACGTTTTGCAAAAAAATGTTAAGTCAATTGATCATTTTATTACTAGTCATGTTACAAATGATTTACTTTTCCAAATGATCAACATTTAAATTTACATTTTACGAGGAAGACGAACCAGGGCATAACCGAATCGGATAGGTTAGGTTAGAAGGCAAAGGCGGGAGCTTGGCTCCCGCCTTGGCCTTCGAGGTTGTTTTTTTTTCTGCCCAGAAATAGGTAAACTAATTGCTAAATGATCAATTGCTAAGTGAGTTTTTGTAAGATGATACTTTTGTCAAATGTCTCGTTTGCCAAATGATCATTTGGTGAAACGTTGTTTGTCAAATGATCATTTGTCAATAATTTTTTGGTCAAACATTAGTGAACCAAGTGAAAGACGTGCCTACAATAAATCCAAACTTTATTAAAAAGTACGACGTTGTAAATTAGAAGGGTTTTCTGTGTACCTATTCAATTAATATTGTCAGTGTTGCAACCATTATGGTGAACCTATTTTTATGCTGGCTATTTAAGGTGGTTATTGTTAGGTATTACTTCAAAGGAAATGCTTAATAACTATACAAAGTTATGGACTAGACATTAATGTAATAACACTAATTATTTACTACTCAAAAATAAATCCGTCTAAAATCATGCATGCATTTGAAATTCAAAATAATATACCGTGACACGAACATACTATATCACATTTACAATGGCGCCACTGTCTTCGCCAAACCAACTAAGTTTCATCGAGCGACGTTAGTTCCAAATTTCGCCACCGATATATATAAGTTAGCGGCTTTATAGTTAAATATAGCATAGACAATTCCTCTTGCTTTTATGTGATCTTTATGGCCACCTGTCACCTATGTGTCCGTTACGAATTTATTTTTGTTGTTCTTGTGTTTGAATTTCAAACCCAATTTTTTACTTCCTATATAGCAGTAATTGCGAAAATATCCCAACGTTACACGAAATGGGAGCGTATTGTGTAGGCTATAGACGTTAACCGGGGCCTAAACGTTGATGAATATATTACGTTATTCACCTGACGCTTGCAGCTTTTGAGCGTAGAGTTAAACCAACATCAATGAGTTACACCAAAATTTATGATCCCGCATTACCGTGCTTCTGTAAAATTAATTAGCAATAGCGACTGTCGTTTACTTGTTGTTGCTTACATATAACATAACGCAAACGCAAATCTGAAGTGATGAAGCGATACTTATCTGTCTACAACTGGTAATAGTCTGCCTCGTACAGAGACTTTGCGGATTCCATTCTAACTCCGTAACTCCCAACGAAACCTGATCATGTTTCAACATGAAAAAATATATTTTCTTTAACTACGCTTCCACCAAATTATTTGCAGTTAGAATCAACAATGCATGTAAAGTCGAAAAATCTTACAAACATACTCTTAGTATATGAATGCCGCGCTATCCCAGCTGACACTCAACTTTCAATGTCTGGGTCTAATTTTCCATCGGCAACGGCGGTCCGAGACACGACGAGACAAGAATGGAAATTAACGAGTATGCAAAAAAAACATTCCATCCTTGCGCATCTCGGTAGAAATAGTTTAAATTAAAATTCTCGCACCACCTCGTCTTGTCTCGCCTCGAGACGGTGAAAAAAATCACCTTTATACGCTTACGACCCCTTCCGATATTCCATCATTCTCTTGTTTGTACTGGGTATAGATGCAATGAATGACGTATACCTTTAATTTTCCGCCCAAACGACGACAACGATGGCTATTTATCTGTTAACTGTGCATAATAGATAGATTTGAATATACCCCGCGGATATCTCTAAAGATCGGAACTTTTCAGTGTACTAAAAGTAGCACGTTCATCGCTGTGTTTATTTACGTGAATCTATGTATGTCAAGTTCGTAATTGTTTCATTACGACGTAATTTTAAATGTTTAGGTAGCGTTGAGCAACTGTGGGAACTATTACTTACTATAAAGTGTTTTTTTTTATTAATGATTAAACCACTGGTTTCTGAAAAATGTAACAAGAGAAGAGAACCCATAATAAGACTGTTGAAGTTGATTTTAGTGATACAAAAATGTAAACATACAAAATACAATAGATTCATCTTAAGTAATCATATTTACCTACTTAAAGGTAAATAGAGGTAGTTTTGATTGGAATTATCTTGTTTCTAATCAATGACGATGATAAGTTTAATGAGAAACAAGGCTAAAGATGCAGATACTTGAAGATGGAAGCCTTTAATCAAAATCTGTTTAGGATTGTGTTTTTTTTTAAATAGTTAATTAAAAAATATTGAACCACTTTCAAGATTAATTTACTACATGTACATTACTCGTGAAAGTGGTTCAACAACCACACATCTAAAAACAAACTAACGAAAAATCTAATCCATGCGTTTGATCTAAAGAAACTTTAAAAAATCTGCAGAGATAATAATGTTCAAATTAATGTCATCTCACCAAATACGTTTTCTTAGCAAATTTAACAACACCAGCAAAGATAGTCAGAGTTTTTTTAATGATTTAATTAAAACACTTTCTACTAGGTATTCCGCAAGGAAGCGAGCTAGGCCACATGTACCAAATACCCAGCGCGCTATAAATACGTCTGTAACTGGGGATTTATTTGTTTACGCCTAGGATTCTGTTATGTAGAACAGTGGTATGTAAATAAATACCTATTACCTGTGCAGTTCGATATAATGCTCTAAGTACCACAAAATACCGAGGAGCTCCGTACAAACACCATGCATAAACATATTAAATTTGAACCTGTCTGCTCTCGCGTATTATAGACTTAAGAAAACTGAACATGATTTTCTTAATAGGAGCATACTTATCTGTCACATTGCAAAATTAATATTATATTTTATTTACTTTTCATTCTTCCCAACAGGCAACTGCTAACGCACAAATTTTTTTTAAACCCGTTGAACGTAGTGGATATAAAAAAAAACTTTTTTTACTTAACTTCTTGGAAACAATTGCGAAAGCTTGCCTGCAGCGAGTTCCTTTACAACCTAGGATCAATTGTATCTACTTTACAGTCTTGGCACATAAAGGTAACCAAAAGCAATGAAAGAAAAATATTGTTTTATTGACAGTAAGTACCCAATCTATACTTAATTAGAGATTCGCTGTCGTCTCGAAAGCTAAAGTCTAATTCTAACAAAACACAGACAAATAAAAACTATAGTGACATGACAACCCGAGATTAATTTACTTAATGGGCTTCGACCAAAATATGACATTCAAAATTAATGTTTAGGGAATAAACATTAATAATCCCATCCGAAAAGATCTTCAAAAGCATCTTAACCATCACTCAGGAGGCAAACATAAAGATCCAAAACATCACAACATTAACTTAGGCATTCCTCGAGTAATTATTTAAGTACCATGTCGCCCCAAAAGAATAACAAATGGAGAACAGTTTCAAACACATTTCAAACGAACATGATGTAAGTATGAGAGTGACAAGGTGGTAACTATCGTTACCGAGAGGGTACCAGACAGGATATAGTGACAAAGAGGGATATATATAAATAATTTGTCAGGAACTCCCATTGCGGTGAAATGCTCAGGTTATTTTGGTGTCGTACCGTACCGAAAGCAGCAGGAGTTGCGGATAAGTTGGTCTAAATTATCTACACGCGCTCTTATAATCTTTAGTATAGAGTTTTGATTAGTTTGCGTGTTGTGCAACTGTTCTGCTTACTGTACGATTTTGTTCTTCTGGATAAAAGCAAAGTTGTAAATATAGCTGGTATTTAAACAATTGACAATCGATTTGGTCGACTGTTATAGTTATAGCTATGTCGATACTTGTTTATCATTTTTTACCATAGTGAAAAGTTAATTGAATGACCGACAGGACCATAGAATTCCATGTACTTACTAATTTATGTTTATATGACTAGAATTCGGTCAGTACGCCGCCGCGTCAAAGCCCTTTGAATTCAAAATAGAACACAAAAAGCACAACAAACTACTTTCTTTTGAAAACAAGTGATTATAGAAATCTTCCGAGCGTCATTAAAATTTTGGGAACGAATGGTACAAATAAACCAACTTCTTAAAAAGAGCAATTAATTTTAATCACAACTAAACATGTTTTTCTGCGACCCAAATGGCTTTGACTTCCTTTCGGGTTGACCACGATTTAGGCTATTCGGGTTTCGGGCCAACGTGCGCGCACAAACGTCTAACTAGATCTAAATATAAACACTAATCATATTTTACCTTTCCAGTAGCCATTACCTTAAATAAATTGAATGTGACGGATGACGGTAAAGCTAGAAGATTCAGTGGCATAAATCAAATACTTACCTTTTTGTCATGGAGATAAGAAGGCAAACGGTCACACAGACCACCAGAAAGTGAGTTCTGGATTCTGAGGGTCTACCGCAAATAAAATAGCACCAAAATAGTTAAAAAGTACCTACTTCTTTCGGCAGTCTTGAAAAATCTATCTGCTATCATAATGCTCCCTCAATTAAAACTTTTTCTAACTCTAACTGGCCAGTGCCAATTCATGTTGGCTACACCTTGCCGGGAAGCAGGCCGACCTCATTTCTTAGGAGGCAACAACCAATCTTGACACTTCGCAGTGGACCGGCTATTTTGGTCCTTGAGAACATCTAAGAACTTTAACTTGCCAATAGTTTCCGGGGCATCGGTTAGGGAAGTTTCTTGACCCTATGACGTGGAGAGCCAAGGAAAACTTTAAAACGTGGATTCATTGCCTGAAATTCGAATAGATTACGATGAAAAAACTGGCACTTTCTTTTTGCCGTCGTATATAAACATACAAAGACCTTCGAGAGATAGGTACGAGTAGGTTTACTGAGCCTCATTCAAAAATCCTTTTTTTCAGTCTATTTGCTTTAAGGCCTACTTACTATCGTACTTATCTGTGTGCTCGTTTGCCTAATCTAGTGTTAATACTGTGTATAAAGCTTATCAAACGTTTGTTTTTTTGTATGTTTGTGCGAACGTAACGCGAAACCCACGTAAATAGTGCGCCCTACTGAACCGCTGCTAAATATAAACCGCTTAATCATCAAGACTTTAATTACCAATTGCTTGATGCAACAATCCTTGAGAGTCATAAACAGTTGAGAACATCTCACAAGTATCAAACAAGAATACTGGAGAAAGAAACCAGACAACTAACTAATTATTCAATTTAACAATAAAAAAAAAAGAACTTCTTGTGATCTAGTTTTTTGTTGTTTAATATATATATATCCTTGGTTGTCCTTTTTAATATACATAATGAACTTGACGTAATCATTAGCCGTGGACTAGTGTAAACGGGGCTTTATTATCTTTTATTTACGTCAAGTTCTACGACACCCTGTGTTTATTTGCATGCAATTTGTGGATGACCTACTCGTATTTACCTGACAGCCCAAGAAAGAAAAGTAATGGATTTTAGATTTTGTATGATGATAACAAATTTGACCGAGGGGTGACGACCTTGTAAGGATCGCGGGAAAGCTGTGGATGCGAAAAGCACAAGACCGGTCTGAGTGGAGAGCCTTGGGGGAGGCCTATGTCCAGCAGTGGACGTCTTTCGGCTGACATGATGATGATGATGATAACAAATATTAGGATCGTTCCGGATTTTATATTTCTGCCTCAAAAGATGGCCATCGTCAACGTACCAACTTTTTAAATCTGTCGTAACGGATCCTATTTTCTTATCTCGACAAATAACAAAACAAAGACTGTCAGAAAAAAGATCGACACAAAAATAGCAGCTCCGCCGGTGAAATATTATGTAATTATGTGTTGGAAGCAACAGACGCATAATACCTTAATACGAGTCTGATTCACGGTAAAGTTATTTAAGCCCTGATCGAAATAATCATAACTATTTAAAAAATAATTATGATTATTTCCCGAGAGTGATATCTCTAAATGGCTCAACCGATATCCATACAATTCGGTTAATTCGTTTGTGAGGTATGATGCCACAGACAGACACGCACTTGACGCACTACACTTCTTTCTTATGCATACATACACATACCTTCACGCCCATAATCCCAGATTAGTGTAGGCAGAGCTATAAAATTACCTACAAGGCCAAGGGTACAACTCTAGAAACTTGTTGATAATTCTGTAATGACATTTTGCACGGTTTTTTATCCGGGGTTAAAAGGGAAAGAAAGTTTATTAATTTTCGCGCGCAAGATGTGAGATGAAGATATAAGTAGTTTATGCGTGCCTCGTTGTGCGTCTTAAGCGTGTAATGTAAGCAAACGTTGACGTATTGTCATCGAGAAAGTGTTTACGATTGGAATCAGGGGGGTTATTATGATATGGAGTTACTCGCGTCCGTAGGTTTTACCCTTGATACCCTACACGTGTCTCCCGGGTGGTGCCAAACGAGTAACAACGCCGAGCATCGGGCGGCGGGAAATAACCTGACCCCTGGTCTTCCAGGACGGCTGCTACAAGCCGTGAGGCGTTAAATTACCTCAGAAAAGAGTAGACTCGCCAACCCGCAATGGCCAGCGTGGCGTTTTAAGGCCAATTAGCCTTCATGCACAGAAAACAGAAAGAAAGGCCCTCAGTCCCCAGCCGTCCTGCTAGGCCTGGCTACGACAGCGGTCAGGGAACCGGCAGGATAGAGGGTGCTAAGAATCCCTGGGGGAAACGATACGGCTGTCAACAAAATGTATACCTGGCTACGTATAATGTAAGAACCTTGCGCACAGAGGAACGTTACCAGGAACTGGAATCTGAAGTGTTAAATAAGATCAAATGGGATATTATTGGATTAAGTGAAACAAGACGCAGAGGTGAAGAACTTATTAAACTTTCAACGGGTCAGCTGTTTTACTACAAGGGCCACGATGACAAATCCCAGGGGGGAGTAGGATTTCTCATAAATACATCAATGTCATCTAAGCTGCGCAACATTTGTGCAGTTTCACCACGTGTAATATACGCTACATTTCAACTAAATAAGCGTTACCACCTTAAAGTGATTCAGGTGTATGCCCCAACATCTGCACAGGACGAGGAAGAAGTAGCATCATTCTATGAAGATATAGACCGTGCTTTGAGTGAAAGGCCCTGTTTCTACACCACTGTAATTGGCGATTTTAATGCTAAGCTGGGGAAAAACCACGAAATTGGTGAGTATGTAGGCAAGTACGGGTTGGGTCTGAGGAATACGAGAGGGCATACTTTGGCTAACTATCTGGAACACCAAAAACTGTACGCCATGAATACCTTCTACCATAAGAAAAACCAACGGTTGTGGACATGGCGGAGTCCTGATGGTAAAACCAAGAACCAAATTGACTACATCCTCAGTAACAGACGGTTTATCGTTGAAGATGTTGATGTGATCAATAAGGCCAGCGCGGGAAGTGACCATCGAATACTGCGAGCCCGCTTGGTTTTTAACCTAAAATTGCAGCGAAGACGTCTTGTGGAAACTACTCGCCCACCACGAGATACCAGATTCATAGCCTGTCAGGAAAAATACTATCAAGAGAGACTGGCCATTAGGTTGTCTGCGCATGAGTTTCATGAAAATGTGGACGCTATAAATCACCAGTTGGTTAACACTATTCGTGAAACTATAAGCGAAATAAAACCTAAAACAGCAACCTACTCTGGGCCACTTTCAAATGAAATCAAAGACCTAATAGAGAAGCGTAGCAATATTTTAAAAACCCCGGAGCAAGTTGGAATTGGAAATATCAACACCCGTATAAAGCACCTAATCAGGAAACAGCTAAGGCAAAGGAAGCATACGTTGATTCTAAAGACTATAGAAAGCCACCGAGGTCAGAAGGTTTTTAGGAAACAGCTGAAGCGGGGAAGTCACCAAATTCATAAGTTATCTACAGAAAATAATACCGTAACATCAGACCGGGGTGAACTTCTTACAGTTGTGGAGACTTTCTATGCGGAGTTGTATTCCTCAAAAGTACCCGAGCCAAATAAAGTACGTCAGGACCCGAGGGCTCCACTGAAGAAGCATAGAACAGAAGACCTACCCGATATTAGCCTCTATGAAATTAAGCATGCATTAAAACAGATGAAGTCAGGCAAGTCACCAGGCGAGGATAACATCACCTACGAACATCTACGCTACGGAGGCAGACCTATCCTAAAGCAACTCCAACTGCTATTTAATAAAGTGTTATTTGAAGGGGTGGTGCCGGAGGCATGGCAGAATGCAGTAGTCATATTGCTCCATAAAAAAGGTGATGTTACGAAATTAAGTAACTATCGGCCCATCTCGTTACTCAGTCATGTTTATAAATTATTCACAAAGGTAATCACCTCGCGCCTTAGTAGCAAACTCGACTCAGCGCAATCAGTAGAGCAGGCGGGCTTTCGAGGGGGTTTTTCGACGATCGACCACATTCACACAGTAAGGCAACTAATTGAAAAGTGCACAGAGTATAACCAACCCCTTGTACTCGCCTTTATTGACTACGAAAAGGCATTCGACACGGTGGAACACTGGGCCGTTGTTCACTCGCTTCAAAGATGTCAAGTTGATTCACGGTACGTTGAAGCAATAAAAGCAGTTTACCGTGGTGCCACGCTGCAAGTAAAGTTACACGAACTCACAAGACAGACGCAGGTAAAAAGAGGGGTTAGGCAAGGAGACACGATTTCCCCAAAACTTTTCACGTCTTGTCTAGAAGACATTTTCAGACTTCTCGACTGGTCAAACAGAGGTCTTAACATCAACGGGGAACGCCTAACACACCTCCGCTTTGCGGATGACATCGTGGTTTTTGCCGAGAACTTGGACGATTTGCAATGTATGGTTGGTGAATTATATGACGTCTCCAAGACAGTGGGTCTAAAAATGAATACCACCAAAACCAAGATAATGTGCAACAACAACACCGTAAGCTTCATCACTATTCATGGCCAAAATATTGACAGGGTTGAGGAGTATGTGTATTTGGGCCAAACCTTAAGTCTGAATAAAGGTAGCCAAGATAGAGAGATAGAGCGCCGTATCCGCCTAGGCTGGGCGGCGTTTGGCAAACTGACTGATGTACTCAAGGGAGATGTGCCAATGAACCTCAAGCGTAGAACGTTCGAACAATGTGTTCTGCCTGTCATGGTGTATGGGGCCGAAACATGGACGCTCACACGGCAGAACATCAATAAACTGCAAGTAACACAGAGAGCTATGGAACGGGCTATGTTGGGAGTCTCGCTGCGCGATCGAATAAGGAACACAGTTATCCGGAGCAAAACAAAACTAGTGGACATCGCCAAGACTATAGCTGCAAGGAAGTGGAAGTGGGCGGGTCACATATGCCGTAGACAGGATGGGAGATGGGGAAAAAAGGTCCTTGAATGGAGACCCCGTTCGGGACGCCGAAATGTGGGCAGGCAGCCAACGAGATGGACCGACGATCTGGTCAAAATAGCCGGTAGAAATTGGATGAGGAAGACCCAAGATCGTAGAGAATGGAGTGCAATGGAAGAGGCCTACACTCAGCATTGGGTGGCAATAGGCTGAAGAAGAAGAAGAAGAAGAAGATTATGATATGGATATGCAGTTCATTTTACTGTGAGCGTAACGAACGGAGCTATAGCAGTTACATAACTCTATCCTTTTCTCTCAGCGTTCAATAAATTGCACAGATACGTCATAACATAATAACTCCACAGAATCCCGTTCGCTCAGTATAATACTTACTAAAATTTATAGCACGTGTGTACACTAACGTTAACTTTCGTGTCATCATCGAGAAGCAAAGGTAAACTAGGTACTGTGACGGTTGAAGAATAACACGTCGCCTCTATGGCCGATATTTAAAATAGGAACACTCTTGAAAATAATAAAAACATGTATTAGAAGTAAGACCTGGTGAGATTTGAATATAAATGTTTGAATAAACAGCCACGATAGTATCCAAATAAATGTATCAACATAATGTTAAGTTTACTTGAATGGCAAGCACCACTTTCCTCGACATTTGGATGTATACTAAATATAATAAAATGTGATAGATTCAAACGCAACGCAATTCAAAAACGTGACTTACTATAAAAATGTTCGTGCACGAGCTCCGGAACGTCACTTCTGTATTTATTTTGACCACACATACATGTCTCGGAACTTGTATTAATACGACCATACGCATTCATCCATACGCAAGATTCAAAGAACAACATTGTAATATAAGAACAATAGGTCGTTAGCCTAGCGTGGCAACGCATGGCATGCTTCATACCGATCATCACATTTGTTTTTGCCGCTCGCTGCCGAAAGTCGCAGCCTCCGGTTTAGCTTTTTAGCAACTGATTTTTTTTACCCAACTGGTGAAGAAGGCGAGTGATGTTTTCAACATTTGTGTGGTATACTTAATGGTTCTTTGTTTCCTTGAGGAGACTGGACAAATGGCCCGATTTCAACAAAAGTTATTATAATATCAAATATCATATCGTTATTACGTTAGATTTGTATTAACGTCCCCTGATATTGAACCCTGGGGATCTATTTTCCTCGATAAAACCGGTAAAACTTAATTGTCTTTGACATAATTATCGTATGGTTTTTAAGACGCCCATCACCTTCAAGTATCCCTACCGTTAAGTGTAGCTACCATAACGATGACAATACAATAACACGTCAAACGCAATATATTTAGGTGTACGCAGTAGAAAAGAGGCCCAGGTTTTTAACTTTGTTTTTTTTTATCTTGTTTACTTTTTAAAGCAGTTATAAACCATCGATAATAGAACGAAGTCAAAAGCAACATTCGTTCAAAAAAATCCTATTGATAAAAATGATGAAGTATTTGTAACAAATAAATGCAGTTCCCAGTATGAAAGTTAAACTCGCACTTGACGATTTTTGTGTTTTCGATCACTATAAAAATAAGTCCATGAAATGCAAACATGCATTAATATAAAAGCATAGATAAAACATGTGAGTGCAACAGATGGCAATCATTTCGTACACGTCAGTGATCAAACATAAACAAAGATGAACTTTTATTATCTAGAAAACAAGATCGAAAATGGGCTGAAAAAGCATATATGTGAGAATAAAAAGGTTTTTATCCATAGACAATATAGGTCAGTCCGGAAACTATTTGTATCCGTTCCTATTTTGAATGTTTAAAAAGAAAGCCAATGCACGCACATACGTTAGTTTTACCAACGTAACTGGTTCAGTGGCCAAATCTGGAACTAAACGTCACTGGGTACTAACTCGACGTGGTTCTAGCGATCACAGCGACATTGTTACCGCTCTAGATAAGATTGTAGCGGTGTTCTGTCCTGAAAATAGATTTGAGGTTAGGTTCTTTGCCCCTGATAGTTCGGGATCCTATTTTCGCTAGTGGCATTTTTGCTCTGCGCTTAATGTACATAGATACAAACAGCTTGCAACGGGTGGTGGTTCGTTACGCGAAGTAGGGTCAATTCCCTGGTCAGATCTACTTGTAATTGGGAGTGTTGAGTTGTTGACTGCAGAACGATTTCTTTCTTTTAACGTATTCAGTTTTTTCTTATTAACTCTGTTTGAGTGAGAAAATACTAATATAAAGTTATTTATACATTCCAATCCAATTTTTAGGGTTACGTAGTCAAAACTATCGGACTAAACGAAACCCCTATAGTTTCGCCATGTCCGTCCGTCCGTCCGTCCGTCCGTCCGCAGCCTAGCTCAGAGACTCTTAGTAGGTAGAAAGCTGTAATTTAACCTACCGCCAAGCAGCAGTGTTTGCATTGTTGTGTTCCGGTTTGGGGATAAGACAGCCGGTGAAATGACTAGCATAGAGGCATTCCATCTTAGTCCTGAGGGTTGGCAACGCATTTGCAGTCTTGTGAATGCAAATGTCTATGGGTCACAGTTTCCACTTACCATCAGGTGGCCTGTGTGCTGGTTGGCCTTCCCATGTGATAAAAAAAAAAAAAGTTACGCCAATAAAGTGGTACAATAAAATCATGAAAAAAACTTTTTTTCAGTTTACTTCCCTTACACGTAACGCGGGTATGTTTTTTCTTCTCGTCTACCCCACAGTGTGGGGTGTCGTTGGATAGGTCTTTCATATATTACGGGTTTGTAAAAACAATTGTTCTATTAAGGCATCCGTTTTTAAAATATTAAGGTTTGAAGCGGTGATTTTTGTTAGAGTTAAGCTACAGCCAAAACTACAAATACTAAAACTCTGACAAATATCTTCAATGAAAGCGCAAATAACGAAGAAACCTACTAAAATCACCTAAGACAGCACTAAATAACTTTAAATAGAGAATTAGTTCATACTTTTTTTTGAGATAGTTTATGTAAGGTAACGGCTTCGGAACCCTACACTGAGCATGGTCAGACATGTCCATACACCGGATTGATGGGGGCAAAAATGTACCAGTGCTAGTGATTCATTAAATATCGACTATGTTTATCGACAACTTTTTTCGTGACATATGGTTATTACATTTCTTGCAAAAGTAAGTCGTACATCTAAATGAGTCGTAAATCTGAATGATCAGCTCTCCATGAAGATAAATGATCTTTTTTCTTTCGATTGATTATTAACCGACTTAAATAACAAAAAGGTTCTCAACTCGTCGGAATGCTAAAGAATATTGTACCTAGTACTGAATTAATTTGTTATTCAATGTAATTTCAATGGTTGTCAAAAGTGACTCGAGCCCAAAGTCAATGTCAGATACCGGTTGTTTAAAGTTGCAATAATTATAAATAAAAGAGGCTTACTAATAATTAAAAGGTATTCAAACATGGCCATTACTTATGATAATGATGATTAAAAACTGCTTTTTATCGATGTCGATAAAGTCAGTCGACATTTAATGAATTACTAGCACTGGTACATTTTTGCCCCCATCAATCCGGTGTTTGGCATGTCTTGATGCTCTTGCCCGATTTTTGTTTTAGTGCAAGCGACCACTACTGCCATTCACTTGACTGCCTGACTTGTCTTGTTACTTGTTGCCAATTACACTACGAACAACGCCAATTTTTCCAAACTTGCGAAGACTGAAACGGCATTTGAGGTGTCGATATAGTCAAGGGCATCATTATTCCTGAACATTATTTGTTTCGTTTTGGACCTTCCTTGTGACTCATCCAGAGTGGTGCCAACCGCCTACAGACAAATCGTCAACATCGTTCGTATACTCATAAGTGTACGATCTATGAAATAATTGGCTTCCATTACTACATTAGGAAAGTGCACAAATTATTTATTATGACTGCGAGCTGAAATAGATCTCCTGAATCATCCTGTTATTTGTAGTAGTCGAATTTATAATAAGCTAAAATTAAAATAGATTTTCTTTACGTATTATGTTTAGAAGTCATATAAAGTAATATAAATAGACATTTATCATTGCTAACTTGAGCTTTTTAATCGACGAAAAATTTATCAAAAGTCTATTACGAGTAGGTAGGTACCTACAGATACAGTTAATAATAATCAAATGAAATACTAGCATTTCCGCGCGGCGCGGCTTCAAGAATTTAAAACCCTATAAATTTGGGCAACAGTTGGTTCCTAAACATCCTAAGTAACCTATTAAAATTGGAATTGTTTACTGCTTTGTTTTATGGCCTGCTTATTTATTGTATTCTACCGTTGATGTCTTTAACATATCACTACATAGTATAAAACAAAGTCGCTTGCGCTGTCTGTCCCTATGTATGCTTAAATCTTTAAAACTACGCAACGGATTTTGATGCGGTTTTTTTTAATAGATAGAGTGATTCTTAAGAAAGGTTTATATGTATAATACATTCCACGCGGGCGAAGCCGCGGGCGGGTCGCTAGTTAATAAATAATTTGCTAATAAATTGCGTTACCTAAATATGATGACAATACAATAACATGTCAATAAAAAAAACATAAAGTTAAAATTGATTTATTCATTTCGATTTTTTTTGGTTCCAGGATTCAGAACGTACAACGTCATCAGAGACTCATGGACCCAGGTTGATTCACCATGTCCTTTCGGAATTATGTAAGTGTCATCACGATAGCTCTCCACTTCATTTCTCTTGCCTACGTTTGGATTGATCGAGCCGATGAAACTGGGCCGATGTTGATGGTCTTTAGAAGTATCCAAGCCGAGATCTCTTATATTGCCCGATTTTTAGCTGGGACTCTTCACGGTAATCCAATTTTTGACGTTGACGTCGGTGTTGTTTTTAACGCAGCCGCGATTACTATCAACTAAGAGTTATCGTACGTTGACGTTAGGATAACACGTCAAAATAAATATTTTTACAAGATGCTTAACGCTATCGAAAACTATTTCCGAAAACTGTCAAAGTGTATGGAATTGCCACAAGCGCTTGACGCCACCATTGTTTCGATAATGATAACGATCTCGCAATGTGTCTTGTCTTGGGCCACTGTTCTCCTCCATTCACTGCGGCGTCCTACACACAGATACGCAAACACACCGATACACAGATATTTACACAAACACCTATTTTGGCGTTGATGATTAAATAAAATAATAGGATGACCTTGTGATGTGACTGTCTGTGTGTTTTGATACTCGTACACACGTTGAATCACCTCGTTTAGACTTAATCCCGTATTTAAACTTATCCACCCACCAACACACGTATGACACAGGCTACATGTATGCCAAATTCAAGAGAATAGAATGAGAAATTGTAAACTTCATGACAACCAAACTTAGCTTACTCATTAGTTCATTACTTACAAAATATAAGGTATATTTCGTTAGAACTTTGAAAAAAACTCGTATATGATATTTTGAGATGTATGAGTTTGAACTTAATTCTCTTCACATTTAAGTTTAAAATTGTATGTCATGAAATATGAGATACGATGTATTTTCAAAACAATGACGATTTGTTCGTTTAACACAATAACAGAACAATATCAAATTTTGTAAGCTTTTTCATAGCGCAAAGTCATAGGGTTCTTTTTATGTCCCGGTAATGGTAATGAGCATTTTTGAGGGAATGGCGCTGATTAACTCTTACGCCGTCATTCAATTATTTTTTACTATTATTATTCAAAAATAAAAAAAGTTTTTGGGAATGTTAATGTAGATGAGTGAAGCATGTGACTTAACCCTCTGCAACTGTAGTGACTTTTTTAGAAATATTCTACTGAGGTGGAGTCTGTCGGACGTTATTTTTTGATAAAATATAGAAAAAAATCGAATGGTCCAATGATAAGTATTGTTTATTTAGTGCATAGCATGATTATTTAATTTTAATGCGGAATTAATAATAAACATGTATATGAGCTTTTAAATAAAAAAATATGTAATTTACTTGAATAAGGTAAAAAAATCATCAAATCAAAAAAATTCACAATGATTAACTTACAATGCCGCGAGTCGTTAGAAGAAGGTACTAAACGGTACAAAGCTATATCACGGTATACGTCGATTTTTTTTTGGCGACGTCTGATAGACTTCACGTCAGTCGCAGAGGGTTAATAAATAACAAATACGTATCTTCTTTTTTTTAAGTCGCTTCCCCCTCCCCCTCTGTATGTGCTTAGATCTTTCAAACGGTGCAACGGATTTTATGCGGTTTTCTACACTAATATCATAAAGAGGAAATATCTGCATTTTTGTATGTTTCTAACGAATAAACTCAAAAATTACTGGACCGATTTCGAAAATTCTTTCACCATTGGAATGCTACATTATGCTGTAACATAAGCTACTTTTAATTCCGGAAAAATTAACGGACGTGGGATGACAAAAAATACGAATTCTACGCGGACGAAGTCGCTGGCAAAACTAGTCTGACTAGTTTATAAATACCTAGAGTGGATCAAGAGAAAGGTTTTTATGTATCTTATCTTAACTTACACTTCGACCCTTTTGCATCTTTTGTGCAATTACCCTCTTACACACTCAGCTGTTCGAATATGCAGGTTTCCTCACGATGCTTTCCATCACCGTAAGAGTATCGGGAGCACTTAAGTTAGATAAACTCATTGGTTCTTGGTGACCGCTGAGGTTCAAACTCGGTACCTTACTATCACGAGTCTACCCCTAAGCCACTAACTAGGCCACCGACGCTCTAAGGTTTTTTGTATGATCAATCCTGGATTATGTACAGATGTTGCGTAAAAGTCACATAAACCGAAGCGAAGCGAGGGCGGGTCGCTAATTGACGATAAATTCTGGGGTCATAATGAAAGAGGGTGTAAGTCTCCTGAAGATCAAGTGAAAAAGGGTTTAAGTCTAATACTCCGTTTATGTATATACCCTTTTTTAGTACGAATTAAGACGACTTTTATCACTAACCTAGAACTAGAACCCCAGTATTATCCTAAATTAGCACACAAGTGGTTCATATTCTGTATAAGGACATAAGGGATGCTGTTTTGCAATAATGCGTCAACCCACAATTATTTTGCAATATAATGTCAACCCTCAGTACTATCGTTGATGGTTGACATTTTATTGCTAAATAATTGTGGGTTGACGCATTATTGCAAAACAGCACCCGATTTGCTGTCCCGAAAAAAAAGAGGAAATAATAACAAACGTGCACGACTCAGGCAATGTCGCTGAAGCTACTTTCAAAAGGTTCTAGAAATTTCTTAGCTCAATGGTAAATTTCCCATGCAAAACTGCAAAGAACATTGGCCTTACGTTATATTATGTCTAAAAATAATCACTATAATAAATTCTATTTCTCACTTGAAGCAACATGATCCTACACTAAAACTATGCAACCCAACGCGCCGGTTCCTAACAATCGAAAGAGCTTTAATCTATTTAAACTGGTTAACACTTATGCCCTTCCAGTTCGAACATACCTATTACATTCCTCAGTAGAGATATTAATCAGTCTTTCTTAGTCCTAAATATACTATACGAGGCTCAATAAAATCCTTCCCTCTACGTTATCCTAATACACTAGGCAACACACTTATCTAAATCGATATCAACCTTATTACAAGGTATTAAAATCTACAGGATTTAGCTGTCGCGTCGCCTTGCGTACGCGCATTCCCTTTGCTATTTATAAACCTGTGAAAGGAACAACTTTATGTGTGATGTTGTTGAATGGAGAATATGGTTTTACTTAGACTGGTAGATTTGTAGCTCAATAATATAAAATAAACTTGGTTTGCCACTAGGTTTTACCCGAGATTCTGTTTGCTTGCATTTCTTTAATCGCTCGGTCCCAGAAAACTATAAAATTTCTGAAATATTAAATGTAATATGTCTACACTTTACGGGCTATCAAATATCCCTCTAACAAATTTCACTCTGATTCAATCAGGCGTTAAACCGTAACCAAGAATGAAGAAACACATATTCGAATTTCAGATTTATATTAAAGATCACAAATTAATGGTGCAGCCGGTCCGAATCGCTACCACCATCTTATCTTTTAACCTACCGCCAAACAAAAGTGTTCGCATTGTTGTGTTCCGGCGGCGTGGGGATAACACAACCGGTGAAATTACTAGCCTAGAAGCATTCCCTCAGTCCTCAGGGTTAACAACGCGCTTACTATCTTAGGGTAGCAGTCGTAAGATTGTAGTCTTGAGATTGCAAGTATTTGTCGTTCTTAGATCCCACTTACCATCACGTGGCTTGTGTGTTCGTTTGCCTTCCGTATGACATACTTAAAGAATTAATGTCACGAGAAACTTCCACTGGAGTCTCGATATTTTTACCTTCCAGTTTAACATCAGATCAGTTTTAGACACCACGATCTTGCAGTCTCGTTGAGTTTGGTTCATTATACCAAATTAATGAAAATTCTGAACACGGGAAATGATTCAAAATTTTACTTGCATAATTTTATATAAGTAAATATAAAAAAACCTAAAACGCAGGCCGAGAATCTAGGCGGTAAAAACCGACGGTTTTTGACCTGTTATCGTATTGTCAACATTTTGATAGCTCTTATTTGTACTCATTGTGTTTAGATACCCTAGATAATGCATAAACGCTATCGTCGGAGATTTTCGAAAACCTGCCAAAAATGGGATCAACACGACTATCTGGCAACTTACGTCATTTCGATAGCGACAATATTCTCGCAATGCATCTTGTCTACGGCCACATGTTAAGTTAGTAAAATGACCGCGTAATTTTTAACGAAATTGTCTAAATACTGCAAAACACGTGCGTCTTTCCTAGACAGTTCCGGGTTGGCACCAAAACAAATGATCTGAAATTCAGCTATTATCATTCGTTTGAGATGCGAGAAATACGCAACTATCGCTGAAACAGTGCTATTAGTGTTTTCCAAAACTTTGCTAAAATTAAAAATCACCGGTAGTGTCTAGATTTACTGTATTGATGATTGATGAATTACTTCAATTATAAGCCGCATGTAGGGGTCAAGTTCAACTCTTAAAGAACCAGAACTCAGGATAATTGGGTGGATCTACTTTTTGTTGTTGTTATTCTGTCCCGTAAGCCAGGAGACAACAGTGATAGAGTTTCTTAGAAAAAATGTTATAATATATACTTCCAGCAGACTCAGGAGAAAGGCCATAAAAGAATGGGTGTGTAATTGCCAATAAAACAGTTTTTTAGTGGACTTATATCCTTTGAAATCATAGTTTTAAAGAGTGACCCAGGAGACGTCACCATGGCAACAATCTACAAAGAAAAGTTGATTGACCCAATTAAAAAATAATCAGTTATAAATCATTTTAAATTACGCCACAAAAATGAACACAAAAAAGATAAAAAGATGTTTGTTCTGTAAGTAGGGCGCACGGGCACTTTTACACGTCAAAACGTCGCGTCGTTTACGAATTGTTTATGTTGTGTACCTACTTAATCGTTAGCCAAACGGACAGTCTACATAATTATACCTACATCACAACTTTGATTAAATATGCTCGTACCGTACATATAACATAATGGTATGTTTTTCTATTTCAGTCTACGTACGACTCATCGTCATACGGGCGGAACCGGGACGCTTCGAGGGCCACCACAGCATCCACAGAGAGACCAACGTCCGTCACCGCCAAATATCTCAACACAACTCCCTCTTACAAAACCTCTAGCATCCCAATACTCAGCCCTGAACGTACCCTTCGAGAAGAAACGCCTATATCCACGATAGCTAATCGATACGCCAGCTACAGTAAAACAGATAAAGAAAAACCGAGTACCCCCACACCAACTACTAAATATGGAAAAGATTACAAACTCAATGTGCCATCAGTTACAGCCACCAGAAGTAGAGATGTCAGCCCCACGTCTAAATACACCACAAGACCCTCCAGACACTTGAGTCCAGAACGGAAAAAGTCCTACAAAGATTTGAAAAGCAGAGATCCTAGCCCTGCGGATCGCGACAAAGACATTCCAAGCAAGACTGACAAGTCTTCAGGCTATAACAGTCTGTCGAGTTACAAATTATATCCACGTGCAACGCCTACTTACTCTCGACCCTCTTCAAGAGCAGAGACCAAACCTGAAGCTACCTATACACGACCGTCGTCCAGAGCTGAAGTTAAACCAGAAACCTATGTCCGACCTTCGTCAAGAACTGAAACTAAAGCGGAAACTTCTTATACGCGACCCTCCTCCAGGATCGAGACAAAGTCTGATATCACATATACACGGCCTTCATCGAGGAGTGAGACTAAAGTCGATACTGCTTACACTCGACCCTCCTCAAGAACAGAAACTAAACCTGAGCCCAGCTACTCAAGACCCCCTTCAAGAACGGAAACTAAACCCGAAATCACCGTCAACAGATACGGAATTGCAAACCGTTTATCGACAAATTATTTAAAAAGTCCACCGACTGTTAAAAGGTCTTCCGTTTCACCGGTTAGCCACATCGATGTTCCCAAATACGAGCCGGAGAAAAAATCTGTGTCACCATGTACGGTTATTAAAGAAGAAGAACCTAAAAAGGACGATTTAAACAAAGAAGTAAAGGAAATTGTTGAAAATGGTATAGAGACTAATGAAGATGACGATGAATGTGAAATGGAAACCGTGTCCGTTATAACTCGGCACACATCGCCTACGCCACCTGGATCGTCAGTGTACGTGCGAACAAGGCGAGCAGATATGGCAAAAACTATAGAAAAGAACAGAACGCGAAGAAAAAAACGACCAGAAATGATAGACAAAGAAATCCAGTCCGATAGATTAGATGATCCTACTCGTTCAAGTAGATTTGGAAGTACGGCTCGTGCAAATACTATCACAAATTGGTCACTATACACACCGAGTGCTACTAATTATACTGGTTATGCTGGTAGGTATTCTACACAGTATTCAAACGTACGAGACAACTCCAGCAACTCATGTAACGACAGGAGCAGCAGAAGTCATAGCACGGAGTCCCATCCAAGAGACACAGAATCCGTCAGCCCGTCTTTAGAAAATAAACTTATATCACCTACGAATGTCATTGAATCTAATCAAGACATCACGTTGTACGGACCTAACAAAGATGATGAGACATCTGAAATCATTATAAATGTAAATCTCAAATTGACCAGAGCTAAAAGCCCATTAGCTGTAGCTTCTACAGAATTCGTTTCACCAGAAATAACTATTACTAATAGTCAGTTACCGCCGCAAGTGCCAAAGAGTGACAGTATTTCTAAAGTAAAGAAAGTAAAAATACGTAAAACCAGCTCAGATTCTTCCACTGATGGTTCAGTTAAAAAGAAAATAGTTAAGCGTAAAAGTAAATCTGGCAGCTCGTCAGACTCTGATCAAACTGCAGAAACAGGTGAAGGAAAGGATAAAAAATCAGTTACGCCACCAAAAATTGATCAAAAAATTTCTTCAAGTAGTAATCTAACAAATGGTCATGTAAAATTGAAAAACTCAAAGTCACGAGAAAGTAACAGTCCAGAGTCTAGTATAACATTGTCAACACAGTCTTCGCTTAGTGAGGAAGATATGACATCAAAATCAAAAACGAATGAGGTTTCTAGAACATCAGCCGATGAAATTTCAATACCAACAGATCGATCTGCAAGGCAGCAATCTCCGATTGTTTCTCAAAAGAATGACGGTGCTACGGAAGAAGCTAAGTCATTTTTGATTCGGGCTCTGGCACCCGTCACAAGTTTATTCAAAAGACACCAAGAGACCAGTGATAACAGTCGTTGGATGGAAACTTCCACGTCAGAATCCACCGGCAAAGACGTTTCTAACATAACTACAGAAACTGAGAAATCAAATAAAACCAAAAGTAATACAGATAATATTGTGGCTACTAACGACAATAATTTTGTTAAATTGAAAGCTATAAGGCACATTGAATCCGGGGAACGGGCGTGGTGGATGGAGTCAGATTCAGAAAAAAAGAGCAGTGCGAATGTAAATGAGAATCAAAGGTCTCCATCGGAGAAAAGTTTACCTAAGAAGATAAGGCACATAGAGTCGGGCGAAAGGGCTTGGTGGATGGAATCAAACGGTGAAAGTAAGAGTGAAAAACCGCTCACAAATGGTACAGATAGTACCGAACCTTTTAAGATACCAAAGAAAAACAATTACGCGGAAGACGAGAAACCCTGGTGGCTCGATAGCTGTGCTAACATACCTGAAGGTATAGAAAGACTGACTCCCCCACGCAAATCATCCAGCGACAGCGAGAAGAGCGAAAAATACAACTTTTTTAAAGTGCGTCACATCGAATCCGGAGACCAAAAAGACTGGTGGGCGACAAGTAATGAAAATTCAGCTAACACCAAATCTGACCATCCAAACAGTTTAAGCAAGTCAAATTCCAATCAGAACAACTTGAGCAAGTCTAGTTCTAATCAGCTCAGTTTTCCGTTGCGACGCATACGGCATATAGAGTCAGGGGAGCGGCCGTGGTGGCTATCTAGTGACAAGAACATTCCAGAAGGAATAGAAAAGTTACCTACTCCGCCGCCTCAAGACGACAGCGACTCATCAGACTCTGACGAAGTCCAAGTCTACATACCTTCTGCGCAAGTTCCTCCCTTCCCCTTACATTTACCAGACGACGAACCTTTAGGCGACAGAAGGAGCCCAGAAGGTTTGGAAACGCCGAAAGAACCCGAACAATATCGAGGGCGTACATCACCGTACGAAAACCATCGGCAATATAGACGGAGGGGATCTGGGACCTCGTATCAGAAGACTACGGATAAATTCGTGTCTCGTTACACTGATATTGACGATATTTTGGGGACGTCTGGTCAGTTATACAGACCGTTCCTGGACAGTATACTGGCGAGTCGGACCGGCGTGATGCCGTACGATGACGAGGAATGCGAGGAGATCGATCCGACGCAAGTAAGGATCCATGACAGCACTGCCCAGCGACCGGTCATCAAGAAGCTTCTTAGCAGGTATGATTTTACTCTCTCGAGAGGTCTTTGAATAATATTTCTCCCAAGAGCATTTGCCTGCAATCCCAGTAAAGCACATGAACACTTTTAGCTAACGAAGCCTTAATTTGGAATCTATTTTTTTCCCTTTCCCTTTGCCGTGTGGTTGCCGGCTTAGAATTGTGCCACTCCATGTCTTCCCGTGGAAGTCGTAAGAGGCGATAGGCTTGCTACCTGTCACTAGTATACTCGTACACTGTTAAACATCTTAGCCTAATTGTGCAAATTGTGGTTAAAGAGTTATCAACAAGTTTTTAGAGTTGTTGGTAATTCTGTAGCTCTGCCTACCCCACTCTGGGAATGAAGGCGTGTGTGTATGTATGTATGTAATTTTTTCCCATTCTTAATTTTTCCAGATTCAGATAAAAACAGATTGGAAATTTATGATTGAACTGAGTAAAAATTTCCGCCAAAATAAGCGACTGAAATAAATAACGTATAGTAAATTTTGCGTTTTGAAAAATTGGTACCAGTAAAACATATTTTGGGAAAAATATCGCCATAAGTACTCGCTTGCGCCCGTGCTAATGTTAGACACCATAGGGGCCCCACCGTCAGCGTAAATCTGTCACAGTTGCATGGAAAATTAGGTCCATTTTAAACTACCATGTATGCAACGTGTATTTAATTCACTCGAATACTAAAATGCTCGGCTAAGCGTCCTCCCCGCTCACATTCTATTCTATGACAAAAGTTTCTTAGCAAATTATCTTATTAGAGATTCTCCCTGAGGTATCTAAAGTCATTTGAAACTATATTTATTCGTAAATTCTTAGTTACTATTAGACGACGGACCTACTTTTCTCTGTAAATCATAAAGCACTCATCCCGTCTTCTTAAATACATAAACTACGATAAAAACTGTACCGTAACGAATTTTTAACCTCCTTAGCTTTGCTTTTTTTGTTTAAATTCGGTTAAAAAGAAAGACGAATATGCAATTTAGCTGTTGTAAAGGAAAACCTTACTTATAGTTTTCTTTGTTTTACATTTATCTCAATAAAATATGATTATTTAGAAGTATGTATTTTGCATTTCAGAAGCGAGATCATTGACTGCCGGGACGAAGATCAGGTATGTACTTACTGGAATATATATTTTATTATTATAGTACAATTAAAAGTTAAAACTAAACTTATTTAAATTCAAATTACACTAAGCTACAAAAATTAAAATTAAACTAAGCTACTCAAATATTACTTCACTACATAGTATAAAACAAAGTCGCTTGCGCTGTCTGTCCCTATGTATGCTTAAATCTTTAAAACTACGCAACGGATTTTGATGCGGTTTTTTTTAATAGATAGAGTGATTCTTAAGGAAGGTTTATATGTATAATACATTCCACGCGGGCGAAGCCGCGGGCGGGTCGCTAGTAAACTATAAAGTACTGTACCGCAATGACTGAAACGGACAGGCTAGCTCCAACTAGGACCAACTAAACTAATCAATAATAGTTAACATGTTACGTGTTATACAGGATGTCCCAGAAACCGACGTCAACCCGCCTAGGGCTGATAGAGCAGCTCATAAGCTATCAATTTAACCCCTATGTATGTTCAGCAATTGTTATTAGTTTCCGAGATATTGATCATTTAAATCGGAATTTTTGCCGTTTTTCTTTATATCCGTGACACAAAAATGTATAATGACATAATGAGATATAACAAACAATCAATAACTAAATTGTTGGTTGTAATCTAAATTGGCGTAAGGAACAATGTTCTTTAAGTTTTTATTGACATGAAAAAGGAAATCTGGTACAGAGATTATCTGATTAGTATCAGAGGACTTTGAACCGCATAATCATTGCATGCATTATTGTTCTATTGCATATGCAATCTAAGGATTGGAATCGTGTTGCCGACCTCGAGGACTAAGATGGGACGCTTCTCTGCTAGTCATTCTACCCAACACCAGAACTCAACTCCTTCCTCTAATACAAATAAAGAAAGTAAAATAATTAAGGGGGTCCCCATAAAAGTTGTTTTATCATAAGGAAGACAGACTTTACGGCTAGCGAATGCTGAGTTGGGACCGTTTCGCAACTGTTTCTCTGTCTTGTTCTTTTTGTATCTATGTACCTAATGTGGTTTTGTATTGTTGCGAATAAATGTCTCTTTATCTTTATCTTTATAAAAACGTTAAAACATACAAGCGATAGATTTGGTATGATTATGGTTCAAACCTATGAAATGGTCTAGTGTGAGTTGGGCATACGCTGATTATAATAATAATAATATTTATTATTATAATAACTACTTTGCGACGGTACGGAACCGTCGGTACGCGAGTCCAACTCACACTTGACCGTTTTTTTTATTACCACGCAACGGCAACACGATCCTTAAACTAATTTAGATTACGGCCATCGATATGTATTTTGTAAGTTCCTTCCTTAAGCGGTAGTATTTCCTCTAGACTACAGGAAACTAGACATTCTATTTTCATTATTGTGAAATCACGCGTCCACATTAAAAATGGTCTTATTGCGGCTGGCGTTTACGCTTTTTTGATTATTGGCGCTATGTAATTCCTATAACTGCTATTATAAAGAGAGCGTCATAACCGCCGGCGGCGTCAGATTTATGATTGAGACGAGCATTTATGTTAAACTTTGCACACGCATCATAATTTCGTTACGCATGTTGGTAAAGCAGTAATTACATATACTAAGATCTTGATACCTACTTGTTCCACCAGGGTTTTTTCTTTTGAGTAACACCTCGCTGAGCAATCCCTAAAAAAACCCAATTCGACCCAACAGCGTGAATAAACAGCGCCTTCGTGCGTGTCTCCAAAAATGCTCATTATCATCACAATAAATAGGTTCTCCACGATGACCACAGAACTTTTGAACAGCCTGACCGACTTCCATGAGAACTATCATTCTAGGCAATGTCAATATGGTTGGACTTGTACTAGTTGGATTCGTTCCAATAATTTTGGTCTGTATTTTTTTTAATACTATGTAGGTAGTCTTGCCTTAACACCAGTAATAAGGAGCCTCTAGGTTGAAGCACAGATTATAAGGGTATGTTGGTTGAAGTTCCTGGAAATACTTACCATATTATTTGAATTGAATTGTGACAGCCTTTACAATACCTGCTCGTAGCTAAAGTAAAGAGGCACGAGAAGGTGACACGATTAAAAAATAATAATATGGAAACTATTTTTACTCCATCACGATTTTGGCAAATTGGACCTTTAAAAAAAACAATAATTCGCTTTATAATTAAAACACTCATATTTATAGTACATCTTTAATTTATATGAAATACCTACTGCACATACAGCTCTACAGAGCTTGGCAGTTTGTTCCAATAAAAACTAAATTGTTAAAAAACAAAAAAACCCGACTGCAAGATAAAACAACTGAAAAGCCAAAAATAAGATATGTAATCTATAGAAAGTTGTAAGAGCAATGTATTTCATAATAAAATGTATACTACGTATTATATCTATACTTATAACTTGAATATTGTAAAAGGTATTGCAGGCGGAGACAAGCAATTAATTACAAAACCATTAACAAAAATGTTTTTTTGGACTTAATACCTTATCCAATATTCAAGTTATATGTAGGCCAGTATTCAAGTCGGTAAAAACGATATCGTAGTTAATCTGTTATGGTATTGTTATGACGTCAGGCGCCATTAGGTACTGTCAAGTAAATAAGAGCTATCAAATCGGTGACGATACGATAACAGCTCAAACACGATATGGTTTTTACCGTATTGAATAGAGGCGCATGTATATAATACCTATAATATGTATATAATACTTTTTCATTGCAGCCGGGTTTTTTTTTAAATATATTTAAGTTTATTTCACTCTTTTTAAATTTTATTAATAAAATATTGGTTTAATTAACTATTACAAGTGACAAATTACAAGCGGCACTCTCTTTCTAGCAAAAGGAGTTTATTACGTAACTTCAGTAGTGTACTATGAACCAAAAAATTGCAAATAAAGTAATTCGCAACTAACTACGCCATCTATCGTGTGTACCAAAAACAAAACGTCCGTTGCAACTGAATTCTAGTTTTCGCCGCCAACTTACCTTTGCGGGTGGGCAAATTGAGAACTACGGTTGCTTCGTACTAATACTGTGGAAGTTAAAGTTGTCAGCGCTGCGTTGATATGCATCGTTAAGTTGGCGAATTTCAAGACGGATTCATTAAGCACCATAAAGAGAGACCAATGGGAACAAATATTTACACAGCCTATTAAAATGAATTGCTGTTAACAACTGAGGGGCTAGCATGGAGGGGCTGGCATAGCTAGTTGAAGCATAAGTAGGTACTTCTTTTATTTATGGAACTTTGAGTAGAGTTCGGTTTTGAAGATTTGTTTACTTACTTCAAAAAATACCGAATTTAAAATGGTTTAATTTTTTAGTCTTTAATTTAATTTCTTATCCATTTCAATGATTTGGTTTTCTTTTTTAGTACGCGCTGATGTCTTTTCTATGTATAAATCTAAATATAACTTTCTACAATTAACTGGTCGAAAAAACCTTAAAAATATTAGGCAGTAATTTTTGCCCAGTTTTATTTTCTTTGAAGATCGAAAGCTCTTGCAAAATCTTGTGACTTAACTTATTCTTATCATATTCAAAAAGCATGTTCTCAAAATGAAGAACTCAATGAACAAACATTTTAATGAACATTGGTTTTTCTAATACTTAAGCGTACAATAAAAAACATGCTTTTAACGTTACGACCCTTGTGCCAAAAATGTTGTTAACTGTTCCATTTTCACATGGTAAGTAGGAAAGGAAAGATGGTTGTTGTTGGAGGTTATGTTGGTACATAACATTAGGTACTTTAAATGATTGCAATTTATGAATGGGGACTCAAAAGAAGTGCGTTGACTTGTATGTACTATTACTTATTCTGTGGTGGAGCTAACCCCTGCTCCTGTTTTAGTCCACCAGAGTAAATATCGACAATTTGTTCTCACGTGGGAATCGTGGGATATCCCTGGAGTATATTTCTTTGATAAGTGCATGGTGATTGTCTAAAACTGGACATTGTCGAAATACACCTTGTTAAAACAAGGAGTGAAAGCTATTCATTAAAAAAAACTGGTGTTCCTAAAACTTTGCCATAAAGGTGTTAAAGTTAAGTTTTAAACACTAGTGTAATGCTTTTTTCATCTACTACATAAAAAAATAACTCACGCTTCGGTCCCAGAATGCAAGGCAGAGCTACAGAATCACCCAAAATTTACAAAAAATAGGCTAAACATGTTTACCAGCGTATTAGTGACAGGCAGGTTGCAAGCCCATCGCCTAATAGTACTACAAGCCTTTATTCCCTTAGTCACCTCTTACACCATCCACGGGAAGACATGGAGTGGCACTATTCTAACCCGGCAACCACACTAATTAAATATGGCGTTAAATACCGAAACTAACTAGTCCAACGTTACTTTTAAGGTGTTCATTGTGACGTACCATGCTAGCCCCTCTAGCTGTATAAAAACCAGCCAATGCAGAGTTGATAAAAAAACAAAACGACTAGCGATTTAAAACATAGTACCTGTTCGTTTTAATGGCTTTAATGCAATTAAACAGAACTCTTACGAGCATACATCAGTCAAACACGAAATAAATATAATAAAGGCCGGTACATACGGCAGTTTGAATGTTCATTAACAAACCACGGATAGATTTATTAACTCGGGTAAAATAATCGACCACGTGCGTGTTGGACTCGCACGCTAAGGGTTCTATATCCCTTTTTAGGGTTCCTTAGTCAAACTAGGAACCCTTATAGGTTCGCTATGTCCGTTTGTCTATCTGACTATGTGTGGGTATGTCACACTCACTATTTCTCAGAAACTATCATAGTTACAAAACTGAATAAAATTTTGTATTTATAACGCGCATTAAAATCAATGATACAATAAGTTAAAAAATGTTTCGGAGTACCTCCCATACATGTTTCTAGAGCAAGGGTATTTTTTTTCACTTTAGAATATCGTTCGCTACTGTACAGTGTTGAATAGTTTTTTGAACCCAAATTAAAAATACATACATACATTAAATCACGCCTGTTTCCCAGAGGGGTAGGCAGAGACCACTTCTTTCCACTTGCTACGATCTTGAAAAATATACTACTAAAAATCTGAAAAATAAAGTATACTTACATAAATTTATGAAAAATAACACATTCAACGAATTTAAAAGGAAAATGATCACGACTCAGTAGATTTAATAGGTTCTGGAGATAAAGGCGACTAAAGTGTTTATTACTACTAAAAACATGTAAGATAGCTCCAAATTATAACTTAAAATACTCGTAGAGAAGTCGTTCGTACTGTATTTTTTTGTCGTTTTTTGTTTGTAGTAACGGCGCGCGGCGTCGGGACCGTACACTGAGTATGGACCTACAAGTTATAGATAGCAGAGTACTACTACTCACTAAAGATGTAAAAATATGTAAAGGGATAGGTACTAGAGCACACACAGCACAGCCTTTATTCCACTTTGATTTACCCACCTTGCTTTGATATCGTAAACACACTGCTGACGTTATGACGTCTCTTATTGTCAAGTCAACAATCTAATTACGATATCGAAGCAACTTATGATAGTCCGAGGTGAAATAGATGTTCTGAAAGTCAATTTTTGAATCTAACTGATGATTAGTTATTAATTTAAAAAAATGAGTCACGCGGAGATCGTGATATCAAAGGCCACCAGAGAGATAAAATAAGATATTTTAGAAATCAGTTAAACTTTGGCCATTTGGTAAACTTTAGTGGCCGCAGGCGATTCAAAATGGAACACAGCGGTTCGATTTTTGAAAATCGGACATCCATTATCGCCTATACTAGACTAGGTACTGCTATTCCGCCCGGTAAAGGTTCTTATGTTCCGGGCTATAGACACTTTACCAAAACATTATGTTCGCATTTATAAAATAACGCTACTGTAGTCTAGGGACCGAATGTTTTAAATTTTTTTTTACCTATAACAGTTCGTTAGGGATTTTAATTTATTCAGTTTTGATGACAGGAATCATTGACACGCGTCTTTTAACTCTTCGTATGATGATTAGATTTTATTTAATACACTGTTCATATTGCAAGAAGAGAGAGAGAAGAGGGAGAGAGAGAGAGATATTGCACTAAATTATGCAGGTACATAAGCAAAAATTAAGACACTACACTGTACTGAGTAGGCCAAGTCTATAAAAACGTGAGCTCTTTAGCTAAATTAGACAAAAGTAAGCTTGTAGCAGTTCCGAAGAAAAAGTATTCTTCCCTTATGTAGAGCCGTTCCTAGATATCTATATAATGATTGCAATTAAAGAAGAAAACTGGGCCGAGACACGCTTAAACATTGCAATTGCTCTCATTCAAGGCTGTACGGTCCCGTTTAGGTATCGAAGATACTTTTCATTTAGTGTTATAATATATAAATTTAACTCGCCGTCCATTGCTATACCTACTTACTTTTAATGGTGTTAAATTTCAAAGCAATAATTTGCTTCTTGACAATGCCTTGTGGGCATTTCTGACCAAGTGGCCATACATAAATATCACGCGTTTTCTTAAAAGCAATCGTCTTATTCAAGTTTAAAAAAATTAACTGTCTTATTGTAACTGGCTATTAAATATACAATTCTTAAATGCAACCTACTTGCTAGTTCCAAATTTCAAAAGATCTGGCTATGCGGAGCGGGAGCAGTGAACTGGGGAGTGCACTGTATCCTTGAATCAGGCCTCCATTGGGAATTGCAGGGGGGAGGGAGACAGCGAGCTTTGTGTGCGCTGCTAACATTTCCGAAAGATGACGTCATGGGCACAGATGAGAGAAATTATAGGAGTAGGTACTGTTTGAACTCGATTAATAGACTAGTTGACCTTAGACGAGATACATTGATAGTAGTAGAACATAGTATTTTTATTAGTTCAACGATCTGAACAAAAAATAACTATTATAAACGTTACGTATAAATTATACGGGAATGAAAATAACATTATACCGTATAATGCTATGCATTTCATACAAAAACTGTTTGACTCTTTTTGATATTTTGTAAACATCAAACTGTAGTAGTTCGTCTCGATTATTTGATATTGTTATTTAAGGATATAAGTAGGTACTTAGTTAATACAATAAAGTGGTTTTGATGGAGTGTAGCCGGAGTCGCGCTCAAAGGGAGTTGTTGATAACGGCAGCCGATCTCAGTCGATATGATACTGGTGCTTTTATAGGCATTCTCGTGAACCTCACGTCAGATTTGGCATTAACGGTGTAGATTAGCTACTAACGTCAAACTAGTAGGTGCCGAAGCCAACACACTGCTTTCTATGTTTAACCAAGTATAAAAAAATTGATAATTATGATTTAAAAAAGGAAACTTATGTTTTATATTAAGTTTTTTTATTTAAGGTTTACCAACTTATCGCTTACACAACGATGAGATAAACTGTCAATAATTCGTACGAAAAATGTATACCCAATGGGATAACCAAAGTAAGTAGGTACGAACCAATAATTAAATTTAATTCCTAAAAACAATACCGTTACAGACAGTTAGTCTCGTCTATGACTCACTAGTCTTTGCGGAGGCTTCTATCCGTTCGCAGTCATCTCTTTCTTCCGCGTCGGCCTACGATACAATGTTCTTTCCTTGACAATGCGGTCGGTTTAAAAAGCAAATACTACGGTAGCCCTTCTTCAGCGCCTGGGCCTGTTTAAAACTGTCGTATTATACGACGTGAAAATTTTACCTGAGGCATGTTGTCATGCTCTTCAGTTATACATAATATGGCTTAGGCGTAGGTCGGACTATAGAATCGTAAAAAAAGACAAACAATGAAAAAGTGCAGTTTTAAATTAAAAGTGGACATGTTCTGATCTCAAAAGGTAGTTAGTAATTATTTTAATCCAAAGCCGGTGTTCCGAGTTTTGTTTGAGTGAAGGTCTGTGTTTTGTGCATACAGCCAGCTTCAAAAAGTTTTCGTAAATCGACGTCTTTGTTTGACAGCTGACTTAACTGACGGGTTAAGTTTTAATGCACTAAAATGGACGATGGACACTACGAAAAGTACCTACTGTGAGTTTGTGTAAAAGCTTTAAGTTTCGTGGTTGTTTATAAATTGTTTAAGCCGCATAACAAGTTTGAACGAGATTTTCTGATACAGTTCCAAGGTTACCGGGGCTTCTTTAAATAGCTTATTATTTACAATAACTTGGTTATTTTTTCACCAACCGGTGGTTAATTCTCTTACCCATCATGGTAAACTGGTACAATACCATTTATAAGTTAGGACATATTCGTAACTTTTAATTATTTAGATACTAGCGACCCGCCCGCGGCTTCGCCCGCGTGGAATGTATTATACATATAAACCTTCCTTAAGAATCACTCTATCTATTAAAAAAAACCGCATCAAAATCCGTTGCGTAGTTTTAAAGATTTAAGCATACATAGGGACAGACAGCGCAAGCGACTTTGTTTTATACTATGTAGTGATACAGCAATATTATTATACGGCAAATAAATAATAACAAAAAGCTATAATTAAATTCATGGACATGCCTATATATTATAATATTATACTTATATTCAAGCGCAGAAGGCATACTTGACTTTTAATAGAATCGGTTTAAGTAGATACCTTTTTGGGTTCAGCCGTTTTTTACGAAATGAATACATAGGTATTCACTAAGCAACTTAAGTAGGTAGTAGGTAACTAACTTAGGTATACTTATTATTGAACTGTCGGATTCGACTAGAACTATATCCTCGTATAGGTATAGTAAAGGAAATTGATTCGTAAACCATTTTGGACTATGTCAAAGTGACAATGTAAATAAACTCATCAGAAGTCTCTTACGTTTTGATTGATTACGTCACTATGACTTACTCCAAAATGGTCTACGAATCAATTTCCTTTACTGTAGTACCAACTTATCTACTCGGTAGGTTATGGGATTTCCAACCTCCAGTATTTACGGTCCGCTAAGTATGATAAGTGCTTACTTGCTGCTTATCAAGTCCTTTTGTGTTAAAATTCACACTTTGAATGTTTTTAAAACCACCATTGTTATTAATGGGACTGATAACAAATTAAAGTTTATGGTAGATTGGCGTAAGTATAATCAAACTCTTGTGCCATATGCGCCCCTATTATTGTGTAGCAAGAGTTGAAATTCCTGCAGTTATTAAGTTGCATATGCGCATTTTTTTCAAGATTGCAGCTTCAATACATCGACGCATTTTTTTGTCTTTAGTAGTAAAAATTTAAACAAATCCAACAAAAAGCAAGCTTGAAAATCCCAACGGCATGTCTTGTTCTCTCATCTATCGGTAGGTAAGGTAATGTACCTACCTATAATGTTGTTTTCACACCACATGCTCGAAATGGCCCAATTATACATATATCATGCTAAGCTCACCTAAAGAATTCATAATAACCCGCTGGTTAATAATGAGATTTGAATCCGTATGAAAAATTGTTCCATAGAAACCTACAGCGAAAAGAACTTACCTATTTTTAAATCGAACTGGCCACTAGAAGCTATATACGTAAAACAAAGAAAATATGAGAAAAGTAGAGTATTCTCCTTTGGTATAAAGCTGTTTTAGTTCTCTGCACTCAGGACTCCGTTTTAATTCCCTCGCTTCGCTCAAGAATTAACTCGTAACACCCTCGCTGCGCTCGGGAGTTAAACCTGGGGTCCTTCTTCTGCTCAGGATTCAATATCGTGCCCATGATATAACAGTGCTTTATCCCCTCGGTGTATAATCTACTATTATTTCTAATGTTATAGATATGATTTTAAAATTAAAGAATTTGTTCTTTTTTACCCACCTGCGCAAGGAGCGTTAATGTTATTGACATGTATGTCCTTTATGTATGGTTGCATGGTCTTTTATCCTCGTAAAAGTGTTGTTAGATTCGGATTAAGACCGCGACAATTAGGTACTCAGTACACCTTCTTAAAAATAACCGGGCAAGTCTAACCATGATGTAGTGTTCCGACGCTGTTACTAAAAAAGGTCTAGAAAAACAACAGGACCTAGGTTAAGCCCAGGTTAAATTATTAAAGAATGTCAGATTCATATAAGAACTGTCCATCTTAACCAATTAACCTGTTAACCTAGGGTTAACATTTATGTGCAAGCGGGCCTTAGTCGTGATAGATTTTCTTTTAAATTCGTTACACCTATGCTTTTATTTATGATGTTTTAATTACAAAAAAATTGTACCTTCTTGTAGTTTTGGCTAAGTAGAAATTAAATTAATGTAACTATCGCACAGCAGTTTCATTATTTTCAAATTTGTCTTCGGAACCCCTAAAATGACGTACAATATTTTACAAAACACACAGTCGTGTTTGTACACTTACTTGGTACTTGAAAATTATTTATGTTGATAGAAATAAATACAGCTTATGAATTTCATGGGATAAAAAACAATCCAACGACCAAAATTATACAGTACAAACTACAAACAATGAGACATAGGTTACGAGTACATGCTTGCCTACTTACCGAATTTTCGTAACTTAGAAAATATTGTTTTTCTGAAACCGTTTAGGTACCTAACTCTGTTGAATTGTTACAATAAAACAAACTTACCTAACCTAATCTACAGGTTCTATAGGTATTTAACTCTGTAAACATTTTCATAAACAAAAATGACACCAAAAAAGAGATATATTCTGACTTAAGTATAAATTTTCGGACAAATGCTAACACATTCTGACTTCCTGAGCAATCAAGTAAAAAGTCTATCAAATTAACAAAGCGCAGGTTTTGAAATGCATTTTTTAACATTATCTATAAGTACATAGTTGTGTTACATATTTATAAATCCCTAATCTACTCGTAAGGTTTTTTTAAAATTACGACACTTCGTGTGCCTAATTCAGTTCATCCGTTCATCATTATCTACAAAATTGAACAAAGAACCATACATGCACATACATGTATACAGATAGAAACATTACCGTCCATAATGCAGGCGAGTTAAAATACAGCTGCCGCATAATAAAACACTAGGTTTTTTTCCGCTCCTGCCTATGAAAGTGTATTTTTTTCGTCCTTGTTAACAAGCGCCTTTAATTAACAAAATCGAAACGCAACCAGGCTGTTTAAAAAAGTAACTGGCATGCGAAAGAACAAATGCCATATTCCCAGGAACATGTTAAAAAATTAAAAATCAACCGACGACGCTGCAACCGAAAACTTACAACCGCCCGACTAGGTGGCGCAGCTGGTTTTTTCGCGACAACCGGTCGATAATAAATGGAGCCTGTTGTTTTTTTTATGGTGTGGTAGCATTTGTAATGAAATAAAAGCAATAAATCGCGAACTAGTTCGGCCGTAGATCGTTCACCGCCGCGTTTCGAAATAGCCTAGCAAATGGAGTTCTTGGTGACTTCGGGCTCATACGCCATATTTTTTAAATAAAGTCGTTTAGAAACCATTTCGAGGAGGCTTACTGCCCATACTGACGCACATACATTTTTTTTTATTATGGTTGTTGTTCGATACGATATTCGTGCAGTCAATGGCATAAATATATTATAATTAATTATACACCTTTATACCACTAGCAATAAGATCCGTGTATTCATATATTTGACGCGATGGCTGTATAGATATTAATGCCCTTGACTGTACCACGCTTAACTTTTGTTTAGGTTTTATTATTCAAAAAACGTCAATTAACCAAATATTTTTTTATACAAGTCTATTATTTTTCCAAAACTGTAAAATGTGTTGTGTGTGTGTTTCATTTTATTGTTCCCATAAAATATAAGTAATTATCTATAAATCAGAAAAAAAACTGATTTTTTTGTCCCATAACATGGTGACATTGTCCCCTGGTATTTATTAATTTATTTATAAACTTCGGAGATAAAGTAAACTTTTGGTCTATAAAAAAAAAGTAAGTGACAAAAAAAAATAGTTTTGAAATGTGCAGACAGTAAGTTCTTTCATATGAAACTAAAAAAAAGCTTTTTTTACTAAAAACAGTTACCGACAATCAAGTTATATGATTATGCCAAATTTCAAGTTAATAGCTTCTATAGTTTCTGAGAAGAACTGCTGTGACATACAGACAGACAGACACCGAAGTCTCACCATAAGGTTTCTTTCTTACCATTTGGTACAGAACCCTAAAAAACGCGTGGTAACTTAAAGGAAGGAAAAAGAGCCCCTGGTAGACAGAAGGGGTGTTTATTCTCTTAAAAACGGTGTATAGTCAGTCGAACGAGTGAACGCGGCGCAGCTTATATAACGGCGAGTTTAAGTACTCCCGTCAGAGCGTACAAAACACATTTTAGCGCGTGCACTCTCAATTAGGCAGCAGAGGTCCTGGCCAAGATGCATTACGCTAACTAACGATTCTATTCGATTCGTTTTTTAAACAATTGCGTCACTCGTACATGACGTGATACTAAAAGTCACGTGATCTACCAGTGACGCAATTGGTTTAAAAACGAATCGAATAGAATCGTTAGTTAGCGTAATGCATCTTGGCAAGTCTCAGGGCTTCTGTCGAACGACCGACCGTAAAAAGGCTGCCTAATTGAGAATTCACGCGCTAAAATATGTTTTATACGCTCTGGTGGGAATGTTTAAACTCGCCGGTTTATATAAGCTGGGCCACGTTACTCCTTCACTCGTTTGACCCACCGAGCGCCGTTTTTAAGAAAATAACACCCCAGGTGGCAATAGGTACTTGTTTGGCTTCACTTGTGTCAGTAAGTTAGTTAAAAATGATACAAGTAGGTACAAAATGAATCCTTTGAAAAATCTTATTTTATCACACAACTTATTTATATATTTTCTACACTTGCCGATATTATGGCTTGAAACAACTAATTTCAATAATTAAACTTAAACAATGTAGCCCGTGCGTGGCGGCCGCCATTTGCAATGGAGATGTGTTTTTCTAATGAATTAACGAAACTAGAAAGCTTTGTTAAGTAACTGGTTTCACTCGGTTAGGAAATTTCCAAGGACGAAGGATTACTGTGTGAATGTTAATACAAGGCACTTTCTATGCCGACTAACTCGGCGAAGGGTCTATCGCGGAGTTTCGCTCGTAGGTACTTTGATTTTCTAAATAAATTAAACTTTTTAGGCTCTTTTTATACTGCCTGAAATACTTAATTTAGATCATTTCACTTAAAGGAAACATTATTTTATTTTTAAAAAGAAACAAATCTGTATTGAAAGATTTTCTTAAATTCGCTTCTCTACAATAATTCTATCGATAAGCAGAACAAAATAGCGAATGTTTATTTTATGAATTTTTACCTGGCTCGATTCCCAGGTGAGGTCAGTGTTTTTTTTTTTTAATGCAGTTTTGTTTCTTTTTAAAAATATGTTTCCTTTAAGTCAAAAGAACTAACTCAAGGACTTAAGACAATTCCCCTCCAGGGCCCATAACATCTTTCCACCTTTAGGTATATGTATACCGCTGCTGAACAAAGGCCTTAACTCTGTTCCCCCGTTCAGCTATGTGATTCTCTTGTAGGCAAAGTAATTCTTAATCAAAGAAGTTTGGAATTTTTATTTTGATATTACTTTGATTTATTTATAAGTATAACGTTGGATTTCTTCTTCTCAGTCTAAATATAATAATACCTCCTGAGCAGTATGGAACCCTCAGTGTGCGGGTCCGAATAGCACTTGACAGGTTTTTCTACGCGGGTACGATAAACTGCTGATTTTCCTTGTCACTGAGTTGGCAAGGTGATAACAGTTCTGAATTGAGCGGTGCCTAGGTTAATTATAGCATTGTTATTAACATGGTTACGCTTATTGCGTATATCAGTAATAGCGTGAGATTATTCAGTCATATAATTAACAAACCGTAGGTATATCACAGAAGTGCATCAACTAATTACGATTAAATTTGTAACTGTAACTAGAGACTAAATAATTCTGGACCGCAGTCGTCATGTCAAAGTGACGTACTTGTACAGCCAACCGATTTGAATCATAGGCCATACAATACAATGGAACTCTGTCAAAGTGACGTTATAATATATTTTCTTAACAAGTATCTTACTATTATAATAATTTACACTTTGACAGATATTCAATGCGGCCTATAAATCCAATTGGTTGAGTCTACTTTTACTTTATGAGTTAAGTTTGACTTTATGAAGCATTTAAACAAGTGGTTCTTTAATAACTGTTTCTTCGTAACATAACGCATGATAAAATTTGAATACATTTTAGTAATCAACATAAGAATTGAGTGCAAATGCCACAAGATGGTAAGTAGTTAACTAGCAAAAAAAACTAGTAAAATAGTGGGACTGAATGTAGGAGTATTACGCCTCACAATAGTTTTTGAATTATCCTATTAAAACAATAGTTTTCAATGAACTAAAGTGTCAAGGTTGTTATTATTCACATTTGACCGTACACTTGGGAACTCCATGTCTTCCCGTGGATGTCGTAAGAGGCGACTAAGGGAATAAAGGCTTGCAGTACTGTTAGGCGATGGGCTTGCAACCTGCCACTAATACGCTGGTAAACATCTTAGCCTGATTGTGCAAAATGTGGTTACAGAATTATCAACAAGTTTTTAGAGTTGTTGGTAATTCTGTAGCTCTGCCTACCCCTCCCCGGGAACAAAGGCGTGAGTTTATGTATGTATGTATGTATGTATGTATCTATTAATAATAATGATAAGTTATTAAAAAAGCATGTTTACTTTTCCACCTTACCAAACAGATTTCTATATGTTGTAAAAATTAAGTAGGTATATTTTTGTAATTCTACGGTGTCATCTTCTACAAGAAGGCAACACCCACGCAAAGCGTCATTTTTCCCACGTTAATTATTTATGCATATCATATTCCCGTCCCTTTCCTAACTTAACTGGACGAGAGAGCTAGTGTGTTTGTCTTTGAAGTGTTATGTACCGTAGTTTGTGTTTTACACTAGTCATTTTGAATATTTTTAAGTGCGTTTGTAAATATTAGGAATGCGTTTGTTTTCGATGCCAGCGACACACATAGGTGTTAGAATTACTTATCATTTTTAGGTTACAGGCAGTGAACGATTTTACACGCTAATTGCCACGTGCTCTAAAGGGGGTTATTTTCGTATTGGAATTAGGTGTCTGGGCATAGAATAACTGTAGGATTGTGTGGGTGGTTGTGTGATGAAAGCATTTGGTAGATCACAAGTTTTGAGTTAAAGCGATGACTATGTAGATTGTAGGTATTTGCTTTGAAAATAACAGATTTCTGAGGGCAATTCACAAAAACCCTTTTATTTTATGTGACAGACGGAAATTTTACCACATCGGCTATTCGATGAGGTCCTATTATTATTAACCGCCCTTTTGTGGATTTCCGGAACCGTTTATATAGTGTTTTTTTTTATTATAGGTCTTTAGTTATTCTATGAGGGATTCTGCCGCAATTAACCATACCTACATTAAAAAACAAAAGCCTATTAATGCCAATTGCTAAATACATTTTTTTAAATGTGGCTTTCGAAGATGCACGGAGCTCTATTACCCGGTACGGGGGCAAAATTCCCAACATGAGATATTGTCTATGCCTGAATGATTCTGCGATTAACGCGGGCATTTCCCGTGACCACCGCCTGTATTGTTCAAATAAAAACTTCTTTTTGAGTCTCTGTTCGCCGGACAATGTGTTCCAAGTTTGAAATGACGGTTACTGAATGCAAATTTACGTTAACCATCGAGATTACAGCCTGTATACTTTAACAAGATGTAATAAAGTACAATTTTCATTGGCGTGGTATTATTAGGTTTAAGTAGAGGTTGTACTCAGGATCTTCAATGACAGGTTGTAATCTTAGGGTGGGGTTGCTTTTATTGTGTTTCTTGATGCGTATCGAGCGTCTTATTATAATAGTGTTAAAGGCGATTTTATCGAGTGATGCGTAACGCAATGGGCACGTCGTCGAGTCAACCTGAGAGAAATTCCTACTGGAATCCCAAGTTTCTTTTTGCTGTCTTGTCAATAGTTAAAAATCACATAAAAAAGCCGTCACTCCTATTCAAGTTTGACTTTTATAACCAGCTAGTACTGATCGCGTGGGACTTAGGGTCTCCCCAAACCAGTCGACGGTATGATTCAATTCGTAGGTACGAAGTTACAAACAAACTGTTTTTAATGTTACCTACTACACCAAAGTGGGTGCCAAAAACTATTCAAATCAATAAAAAAACCCATACGCATTTATAACGCTTGACGGACATATTAATAACCAGACCTAGGAATATACGGGGCAAAACTAAATGACAGCTAGGGATTGCCTATATCGATAAACTCAATTATCGATGTTTTTCCCATATATACTAGTGATCGCTCCGGGTTTTGTTTGTAAAACGATTTTATATTAAAAGTTTGATAATAAAACAAAATATTTCTGGTTATTCTTCATTTTAAAAGGATTTTGGAACCTTCACTATATTAGAACCTTCACGATTATAACATCATATTTTTTCCTAATAGTGTATTTCAGAATTACTGTCCCATTTACTGTTGTTAAAGTAAACGATCTGAATTTGTTCCAAATTTTCTTCCGTTAATTTTCTCCGTCTCGACTGATGAATCCATTTCAGGTGGCTAAAAGAATTTTCAATTTCTGTGGAAGGGCAAAACAAAATAAAAAAAATACACATTTTCAAAAAATGCTGGGGGCGATCACTAGTATATGGGAAAAGCATCGATATTTGAGTTTATCGATATTGGCAATCCCTAGCTGCCATTTAATTTTGCCCCGTATATTCCTAGGTCTGTTAATAACCTTTCTACGGATCTTGTCTTATTATGACATACAACCCTGCTAACAAATAGTACCTTGTACTAAACAAAATCTCACCCTAGCCCCCTTACTTATAAACGTGGAATAAGCTTGGAATGGTTTATGCCATGCTTTGTCCTTATCTGTAATTGTGACATTTGCATCTGATAGAAAGTGACAAAACATGGCACAAACTATTCCAAGCTTATTCCACGTTTATAAGTAAGGGGGTAAGAGGATTGTGAAGCAACGCTAAAATCGCGTAGCTGTCAAAAAATTCCATACAAATTTAGCTCCGACCGTTAACGCTTCTCACCCAACTTCCACGATTTTTGAATATATTGTACTTTCTAGAAATAACTAGGTCTGTACGTTTCTATTTCTTGTTTTTTAAATTTATTTTCTTTGAAGCATTTTCGTGGACACGAAAACGTACAGACATAATTTTTCATAATACATATTCAGAAATCGTATCGTAAAAATCGGAGGTAGTGAAACGTTTTCGCATTTTGTATGGACATTTTTAGCCCCACAACCCTCTTAAGAACGATATTTCGTGAAAAATGCGTCAGTCATAACTGCAACGTGCAAACATTCGATCAGATATGTGAGATGGGAACTCTAGAACTCATGCTTAGAATAAATTGCACAGAGTCATCGACCGCCAAATTACGTCTGACCGCTGACCATAATCAAAATGGAGCTTAGAGGTACATGAGAAGATTATAAAGACGTGCATTCGGGCTAAAGAACTACTTATACTAAAAATATTACATGCCAAAATGCCAATGGATTAAAAACAATTGAATAGAAGTGTAGAAAACAAAACATTTGGTCATTTAACTAGCGAGTTACATTATAGGTAAGTAAAAGTAATCAGTTAAACATAATGGAAATAACATTATTTGTCTACAAGAAACTATTCTTTATTATAGAAACAATTTTCGATTAGCCATTTTCGTAATTCATTTTAAAAGTTATATTTCATGTAAAAAAAATAGGTGCAAGGGTAGTCTGTTATAAACCTTCGGTCCCAAAATATGCATATAGGTAAGCTTCAATTCATATTAAAATCTTATTTGACACAATCAAACTGTGATCGGTCACGTCTACCTTGACGACAGAAATATGGTAAAATCTACGTATGGCAATAATAAGAAAAGACATGACATTGTCATTATAATTATCTGTGGCGATCTTGTTTAAGTTCACTAACGAATTACATACCTACATACATAAACTCACTCCTTCATTCCCAAAGTGGGGTAGGCAGAGCTACAGAATTACCAGCAACTCTAAAACCTTGTTGATAATTATGTAACCACATTTTGCATAATTAGGCTAGAAGGTGTTTAACAGCGTATTAGTGACAGGTTGCAAGCCCATCGCCTAACAGTACTACAAGCCCTTATTCCCTTATGTCGGGTTCCTATATTCAATCCGAGGATAGATAAGGCTTACCTCGGGTTAAAATTTGACATTTGCCCATACAAAATGTGTCAAATTTTAATCCGAAGTAAGCCTATCTGTCCGCGGATTGAATATAGGAACCGGACGTTAGTCGCCTCTTACGACATCCATGGGAAGGCATGGAGTGGCGGCACTATTCTACCCCGGCAACCATACGGGGAATATTACGAATTATTTCATTGAATTTTGATGATTATTATTCCTAAAACTATGTGTAGCGATGCAAGATGCGTGGGTCTATAAGTAGTTAAGTGCATACGAACACAGAACAGATAAGTACAGAAGTAAATCACATGTATGTACTTCACTTTTCATACCTACGCTCGGCGGTCGCTCTAGGGTTGTCAACTATGGCTTATGCACAAAAAACTATCGCGGTAGTGGCACTCGCATCTAGTCGTTTGATTTATTGTTTAGAATGAAACGGGAAGAATGGAAATATAAATTAACAATAACTAAAAAAAATATTTAATGACATTGTTACCTATATTACAAATTTGTCACAGAAAATATAAAATATACCGTAGGTAACTTCAAAAATAACCGACCAGACGATAAAGTGGAGGGGGTGACTGGAGGGGCTAATCCAAACCCGCAGTACCTACCTATAGCCCGTAATAGCAAAAAACTTATCCTACAAAATAAAACAATAAACCTACCTACTAGGTATTACAATACAAAAAGTTTACAGAGCAGAAACATACAAAATTTTACGTTTGTCAATTTTCATTATCGAAAATTCCTTATAACTTCTAAACGGATTACCCTAGTTACACAATTTCCATTACCGTATACGTTTTAGACCTAAACCTATCAAAAGACACTAAAAACAACACAATATCTACACAAACAAAAAAACATGTTTTCAACTTGGTGGCGTGAATTTACCTTACAAAAATATAGTTAAGTACTTCGTTTATACTGATTCAAAATAGGAAACTATTATTTAAATCGATCTTAGATATATTCTTCGGGGGCCGGGGCGGGGCGCTTACCTACCTAACTCTTCTGTGTAACGTTAAAACGAACCATTGAAATACAAGCAGATACCTACTTACCTCTCTGAAGCCACTGGTAGCTTGAAAAAGGACAATTCACCGTTTAAAGTGGAATTTAAGCAACCGTCCACTGAACAGTTATAATAACTTCTTTTTTGTTGCTCCATTATACCTAATTATCGCACAAAAAAGTCCACAGAAGCGACGCGTGTCAAGCGGACGGCACTCGCGCTCGCACTCTTCCCAACTACTCCGAGATATTGTGTCCGTGAGCGGCGTCTATGTGTGCGTTGCTCGAGCGCACTTTGTACGTAGATTGCTTTCTGTACCTATCTGTTCTGTGATACGAAGAAGAGCAAACGAGTTCCCAGTGTTTTGAGAATTGAAAAACCGGTCAAGTGCGAGTCGGACTCGCGCACCGACGTTGCCGTACCGCCGCAGTAGGTATTATTATATCCCGATTTGAATTCGATTTCGAATTGTTTGTCTGAATTTGTGACTAACCCCCTTACTAAAATGGTTGTATAGTGGTGGTATAGCTATACAATGTTTTGTCCTTATCTGTCACTGTGACATTTGAATTTGACAGATAAGGACAAAACATTGTATAGCTATACCACCACTATACAACCATTATTAGTAAGGGGGTTAATATAATCAAACCAAATTCGACGCTTCTATGTTTTACAGTTTTTACGATAGAATACATAATATGCGCTACTGCGTTTGTGTCTTGATCGGCAGTATGAAAATGTTGCTAACATGCTATTTTTTGCTTTTAAAAAAATAGTGCCTTATTTTATTTGTCAGACTCTTGTAATTTTCTATCACAGTTTATAAAATTATGATTAGGTAAATACACTTTATATAGGTACTCGTACAATCTAAGTATAAATAAGCGAAATTATTTGTTTACTAACCAGATTTTTTAGACCTTGAGTTTCGGTTCTTGTAGAATGTAGATGTAGTTTAACGCTATCTTGGATCTGCTTAATTTTCGCATTTATCGTAATATTGGGCAGGTAGTAAGAATAAGGATAAAGTTAAAAGTTTTGCTAAACGCACAGTAAGTATTAAATCTGCGTTATCATAAATCACTACTAAAAATCGCGATAATTCTCCCAAATAAAGGCCTCAAACGAGTTCGAAACATGACAGGCCGTGTCCCGACATTTGCAAATATTTGAGAAAGTCATAACATAACGCCCATAACAGTGCTTATTTGGGTTATAAAATGACTCACGTTAGTTTTCATCGTAGTTAAAATTAAAATAAAAGTGAATTGAAATGCACATAATTTATTAGCATTTAAAAGATTCTTTGAACAATATTATTATTGCACAATTCATATTGCTGGCACTTTTATTTCGCTTTTAAAGCGTGTTACACAAATTAGGGGGAGTGCACATTAGCGCGATAAATCATAACGCAATTTACTTACTGGAGCAGCGTAATTACGGAGTTTAGTAACGAGTTGAGTAATGCGATGAGTAGCTGAAGGTTCCGTAGGGTTTTTTTTCAAACAAATAACTTTATTTTATTTTATGTTTTATCCCAAAAATACTTATAACATTATTTTACATATTTACAGCCGAGCAATTTAGACTGTTTGAAGAATTTCGATCATGCCAGCAGTAACAGTAAATGTGTTAATTTAATTAATATATTATTTCCAAAAATAAAAATAAATTGTTTATAAGCCCACAATTTTAAAAACGTGCATGCGTTGTATGACATGATGTAATTTCTGTGTAAAGTATCGTGTTTTCATTCAAAAACCTAAATCCTTACTATCGTACGGAACCCCTACACGGTACAGTACAGACCTTATTGCATCATATCTCATTATGTTAATAATGTTTGCAAAAACATATTCATTACTAAATTTAACGATGCATCGCACATAATAGTGAAGTTTGCATCAGATAGGGTAGACACAGTTATCTACAGAGCATCGGTTGAAGGTTGCAAGTTAGGGCACTGAGTTTTTTTAACGTCACTAAAACTCAAACAATTACATGGGCTACCTAATGGTACCTGAAGGGTATATTCACTCGTTGCCAACCCTGCGGACTGGGATAAAATGCGCTAGCCTTATAACCAGTGATCGGAATTAGGTGAGCCAAAATACCTATTCTTCACAAGAGTACATAATATAGAGAGGTTACAACCGGGTAGAAAAAAAACATTTATTCTTGAATACCGGGTATTCGATATTCATCCGGGTATTACTCGAAATTTTAAACATCCATGTATTTACTTAAAGTACGGGATGAAGTATGTTAATCTAAAAGTTGTAACTAGTTCCAGTGGTTTTTAAAACTTCAAAGGGGTCAGTTCAGTTCAGTGTAAATATTACATCTTTCGATATGTTTCGTCCTTGGGTAAAATCACCTACCACTGTGCCATGTGAAAATAATAAAGACAATAATTATACCACACAGTTTTTCCTTCTTTACTTGTAAACCTTATGTCTAGCCCTTTTTACTACAAACTAACATAAAAGACCCCGTACTTAACAGTACCTAAAAATGACTACGTACCGAATAATACCCGGTTCCTATACAAGAAAAAAAAATATTATGTCCTCTTGCGAAGAATAGGTATTTTGGCTCACCTAATTCCGATCACTGCTTATAATATAACCGTCCAACTACACATACATCCTCAACCATGCAAACACCGCTTCTCGATGGCAAGCTAGGGTAGATTATGGTAGCGATTCGGACCTCCCTTACAACTCTCGACTGGATGCTAAGCAAAGGTTATCAAATATTCGTTGACTAACTTAACTTAACTCTAAAAAACCGGCCAAATGCGAGTCGGACTCACGCACGAAGGGTTCCGAACCATTAAATATTTATTTTATTCGGTTTTTAGTAATTATTGTTATAGCGGCAAAAGAAATAAATCATCTGTGAAATTTTCAACTGTCTAGCTGTCACGGTTCGTGAGATACAGCCTGGTGACAGACAGATGGACAGCGTAGCCTTAGTAATAGGGTATTATTTATAACGGGGAGTGTTCTGAAGAACTATTCGCATTGTTGCCTGCCGCCGTATTCCACCACCGTACCACCCGTCGTAGGGCCAGGTTCCATCAACATCACCTTGATGAATGGCGTTCTTCCACCGTGCGTTTCTCTAGGCACTTTTTACCTCGTACGGTGAAACTGTGGAACGAACTCTCTCCGGCGATATTTCCTGCCAGTCATGACATGGGGTCCTTCAAGAAAAGAGCTCTTATTTTCCTTAAAGGCCTGCAACGGACCGACAACTCAACTTGAGTTGCCGGTGTTTCATGGGCGGTGGTGATTACTTCCCATCAGGTAAGCCGCTCGTTTGCCTCCCTCTTTTATAAAAAAAAAAAAAAAAAGGGTCCCGCTTTTACCCTTTGGGTACGGAACCCTAAAAAGTAACTAATATTTAAGAGTGCAACGACCCACTACCTTGTTAGCTAAAACCGTTTCCTTTTTACACTATAGTGGTTACTGCATTGTGCCTGTATGTAATCCTAGATAGACAATAACGGTGAAGATATAATCTTTCTTTAAGCCACATTTAGTACCAAGACACGACCGCAAAGAATCAAGTTCACATTGCCAGTTACTAATGAATAGTCTTCAGAAAACGCTGTACAATATTTATAATGCTTGTTAAGGTTTTGTAAATAATCACATTAATCACGCACAAAAAAACCGTAGGTACAAATGTTGCGATTCACAACGAATGCTATCTTTTATAATTGACTAGTGGTCACTTTTAAATTTAGAACTCATGTAAAACTAAATACTTAATTAATTAGTTTTGTTCTACATTCGAGAGTATGCCTAATTTTATGATATCACTACATAGTATAAAACAAAGTCGCTTGCGTTGTCTGTCCCTATGTATGCTTTAAATCTTTAAAACTACGCAACGGATTTTGATGCGGTTTTTTTTAATAGATAGTGATTCTTAAGGAAGGTTTATATGTATAATACATTCCACGCGGGCGAAGCCGCGGGCGGGTCGCTAGTTATAATGTAAAACTAAATTAGTATTTCATAGTACTAATTTGTCGTAATAATGGCCACTTACGAATTTGGAAGCCATATACGATCAATTGTGACCATTGTAATGGCAAATGGCAATTGTTCTTAATTTGAAATCGCCACGCGTACGTCGCTAACACCGAATGGGTTAAAAAACCTGTCAAGTGCGAGTCCAACTTGTACAATATGGACGCCAAGTTATTCAATGTTAAAGACTACCAGAGATAATATCTCGTGACAATAGCAAGCAAAACAGGATGGGTGACCACCCTAAAACGTCGTGATTTATTTTGGCATACTCATACAACATTGTTAATGGGTAATTTAGTGTCCCTTAATTTTACACATTTTCCTTTAAATTATTTTTTGTTAGGTGGTAAAGTAAGTAATTAAAAAAACATATTTTGTGAAATTTTAGCTAATTACCTATTACGATGTAAAATATACGACTATAGCTCTTAGTAGGACAGACGGACTGACTGACTGACGGACAGGAGGTAATATAGGGTCCCATTGGTAGTTTTGGTATCATATGATATGGAACCCTAATAAACGAATGCGGCGCGAAGTGTGAACGCGCCTTACATAGACGATAGAATTACAGCACCACAGATAACCAAGGACAATATCACGGCTGCATCCTGTCGTTAATCTGTGGTCGGACTAAAGAGGATTACAGTATTACGAAGACTTGTTAATGTATTGTCATAACGAAATACGTTTTTGAATTTGAAATGTTAGTTCGTTGACTTCCGTAATGATGATTCATTTATCTATCTACTTTTGTGTCACTCTATTTGAACTAATAATAATTATTTTATCTGTGTCGTTTCCGGATGTGTATCCCAAAACCGTATAGTAAATACAAATTAAAGACGTTTGGGTAGCGATTATAATGACGCATAATATAGCTTAAACTTGCTCATGCATGATATACCCACCTACAAGTAAAGAGTTAGGCAGTATAAAAGTCCATAGTCCTTCAACACTAAGTACAAAACATTTAAACATGCATCGATCCCAGTGATTAGAAGAAAACAAGGTATTGTCTTTGGTTTCCCATGTGCCAGTGTCAGTTTTTAGAATTTTCATGGAAGCGAAGAATAACCTTAGGGGTCGTGTAAAACGTGTCACCGTACGGGACATTGACTGAGTACCTGTTGATTCATGTGTTCCTGGTACAGTTAGACAGTTAAGTTCGAAAGTTTAACAGGGAGTTAAAGTAATGGTTTAATTTACTACTATTAATTTACTAATTACGTTATTTACGTTTTAATTTACTAATACGGTAGGTCCTCTAATTTTAAACTTCAGTCAAATAAACGTCAAACTCCAATTTATGTTAGACTAGAATCGAGTTTATAAATTTAGGTTTACCGACACCGTCTATTAAAAATTAGAGAACACTGATCTGAATTGGCTATGTTTGACTAACTGAGTTGTTCGAAAATAAAACTAATTTCGTTGTGGTTTGAGTTGTTCTTTATACCAGAATCCTAATGGGTTGCGAAACCTGAGGACGAAGATTTGTTGCGCTAGTTATTTGTACGGCTGTAATATCAAATCATTAGTCCGCGAGTCCAATGCTGGAGTAACGGTACGCATACACTTTATCATATTTATTGAACGATTGCGGATCTGGGGCCCAAGACAAAATGCAACCCTAACGTAAACGATTATTTATTTTAACTGTCAAAATGTATGGAAATTGATATAAGCGCTCAATCGCGCCCATCCTACATTTTCGTTAACGATGAAGTTCGCAAAAAGCGTCTGGAGGCAGGGCCAACACCTTGTTAGCAACAGTAGTTCGGTGGACTATGTTGTTATCTTCATACATTGCTTCTCGGACTGTGCCGGTCATAGGTCGTAGCAAGTAACCCGACTTAGATAAAGTAATTAGGTACAGAGGAAAAAAGCTTTAATACAAAAAAGAAGACATGAAAAGAAAATTCTCTTCCTCGCTTTATATTTATGGATAGAAAACAACTGGGCGAGAACAGTGACCTTTTATTAGGATCGCCTGTCAGAGATCGCTATGAGGAGATCAGACCGCCTGTTGTTAACCATGTCAAAAAAATTGTTTTTTTTAAATATAACTGGGGAGTGCATTAAAGAGTCTTTTTGTATTACGAGTTTTGGGTAAGGACCAAAAAGTTGGACCATAGTTAAGCGCAGTTAACCATACAAACAACAAAGTCGAAAAAAGTTCCGTTGTGCGACGAAAAGTACCCCTACAATTGTATGGCTAATTTTCGTTTCACAACGGAAAAGTTTAATTAACAATTTCATTCAAAAATAATAATTAATTTATTAATTACATAGATACATACATACATACATACCTTCACGCCTTCATTCCCAGATTGGGGTAGTTAGAGCTACAGAATTACCAACAACTCTAAAAACTTGTTGATAACTGTGTAATTAATTAATTATTTAATTTAATTTTAATTGAGCGAGTTAGCGTGGCTACCTTTTTGGTCCTTACCCTTTTACGAGTCAAACGCTTGCTATAGTGTAATAAGACGCCGGAAATCTGGCGGAGTCCATACAAGTTCGGACTTGTCGGTTGATAAAGTTATTGTTGGATGATGATAGTACAGTTCGCCGATGGTGAATTTGGACTATTTGAGCCGTAAGGTTTTCCCATTCCAGATCATGATACCACCTGTGACTCTATCATCAAATCAGCTTTTAGATACCAGCATATTAATAAAATAAATATCAGGGGACACTGTCACACCAATTGACCTAGCCCCAAACTAAGCTCTAGGCTTGTACTATGGGTACTAGACAACGATATAAATACTTATATAGAGAAATATAAACTTAAATACATAGAAATATACTTATTGCACTGTCATTGGGTTTTCATAATGTATTCCTAATACCATGACATGACTATAATAAGTGTCTCAAAATTTACTAGCAAGACTTGACACAACAAACACGTGAAGTTAACTTGTAAATTACATACATATGTATATATAACATAATGTTTCATTGTCCGTACATACGTGGTCCCAATTTCAGTCCATTCCATTAACGGGAACTGAACTGGTTCATAATTGACTTGCAAGAATTGCAAGTTAATTAAAAACCGGTCAAGTGCGAGTCAGGCTCGCGCACCGAGAGTTCCGTACTACCGCAAAATATGTTATATTTCGATTTGAATCAAATCACCGCGTATTTATGTTGTTTTTCTTCAGGGGTTGTACTAAATTTGACGCGTTTACCATTTTTACGATACAACAAATACCTACACCCCGTGTGGTTACCGGGTTAGAATAGTGCCACTCCATGTCTTCCCGTGGATGTCGTAAGAGGCGACTAAGGGAATATAGGCTTGTAGTACTGTTAGGCGATGGGCTTGCAACCTGTCACTAATACGCTGGTAAACATCTTAGCCTATTTGTGCAAATTGTGGTAACTGAATTGTCAACAACTTTTTGAAGTTGTAATTCTGTAGCTCTGCCTACCCCACTCTGGGATTACAGGCGTGAAGGTATGTATGTATGTAAATACCTACAAAAATATGTTTCTTTAAAAAATAAATAAATTCACCGTAGATAATAACACATATTCTGAAAAAAAAAACTGCTATTAGGTACAGTCAAGGGCATAGGTACATATATATACGTTCCCAAAACGTCACAAATATGTAAAAACCTTTACGCTACTGGCAATAAATGTTATATTTATATTTGACGAGATGCCTGGCTCTTTATGTTAGTACGGACAGACAGAAGGATAGTGTAGGTATATTAATAGGCTCCCTCTTCGAGTATGGGACACAATTTTTTTTTAAAAAAACGTACAACTCATGAAACGTGACAGCTCTTTTTAAATCCCCGCGTGTCGCTCACGGCCAATCTTGTTACGGTCACACGTGGCGGCCGTGACGCCAGGAATCACTTCAGGGTTAGGATTGGCATAGTATAGATTGGCTTACGGGGTAACTCTTAATCCTGTTGTATACAAGTATCATACAATCGAGGTAAAGACAACAACAAGACTAACAATAAGCAAGCTTTAAAAACCCAACTGCTGTTTGTTACTTATCATGTAAAAGATGTAAACAAATTGAAGAGTCCATGGAAAGAACATGTCTTGTCTAGTCACTTTTTTTTTTAAATGAGTTTTGAAACTCAAAATGTACTGGACGAAATGAACTATTACCTATAACTATTCAGATTCAGATATTTAATAAATCTTCATATAGTTTGTATCTTTACACTCTTAAAAAAACCTCTACACGAAAATTACGTACAAAATGACATGGTTCCTAACTTTCAAATCGCGATATCTCAAAAAGATACTAATGTGACTAGACATGTTCTTTCCGTGGGCCCTTCAATTGGTACTGTTTGACATATAACCTCAATATTTCTGCAAACGAGGTTTGATTTAAAAAAGTTACAGTTAATAGTTATTTAATCTTAAAAAGAAAGTAAAAGTAACAATCAAGCGTGTACATCATTAAATATACCGCACGCGATGTCCAAAAGTACGAAAATATGTCCGTTTGGTTTTGTTGACCTCTTTTGTCATTTCTACTGCACCGACTTTTTTTTTTTTTCGCTTATTTCACATTTAAAAAATGAATATAGCCTATGACACTTTAATGGTTAAAACCAGTTTAACCACGTATAATTTATTAAAATCGGTTCAGGCGTGTACGTTACGGGAACATAGAGTCGGAAATACATACAGGACCTCTATTCAACACGGTAAAAACAATATCGTTTTTGACCTGTTATCGTATTGTCAACGATTTGATATCTCTTATATACTTGACAGTAATGGCGGTTGTGTTAAAAACAATACCATAACAGGTCAAATACGATTTGGATTTAACCGTCAAGAATAGAGGTGCTGGTTAAACACATAACCCTCCTTTTGGGATTTGCCGCAGATAGCTTTAATGCAGAATATAGAAATAATGTAGGGAAATTTTTGATCCTTTAACATTTTGATGTGAGTAGGTACGTATTCTGTGGAATAAGTTAACCTGCCACTATGTAGTTGATATCAACCTTTAATTCGGAGTGCGAGTGGCGAAACTATTAGCACAGTATAGATAATCTATTAGCGTACATTTTCATCACTTTTCGTGAGTTAGGTTTAATTTTTTTGATGGGGATAGTGTCAAGCGACGTTAGTGTCTCTGGTAAAGACCCCGCGGCAAAGTGTTTAATGCTACCGTTAACGTTTTTCGAAAACTGACGAAATATATAGAATTAACATAAGCGGTCGAATTTAAGCCGCAAACGCACTGAGAGCGGAAGCGGCGCGGTGCGGCTCATTTCCACACTACTTTAAAGGCTCACTTTTAAACGAAGATTAACCGGTAAACTTTAATTGCCTCACGCACTCGTAGGCTAATAAGGCAGAGTTAGGGTTCTACCACTTTAGCCGAGCAGCTGCTGTGTCCGCAACAACTGCACTGCGACCATATTATAGCTCACACGCACGCACTGTCTTGTTAATAATGATTTGACGGGACCACTTTAGCTCCCTGGTTCACAAACTAAAAATAATATCGCATTCCAGAATTATAAATCCTTATTTTTAAATCACTGTCATAACTTTCCCAGGCTATCATTAAAACAATTATAAAGAACTAGCTTTTGCCCGCGACTTCGTCCGCGTAGAACTCGTTTATCGCAGTTAAGTACATTCATAGTTTAAAGTAATTTAATAGTTAGACGTCCTCCCTGGCCAGAATTATATCGACATAGCTTTTGCCCGCGGCTTCGCTCGCGTTAAGAAGTATTATTATTAATTATGTATAGTTTTTGCGGCTTTACTTTTTTTAGCGTGTGTAAAAAAATAGGGCCTTCAAATCTTCTTTATACACAATATTCTTAACTAATCTGTCATTAGGCGCTAAAACAATCAAGCTACTGGGTGAACTTACTCGAGAGCCAGCAACATAAAACTGTCCATGAGAGAAGCAATGTTCTCTCTGAGACTTGTTTATTGTCATGGCAAAGCAGACTTTTAGGGGAAACTGTAATCGTTTAAATTCACCCAGTTAATATAGTGGCTTCCACTATATTGCGATGTAACGCTTTCACTTGCAGTCTCGTACCGTTACAAAGTTTTGGTGGTTTTAAATTTCTCAACATCATAATTGGAGTGCCCACATGCAGAACAGAATAAGCTTATGATAAGGCAAACCTGGCGGTTTCAATGAATTTAAAAATTCTACAGGGTAATTAGTAGCGTCATCTGTATTAACCACAGTATCAATCGAAGTATAGACCTTTTCTTCGCCCTCAAACGACATGAGCAGTATATCGTTGATATCTGCTGCTTGATCGTTCTTTGGAGTAAGAACGGCACGCTCACATAACCATTCAATAGGCTTGTCATGTATATGAATAATGTCTGGATAAACTTTAGACAGTAATTCTTGAATCGTAGTAACAACTGTGCACAATTCTTCCGGGATGGTTATCATTCCATCATACGATGGAAAATCACCATTACCGATGTTAAGAAGGAGATCTGAAAATCTACCAGCAGACTCATCCCCGCCCAAATGTGCTCTCATAGTTTTAGAGAGCTTAGGAATATTAACCTGGGGCCACAAATTAGTTAATGCACGACTTTACTTCGTCAGCTCGGGTTCCTTTTGGCACCTCTGGTAGAGTTTGCCGAAAGTCTCCGGCCAGCAAAACTGTTACTCCACCCATTAATTTTGTATCACCCCTTATATCTCTTAGTGATCTGTTTAAGGCTTCAATACCACCTTTATGAGCCATCGTTATTTCGTCCCACTCGATTATTTTTGTACTCTTACTTCAGCAAAATTACTTTGTTTGGAGATGTTGCAAATGGGAGTCTCTGCAGTGATTAAATTGAGTGGTAACTTAAAAGTAGCATGAGCAGTTCGATCACCTTCGAGTAATGTAGCAGCTATGCCGGACGACGCCACAGTCAGAGCAATGCCGTGAGTACTTCTTACTTTCGCCAAAGTAAATTAATAAGGAAGGTTTTACCAGTTCCACCTGGTGCGTCTAAGAAGAATATTCGACCGTCATTTGCGTCTACACTTGTGATAATAACTGTAAACTTCCTGTTGCTCGTCATTCAAGGATGCTTCATTTTGTCTTACTGCGTCTTCTAAGGCCACTGTATCGTAACTGGTCTCCTTCATGTATACTCTCTATTTCCAAATTGTATTGATGGAATTGGCTGAGGTAATCCATACTCTTTAAGAGGACGGCCGCCTAATGATAATACGGCATTCTCTAATACCGACAGGCATTTGTTAAATATCAGGTCCGATGAGTGCTCTACATCCACGTCACCTTGCCTTTCCAGTTGTTTTTTAAAGTCCTCAGAAAGGTATTCTTTGTATTTTTCCCAAAGACATAAGGGGTCGGAAACCTGGCAGAACAATAAAATTATAGCAAAAAGCTCTCGAATCATATGCGGTGTTTGACAAAGTGCTGCCTCTTCAAGAGCTAATTCCAAATGACGATCATCTTCGAGTAGACCTAGAGCCTTGCACGTGGATTGGAAAGTGGGATGTAAGTGACCATCTACAGCTTTCAACGCTTCAAATGAAATTGGGCCTCTGATCTCATGTAGAAGCATTCGAAGGTGGTAGCATTCTGTATTGTTTGGATGAACAGTATAAACCCTACCTAAAACGAACGAACGAACGTGTTCTTTTTTGACCCCTGACCATCCTTCAACATTCACTCCTCTCTTCCTTTTCGTTCCATTAGGTACTGATAGGTTCAAATTAATACATTTACATCCTCCATCATCCCTTATTTTATCCCCATGGGGGTTGAATTTATCAAAATCCTATTTAAGCGGACGTCTTCACCAAAGTCGCTCCAATCTTTAATTTCAGTTCAATCAGTCGAAAATCTAAGAAGATTTATACAAACTTTCATCCCCTTTTTATCCCCTTAGGGGTGGAATTTATCAAAATCTTTTCTTAGAGGATGCCTATATCATAGTAGCTATATGCATGCAAAGCCTCAGCCCGATCTGTTTAAAATTGACAAAGTTTCATACAAACTTTCATCCCCTATTTTATCCCCTTGGGGGTAGAATTTATCAAAATCCTATCTAAGCGGACGTCTTCACCATAGTAGCTCCAATTTTTAATTTCAGTTCAATCAGTCGAAAATCTAAGAAGATTTATACTCATCCCCTTTTTATCCCCTTAGGGGTGGAATTTATCAAAATCCTATTTAAGCGGACGTCTTCACCATAGTAGCTCCAATCTTTAATTTCAGTTCAATCAGTCGAAAATCTAAGAAGATTTATACTCATCCCCTTTTTATCCCCTTAGGGGTGGAATTTATCAAAATCCTATTTAAGCGGACGTCTTCACCATAGTAGCTCCAATCTTTAATTTCAGTTCAATCAGTCGAAAATCTAAGAAGATTTATACAAATTTTCATCCCCTTTTTATCCCCTTAGGGGTGGAATTTATCAAAATCCTTTCTTAGAGGATGCCTATATCATAGTAGCTATATGCATGCAAAGCCTCAGCCCGATCGGTTTAAAATTGACAAAGTTTCATACAAACTTTCATCCCCTATTTTATCCCCTTGGGGGTAGAATTTATCAAAATCCTATCTAAGCGGACGTCTTCACCATAGTAGCTCCAATCTTTAATTTCAGTTCAATCAGTCGAAAATCTAAGAAGATTTATACTCATCCCCTTTTTATCCCCTTAGGGGTGGAATTTATCAAAATCCTATTTAAGCGGACGTCTTCACCATAGTAGCTCCAATCTTTAATTTCAGTTCAATCAGTCGAAAATCTAAGAAGATTTATACAAACTTTCATCCCCTTTTTATCCCCTTAGAGGTGGAATTTATCAAAATCCTTTCTTAAAGGATGCCTATATCATAGTAGCTATATGCATGCAAAGTCTCAGCCCGATCGGTTTAAAATTGACAAAGTTTCATACAAACTTTCATCCCCTATTTTATCCCCTTGGGGGTAGAATTTATCAAAATCCTATCTAAGCGGACGTCTTCACCATAGTAGCTCCAATCTTTAATTTCAGTTCAATCAGTCGAAAATCTAAGAAGATTTATACTCATCCCTTTTTTATCCCCTTAGGGGTGGAATTTATCAAAATCCTATTTAAGCGGACGTCTTCACCATAGTAGCTCCAATCTTTAATTTCAGTTCAATCAGTCGAAAATCTAAGAAGATTTATACAAACTTTCATCCCCTTTTTATCCCCTTAGAGGTGGAATTTATCAAAATCCTTTCTTAAAGGATGCCTATATCATAGTAGCTATATGCATGCAAAGTCTCAGCCCGATCGGTTTAAAATTGACAAAGTTTCATACAAACTTTCATCCCCTATTTTATCCCCTTGGGGGTAGAATTTATCAAAATCCTTTCTTAGTGCACCTCTACGGTACCTAAGCTACGTCCCTTCCAAATTTCAAGTGCCTACGTTTAGCCGTTTAGGCTGTGCGTTGATATGTCAGTCAGTCAGTCAGTCAGTCAGTTTCTCCTTTTATATATTTAAAATATATAAAGAAGATAACGTTTCCAAGAAAGTATAATAATAATTATAGTTTAAACAATAAAAAGTACGAGCGGGATTGTGTGAAGAGAATCAAATTTAAAAAACAGGCAGTTCTATATTCTATCGTTTTAGAACGCAGGGTTTATACATTTCGTCATAGGTTTTGGAATTATCAGGCGGCGGCACAGACTTGGCACAGGTAAACTGTTAACCTGGGCATTCACTGGCGTTTGTCTCGGTGACAGATACAACTGGATGGGGGTAATATTTTGACCACATTCGCGGGTGCGGCACGAAAGCAAAACAGACACCTCAAGCAACTGTGCGACATCAAGGAGAAGACTGATAAGAAAATGGCAGCCAGAGAACGCATTCACGATGATGCCATTTGGCTTGACGCGGTGGCGTGGCATGTTCTAACTTTGAATTTCGACATTCACGATCGTTCCTTTCGGATTGCGTCTTGCCGCGTCGTGCTGGCTTTTCGTTCATTTGGAAATCCAACGGAACGCGCGCGTACTTTCAACTGCTACAGTTTTGACATTCACATTCGATTTTGGCGCGGCGGCGTTGCTCTAGTCGGCTTGTTAGAGCGGTCGTGAATGCCCAGCTGTAGTCTGTAGAAGCCTTTAGTGCATTCGTAACTGGATTGATACTTATTCGTACCTACCTATTTAATATTCCATCAGGGCACTGGGTATACCTCGCGAGTACAACACCAATAGGAAAGCATTAGCGAACTATATATATGTACAAAGATAAATAAAAAAAATAAAAAAAAATGTTTATTCAGTAACAAAAAATTACATAGTTGTAGGAATGCACAATCGCAACTTTCCGAAATGGTTTTTAAATAAGCATTAGGTATATTATTTTATTATGGTGCAGTGCCAACTAGTTGTTTGCTGAAGAATAAAAAAATATGATATTACCTAATTTGTACTTTAATGAAGTTAGCAGGCACATAAGCAATGACATAAGTAAGCAAAGTTAAAATAACCTTAATGACGTTTTATTACATCTCTGTACTTTTGTAAAAAAAACGACTTATTTATGTAGCGAATGCAGGCGACCTCTTTTGTTATTTTTTCACTCTTACGTAATATGTGAAAAATGCATTTATTTTTGTACCGGGACGATTCAAACTTATTAATATACATCTGGGGCAAAATACTTATTTCATTTGAGTATTTTGGTAGCCCTGTATCTAACTTATTTAGTTTATTTGTCGGAATGATTATGCTTATTTCAAATTAATTATAAAGGAGTAATAAAATAACTTATGTTTAATTTTTTGAGAGTCTTTTCATTTTACGGCGGGTAGTAACTGAAGTTAGTCTTTCGATCAATTTGACACTTGTCAAAAATATTTAGGCTGTTTATAAGGATGCGCCAGTTATATGAGAGGTGTGATACAGGCTATTTCAAAGCTAGCGTAGTCGTTACTTTCTTTGAAAAAGGAACTATCTACGCGAAGCGCCAATTTAATATTCTAGAAACTATTTCGAATCTAGTCCTAGTTCAACATCAAATCATAAACGGCCAGTATACCCATCATAATACTGGCGCATCCACATCATTTCGCGCATTGCACAACCTAGGCCCACGCGGTTACGTAACCGTTTTAAAATTAGAATAGAATAGACTGTAACGGACTAATGACGCGATCGTGTTGGATCCTGTCGCGTCGAATGTCATAGTTTTGGGCAAAACGGAACGTACATAGGATTATTTAGAATCTATACCTAGGTATTTACGAATGGATGTAGGTTTCACTCTTTCTTTAGTTCATTTCGCATGCGGTTGTAACTTACGTAACACTAATTACTCAATAGTTCGACGAATGAATGAAAGGGGACCGAACGTCATACATAACCCAAATCACATCACTGCGTATCGATATTATTTAAAGACAATTGCATTTGGTAATTATTAATTAGTAACTATGTGATGCCTGGCGACTTTCTGTGCTTCTAAATGAATTAGGTACTTATAACAAAGAATATTTATAAATAAATCATTTTTAAAACTAATTTCATTTAACTTGCCTTTTTAACTATTTCTAAAGTTGCACTGCGTTGATGTCATTCGTAAAAATATAGCGATCAACTTTTTATTTCCTTTTGAAGTTTATGTTTAAAAAATCCTAATGCATCTCTATTTTACATGTACTTTACCTACATATTCAGTAGTAGTTTTACATCAAATGGTAGTGATACGTGGCCTATTTGTGAATTACCGGTAGGTACTCCTTTATATGTGTACACCTTACAATAATAACATAGTGTGTTATTATTCTAAGGTGTATAATACAATGCATTTGATTTGGTTCCTTCAATAGCTTCTCTGCACAATAGAAAATTACAAAACATCGTGGCTCAGGCGGCAGCTTTTAAAACTCAAAATTTCGCTGTTTCTGTACCTATGGAGATGTTTTCAGCGTTGCCAGAATGTTACTTTTGTAACATTTTACGTTACTTTTGACCCTCTCATGTTACCCCTTTGTTACAGGAATTAAAATGTTACTTTTACGTTACTTTTAGGTCAGTATAAAATATTTAAATAAATATTTATAAAATAATATTTTTTTTGTTTTTTTTTTCAGTATCACTAGTAAATTATTCGATCAACATTTTTTTTCGAAGAAAGAAAGAAACGGGACAGAATACTTTTTTTTAGTTTTTGTGTAAATAAAGTGCCATAATTTAGTATTAGTGTCGTTTTCCACATTACTAAGAATAAGGTACATACTAAATGTTATTTTTCTCGTGAAAATGTTACTTTTTGACCTGACTTGTGTTACATTTGACGATATGCCACTGGCAACACTGGATGTTTTAGTTCTTTCGAACTACGCAATCGTTTTGATACTGTTTATATCTTTAGAGATTTTGTACCCAGGCGAAGCCAGGGCGGATCGCTAGTTTAGAAATATTTAATAAAAAAACGCGTACTTACCATAAACTAAAGCCTTACGAAAGCGATAATAAACAACGCTAAGGCATCGCCACACGATCGTGACGTACAAGCCATCGGTCGCCGAGTTCAAGCCGAGGGCAGCGAACGTCACGACTTAACACGTTCCCTGCCCGCGGCGCACTTGACGTGTTTAACTCACATAGAAATCGTAGATACTGGCAGTGAATGCTTTCAATGCCGAGTTACACGGTTTTTATTCAAAATACACTAACCAATGTGAGTTCTCGGTTCTGAGCGTTCTAAATGCTCATATAATGGTCTAAAGAAATTGTAATTATTGTGAAAACTAAAGCTGTCTTTTATATTTCATAGCAGTGTGTTTTTTTAATAGATCTGTGTTTTGTTAATAGGTTTAAAACACAAACGGAATTTGTGCAGTAGTGTGCGAAATATGAAATTTAAGTAATTTTTCGTACAAGTTTGTAGGTGACAATTTTTTATTTTTTTATTAGGTAGGTATAAACAAAATTAATTTAAATAATAGGTAGGTATAAACTAAAAAGTAAAATAAATTCAGACTCAGAGCCCAAAAACTGGTATTGCTCTTTTTTTCCTTAGTTGTGATTGTAGATTTAAATTATTATTACATATTGTCATCTCACTGCGCGGTCATCGACCCTGTGCACGATTTTTACGATTCCTTTTGATTTGGGCCGGGAGTTATGATATCCTAAAACAAAAGGGCTTATGTTCAGCTATTACTTAAACAACCTTAAACATTTCGTTAGTAATTAGGTTGAGACATTAAGAATTCTGCAGCAGATGGGTTTTTCAATTAGGGCAGTGTGTCGGTAGTTAGTTCGTTGAAAGTAAATTAGGTTTGCGGGTCAGTTATTGGGAACTTATAAAAGGGATAGGTAACGTCAAGGAAATTGATCCCTAGACCACTTTGGACTATGTCAAAGTTACGTTTTGATTGATTACGTCACTATGACGTAGTACAAATTGGTCAAGGAATCAATTTCCTTAACTGTCCCTACGAGAACGTATATAAGACAATCATACTACTAACATAGGAATTATGAGATAGGAACCCCATATTTTCATTACGCATTTACGCGGTAATTAGAAAACCAATCGGAGAAATAAACTTTACGAGTATGTACGTTCGATTTTAGGGTTCCGTAGTCAAACTAGGAACTTATAGTTTCGCCATGTTTAGTGATTCAAATGTACGACGGTTAAAACAAATAAGAAGGCATCGGAGTTTTTGTCGCACGGTAAGACTAATGGCAAGCTATGGAGTCGTCATTTGCCATAAATCTAAACTCTTATTCATATTCATACTCATTTATTCAGTTTTTTTTAATAATCAAGCACAACAACGTTAACGAGTTAAGAAACGATTATTTAATGTTATATTTGGAAAATAAATATTACAATAAAAAATAATTATCGTTTTTATACTGATTTAATTACGAAATTTTATAAACAAACAAAAGATACATTAAAACACGACAGAGGGGAATGTTTTAGTCTAAACTAGTGGCGAATTGTATGTTAAAATAGTTCAAGTTATGAATTTATAATCTAATAGATTTTTTTATTTATATAACTTGGCCTAGATAAATTATACACGACCGACCGCTATAGAGGCATTTTAAGATAAATTAAATAAATGAGTATGAATATGAATAAGAGTTTAGATTTATGGCAAATGACGACTCCATAGCTTGCTATTAGTCTTACCTTGCGACAAAAACTCCGATGCCTACAAATAAGTATACGAATCTACTAGTTTGACTAACCTATAGAGAGGAATATTTTTAAAAGTCCTACCTATCTCAGCGTGTCATTTATCCTCTTGAAAGAGGGATGTAGGTAGGGCCACAGAACTATATCTCGATATAGTTCTGTGGGTAGGGCCCCTCGGAACCAAGAGTACATCCGGAAATATCATCTATGTAAAATATATGTTCAATAGGCACCTTTTCCACTGAGTGTTTTGTACCTACGATAATGGTCCGTAATGACATGCCTGGTAGGTATAAAACCGCTACTTAATACAAAATTTAATAGGTAGTATTATACTATCCAGAGTCTTTAGATTGCACTACAGAATTCCCGGACACGCAACTCTTCAGACATTAAAATTAAAACTCCAGTTCACAAGTTTATTTAAATCTAATCATTTCGCAACGTTCGCGACGTAAAACTAATCATAACACGCGCGTTATCGTTCGCGGAGGCGAACTCGCGCGTAAACGTTACCAACGCCAGTCTCGAAGCCTGCCCGACAGCGCCCAAACGTGCGGACGCGACTCAGCAATGCAATTCTGTTTCCGGAAAATACCCCAATTGTGAAAAACTGTTTACCCAAAATACTATTGCTTTTTAAATATACAACCAAAAATCGTGAAATCGTCACCCAAGTAAATTCAAATTTGGAACGATAATCGATTTCAATCACGCGTAACGTCAATTATTTTTTATGGTTTTCACTACTCGAACAAAACGGCACCGGATTCCAAATTCAAACATTTTCAGTGCAACAATGTGATACAACCGGCCTGTGATTTTGAAGACTGTTTAAATATAGATTAATAATGATTGACCATGTCAAAGTGAATGATAGAGTGAATGGGGCGATGAGGGAGATAGTGGTGGACTCTTTCGTTTGCCGGGTGCAGTACCTGAACGATCTGGACCCTTTTATGGAGTACAATGTGAGAGAGCCGCCGAGACCTTTATACCACACGTTCAACACTACAATACCGCTGTCGTACCAGATAGCGGCTGTACACAGGCTGCTGCAAGCGCCTCACAGGGTAAGTTTAAAAAATATTAGCCTCTACTCTGCTTCCAAATTCGAAGTTTAAAATTAACCTTTCGTCTCTCGATCTTTTAACAAATAAAGAGGTAACCTTTAAAAGTTAGGTACGTTGTGTATGTTCAAAATTTACGTGCGCTATTTTATTTAATCCACGACGTTCCACCACATTTTATTTAGATAAATATTTTTATACAACCCTGCAAAATCAATTTGAAAAGGGGGTGGACCGCCGTGAATAAAAAAAAAACGTAATTTTCTTAAGAAAATACATTTACAAATCAATTGGGTATGGAACGGACGGAATACACAAATCTGATTAATGTATGTACGGGTTCTGGAGAAAACTCACTTAAAACGAAGCGAAGCGAGGGTGGGTCGCTAGTTTTTAAAACAATTGCGTATCTTAAACTTTATATCTGTGTGCAGGTTTCGTATTTGAGAAGTCAACTTCTATACGGATATAAATCCCTGTGACGATAATGAGGATATAGCATCAATCCCCTTCGCACTTTGTAATCAGAATGTGACACAATGTTGTATTCAATTTTATCCACAGCGATTAACGCGACCATAATAATCCAGAAGGTCAATTTAGTAGAACCTAATACTCAATGAGGCAGCGACATAACTCGTGATTTAGTTAAAGAAATTTATATCGACGTTTATTGTATTCCGGAGCATTTTTAAACTGAGAATATTAAAGTGCAACCGCGAGCTGCGTAAACTGGCTGGTAAAAAAATCGTAGCTCTTTGTGCAGAAACGTCCGCCCCGCACCGCGTCAGTGTTTTGTTTTTATTTACAATGTAAAAGCCTAGACACACAAGGGCCATTTGGCAACAAACAAACGGATAGACGTGAAGTATAAGCCACAGCGCCGGCGGCGATTTAGCGATTAATATTTTCCGAATACCTTTCATTTTGTTAAATAATATTTTGAGGATATAACGAATCATTCGGCGTATATTTTAGAAAAAAACATTAGCTGTTTGTGATTTAAAAATGTTTTTTTATTTATTACGAAACAACGGGCGGAATATAGTAGCGAGATTTAGTAGTTTAGTATGTACACTGTAGTAGTATATTTTTGGAATTGGCTCATAGAGTCCTTTATTTAAAACCCCACTCGATAAGTTTTTGTGGAAAAAAAAACTGGTAAATGGACGTGATATACGTGGGATTTTCTACAGGCGTCAGGCCAAGGACTACACGATTTTTGTTGCTCAAATTTTTAAAGCAACAGTAGTGTAGCATTTATGTTATCCTAGTAAAAACGTATGCATATTTTTCTTATAAGAAACGCATAGCGTCGAATCCAGCGTCATACGAGTAAACTAGAATAATACGTTCCTTGAAAACAATAACATTGTATATGAGTACCTACAAATAGTGCATTTTTAATTTTAAACTATAATACCGATCAAGTACAGTCAACAGCATTACCTTTTCACTTTAACGATCTATTTGGAATGTTATAGGAAATGGTGAAACGATTGAAAGCAACAAGGTACAGAAATGATCACTTATTTATGCTGTTGAATGTACGAGTTGGACCGGTAACTCTTAACAAAAAAAACAAAAAATGCTAAGACAAAAGACATTTACTACAAGTATATAGAAGTTATACAGACTGTTTTAGCAACCGCAATATAAAATTTCTTGCGCATTGTTTTTTAAGTGCTAGAACAACCCCATTTATAATCGTCTTACAACAAAAAAACCACCTTCTCAATTCGTCGCCTTTTTTTTTGTTACCTTTTTTTTGTTAAACCTTTGAAGGAAAGGGTTGACAAATGGACGAACTACAAAGTACTTAACCCTACAAATACACGTCATAAACTTGACTAGACTTGGCAATTCCCTGGTTTCCGCTGGGCCACGTGTTGCCTGGACGATGAATCAGTGGGTGAGACATCTTAGGTGGGCACAATGTTCCCGGAATAGACGAATTCTGGAGCAGATCAGTTACGAATCGAAAACACCTGGGAGCGATAAGGTGCGGCGTACAGTGCGGAATTGGCGGACTCTTCAACACCGTCAGCTCTTGTACTATATTACCTATAACTAGCTTTGTTCATGTATGTCGACGACGCGCTGGCCTAGTGGGTCACTACCCTGCCTACGACGCTAGCCGTCCTGGGTTCAAATCCGGGTAAGGGCAGATATTTGTGATGAGCGCGAATATTTGTTTCTGAGTCATGGACGTTTTCTATGTATTTAAGTGTATACTTCTCTATTTAAGTATTTATTTATTTCGTCGTCTAGTACCCATAGTACAGGTCTAGAGCTTATTTTGGGACTAGGTCAATTGGTGTGACATTGTCTCCTGAAGTCCTGATATTTATTTTATCTATTTATAACTGGCTGTTGCCGCGCAAATGTCATTTATGTATGTGTATGTAAACACTTTATTGGCCAAAAAAAACATTACAACTAATTTAACAAAGTATGTGCGATGATGACCTTATCCCTCGCCCTGATGGTTTATCGCTAATCCCTCGGAAACTAAGCGAAGCAAGGGCGGGTGGCTAGTTTTCAATATTAAGGATAATTTGAATATCACACCAATGTTATAAATGTCGACGATTTTTTCAGAAATTTGGAATGAAGATAGCTTATATCCTGGATTAACAAAGAGGCCACTTAGGCCGACTGCGTACTAAGGGGGGTTATGTTTTTCGAGTTTATGTATGTCTATTTCTGTGGCAGTAATAGGGTCCCGTTTTAACACTTTGAGTACGGAACCCTAAAAATGTGTACGCGACGAACACTGGTTGACCCGTCAGTGCGTGTTAACAACATAATTTTGCGTATCACGACTAGGGTTGTAAAAAAACGGTTTTTTTCTGACTTGAAAAAAAACATGAAAAAAAACCGTGAAAAAAACCGTTTTTTTTCTGTAGTAGGTTTTTTTTTCAAAAGTATGAAAACTCATTTGCAAGGCAGTTAATACTTTTATACGGTTGTTTTAACCAATTTAATTTAACAACTTTGATTAATAACAACATAAATGAAATCTGTAGTGGGAGTTATCGCAATTTACTGTTGGCTACAGTCAACACCAACGCCTCTCGTCGCCGCATCGGGGAAATCAGGGATTCCCCAAAAATTAGTTAGTGCTGCTGATAGTGCTGATAGTTCTAGTGAATAGGTTTAAAGTTCTTTTTGCATTTACTAAAAATAGTTCAGTTAAATAATCACGAAAAACCGTTATTGTGGCATATTTTTGTTCATCTGAAAAAAAACCTAATTTAGAAAAAAAACCATGGTGCCAGGTTTTTTTTCATGTGTTTTTTCATAAATTTGAAAATAAACATTTGCTTTTTTTTCTATTTGCAACCCTAATCACGACTTCGACCAAGGAAGAGACGCAGGACAAATGCCAATGATAGGTTACGTCAATTCCACACTATTTGATTTCTACAATCGTTATCTAAGAATAGCAACTTGTTATTCTTACTGCTTTTACGCCATATAGAACCAAATGACGAACTTCCTTAAACTTTCATAAATAAAAAATTACCAACATGAGACTTTAGTTTCGAAAAATGTTGCTCCTTTATTTGTACACTTCAAACCTCCAATTGCCTTTTATACTTTTTGTGCAAAATAAAGCATAAATAAAATAATCAAACCCAAGACACTCAATGACTCAATATCGAGGCAATTGCGTATGTAAATTAGGGCGGTGGGCACTGAAGGAACTGGTGATAGGTGATGCAGGCAATGATTATGCGTAACACCAGTACGATATCTAATCAATTAGTCATCTCTTTTACCTGTTTGCATTGTTCGGACGCATCATGTTATAATTACTTAATCACCTTAACGTCGGCTGAAACAGTTTATCTTAGATTTTGAAATGATTCTGATAATGCTGTTTCTATAACAGGCACTACAAAGGCGCAGGTTATTTGACACGTAAATGTATAATTTAGCGGTTAATGCGTATTCGTTTTAATACTTACAGTCACCCAATAAAAAGCTAAGCATACTTAGAACATTGTCATTGTTAATGTCGTGACTGTCGTTTGATGTTTAGTTTCAAGTTTATTATAAGAATGCACTAAAGTGCTTCACATGTTCGTTAGGCTTACTTAGGTTAGGTCGAGACGAGACAAAAGACCAACAGGTACTCTGCCACAGTTCCGTTTTTTTTAGGCAGTGTGATAGTTTTAGTAGTTTTTTTTACTTATCTTGTAGACTCCGAAGACAGTATCATAGTTATTCATGATGCAACAAAATCTCCGAAGATTAAAATTTTTATTCGGCCTCACTAACTGATACAAACCCTTCTTTGTATTTTTTCTGATGAACATATAAACGACCGTAATCTAGCATACAATTTAGCCTTAAACTAAATCTTAATAATTCTAAAAATTCAATGGAATTGTATCTGTTTAAAGTCTTTCTTCCAGCATTATCTCCGTTGTTATTTAAGCGTATGCGAATTTGGTCGTATTATCAACATATCAACTGAAAAAAACGAAGTATAAGTACCTATAGTTGAGGTCACACTAATAAAACATGATGGTGCGATGACAGTCAGTGATGTCATGTAGGTACCTAATCCTGCGTCGTTCTCCTTCAAAGCTGCTAATCAGTAATACCTATTCAAGAGTTTTTTATTTAGTGCTTTGTGTACGAAAATAGCTTTACGAGATAATACTTCGAGTATTATCGATAGAGTTACTGCCGCACTCAGAGACGTCGATTAAATTTAATGCCTGATTAAAGTTGCTGTTGTCGCTTCCTTTGCTATAGCAATAGAATAAGACAACACGACACTAAACCAGCATTACATTTAATTGACGTCTCTGAGTGCGGCAGTTAGTATAATGTCAACACTAATGCAGAACTTAAATAAACAATACGGCTTTCAGATTTGTACACAACACACACCCAAACGAAAAAGAATTGACATGTTCAGTGACAATCTGTGTAGATGCGGTTACCCTTATTGAAAGTGATCCTGCTTACGAAACTAGCGGGCCCGAGGTCGAGTCCCGGTCAGGGCAAATATTTGTGTGATGAGCGTGTCTTAAGTATTTTCTTTGTGTGTAACTATTTATTTCTCTATACATTTATTTCTTTATTGGTATTACTTACCTGGTATTAGTTACATAAAAGAAGGCTAATGATTGTCATTCGTAAATTTCTTAACCAAACAGTATACAAACATAGTGATAATTTAAACTTAACTGAATATGCTCAAAACAAACAAGAAACAAAGTGTAAAAAGGTAAATGCTTTGCGTTGCACGTAGGCCCAGACGATTGGAAAATAATAATGTTCTTAAGTAATTCATTCACTTTTACTTGCCCACAAACAGAACCCATTACATTAATGAGTTTATTGTTCTCTAGTACACATCGTTCAAGCTCAGAGCTTAGTTTGGGACTAGGTCAGTATTTGTGTAAGTTGGTTCCCCAATATTTAAGTGTTCCGTAACGCGAGACTCAGCACGTCCAAGCTTAGATAGAAGTTTAGAACCAGCCGATCAACGCTGCTGGTTTCGTTGGTGACTCAAACATACACCATGACATTTAAAATGCAAAGAAAAGAAAATAAAAATATGTTTTGTACTCTATTACTGTGACCAACTGAAATAGCAAGACACGTTCGTACGTTTCCGTGAAAATTCGAAGGAAAACAATTACCTATGCACTACATCTGTACCTACTAAGTAGCTTCTCTCTCTCGCTTACTCCTCTGTTGGTTTTTAAACCATTTTTCACTAACTCTAAGACCCTTTTAAGAGCTCACAAACATCCGAACTAATTCGAAACACTAAATAAATATAAATTGATAGGACGTGACTTTCATAGTATAAATTTTAAAAGTAGTTCGTCTTCTGTCCTTTACGACAGAAACTTTTTGAAAGCTATCGCGATTTGAAATTTAGGAACTTTCGTATGTAATTGTATTTAAAAAAAACAACAGGTATAAAAAAAATATGTCAGCAATATTTCATTGCGAGCTCTACGTTTTGATATTAAAAAGTCTAAAAAGTGACTGGTTACGTTTTCATATACTCTGCTCTGTGGTAGGTAGTAAGTATATGTACACAGTCTGTTATGTTACGTGACAAGACATTCGAATACCTAAGATAATGTTTGCTTTGAAGAAGTTTGTTTTTTTTGAAAATGCAAACGACCTGCAAATCGACCCTTGGCGGCCATCGACCCCGGTGCACGCAAGTGCAGTCTGTTTGCTAAAAAAACGTTTACCAAACTCTTGATGGGGTTACGGTCAATTACCTTTGCAATTAAACAAGCTTATGATTTGCCAAACGAGTTAACCTGGGTACTCAAACTACCAAGGTTAACTGGAAGAGACCCCTTAAAGGGATGAATTCGCCTTTGTAATACTTTTTCTGTAGCTAATTCGGTAGCTCTGCCTATTATCTAATTTTATCACAATTAATGGAACATTTTCAATATAATAATTTATTACACACCAAACAATTTGGTTTTACTCGGGGTCGCTCGACAACCGAAGCTGGTGTTGAGTTAATTAAACATATTTTTGAAGCCTGGGAGGGGTCACATGATGCCTTAGGTATTTTCTGTGATTTGTCCAAGGCCTTCGATTGCGTTAACCATGACACATTGGTCAGGAAGCTACACCATTATGGAGTTAGAAGTACTGCGCTAAACTTAATAAAAACGTACTTATACGGGAGAATACAAAGGGTAGACGTGAATGGAAAACGATCACCTGGGTCTTTGGTCAAAATGGGCGTACCACAGGGCTCAATTTTGGGTCCTTTTTTATTCCTCATTTACATAAATGATTTACCATACCTTATAAAGGACAAACATGATATAGTATTGTTTGCTGATGATACCTCACTCGTATTTAAAGTCAAACGACAACAGGAGTTTAATATCGATGTAAACAATGCTATATCAGAAGTAGTAGATAGAGAAAAAGACTAAATGTATTAAATTTATGACTACAAATGTGAAAAATAGACAAACTACTGTAACTATAAAAAATGATAGATTAGACCTAGTTAATGATACAGTATTTCTTGGAATAACGTTAGACTCCAAACTCCAATGGGGTCCTCATCTGGCTAAATTAGCGAATAGACTAAGTTCTGCAGTTTTTGCAATTATTAAAATTCGGAATATAATAGACTTGAAAACCGCTCGATTAGTTTATTTTAGTTACTTCCATAGTATTATGTCATATGGTATTTTAATATGGGGTAGTGGTGCTGACGTAAACAGCATCTTTGTTCTACAGAAGAGGGCTATTCGTGCTGTTTACAAGATGGGTCATAGAGACTCGCTTAGAGATAAGTTCAAAGAAACGAATATATTAACCGTATACAGTCAATATATTTATGAAAATATTATGCATGTTCATAAACACATCGGTAGTTTTAGAAAGAACTGTGACATACATAATGTTAATACCAGGAATAAACATAAGCTCGCAGTGCCCTTTACACGGCTTCACAAAATAAAAAACTCATTCATGGGTAATTGTATAAGGTTCTATAATAAGCTCCCAAGTAGTGTTACTCATTTATCAGTAAATAAATTTAAGAGTTACGTTAAACGTCAACTAATTTCTAAAGCGTATTATAGTATTAAAGATTATATAAATGATGACAATGCTTGGGACTGAATTATTTGTATTACAATTATTAATGACCGTGGAGACTATATTTATCTCCTTGTATGCTTATTATTTTAATTTGACATCTGGAGACTCTTTACAACTCCAAAATTGACCGTGGAGACTTTCTACATCTCCCTTGTTTGTGTTTGTTGTTTTGTTTTTTTTGTTTAATTACCTACTTACCTATATTTAATTTTAATTTGACATTTGGAGACTCTTTACATCTCCGGAATTGTATTATTATTTTAACCTGACATTTTTATTAATTTCATTATTATTACTACTGGGACCTGTACATCCCTGTGACATTTAAATTAGATAGCTTATGTTTAGTATTGTAATAAGTTCTTTATTTAAAAAAATGGCTTACTGTTGAGTTTCTTGCGGTGCTTCTTCTCAACAATGGTCTCTTGAAGCGCTGGTAGATGGTAGATTCAGACTTGTAAAAGTGCCTACAGGGCCTACTTACAGAATAAATGATTTTATTTTATTTTTATTTATACCCCACTCTGGGAACGAAGGCCTGAGTTAATGTATGTTTATATATGTTATATTATAACTGTAATTTTAATATTTGTGTAATGTAATTGTTTTAGTATATTGAAGTGTTTACACACATACATACAAGCCCACACAGAACCTCAATTCCATTTCGTTTAAGCCCGACTTGCTTCTAAATTGCACTTATATTGTTAACATAAAGGGGCCTTATTCTACTTTGTCCCTGCACTTAGGTACGTTTCGATAGTTCTTATTCACTTGACAGTAATTGCGATCGAGTTATAGACAATACCATAACACGTTAAAGACCCAGACTTTTTTTTCAATTGACTGTAAGAACACTACAAAGTCAACGATATGTTTACAGTGTTTTCAAAGCTTGAAGTACCGCGTTACCGTATGGTTGAAAGTATGAATAGGTAGATATATTATTCACCTTATCTCCTCTAATATACAAAGTTTATTGTCAGTGGCTAAGAGGCGTGTAGATATTTTGGACGTTTTGAAAACGTAAACTTATGACTAGACCAAGAGATTAAATCCTAGCGCGAACGACGTGTTGTTAGTAGAAAGTTACTTGACACAATATAAACATCGACAATCCTGTAATCGATAAGTACCATTTCAATTTCAGAGTGATTTTCACTGAAGTATGTAAAATATTAATAAATCGATAGTTTTGTTATTAACTTATTATTTTTAAAAGGCACTACAATGATTGTAATTTTTTTCCTTGATGAAATGATTTCGCTATTTTTCTTATTAGTGTAGGTACTTCAATGAGTTTTAGGACATTGTGAATATTTTCTTAATAACTATATAATGATGTTCAATTATTTCCTCTATGACTGTAAAGTGCTGGTTATCGGTAACAGGATTGTCGATATTTTTATTAGGTGAAGCACTAACACGTCATTCGTGCTAGGAAAATCTTTAGGCCTACTTATGACTATGTAACTAGACGCAACAGTACAACGTCAATTTGTGTAACGGGGTGCGATTTCTAGGATCAAAAATGCTATACATAAAGTGATAAAGCTGAAATAATTGGAATAGATTTTCTGTACAGTCGCTGAAACCTCGTCTAATATAATGCTTGTTGACTTGAGCACGTTTGTAAGAATGATCAACTAAAAGTGCGTGGCAATTGGTTCTTCAAACGCACATTTCAACCGAGCGCGCGCGCAAATTCACAAGTCTATCAGCACCATTAAAAAACGTCTCGACATATTTATTAACTCTATAGAAAGGAATTATGTCATCTGAAAGTTTATTTTTAAAACGAGGAAGACCTCATCGTTAATTAGCGCTTCAGATGACTGTGAATATAGTCGACCAAAAAAAACATGCTTGGGACCATGTCATTCGTAATATCATTGACAAAATCGAGCTGTTCTTTCTATGTTCTGTTTAAGTTTACTATGACAAGGGACTAAAGTTGACAACATTATAGTAAGGGTCAGACTTTAATTGTTTTGTCCTCCGTAACCAGTTCGTATCCTTTTGTTCGTTTATCCACGCTTGGGTACGCAGAAAGAGAGGTGTTATGTTAGAGTGAGAACTTTATGATGGCTTATAGAGCTAAAACTGGATTTATGATGTTGTTTATCTTTTTATAAGATAAAGATAAAAGATGTTTATTCAGTAAGTAGGCCGTACGGGCACTTTTATACAGTCGGTTTTTGCAGAACCAAGCTCCGAGGATCTTCGTGAAATATGTCGGAGATCATGATACTACTTTCCGACACTATTATGAAAGCAGCTCTTTTGGATACCATAATATTGCATTGTCATCGGATTATAATTTTCATTTCAATCAGACCATTCCTATTTCAACAAGCATTGAGGCATTCCATCTAGTTATTAGGTTTGGCTCCGCAATTGCAATTGTAAGATTGGAATTGTCCACGGTCCTCGAAAAATTCTATAACCATCATATGGTCTGTATGCTCGTGTAGGTACCCCTTGCCAAAAAAAACTTTTAAAACATTTTTATGCATCTTCAAGAGAGGAACATACTCTCCTCTCAAAGGTTCGCTACCATGACAACACCTAAGTTTTGTTCCCAACTGTTTCATTTGTCCGAATACGTTAATCACATTAATAGTTTTTAGGATTCTTATAAAACAAAGCTAAGCTATCCTGTGGGTTAATAGAAAAAGAAAAAGTTATTTATAACTTATGAATTTTCGGAAAAATTAAACAGATAGGTAACAAAACTTCGGTCTTGCGTGGCCGGTTGCCCTGGCAACGCATCTACGATTCCTCTGTCGCTATAATGCGGTGATGGGCGGTGATGATGAATCACATTCCATCTGGGCCTCTATTCTAGGCGGTAAAATCCATATCGTCTTTGACCTGTTATCGTATGGTCAATGTTTTGAAAGCTCTCATTTACGTCACAGTAATGGCGGCCGAGTTTGAAACATTACCATAACCGGTCAAAGACGATATGGTTTTACCGCCTAGACTAGAGGCCCTGACGAACCGCAGTCTTGTTTGTCTTTTTAGCGAAGAAAAAATAACGATTGGAGAGAAAATCATTGCGTTTCGAACTCGATGAATGCGCGTGCGCTCCGTGCTGCATTTAATAATAACCTTACGAATATTATGTCGCCGTTACAACACCTGAGCGCGTATTATTTGGAACAGATAATTTTAGACGAATGCCGCGATGAGTAAGACCAATGTTTAGAGATCGAACAATAAGATTCGGCCCTTTTCCATATTTCTCCGATTTGATTCGAAAACGTACGCCTAGGGCGGCCCCTTCCGACCCTTCCACTCACTTTGGCTCTGTATATCTCTTTCGTCTCTCTTTAATTTATTATTTATTATTTTATAACGTCTTCCTAAGGATTGACTATGTTGAAATTGCAAATGTCTATTAGTTACGGACCCCATTTACAATCTAATACCCTGTCTGGCCGTTTGCCTTTTCAATGCAATTAAAAAAAGTAAGGTAATGTGGAGGCGGCGCTTATTTCATATCATAATGCAAATGTTGGTTAGGATTTTATGATGTTTCGTACTGCTAAATACGTTCAAATTTTTTACCCCAATTAAAAAATATAAGCATAAATAAGTACGTGATCGAACTTATAGATGCTGCGAATGTTAACAAGACTGACTGTCGGTTTATCTTCAAGTTTACATTACACTATAAAGTCATTCACTCAATCAAAACCATTCGCGTGACGTATCGGTGGCACAGACTATGCACCGGTAATTCGGTCCCGACTTCCCGAATAACTCGGTTTCGGCAATAAGGGACCTATTCACGTCGCTCCAGATTTCGGCACTGGCACACCGCCAAGCTGACACGTGCGATGCACCCGTGTCTGTTGACACGAGATCAAGAAAAAACTGGCCAAGAGCGAGACGGACTCGCGCACGAAGGATGCCGCACCATCGTACAATACTAAGATCGCGTATAAAATACCAAAAAATACACATTTTTAACCGACTCCAAATTTGCATTCAGAAAGTTCATTTGGTGAAGTGGAACTGATGATGAAGACCAGAGATGGCCCGGAAATCATCAACGATACGTATTTCAAGGGTGGCGATAAGATATCTCGATTAAGATAGTTGAGACAATATGACGAAGCACATTAAATGGTTTAAATATGACTATTACTTTCCCGCGGTGTTGCTTCCGGCGAGCTTGAAAAGTCTTACTAATAAAAAAGTGTGACTACGCAACATAGTACATATTATGATCACAAAATTGTTTTTTTTAAACGAAAATACAGCTGCGACTTCAAAAAGCAAAACATTATTTAAAAGTAATGCGTCTTTCAAGGGGTATTTTAAAACATACATTAAAATTAATATTTTTTATTAGGTTTTTGTTATTATTATCCAAGCGCAGAGCCCAAAACCTTTTTAAACCTGTATTGGTGTCCAACTGCTAGGCCTTACATTTCCGCCATTCCTCCCAATAGATACTATTGAGTGAATGCCACTGTCTTCGAAACGCATCCAATTCACCACAACAATTTGTATGCTTTTTTTTTTTTTTTAGTGTACTTATAATAATATTTTTAACACGACTTCTGATTGTAGTACCTACACCGAATTATACCTATTTACATACACATTCTAGTATGACTCTGCTTTCAACATGATTAACCTTCTTGGAGTAATGTTTAACGTAATACCTAGTAGCCTAAATATATCGTCTTACTCAGTTCTGCCTGCTTGAAATACGGATGAATCACTATAATACTGAAACGCCTCATTACATGTCATTCATTATCTTAACATTTCATTTACATTTTGTCTTTTTACTAACTAACATTAGCGCCATCTATTAGAAATCTGGGACAAGTACCATAATAGCACGGAACCTTTCGCTCGTTGCTTTGGTTCATGTTGGAAATGCCGTGAGGTAAACACAGATGGCGTTGTAACAACAGTGATAGGTGACCTGAAATTTTAGACTAGCAAGGTACAAAGTAATAGTAGGTATTTTGTCAAAAAATATATTTTAGAGAAAAACATTTTTCCCGACTAAGTACCTCTCATCATACAGTCACATATCGCGCATAGAGTATCGAGGCGTACAGTCACCAGCAATAATATTATAATATTCAACATTGGGCTTAAAAATATCTGACACGCCCCTATACCTCTAGTAATAAAGACCTGTCAGATATTTTTGGGCCTAATGTTGGGTACCTAATATTATTGCTGGTGACTGTACGATACCAATCAATCTAACTAGGTGCCTGAAGTCTGTTCCTATTCAGACTGCCAATGAAAATAACAAGTATACCTAGTGATGTGCCGTTTCCGAGAATATTCTTCAAGTGAGAATATTCTCGGAAACGTACCCGGGAATATTCCCGCTTATGGGAAATATAGGAGAATTTTGAATTTTTGTATGTATACTTGTTGTATTTTCGGGCATTACGTACAAAACGAAGTACACAGCCGATAGTTACATAGCATGTAGTATAAAGTCATCTCTCAACTTAAACTCTCAATATTCTCGAGAATATTCTCAATATTCTCGAGAATATTCTCTATATGCTCCAGAATATTCTCAATGATTCTAGAGTTTTTTTTTTTTTGTGTTGAAACTGCTTTTTGGCTTCATTGTTTAAGACAGCACTTACACGCACATGTTTATTGCACCGAATACGAAACACGACTGAGTTGAGCTATCGCATCGCTGTTTTGCTAAGAAGGGGAAAAGAGATAGCAGATCTGTTGAGAGAAAGAGATGCATATATTTAATGGCTAAACATGTACCTAGCTAATGCAACCAAATGTTTTATATTAAATTAATTTAAATATCTGTCACTTGTTACCTATATTTACATACATACATACATAAACTCACGCCTTCATTCCCAAAGTGGGGTAGGCAGAGCTATAGAATTACTTTTAAAACTTGTTGTTAATTCTATAACCACACATAAACCTAACCTATATTTAAACTATATTTTATGTAATAGTGGTTTTTATGTACTACTAAAACAGATCAATCAGTTTAATTCAAATGAAAAACAAGATATCAACTTAAATTGTGTTAAAAAATACTTGCAATATTATGAAAAAGGTTTTACACAGTAACACAATATTTACACATCATTTTATGGCGATAAGCCATCCACTACAATTATTTTTATTTAAGATTTAATATACTTCATTTACTATTTTCAACGTTCTCCGGTTTGGGGAATATTCTCGGAAATATAGGAAATTTCGTTGAATATTCTCGACGGGAACATTCTCGGAAACGGGAATATTCCCGCGGCACATCACTAAGTATACCTGACTGTAATTGTCTTTTGATATAGAGGATGAAATAGTGATGGAATCATGTTATTTCTAATTAGATTATTAAAAAGGTTGATTGAATATTATATTATTCATCATCATCATTGTATTATTTTGCTGGGTGCGACGGAGAGGAAATACCTCTCTTATCAATCAAATCAGTCAGTTACATGTTTACCGAAAGTACTTTTCATCAAAAATACAAGATTAAATAGAGATTACTACCTCAAAATATAAAAATTTCATTCGAGCATTTAGACAATTCTATAATCCGTCATATCTAGACACGCGGGAGCGTGTCAAGCCAAGTTCAAGAAACAGAACTGGCGAGGCGCACCGTGTGTAATATTACACGAACCATTTGGAGCCACTTTTGACCCCCTCATAAATCAAAAACTATTTTACATAAACGTATCAAATTTTGCTCATATATTGAGACTTGCGAGATACATATGTGTTCTAAATTTCATAAGCTTATCTCAAACGGTTATTTAGATATTAATGTCCAAAATTCCTCATTTTTATCATTGACTGACCTATAGACCAAAACTCTAACCCAGTTCCAGATGACCTAGAGAGTTAAAATTTGGTATGCAGATAGGTAATTAGATGAATACAAAGGAATAAATAAAAAACTGTCAATTTTTAAATAATTAGATTCTATTATGAACGCTTAACATAAATACCTAATATTACTTAGGTTACCTACGTTATTAACTGGGATTAATTATTATTTTTATATTTAGCGCACATCAATAGTGTAAAATCATTACCTACTCATAAATAATGATAAAATAATAGGCATTTAGATTTTCGGTATATACACGACGCGCGCGCGCCGAGTGACGCCGGAGCGGCGCGGGCGCTGTGACGATCGAATCGAACCGTTGACGCGAACGTGGCCGAGCGAGCGGCAGCCGCGCTCACAAGCGCGAGCGCCGGCTTGCTGTCCGTGGTTGTCTCTCGATATCTGACCTATAAGGTTGCAATTTATGCTGCGAAATTGCTAAGTTTTCTTAAGGAAAACTTATAATTTGTAGTAATATTATTATTACAATTTCTTTAATAAGTTGGTACCTACGTACGTATAGTATTATAGTATAGGCTATAGTTTAAATAAATAATAATTTTATAGTTATAAGTAGGGAGGTGTATATACTTATTATTATTACAATTCCTATAATAAGTGGGTACGTAGGTTTAGTATAGTATAGGCAATAGTTTAAATAAATAATAATTGTATTTTTTAGTAAGTAGGTAAGTTAAGTATAGTTAAAAGTAAGTAGGTGTATATACCTACTTAACTCTGAGTTTGAGAACTTGTTGATAGTAGCAAATAGTTTTATCTTTTTATTACGTAGGTAGGTACCCACCAAAAACATAAATGTAAAAAAGGAGAGCCAAGTTCAATACAAAAATTATTCTCTGCTGTGGGCTTGGCAATGCAATTGTTTTATATTTATAAAGTCTACTTTTAGTTTTGAATTTGTCCTTTTAAAAGGACCCACGGCGTTACGAGGATATGTACTTACCTACAAAAAGTAATGATATCCCACCAAAAACATAAATGTAAAAAAGGAGAGCCAAGTTCAATACAAAAATTATTCTCTGCTGTGGGCTTCGCCGCAAAAAGAATGGAGATCTGAGATTGAGTGCCAAGTTCTATGCAAAATCCAAATATGTAGTCTAAGGGCTCACTTGGCTGGTTTTCCCATACTAATTATATAGCCTTCGCATGTTCTAAACCTGTTACCTTTCGGTTCTTATTTTATTATTCCGAAAATTTGGCTTGCTGGTAGAAACTACCCATCGAACATAAGGCTCTCCCATGACTGTGTAAAAGTAGGTACTTAATAATAATTCGTATGGAAAAACCAGCCAAGTCAGCCCTTAGACTACATATTTGGATTTTGCATAGAACTTGGCACTCAATCTCAGATCTCCATTCTTTTTGCGGCGAAGCCCACAGCAGAGAATAATTTTTGTATTGAACTTGGCTCTCCTTTTTTACATTTATGTTTTTGGTGGGATCTTTATAACGCCATGTCATTGCGACGAAATAAAAATCGTAACAAAACAAAATGCTTCCTGTGTAATACTGCCCTCCTAAGCAAATAAGCAATATCCCAAAATCAATAACCAAAGCAGTTTTAGTTCTCTTCTCTTAGTAATAAGGTTGAAATTGCTACAGGAATTTTATCTGACATACTGCGTATTAGCTTGGGAGGGCAGAATAGTCGTAGAGTCATGTGGGGCAAGTGTGCGCACTTTTTTTTCAAGCTAGTATCAAAATCAAATTATAAGCATGAAAGAAAAATGAAAATATGTATCTAGCACAGTATTTATTTAGGTAATGATTTAATCAAGAAATCACTACATAGTATAAAACAAAGTCGCTTGCGCTGTCTGTCCCTATGTATGCTTAAATCTTTAAAACTACGCAACGGATTTTGATGCGGCTTTTTTTAATAGATAGAGTGATTCTTAAGGAAGGTTTATATGTATAATACATTCCACGCGGGCGAAGCCGCGGGCGGGTCGCTAGTTATCAATAAAACTTTGCCACTTCGAAGAAAAATCACCTTAATTCAACCAGCTCAAAATGCGCACACTTACCCCATACTGCGGGTAAGTGTGCGCAGTTAAGAGAACTTTGTGGTTTTTTTAATATTCTTAGCAGACTGATTTTGATCAAACTTACCTTATTTTATTGAGACATAATATAGCTTCAAATGATATGCAAAATAAAAGGCTTAAATACATTTTTAACAGATATAAAGATCATTTACTCGTGTCAATTTTCGCCATGACAGCAAATTTTACCTTTACAGCTTCGTATCCTGAATATTTTCTTTTTCAAGTGAACTAATGACACCATCTGGGTTTTTATTCTCATAAACTAATTCTCTACCAACATAACTTTAATTTTTCGACACATCACAAACTTCTCCCTCCCCATTCCTAAACAAAGGGGTTGCGCACACTTACCCCCTGCGCACAGTTACCCCACATGACTCTACCTACTTATTACAAATTGCGCGCTGCTGCCGATGCCGGTCCATAGGTACGTAACATAGGTACGTTTAACATGCCCGAAGTCAAATATCGTGCCGGTATCGCGGTATAGCGACTGGTCATGTTTGCATCCGATATGCATTTGAAGGTCACGTAAATGCAAAGAAGAGGGTGACCAATAACGTTATTTTATTCCGTTGATATTTAGTTTGTATCGTTTTAACGAGAGTAGAGAACCGTTGCGCGGATCTAGGTTAAATAACGTTATAATAATATATTTAGGTCTGGACTTAATCAGCTAACTAACCATTGTACCAAAAAGTAACCTCAAATTGTGAATGTTTCTTATGAAAAAATCTCAAAATTTCTAAGAATATTCTTAAATTTTGTTTGGAAAGAGAACATTCTCAATGCTTTCAAATGTTTCCGATAATATTCTCAGTAATTTCTTGAGAAGATTTCTATTCTTCTGAGAATGTTCTGGAACTTGTACATTGCTAGCCTCAGTGCATCCCCTTCTAATGTCACTGGTTAGATAGAACCGCACCTAAGGATAAGTTATCCTACTTAACTGCGGCCATGTCAATGCCGTAGAAAATATATAATAATTACGTATAAAATAGTACAAAAGTTATAAGTTTATAACGGCTGTATTCATAAGTGCATATAGGAAGGTATGTATAGCAGCAATTAATATGGCGTGTGTCAAAGCTCGTTGACCAAGAGTCTATTATTATTATTACTTAATGCCCGCGCCTTATTAAGTGTGTTGCTAAACCTAGTGTTTTTAAAAAACTAGTTAGTTATGTAGTTTTTTTTATTACAGTTGGACGACGCGACACTGCAGGTGTTCAAAGATGGTGACTACGGACCCTACCTGGACCTGGACTCCACTCTGCGAGAGCAGGACGAAGAGCTGGAAGGCCTGCAAGACAGGTAAAAATCTCCGAGGTTGTATAACCGCAATTGATACATCGGAGAAGAGAAGTTACTTACTTAAAATATCTGAACACAACTTTAATAATAGTGCAGTCCAGGTTAAAAGATAAAGATAAAGATAAAGACATTTATTCAGTAAGTAGGCCGCACGGGCACTTTTACATGTCAAGAATCTACCAGCGCTTCACAAGAGGAGACCACTGCTGAGAAGAAACGCCGCAAGAAACTCAGCAGTCAGTCATTTTTTTAAATATATTTAATATTACAATGGTACTACTGATGCCCGGTTTCTGAAGTCACTAGTTAAACCTTTAATAGCTATTGATCCGTTAAAGTTATGTTTAGGTTAAACGACGTTTATCTCTTCGTGCGTTTCTGAGTGCTCTACGAACAGTTCGATAACTATTGACAGATAAATAGTTCCTTCCGCTGCCGCTAGATGGATCTTAATAGTTTGTCATACGTAGACTGCTGTTAATGCCTTAATTCAACATCAATTCCGGTTGATTTTTGTAAAAATAATAATTTGAGAAAACTTAGCCACTTTATAGTAATTAATAAATAAATGATAACGAAAATTAAAATACCTAGTTTATTTGCCAGTGGCTGTATGAACAAAAATTGACAGTTGATACTTCAAAAACAAAAACTTCAATCGTAAAAAACGTCAAATAGTTATGGAGCCGATAAACGGCAAACTTTGGTCGGTTAAGTTAAACCTAGTTAAAACCACAGTATATAAATAAACCAGTAAAGAAACTAGGCCTACTTTTCAAGATAAATACCTACGCTCCAATTGAGCGTAAGGGTTGTTCACTAACATTTTGTAAAATTGAAAAAAAATCTTGTTTATTGTATCTCAGCTAGTTAGTGCAAAATCGATACGTGTGACCTGCGACAACAAATCCGTTGCAGATTGAGAAAAAGTAGCCGCCATCTTTAATTTTTTAGTTATTTAACCGATTTTCACGACAACGAATTTCTTGGCAGAATGAGAAAAAGTAGCCGCCATCTTGAACTTTTTTATTTTTCGACAGGCTGCTCCCAAAAACGATATCTGGAAATCTGTGTGATGTCCGATAACGAATCCGTTAACATAATCAGTAAAAGTAGCCCCTGCAGATAAAATTGGGTAGGTAATAAACATAACTTTAGCATTTCAAGAAGTCTTTATTCTTCGTTAGTTATACATTTCAGATTAACTAGCGACTGCACTACCACAATATCAAATTAAACTGAAGAATAAACAAACCTAATTTATTTATTGGCTGCTTTTAACCTTTATTACAAATTACTCACTGAAAAATACTTTGGTCTGCTACGACGTGTTCGGAACGCTTTATTGTTTAATTTTATGGTGTAAAAAATCCCCAGTTATCGATTTTGGAAGCAATCGGTTGAATAACTAAAGAGTTTAAGATGGCGGCTACTTTTTCTCATTCTGCCAACAGATTAGTTGTCGGAGACCATACACATCCCCAGATATCGATTTTGGAAGCAATCGGTTAAATAACTAAAGAGTTCAAGATGGCGGCTACTTTTTCTCATTCTGCCAACAGATTAGCTGTCGGAGACCATACACATCCCCAGATATCGATTCTGCAAATAATTTTTAAATTTTTAGTTTTGCAACACGTCATCCTATTATAAAAAGCTCTTTATTTAAAAATATTTTATTTATTCTTACCTTTCAACACCAGCAGGGAGTTTAAAAAATGATAGTTCCGGGTTTGAAGAAGCCGAATTCAAACAACCGTATACCACGCAATACTTTTGTGGCATCTTTCTCAAGAACAAGCGTAAAATGCAAAGGAGCCCATTCGTCTCGACGCGACACACGCGACTGACAGCACCGCCAAATCCTCTTAGCGGTCTCGTAGAGGCGTGCGTCTGTGTGAGTGCGTCGTTTCGAGCGTTTGTTCGTAGCTTCTTTACTGGTTTATTTATATACTGTGTTAAAACGGAGTTTATCTTTGAGTCGTTGTTCGGAAACGCAGTTGTCAAAGTTAACGGACCAATAGCGTTTACGGACAGATAAACCACCGATAAAAGTACTTCAGAAACCGGGCATGAGTCTAGCATTATATAAATCTATAAATAGCAAATTAAAAAATATTTCAAATATCCTGCGTAGTTTCCGCAGGAAATCACACCAAAATCTTAAGAGAGAAAGAGAGAAAAGGAAAAAGGAACTCCTACTTATGTGTATATAAGACGGTGCAAGATGACCACATAAGATTGATATGTTTTCCTACAACGGTGTCCCCCAGACAAGATAAAGATTTTGAATTTGAAAAGAAAAAAAAAATGTGGTTATTTTTGGTCACTTGTCTGCTTTGATGTATTTGATAGTGACTATACTGTGGTGGGTACTAGGCAATGATAAGATAAACATACAACGCGTAGGTATATAGATGGAGAAATACTTAATAACTGCCTACTAAATAAATGAAAACCCCTCATCTAATGGCGACCCCTCCTTTCAGAGAATTGATATTTCTTGAAAAGTCCAACAGATTTCTATCAAATAACCATCTACCATCAAACTATACGGTTTCCGAATCCGCCTTTGTTTGCTATCCGCTTTTCACATTAATGTCTATAACTAAACAATATTTTGAAGACAAGTTCTATTCTATATTGTAGAACGGCTGCTCTCCAGAGCCACAATTCTGCCAGTGTCAAACATGGCAGCTTCGACTGATTTTAAGTATTTTTTCATCATACATACATACCTTCACGCCTTCATTTCCATAGTGGGGTAGGCAGAGCTACAGAATTACCAACCACTCCAAAAACTTGTTGATATCTCTGTAACCACAATTTGCACAATTAGGCTATGATGTTTAACAGCGCATTAGTTTTTTTTTTCATCATAATATTAGATCAATTTAAAGCATACTTGTCTATTAACTATAGCCTAGTGACGCGAGTGTGAGAAAAACACAACAGACCTTGAATTGAGACCCCCAGTTGGCATAAATATGATGGATTAATATGCGCGCGAACGTGGTCCGGCAATGCACTTCCTCTTCCCCCTCGTGTCGCATAACCCACCATCAATAGGGATTTTTGAATGCACTGTCCGAAAAACAAATACAAATTCATTAAAAATGACGGGAATTGGAAACGGTTTTGTAAGGAAAATATTTTCATTCACAGCTTATGAAATGCTATATTGTACCGTGGGAATCCTTCCTTTAAACAGTGTGTTATTTTATTAATTACTCATACATCCATAAGTTTTGGTTAAAGTAAATTCGGGCAATATTTAATGTTGAACACTGCTTAATACGAGTAGCCTTATTATTTTCTAATAATACCAAATCGTGCCGGTTATTCAACATTGAGTACAATAATTATTGACAAAGCCCAAAAGTGTTCCATCAACATTTTCCTTCGACTTCTAGGTATACATATTACATAACGTAGGAATAGGAGCGTTCCTTATTAGCCATAGATCGGACAAATTGGCGTCATTACTTGCAATAATGTCGACATGACTCCAGAAATTAAATTAAATTTAATTAATTTAATTTAATTAATTAGTTTCTTACCTGAAATTTAATTTTGTACTAGGGAGAACTCACTTAATTGAGAGTTTGTTTTCTTCTTCGAAATCTATCAAATATTCTTTAATTAAATACGATACATATATATGTATTGTATATAGAAATAGGAGTCCGTATGCATGATAAAATAAAGCAATCCTTAGAAGAAATCCATGTATTGATACTGTTATCCAATACTTAGAAGAGAAAAAAAAATTACATTATTCCCATTAAGATATTTAAGTCTGCTCCAATAACATCAGTGGATTGCGAAATGACTTTTTCAGCTAATAAGTTTATTTTAATTAGATGTGAAACCGAATATACTAACCACGGAAAAATTATAAAAAAATACTGTTTATTTACTAAATATATCTACACATTAAGAAGTCTCTGTATTATTACTGTCTTGCAAAGGATCAAAATTAATTTCCAGGTAAGACATCAATTAATTTACTTTATTCTTGGGAGTCATGTCCGCGACGCCAATTTGTCCAATCTCCGCTTAAAGCAGTGAGTAGACTAGCGAATCATCTGTGGGGTAAGCAAGGCAAGTTAAAGATTTAGTCAATTGTAACGATCGTACGTTTGGAAAAGTTCGTATTTATCTTGCTTTCTCAGTCATTTCTAGTTCCCATATTAAATAAAATACGTCGTATGATTAATGATTACAATAATATATGTACTAGGCTGCTGATGCACGGGTGCACTGCTTGTATTTTCTCGCATGTCGCTCAGATGCGTCTCTATCGTTACTGCCTCGATAGAAAGTGAGATCCGAGCGACAAACAATTCGCGGGCAACTTATGCTAGCCGTTCTTTATATTCAACGAATGCCACGGTCGCGCTAGTCGATTTGCCAGATCCATACATTTTCTGTCGTGACAGATTTCTTTAGTGTTCGTCGGGGGATTTCGACGCGTTACGAGTATCATATCGTTTTTAACAGCGTATCTATCTTTATCGAGAAATTTGTATGACAAGCACCCCATATCCATACTAAAATGTAATAACTACGTAGTTCTCATTGACGTTGAGTTTCGTATCATCATCGAATAGTAAGGTGAAGTAGTAAATAGTATTCGTAAAATAATGTATGAAAATGTAACTTTAAAATTTCGTGCTACGGGATAGCGATAGGTTCAAATACACATTTTCGAATAGTAAAGGTAATTCGAAAACGTAAGATATAATTGAAACATTCGTGATCAAGCAAATCTTTACATAAACATCTAAACTCTAAACTTTTAATCCTAGTGGATCGGGGACTGAGCAGTGAGCAATATTGGTTTATTATGATTGACGTACTGCGAATCCGTACCGGCGCTCCATCCACATAAAACTCTTACCTAGGTACACTACATAACAATCTACAGATAGCTCAAGGGCGCTATATGCGATGCGCTGTGTGTGTCTGTAATTTAATTATGCAATCTTGACTGCTGCATATTAAGAATAGGTAAGGACCAAACAGTTGGACCGTAGTCCAGTAAAATTGAGGATTCGAAGTACGGCGTAGTTTGCGTCAAATCCGATAGTTCTGATTTTTGCAGACTTGTTTATGATGTTGGCCCAATGAATAATCCAAGTTTGTTACCTCGAGCGCCGAACGCAACTTTGTCAAATTTAAAAAAACCGCGAGTATTACGGACTTTTTTCAGATTTTGGCGATTTTAACCATAAAGGACTAGTTCTTGATAGTACCTTCAAAAGACGTTTTTAAAGCAGACAAAATTTGCTACCATATGACACTACATTTGTCTGTGCAGACCCAAAATATTTTGAGATAAAACTTTTTTAAATTAATTTTTTTTTTCCAACTTCGCAATTTTTTGCAAATAGTGCGTTCTGTTAGGTGTAACATAGTTCACTTTGTGACACCAGCACCAAAATATAGTACGTTGTTAAACATGCTATTTTTTTTCTTAAAAACCGTACCTGTAGGTACAGTACCTGGAACCGGAGATATAACTTCATAAAAACGGCGGCCGCTGTATATTAAAAATTGCGAATAATTCTGATTCTATGAACGCTGTATGCATGTACTCGTATGGGGTATCAAATTAATGGGAATTGAATGTTCTACAGTTCTATAATATGTTTTTCAAGTCAACCATGAACACTGTTTGTCGATGATCAATTGTACTTGATAATAGTTTCTAAGAATTATGTTTGTGACTGTTTGTGTTCCTATAAATAAATAAATAAATAAATATATATATAAACTGAGAAGCACGAGTACGGTTAAATAAATATTTAAAATTATATAAAAATTTAACATCTTAAAAATTGAAAATGCCAAAATACACTGAACCCTTCTCACGAAAAACCTTTTATGCTAGAAAACTAGGCATTACACGGCTTTCTTTTCATAAAATAAATGATCTATGCTGTAAAGCCTAATCCCACTTGTAGCACATTGTCTACTTTCGATTTCGATCTGCTGTATGATATATGTAAATCAGATGAGAGAATCAGATGAGGGAATCAGGGGAGTTGAGGCGGCAGAACAATAATTTAGAACCAAATTTACTCTCACACGCAGCGGTCGCTATAAACTTTGTACTGGTATCTACTTTGTCGCGATGCTCCTGCAGTGCCCTTATACTACTATTTTTTTGTTTGATTAAAAAAAACCGCCCTTAAAATCCTAAAGAAAATCTCGATTTTAAATGGTAATAGGTCAGTCAAACTGAAGTTGGCTTTTGGTTTAAATTATTGTAGGAACCCGATCGATGCTATGTATGTAGTTCAACTTCTCAATTAATAAGTAAATAAAGGATATTTCGTGCTCACCGCAAGCACCGCGGTAAAGTCATGGTGTAAACCAATTAAATCTTCATCGAGATATCTTATCGCCACCGTTGAAGTAGGTGCCATTGCGGAGTTCCGGTGGCCACCTTTGGCCTTCATCATCAGTTCCACTTCACCAAATGATATGTTCTGAATGCAAATTTGTTACTGAAAATACCAAAATCACTATGCGTGTATTTATGCCTATAATATTTGAGGACTGAACTGAGATGAGGCAACGAGGAACAAACATTTAAAAAACTATGGAATTGAGATCCTTCTCCTTTTTTAAGTCGGTTGAAAAAGCGAAACTCACGAATTTATGAATTGTCTTTCTTAATCGGGAATCGAAGAGCCGAGATTCTAGGCGGGCAAAATCATATCGTCTTTGACCTATTGTCGTATTCTCAACGTTTTAATAGCTCTTATTTACTTGACAGTACTGTAATGGCGGCTGTATTACCGCCTAGAATAGAGGCCCAGATAATGTTTCTGGAGCTGGGGCCTTATTCTACATTGTCTTTGTACATAGTATTGTCAACGTTGTGATAAGAGAGATATCAACCGCCGAAACAAGGCCGAAACCAAGGATATAACGAACGAAAATGAAAAGTTAATTTTGCTTTAAAAATATAAACACGTTTACAAAATGTTACCTCAACGGGTCTCTCTTTCTTTTTCGCCATTGCTTTTAACACCTCGCATCTCCTCATCTAAGAATGTAGGTCAGGTCAATTAATTAGCCATATAATTTTCGTTTTTTATTTTTTGTGATTTCGCACGGACTCTCGCCCTACGCTATCATAATGAATGCAAGTCGCGCTATCTATTAAAAAATAGTGCAATCTATAAAAATATTAGATAAATCCGCTATGAGACGATAACAAACTATCACCGAATAGCCAAGGTTTGCCCTGTTTGCAATGGATATAGGTGCCGTGCATGACCGCCTGGCAGCTTACGATTATTTTTTATTTTTTTGCCCCCGCGGCGACTTGAACAGCTACTACCGCAGGGATATTATGGCGTTTCCACGTGAAGTGATTTCGCCAGTGTCAAGGTTTATATGAGTATAAATCAATATAGCAATAAAACACAATCCAATCTTCTCTAGGAAGATTGGGGGCAACGTTGTACGGTGATTTGTAGGTCAGAGGTCAAGATAGTTTTAACCTCTGCACCACTGCGAGTCCACTTGAAACGAGAAGAAAGATGCCAGATACACGAAATAAGTCCAAGTCTTCAATCACTGTGCGACACAAAGGCATAAAAAGTACAAATCACTATCAGAAAAGAACTTTGAACACCTAATTACCCAAAAATTAAAGTCAAAAACAAATTACACGTCCGCCATCTTTTAACGTTGCAAATGGCCCCCCAGCTTACGTTAATAGCATATATTTTCGACATCGGTGACATCTTTCGCAGAATGCATTTGACAAGGCTGTCTTCAGGTTCAAATTATGTGCGTGTATACCTTCTCATCTGGTTTATATAATAATACGAGTATGTACCCATTCAATATTGCCGCCCATCCCAATTTTGGTCATCCATGTTTTTTTTTCAACGAGTCTATTCGTTGCCTTGGCTGCGGTGTTTTTTTATAGAGTAGACGGCATATGGAGTAGTCGGTAGTATACAACTGGTAAAAACATCGACTTACACACGATGGGTTCTGTGACATCCTTGAATGGGGTCCCACTTTAATTTAATTTTATTATTGATTGTTATACCATCAATATATATCTATTCACTTTTTGAAAAAATATTTTATTTTATTTCTTATTTTGTCGTTGCAGTACAAAGAAATACACTCTGTGAAAATGTCCAATGTCTAAATAGTACGGTTCATTAAATACAGCCCCATGGGCAGACAGACAGTACCTAATAAGGTCCAGATGGCACCCTTAAGGTACGGAACTTTAAAAATTATAACTCCTAAAGCAAACCCAGAGAAATTTGTAAAGTAACGTGTGCTTACTAGGTTTGTAATAAGAAAATTATTCGTTAAATTCTCAATAAACAATACCTACATAAAATAAAATAAAGTTAGCGTTCCTATTACTAAGTCTATGCTGTCCGTCCGGTCTTCCGTCTCGACGCTAGTCCTAACGTTATGAAGCTGTATCTGTCGAACCGTACGATCGGATTTCCTGCAAATAAAAATGACTAAAGGTAGTCCCCATACAAGAAACGTTTTCATTCAACGTATTGTTAATGTAGTTATATCGAAAAATCAGTTTTTTAGGGTAGGACAATTATAACCGCTTCCTAAAATATTATTATTTTTTGTGCTCTAGTTGCTTCTATGAAATCATTTTAACCGTATAAGTCGCTGCTTAAATACAAAAGCGCCACAAATCAAAAACAAATATAGTTTGATTTAAAACTTTAAGTATAAAGCATTCCGAATTTAAATGCAACACAAACACATTTTGTTTTGTGTCGCTTTTGTATTTAAGCAACGAAGTGTTTACTGAAAGATAATAAAAATTAAAAAATATTTATTTAAACGAACTGCATAATTACACAAAATTACAAACCGTAAATACTAAAACGCAATTTTCAATTGCACAGTGCTCAAAGTGTACTATGTGTCACGTATACCAACTGGTCCCAACACTAGGCAAGCCTGTATCGTGCATTGAGGTTCTCGGTTTGACAGCTAAATCATTACTTACTTATACTACACTATTATAAACTAATTAAATACTTTTCTTACTTGTAACGAATAACAATATTCCTACTCTTCTTAAATCAACATAAGACTTGTAATAACAGTTCAGTATCTTCATACGTAAAGTAATAATAGCCATTTATAGATACAATTTTTGCTTCTCTTACGGAGCTTACTTGTGGGAGGACCTTGTGCAGGGTCCGTCCGGGTTGGTACCACTATCTTATCCATTAACCTACCGCCAAGCAGCAGTGTTCGCATTGTTGTGTTCCGGTTTGGGGATAAGACAGCCGGTGAAATGACTAGCATAGAGGCATTCCATCTTAGTCCTCAGGGTCGGCAATGCATTTGCAGTCTTGTGAATGCGAATGTCTATGGGTCACAGTTTCCACTTACCATCAGGTGGCCTGTGTGATCGTTTGCCTTCCTATGCCATAAAAAAAAACTGCTTCTAATGTCGCTGTACCACAGATTAAATAAGAGTTACTAGTTGGCTGTACTAACAATAAGCAGCTCAATGTTTTTCAATGTTTAACAAACTATGTATATGTAATTTTTTCCACAGAGGATTGTGAAGCGAAGCGACGCTAACGTCGCGTAGGTAGCTTACAAAAACTATCCATAAAAGGCTATCTCCGCGTGTCACGTTTTTTCCCCCAACTAAAACAAGTCCAATTTCCACGATTTTTCAATAGGTCTGTTGCAGTTATCATGAAACACTACATTTGTACGTTTCCGTTTCCTTTTCCGTTTATTCATTTATTTGTTTCTTTCCAAGAAATATTTTCTGATTAAAGAAATAGTACAAACCTACACTCTCGGTCAAGTAATACGGGTCAGAGTGCGTTTTTCATACAAACGAGGAAATAGCCTCTTTATTATGAGAAACCCACTCTGACCCGTATTATTACCGTGAGTGTAGTTTTTTATACGAGTATTATCTGAAAGAAAGGAATTTTATTTATTAAAAACAAAAGCACACATTACGTAAAAAAAAAAATACATAGCTAGAAAGAAACATAAAAGTATTTTGTATGGAAGTTTTTAACTTTTCAATCCTCTTAATTCCTGCTCGGCCTCAACCCCTCCCTCCCTTCTCTGGCTTCGCTCTACTCAAGACCTTTACGCAGACCTTGGAAAGGAATTAGTATTTAATGTACAGGCTGATTTTTATAAGCATACAAAATTGTAAAATCAAAGTTATTCCGTTATTTTGTATGTGATGTTTTTTGGACAGAATTCGTATTATATGAAAAAACAAAAGCTATCAAAGTGAATTTAGGAAATCAAATTCTAGAATAACTAGTCATAGAAACGAATCTTCGCACACACATACATTCGACACATAAGACTCATCAAGATAAATGCTCAGTAATGCAAAACATAATCTACTTCTACAAAAAGTAGCGGATATTAAAAAAAGCATTTCTGAAATCCGATTTGGACGTGTCGAGATGCCTTCATTTCCTACTGTTCGCGCCTTACATCTCACTGGCATTTAAAAACTAGGACCCAAAAAACCTTATTTTTTTCAACTTGGCACAGTACCTTGGCCAACACTCTGTAGCTGGAAGGTAGATAAATTATAATATTCTCAACGACATTGCATTGGCTGCATAATATTATCCCAAAGAAAAAGTATTCAATCATTTTATAAACCTCCTTTAAATTTAATCTCCCTAAAAGTTTTCTCACAAGCAAATAACCCATGTTTATGTGCACATCGTCGACATGACATGTCTTGTTTGAATGCTATTAGACTTTCTTAGTCTTCCTTTACAATTTATAAGTCTTCTTCTTGAAAGCAGCATAGCTCATATTCCTGGAGAAAATCTTTATGCCATTATCAGTGCCCGTGACACGTCTGGCTAATCCGAGATACTCACAATCTTGTAGTTGGTGGCAGTGAATACATTAAATTCTCTGTGAATGGAAGATATCCTCTTCACACAAATATTTTACCACTGAAAATTTTATAGAATCTTCATTTATACTCGTAAGTGCGCACTTAATTTTTACTTAGACGAACCCCGGGCCACTGAACCGCTTGTTAGGGTTCCGTGGTGGCATAACGGACCCTATTAATTCTGTTCGTCCATCCGTCCGTCTTTTCTTTAAATAGCAGTCGATATCTTTTGAATATCTACCATACATTAAAAAAAAATAACTTTTTTCAACATATTTTGGCATGTGTCGTAAAAATGATATAAAATAAAAACGTTAAATTTGGTATGATCATAGTACAAAACAAGTGAGTGTTGCCAGTGATGACTTACGGATCTGAGACGTGGGCGCTAACAATGGGCCTCATAAGGAAGCTCAAAGTCACTCAGAGGGCTATGGAGAGGGCTATGCTCGGGGTTTCTCTGCGTGATAGGATCAGAAATGTTGATAACCGCAGTAGAACTAAGGTTACCGAAATAGCCCGAATAATAGCTAAACTGAAGTGGCAATAAGAGGGGCACATCGCTCGCAGGACTGATGGCCGATGGGGCCAGAAGGTTCTTGAGTGGCGTCCGCGGACCGGGAGACGAGCTGTAGGTAGGCATCCAACACGCTGTTTTGATCGCGGGAACGCGTTGGATGCGGAAAGCACAAGACCGGTCTGAGTGGAGAGCCTTGTGGGAGGCCTATGTCCAGCAGTGGACTTCTTTCGGCTGACATGATGATTATGATGATGATAGTACAAAACGTGAAGAAAACAACACATAAGTACTAAAATATTGTCAAATGTGAATTGGGCTCGCACTGATTTGATTCGAAATCCAATTTAAATTGAAATATAGGTAATAAATATCACAATTCAAGGCTAATATAGACTAATTACATTATTATTGAGTATGTACAATTAAGAATCGGTTATATGATTATATTTGTTTTTCTTTTAAGCATTAATAGTAGTTTATGAAATTGTAGCATAAAGAGGGGTATTAAAACACGAGTGTGTGTTTAAGAACCGAGCCGCTAGGCGAGGTTTTTAATAGGATCACACGAGTGTTTTAATACCTGGTTATGTGCAGTTTCATACACTACTTTATCTACTCTCATACATTGCGATTGAACCTACTAAATAAAAGATCAAAGTTAATAAAGTAACTACAGCAAAACGTATTCAATGAATGGCGCCAAAACCTAGCACATCACCGCGCATGCGTTAAAGCGGGCGCTGTCACAGACAAGTAAAAATTGGAATGAAAACTTTTTTTTTGTAATTCGGTAAAAATGACGCGAACCGCATGTGCGTTCCATTATAAAAAATAAAAAATATGGAACCTCGTTGGTGACATTAACTTTTTGGATTAACTTGTATCGTAATGGTAAAAAAATTACTTTATAACATTATTTTGTTAGAGAAATAATGTTATAAAGTGATTTTTTAAATTTTTTTCGGTATTGTGTTTATAAAGTATGCCAATATAAATTCGTTTTGAATTTTATAATTCGAACTTTACGATATGAGAGTAGATAAATTATTTTACGATTATACAAATAAGCTGACCTGTGATAAAAAACATGAATAATTATGATTATGATTATTTTGATTGCGGCGGTACGAAGCCCTCGGTGCCAGAATTCGACTCGCACTTGACCGGTTGATTTTGTAGACAGCGTCACCACTGCCTAGATAAATAATTCAATGTTGCTGTATGCACGATAATCCCGCCGTCAAATCCAATAAATCAGCTCTCTTGTGTTTCTGCAGTCCTGGTACGTAATAGTGCGCTACAGGTTTGAGTAGGGTGACATTGTTTCATTTTTAATACTGAGATCACAATCGAATTTTGTTTGTATTTAACTTAACTACTTGAATGTTAGCAGAAGCTTTACTTTCCAAAACCATTCAGAAAAATACTCGCCTATGTGAAAAAAAAACGGTCAAGTGCGAGTCGGAATTGCGTATTTAAAATAATACTTATGCTTTGTAACAGCAAAAGAAAATAGTCCTTTTGTCATGAACTTTATTTTTTACGCAATAATTCGAAGTATTTTTGCTATTTCTCAAAAACTGTACATAATGAACACTTCATTTTATTTTTCCCATCCAATATAAGTAATTATCTATACGTCAGGATTATTTCAGAGTTTTTGATTAATAAACTTCGGAGATACCTTAGGGGGGGCGGTAATTTCTTGTACATTCTTGGCTTTAAATCATAAAGTAGATCACAGATAAAAAAAAGTTTTGAATTGTTCAGGTTGAGCTCTTTCATATGACACCTCATTTGCTATAAGCAAACCACTTTCATTTTTTCAACCCCCATTTAAGACCCCTTTCCAATTATTTATAAAAAAAATATATATGCGTGCAAGCAAGTTGTACAAATCTGCCAAAATTCACTTAGTTTTTACTTTACTTAGTAGATTTAGTTGATAGCATTTGTAGTTGCTGAGAAAACCTGCTGTGACAGACAGACAGACAACGAAGTCTCACCATAAGGGTTCCTTTTTTACCATTTTGGTTCGGAACCCTAAAAAGAAAAAAATGCATATAACTACGTTATAAGTTATAAAACTAAGCAAATATTGTTATACTGTGAGTCCCTGGTTAAAGTTAACAAACGAATAGGGATGAAACTAGATACAATTTCACCGAGAAAAAATAATTGTGTCATTATTTTAGATTTAAAGAGTTTAAAAAAAACCATTGGTTGATGTGAACCCTATCGGAAAAAATTGGAATATCTCGCTTCATAATAAGGTCTGTTAAGTTGAAATAAACGGGTTTTAAATCCCCTAATTAAAATAAATACGCCAAACACAAATAAACTGGTTTTTCTTTAAAATAATGTTTTTATTTTTATAAATTATCAAGAATTTTTAAAACTTGTTGGTAATTCTTTAGCTCTGCCTACCCCACTCTGGGAATGAAGGCGTGAGTTTATGTATGTATGTATTTTTATAAATTCCTACTATTGCCACAAATTACTTAAAAATATGCCTTTATTAAGTTATGTTATTATAAGCTATAATTTTATTTATGAACTCATTGTCTTTAATTAAAAAAGATTTACGTATCTAATGCAAACAAGACATTATTGATGAGTGAGCAAAGATATGTCATTTAGTATGTGTTGCTAATAAACATGATTTTTTTTCACAGCAAATGCTCTGGGATTTAAAAATAGTGTTTTTCATCTCAATAGACCTCATATGATGCGAAATATTGCACTTTGTTCCTATAGGGTACACACACAGCAATCAACAATTTTTTTCGTTGGTGAAGTTGCATCTAGTTTCATTCTTATTCGTTTGTGCACTTTATCCAAGGACACGCTGTATACATTTTTAATTTAGGTCATTGTAATTATTTGTGTTCTATATTTGGTTTGTATGGGGGTTTTGCCTTTACATATACAATATCATTATTATTATTATGCCGCATTGAAAAAAAAAACAAAAACTTCACAAAGCGTATATTGTAAATTTTAAATGTGATAAATGTTTACAAGGGTTTTGTCAGTGTCAAAAGTAGATACGAACTTTTGTAAGTACCTTGTCGCTTTTACAGTCAGGTACGCAATGACAATAAAATTGTCTTATGTGTTAATTCGATGAAAAGTGATTAGCAGCTTTTGACGTTAACAGTTTTACGTAGGAATTTAATATTGATAGTTTAAAATTTCTAACACTAAAAAGTATCAAATGAACAGAAAACCAATAGGTCATACAATAAATGAATGCGTCAATTAAAGTCGTTCCAAATTATAAAATCTTTATTTTTTCGTAATCGTTGAGGATTGACAACTGTTTTACCAAGTAACACATACATTTTTCTGAACAAAACTGACGCACACACATCAGTTCCGATTATAATCTATTTACACATGAGTAAAGAAACCAAGGTTAAAGTGATTTGGCTATATATGGCCGATTCTTACCATAGAAAGCCTGGAAAAGCGAAACCGTGGGTGCATCTGTGATGTTTTTTACGTGTTGAAGGCGAATCTGGTGCAAAAACTGGGTCTCCGCTGCACAATGAACTTACGCTGCATGCACAGGCTGATCACAAAATTATTATATATTCATTGTTTTTAAGAAGCTTGTTATTTTATTTGAATTTTGATATTTAGTAATATTTTTAAATAATTTAAACAAATTGAAAAGGCTTTTTAAATTAATTAATGTATACGTTTTAAAAGAAAACATGTAAAGCTTTTGGTTGTGCCTTTTTCCGCGTAGAGTGCCATTATTGCAACTTATTCCGTTCATTAAAACAAAATAAAATTTATACCGTTCCCGTTTTTATCCCGACCGGAAAAGAGGTGAACCTAACCCGGCGAGAGGTGCCCCGTGCCTATCAGTTATCACTCAGCCGCGCAACGAGGAGCACACATTTTTTCAAAAAGTCACAAAGTCCTCTTTAATAGTTTGTTACATGCTGTATAGCTTATAGAAAATGGCACTTGTACCTGGAGGTGACAAAGACGATGCGCTTCGTAGCGAAGCAACACGTGAGTTGTCGCTGCCGGAGCTCCAGGAGCTGTGCTTGGTGTGTTTCGTATATCTGGTCAGCGGTTCCGGTGATATGATTGACGAGGATGATGACATGTAAGTTCCTGAACATTTTTAGAAGCATTGTTAGCTGAAAATGCTATTTAGACCTGTTTTTGGAACCCTACGGAGCTAATGTTTTAACGACCTTGCAAAATATTTTTAGCGTTTATATACTATCAGTCTTGAAGCATAATTAATAGTGATTAGTAGGGTTAGGATTTTGGTGGCATTTCTGGTTATAGAATCCATGGAGCCGCCATTTCCTAAATATTATATAATACATGACACTTTGATTTTGACCTTCAGTATGGTCATATTTCAAAATGAACTGATCACATTATTATTTCGGTTTTTCTGTCCCTACTAATATTTGGTTGTTTGTAACGCTTTCACAGCAGAGATATCCTCCATACCAAAATTCATTTAAATTGGTTTATCGGTTTAATGAATAAATTAATTATAAAATATTAAAATACTGAAGGTCAAAATCAAAGTGGTATGTATCACAATAAATAGAAAATAGCGACTCCAAGGATTCTAGAACCACGATTTGCCACCAAAAGTCCTAACTCTCGTGATTAGTTCTTGCGATTTAGTAACACTTTTTTAAGTTAATCTTTACAGAAGTAGTATAAAACAATGTCGCTTCCGCCGGCGCATGCGCGCTAAATTCTTCCGAACTGGCATTGGATTTTAATGCGGTTTTCACCAATTTAGGTAGTGATTTAAGAGGAAGGTTTTTAATTTATATTAATTCTGGTTTATGTAAGGGTGTTACAGAGTACTCACTTTAACCTAAGCGAAGCAAGGGCGGGTCGCTAGTATACTAATAAACCAGATGTTTAGAGTTTCGTACCGCAAAAGATAAAAACGGAACAATTATAGGATCACTTCGATGTCCGTGTCTGTCTGTCTGTAAAGGTATCCAGTCGAAATTAAAACCATATACTAAGGTCTATAGTTCCTTGAAGTTGTGAAAAAATCAAAGTTCTAAGTTAACGTAAAAAAAAGATACGGCCGTTTGTGCCGCAAAAATAGTACATTGTTGCCTAGGCGCGGAAAGTAAGGGTTTTCCTGACGAGGTGGTTAGCAGGCCGAGCGAGGCCTGCTAAAATACGAGTCAGGAAATCCTCGTTTCCGCCGAGGCATACATAATGCTTTTCTCAAACATGTGAGGAAATAATACAAATACATTTCTAAAAAGCAAGTAATTTAATTTAATTCACATTAAAAGTTCTGTTGGTCATGTTTGGGCAATTTGTAAATAAAAACTTAATAGTTTTTAATATAGGCGGTGTGGTACCTATTTCGTCGCTTTCGTCGCTTGAGCTCATTTTTTATAGTAGGTAAGTATTTCACACAACCAATAGTTTAATATTCGGTTTCACTATTATATTATGCAGAATGAACGAATGTTACCGACTGTCAATTGTTTTTAAATACTAATCATAATAGACATTGGAACGCAAATTCAAAAAGAAGCACACGCACTGTGCTAAAAAAGCGATCAGTTACCTTGGCTGTTTGGAATTTTTGTCTTGGTCCTTTTGATTTTGTATGCAAATTGACAGCATTTTTAAGAAATATATGGACATGGACGGAAAGTGTTTTTTCACTTCTCATGCTCAAAAAGTTTGTCAAATTAGACTTATCAAGCGAGACTCAAGTGATACATGTACAACCGAGGGAAAATATAATATATATATTTTCACTAGGGAAAATATGAAATTGAAAATAGAATGATTTACATTTACAAAACATCTTAATTTGACCAATCAAAATACTTCACCAAATTAAATCCACCAATCACAATACACATCGACTGTCAGTCGGAACGTTAGGTTCTTTTTGGTACGTACACTCGTTAACTAATTCAAATCTTTAAAAAAAAAAATGTATTTGATATCAACCAACCATAATAAAGCTATATTAAAACCGACCAATCAGGTAACAGAATTCATTTCTCAAAACATTAGGTGTTTTTAGTACCTATTTTACAATTGCTAAAATATCATAAATCGTTTGAGCTACGCTTTAAAGCGATAATACTCACTCGGTCAGCGCCGTTTAGTCTATATTTTGTATCTGTGTCAAAGTAGTTTTAAAAAAAACACGCCGCCAAATTAAAACAATATTTTGCCGCGGAATACATTGTGGGTGGATAATTGTATAATTATTTTATTTTCTCACAATCGAAGTGAAAAGTAGAGTGTATAACTCGGGTCTAAAAGCCATATTAGGTACCCCTCGCACAATTTTCCCTCGCTTTGCTCGGGAAAATAACCATCTCGGGGTACTATGGCTTATTTTTGACCCTAGTTATACAATCTACTATTATATGGTTTTTTTACTCCTAGGAGTAAAATGAGGCTCTTTCCGTCCTTGTGTTTCAATCGGAAAACCGTTTTTTCCGAGCATGTTTGAGAAAACGTATATTTCGACACTCTCAAGGGAATCAAAATTTATAGGGTATTTTGCTTTGTCGTAGAACTATGAAATTTGGAAAGTAATACCGTCATATACTACCATACATACATACATACCTTCACGCCTGTAATCCCAGAGTGGGCTAGGCAGAGCTACAGAATTACAACTTAAAAGTTGTTGATAATTCAGTACCAATATACGGAAAAATCTGAAACTATACATTTTTTATTAAATTACTAAATAAAAGGGCTTTTATGCAAGGAACGGCGGACCAACTTTTGAATTGAGTTAACCGCGTCATGTGCGGGACCCTCGGTGGGCGAGTCCAATTCGCTCTTGTCCGGTTCTTTCATTTCTATTATCTTTAAGTGTCCTTTTTCATTTTCGAAAACTTAAAACGATTTTTATGATTTTCACCATATTATTAGACAATTAAAACCTGTTTCATTTTTTCAATGACGTTTATTAAGATGCAACGCTCGCAGCATCAAAGCTATTTTTAAATAAATCCATCCATCAAGGGATGAGGTTGCACATAGGTACTATAAATGCTTCATAGGAGAACTTTGCCACACATAACTAGGTGTTATTGAATCACCAAAAAGTAAGAAATCTGACTCTAAAACACATACAACGACGGTTAATTGTTTATTTTGTTATACGGAGCCTATTGTTATGCCTGTCTGTCCTACCTGTTTAGGTACAGGCTAGGTATTGATTGTAATGGTATAAATAGGATTAAATACTTAGTTATCGGGTTGCTTTTATGAATGAAAATGAAGAATACACTTAATTAAAATATATAACAGAGTATAATGAATTAATTTGGCGTGAAAATGAAAAGGCTTTTCCCCGAAGTGAGTGGAAGTGGGCTGAAATGATTAAACTAAATATGTGAAGTACGAACGAGTCGGTTTCCAGAATTAATGAAAACTATTTAATTGAAATAATAATAACATAAAATATCTTTTTTCAACGTTTTAATGGTTTAATTTTGTCGTTTAATTGTCAAATTTGGTGTGAATAATAATAAAAATGCCAAGTTTGAGTCGGGCGGTACGGAACAACTCGCACTTGTATAAGAGGAATTCTATTGCAAATATATACTAGAATTATATTTTAGTTCTAACTGTAAGAACATGGGGTTACATTGAGTAACTAATTTCAAGTTTCACGCCATGTTTTCGGGCAATACGTGGAACAATGTCATATGTATCTGTACCTTACCATGAGTTACCATTACCGTACTCGCTGGCGAGTGGAATGCTCTGTCACTGCAGTTGTCCCACCGCCGTCGATGAAAGGGAAGCGAGTACAGCCAGCAATCAACTATTAATATTTGTGTCTCTTCATTTGACGAACTAGTGGAGAGAGTTCTCGCCGGCAGTGTGAACAGCCAGCAATCAACTACTTTTAATATATGTGTCTCTTTTAGTGACACGGGCTATATATCTTTTGTACGTTTCTTGAGCGAGAAAATAGTCAATAGTTAATCGCTTCCTCGCCGGCAGTGGGACAAGTGCCTCTTGCAGTATTGTTATAGAGTGCGAGGAAAAGCATCCGACTCGCTAGCGAGTACGGTAATTCTAAGTCAAGGTAAGGGTACTGGCAAGGAATCTTTGCAGGTAAACTTCAACCTAATCCCAAACAAGTCACTTGTCAGAAAGTATTGGAAAGTTGAATCACTATTTTGATACCGTTGATATCTGGGACAGCTGTATCTTCAGCGGAAGTATGACTATGTGTAACTGCGCGCCTGTTCTGGGGAGTGATTCTCTCAAAACGCGGTCGAATGAACGTTCAAGTGAGTGTCGCAGCGGCGAGTTTCAATAGTACCGTCAAAGCGAACGAAACACATTTTAGCGCGTGCATTCTCAATTAGGCAGCCTTACGTTCGATTTTATCAACAGAAGCCATGCTGCCAAATTGAAAATGCACGCGCTGAAATGTGTTTTGTTCGCTTTGACGGGACTACTTAAACTCGCCGCTGCCACACTCACTCATCCGTTCGTCCGACCGCATTTTTTGGAGAATCACACGCCCGAGGGGCTGTTGTCTAACGCACTCGCGATCGCAATCGGCTTCAAAGCGGAACAAGCGAACAAGCCTTCGATTTTCAAAATGAAAACGAACGCGATTGCGAGTGCGTTAGACAATAACCCCTCTGGTTGCTTTTACCAATATGGATAAAGGTGGATAAAGCATTTCTGACAAGTACGTAAGTGCGAGAATGACAGATGCTTTGTCCACCGCGTTAAGGGCGAGCCTTGCTGCTACAAATTTGGTCCTTTCGTCGCTAATCTAAACAGAAGTTTATAACTTAAACCGCGCGTTCGTAGGCATTGTATAAAAAAAAATGCGAGGGTAGCATATTTAACCCTGACGGGAAGCTATGCTGATTTGAAATGCTACCAATATTGAGATACGAATGCACACTTAGTTTTTATGCACTGATGAGTTAAGTTACACTGGGTGGTGAAATATAGTAATCATTATTAATACATACATACATACATAAATTCACGCAGTGTGACTTACTATTACTTAACCTATTAGTAAATTTCGCTAATTCAAAAATATTTAAAATTATTTAAATTTACGTGCTTAACAACAACCACTGTGTTCATGTGAGCGGAGTTCTGCATTGCTACTTTGTGCTTAATCAGTTGTAAGACGATATTAAGTCTGAAATGAATGATATAATTTAGTAATAGAATGCAAGACTCCACAGTAAACAAATATAAAATATATACCGAGTGAAGTTTAATCAAGTTTGTATTCAAAGAAAAGTATTAGTTCGATAAAATATTGATAATTGAACTGCCATTTTCAATTTTCTCTACCTCTCGGCCCACAGTGCACGACCGTTTATATAAATACCTAAGTCCCGGACAACTATAGTTGGTCCGTCTGTCGGTCTTTCCGCGGTTTTACTTAGAGACTCTTGGTACTGTCATGGTGCAAAGGCTTAGTTTACTAAACACTAAAGCTAAGTCATACTTAACCCTTATAAAATAGATCTTAATCGACTTGGCTTTAAGTCGATTTTTACATGAGTAATTTGGACGTCCTTGATAATAATGCAAAGTTTCGTCGCGTAAGTTACTTATGTAAACAGCGCAATGGTATGCGCGTATGCCTATAGTGCCGCAGGTCGGGAGATCGGTCCCAGTAACAAGGTCCCTTTACAAAATGTATATATCTCAAGCTTCTCTGGAACTCTTTTAATCCTTCCGAAATTAGCTTTTGTGGCTCCAGGGTATATAAGCTATAAAATTTCATCAAATATCATCCAAACCCGGCTAGCCGTTGCCACGTGAAGGAGTAACAAAACGTTACGTTAATTTGAGACTCATCTCATGAATTCTCATGATTTACAAAAAAGTATCTACGGTCGGTCGGCCTTAGAATAGTTATAATTATAAGTAGCGCTTTGGCACTGTAACGTCATGTTTGAACTGTAGCATTAATCTATGAAACACGTTAAAGCGACAAGGTACAAAAGTGTGGAGCTATTTATATAATCGACGGTACATTGTAGTAATGAAAGTATAACGGTGGGTGTATGAAGCACACACATACATTTCCACTGATTATCATTGAGAATAAAATCAATATAATCTCTGCATCTCGTATCAAGAATGATGGAATTTTAAAATGAAGCCCTCTGTGAATTATTCTACGGCAAATTAAATGAAGCACCTACTCGTACCTTCGTAAGTGATTAATGAAATTATATAAAATATATGAACTATTTTTGGAACGAAACCTTGCAAATCCGAGCCATTGGAGTATCCATTCGCATTTCATTTTAATTTGTATTGATACTAATATTAATTGGATACAGTCCGAGTTTTTCGTTCATACGATTTGCGATTTATTTTGCTGCCCTTTTAAAATATGTACGTTTGATCCTATTGTCAAGCGACTTAAAAAAGGAGGTGTATTTTGTAGCGGTCCTGTATGGTTCTGTGCTTCAAAAGGAAAAAAGAACCCTTATAGGATCGCTCGCGTGTTTGTCTGTCCGTCCGTCTGTCCCAGCCAATTTGCTCCGAAACTACTGGCCCGATTGAGTTGAAATTTAGAATGCATATGTAAGTCGGTAACCCAAAGACGGACGTGTAAAGTAAATAAATGAGTTTTAAGCATGTAAAAAAGTACCTACGATTATATACCAGCTCTATGTATACTAAATATACTTTTGTACATAAACAATAAAAAAATGCGAACTAAGTATATCGTGTGACATATCAAATGAATGGGCTCGTCGTGAGAATCTCATATATTTTTTTATAATTTTCAGATAAACAATTATGAAGTTAAAGAGAAAAAATGCAACAATTTACTATTCCTCCCCTCCCCATATCTCCGAAACAGGGTTTTTTTTTATATTTACTGACTTTTTATCTGTATCTATAGGTTACAGGAAAACCTATAAGAAGAACTTAAAGTAACATGGGAAATTGCTCAAAACTTACGGAACCGCCTACGCGAGTTTTATTCGCACTTTACCGGATTCTTCAATTAATATGCTCTTTCAAGTAATGCTTGCATCGCGCTGGGGGTGACTTTTATACAGACTGAAGTCCTACTTTGAAAATAAAACTTTGAAATTACGTTAGCTCCATCCCTTTCTTTCGATTTAGTTTCGAATGACGAATGACAGGGACTCCGCACTCGAAGTTTCGAATGTAGAGGTGCGTGACTGGTGACCATCCGGGGTTTCGTGAATTATGCGACAAAAATGGAAGGACTGACACTTTCGACCCAACTAACGCTGTTTTGGTGGAAACAGTGCCTCTTGAACTTCTAAGCACTATTATTATTATTACGGTTCATATGTCCTAAAACGTACTGGGTCACGTGTATACGAAAAGTTAGAAATTAAGAAAATCTCATATAAACGGTGGGTTCTTCTATAGTCAATTGTACATTTACATTTCCATTCTAATTCAAATCCGGTTTATAGTTTAAGTCTTCTTCATTCTCTCCCTGTAATACCCATGTAAATCATGTTTGGACATGTTTTATTGACGATAATAGCGTTGACGCAGTGTTGTAAACGTCAATCTGCCATCGTATACCTCATCATTTCATTTGAAGCCGAAAGACGTCCGCTGCAGGACATAGGTCTTCCCTAATGCATGACAAAAGAACCAATCCACCTTGTCGGAGGTCTACCTAATCGCTTCTTCCGGTACGCAGCCGCCATTCGAGAACTCTTCGACCCCATCCGCCCGATGTGAGCGATGATTTTTTTTAACTATACACATACTTTACGATCATTAGGGCTTATACTCGTACTTTAATGTTCTTATTGAAGTTACACACTGTATTTTGTATCTGCACTGAATTATTTAAGACACCATGTAAGTATACAGCTTATTTCGCCGATATCTTTAAATTTGGGGAAAAGCCTTACTTATATGTTTTTACAAGATATTCTATGCTTTTAAATTACATTATTTCATTTGCCTTTATAATGATGAATTCAGTTAGGTAGGTCCTCCTCCATATAGAATCAATAATGTTATTAAAATGAGGCTTCAGTCACAAAACACCTTACCACAACACGAGTCCAATGAAAAGTTCTCAGCGATATTGAATCTTTTCTGTTTTGGCGGGTCAGACCGGGGGATTATGTCCGGTCCTCTCAGTGACCAAATGTAATCGATACCATTTCATTAGAGCTGCAACTAGGGGTTGCAATTCGTATATTCAAATTATTCGAATACTCATATGTACACCGAAATTGAAATCCGACTTTAGCAATATTCGAAATTGGATGAAATTGCGCAGGAAAAAATATAAACCACACCATTGAAAAAAGACTGAACTGCGCTTTTGATGCACATTGAATTTATTTGCTGTGCAGTTCAGGTTTTTAGGTTGTTAAATTTAATTGATTTGCTATTTTATCACCCGTATTAAAATAGGATTTAAAGAAATACCCATTTTTTAATAAGACGCTAGAATCGCTATTTCTTCATAATACCAACTACATAAGGTGCAAGGCAAAAATAAAAGCGGAAATGAGAACGAGAAGTTTTAAAATAAATTTTCTACAGTCGTCTGGAATATTAAGGAATCACTCTACTCTCCAATCCCTTCAACTGTGTGATGTTTTCTTTTAAAATTTTACGTAAGTACCTATACTCGTATATTGTAAAAACAAGCTTCTAAGCTACAGTATGCAGCTCTATAAGCTCTGAAGGTCGCACGCACTCGTGGCGGATTTAGTCGCTGCAATACACAGACTAGTTTTGTGATCGTCGATAGATAGACCAACATTTGAGTCAGACCGGCATGCGTTTGTCACATGTAACACCAGTGGCTTCTTACACTTACATATTTAAATTTTATGATATTATCTCCACATATTTAAAATTTCCTAAAAGATAAAGATAAAGATATTTATTCTGTAAGTAGGCCGCACGGGCACTTTTACACGATAAGAATCTACCAGCGCTTCACAAGACGAGAGAACTGTTGAGAAGAAACGCCGCAACAAACTCAGCAGTCAGTCATTTTTTTTAATATATTAAATATTACAATGGTACTACTAAAAATGTATAAAAATATTTATAATAATAAAAATTCACAGATTGTGGATTTGTTTATGGGTTAAAAAAAAACGATTTTATCTTAAATCAAAAACATTTTAAGATTGTAATAACTATGTTATTATTCATTTACACTAATTCTTGTTATATTTCTGAATTTTAATTATTTTTCTACTAAACTTAATTTGAGTTAACTTTGAAAATGTTGGTTTGAAATATTTCAGGTTGATATCGGTATTTTAAAACAAAACACATGTCACATACAAACCTTTACAGGACTCAATTTAAATTTATTTATTTTGTAAAAAATCTCAATTATCCGAAAGTATAATAATTTGATCAATTGCTAAGTATTTATATTATTAGAATTTAAAAAAAAATCGGGTATCGCAAACCCTAGCTGCATCAGAATCTGACAAAAGGCAAACATACCACACACATACAAATATACAGGTTTATTAAAATTTCAAATTTCACGGAAGCCCATTGTGATCTTTGTTAATAATTATGATTGTGGGTCCTCCATAATAACGGGTTCTTCAAATATAAGTTAATGCCTCCTAGTAGGCAATCTGACACTAATCGAGAGCGTTAAGCTGGTACTAGGCAATATTATTGACAAATATGTACTCAAAGAAAATACGTTGAAAACATCTAATACCCAGAAATAAATACTGGAGCTTAACACACAATTATTTGCTCCTACTGGGAACAGAACCCGGGACCGCTAGCTTTGTAGGTAGGGTACCAACTAAGCTAAGCGTGTTGTCATTTAAATCAAATAACTATCTGATTCTGTAAATATTTATGATTTGACGCAAACTATAAATAGTAAATAAATAAATAAGAACAACTAGCAATAACAAACCATTGGTGCAGAATAACGAATTACCCTTTATATAAAATAATAGTACATTGTGCATCAAGGGCGGTAAGAAGAGGATTGCTAACGAGAGACTTTTTAATGACTCGAGTTTGTAATCTCCTTACTGCCCATGATACACACAATGATTTTCATCACATTAGCGAGGAAATAAAAAACAAACAAAATTAAACGATTTCGATTCGCTAAGCTAAAAGAGTTTGACAACTTTTTTTTAGTCTTCCACAGGATAATGCTTAGAATTGCTTTTTTTTAAACTTGACAAATACAGGCCATTCTGCCAGATTGTACAAATTTTCAAAATGAAATTTAATAAAATAATTGCGAATGTCTCTGAAATAATGGTAAAATAGAAATATAATGCAGACAAATGTGCCGTACAGGTTTAATTAAACAGTAAAATTGGTTTGTAGCCAAGTTTTGAATATAGGAAATAAACCTTGGCTGATTTTACACCTCCTTGGTCTGAAATGATGTACAAGTGGATTCTATATTTTTCATCACACTTGCTCGGAAAGGGTTTTATAACACGCAGGCGTTTAGGGCAGTTATAGCCGACTTAGCTCCCGCGGGAGTTATAGATTTTCATAACTCCCTAGGGAGTTATGAGTTTAGTTTTAAAATATAAAATCCACTTGTACATCATTTCAGACCAAGGAGGTGTAAAATCAGCCAAGGTTTATTTCCTATATTCAAAACTTGGCTACAAACCAATTTTACTGTTTAATTAAACTTATACGGCACATTTGTCTGCATTATATTTCTATTTTACCATTATTTCAGAGACATTCGCAATTATTTTATTAAATTTCATTTTGAAAATTTGTACAATCTGGGAGAATGGCCTGTATTTGTCAAGTTTAAAAAATAGCAATTCTAAGCATTATCTGTGGAAGACTAAAAAAAAGTAGTCAAACTCTTTTAGCTTAGCGAATCGTGTTCGTTTAATTTTATTTGATTGTTATTTCCGAGGCGTATTTTGTTTATTAAAGGTTTTTTTTCTATTTGTTTTTTTATTTCCTCGCTAATGTGATGAAAATCATTGTGTGTATCATGGGCAGTAAGGAGATTGCAAACTCGAGTCATTAAAAGCCCTCCGCCTTCGGCGTCGGGCTTCTAAAAGTCTCTCGTTAGCAATCCTCTTCTTACCGCCCTTGATGCACAATGTACTATTAAAACTAAACTCATAACTCCCTAGGGAGTTATCAAAATCTATAACTCCCGCGGGAGCTATAACTGCCCTAAACGCCTGCGTGTTATAAAACCCTTTCCGAGCAAGTGTGATGAAAATACCTAAAAAGTCATTAAAAAGGTAATTCAATTGATTTTAACTTAACTAAAGCTAAAGACTGGTGTTAATTGTCCACAGTCGGAAGAATGCCATCATACTCCGAACGCAGCTATCGGTCAGGGTGCACGCCATTATCGGTAAGTTTACAATAAATTTTCTTCTTTGTAATGTTTATATTTGTTTATCAAATTTTGCAAGTAAATTTTGAAGTTCCCGTTATTGGAATTGCTTGAAAGCTACACACAACGGTACGTCCGTGCGGACGATATTATAAAAAGCCGAACAAAACTTAAAGTCTTACAGTATGTACAGGGTTTCCGGGAAATAGTGGCCAACCTTGCATGGCTGGATAACTCAGCTCAGGAGATGCTAAAATATCATAAATCATGTTTAGTAAAAGAATGGAGTTTATGTGGATATTGCCTCTTTGGAAGAGCAGTCGCGTCGCAGAAGCTAGCCGACAAATTGGTGAGCGACGATATGCTTCCGAACTCAAGAGGTCGTTTATGAAACGCTGCCGAGCCTGCATTATAGGTAGGACTGGCGGGAAGCAATTTGAACACTTGCTTTAAATTTAAGAAAATGTAAGTTATTACCTTTTATCGTAGTGTCGTTATATTTTACAAAATGTGAACTGTCTTTTAAAACATTTAAAACCAGGTAACTTGATTTTAGACGGAATCATAAGTTTTTTTAATAAGTAATTCAGTCTTAGTTGAACAAACTTAATAATAACTTCGCTGTTGTAATCAATAAACTCAATTGTTATATCATTTTAGAATTTCCATTAAACAGGCCAATTTTTAGGAAAGCAGCACTACAGGTCTTAGTACATTTTTTTTAACACCGTGCCATGTTAAACTTGTCACAAGATAAACTCAGATTCCTAAACTTTAAAGTTAATTTAAAATAAAACTGCATTTTTTTTATTAATTTCGTTGATAGTGACTTAAAGCAAATTTAATCAGCTATCTTTCACAACAAACGAAACTGAAAAATTCTAATAAATGTGGCCGTGGCATCAAAAATGGTGAACCAGGGTACCGCATTTCCAAAATTTTGAGTTGTCTCGTTTTTGGTTCGACTTTTACAAAACATGATTTATCATATTTTGGTCACTCTTGAGCTGAGTTATCCAGCCCTGTAAGGTTGGCCACTATTTCTCGGACACCCTGTATACTTACTGTGAAGTCCATATCCAGTGGACTTGCAATAGCCAATCAGTACGACTATGCCAGTTATCGTCTTGTTATAAAATAGGTATGCAAAGTTTCAAATCGATAAGGGTAATACGACTACTGGAAGTAGGTTAAATTCAACTTCCTAGATTTGTTTACATACTAACCATTGATTTTACCAAACTGGAATAAGACTTACTCCGAGATTAGTTTAAGCAATTTCGGCGTTTAATCTAGGTATAAGACCTTATTCTCGTTCGGTCGAATCCGCCCTTAGTGACACAGGTACCAAGTAAAGGTTATAAAGGATGTTTAATAGAGCTTTAATATCACTTTGGCTCATCGACTATCTTATAAACACCTTTTTTATTTTTTATTATGTAAGTGACTATACATATACATACATATTATATTAAATCACGCCTGTTTCCCAACCGGGTAGGCAGAGACCACTTCTTTCCACTTGCTGCGATCTTAACAAATTTCTTTCGCTTCTTCAACATTCATACATCGAGTCATGCACGCACGTCGTTTTCGGATTTAAAAAACTATATATTCAAAAAAAACTGGCAAGAGCATGTCGGGCTTAGCACGGGTGGTATAGTAGGATCTATTTAAAATGTTGGAATCCACTTAAGAGCTTATCTTCCAATGAATGGCTTTGTTATCTATTGTGAAGCCCGACCGCAAATTAGCAGTGCAAAATGAAACGCATAAATAACAAAAGATTTCACATGAATAGCAACTTTACCGCCTAGAGAATAAGGTTCAATTTGTAATGGCAAGTCATTCGAAATAGTACTGTTTGAAATTGAAAGCTAAACAAAATAACTGGCTGCCGCTTTCAATTTCAAACAGTACTATTTCGAATGACTTGCCATTACAAATTGAACCTTATTCTCTAGGCGGTAAAGTTGCTATTCATGTGAAATCTTTTGTTATTTATGCGTTTCATTTTGCACTGCTAATTTGCGGTCGGGCTTCACAATAGATAACAAAGCCATTCATTGGAAGATAAGCTCTTAAGTGGATTCCGACATTTTAAATAGATCCTACTATACCTAACTATAAGTTCTGTGCGTCTCTATCGTGTCACGGACAACAAGTGCTAGGCTAGCCGTGCAGTGTAGGGTCCCGAAGCCGTAGCTACAAACATAAAAATGTATCTCAAAATATTGGTCAAGTGCGAGTCGGACTCGCGCACCGAGAGTTCCGTATTTAAGATAATATGGTTGCAAAACGCAAAAGAAAATATTCGTTATATCATAAACTTTATTATCTATTCCATAAGGTCTATTTTAACCAGCCTAAGTTTTAAAAATGTGGAACCTAGTAAACGAGCTACGACCGGAAAAATTAGTAGCGGCTTCCGAAACGTTCTCTGATACTACGGACATCTGTGTACAGTTTAATATTTACTTTTTCACTGTAGGGTCTTCCGTAGCTAACGAAATCCTTTCAGCATATTAAGGCCCTACACAAACTAATATCTTTTCACAACCAGCACAAATTGAACACCTTAAACATCTTCAACCAGCCACCACTGATGAAATAAATAATATCATAACAAGACTTTAGCGAGTCTACTAGCGAGAATACTAGCTTCGGTTTAGATGGCGGTACTGCTAAAGTATTTAATAAAATCTATAAAACCTTTAATTATGAAGGAGCTCACGGCGTGTATAAATAAGTTTTTAGAGGCAAGCAATTTTCCGGAAAGTCTAAAAACTGCTAAAGTAACACCAATTCATAAATCAGGAAGCAAAACCGACCCGAAAAATTATCCCATCTCAGTTCTCCCTTCTCAACAACTACTAATCTACTCGTAACGTCAAATAAAATTCTATCGAATAAACAATACGAGTTTAGATCAAAATCAAATACCCTTTCAGCGACAATATATTTAATCACTAATATAAAAGTTAAAATTGACCAAAATAAAATTGTAATGGGCGTTTTCATCGACCTCAAAAAAGCTTATAACACAGTTTGCCATGACAAGCTGTTAATAAATAACATGCAGACAATACAGGGTGCCTCTGACCTTGGGGCTTTAAATGCATAGATCAATTCTACTCCTGAAACTAAACTTCTTTTGTTCTGTAAGTTATTAAAAATATGTTCAGTTTAAATTTATTTTTTATCATACAAGTTAAATCTAATTTTCAATGTACGCGATCCAATTCTCCATTTTCCTTTAGCCCTCGTACCAAGGTAATGTCGCCCCCGTACCATGAGATAGTGATTACATGGCCAGTATGTAATACACTGATTTTACAATTAGACTTTAACATCAATTAGTTATCTAAATTTAAGTTATTTTTTTCATGTTGCAGAACAAAAGTAGTTCAGTTTAGCGAGTAGAATCGATCGTTGAAATTAAAGCCCCAAGGTCAGAGACACACTGTATGATAAAATCTTACCGTCTTTTTCTTAATAAGCACAGCCTGTGCGTTTGTTCTAAATAATAAGTTAAACAGTATCAATATTCTCATGTAAGTGAATTTTGTAAATTCTTTATGAGAATAAAGTTCTTAAACCATGTTAATACAGATACATGCTGGCCTAGGTAGTAGTGAAATGACCCTGCCTACAAAGCTAGCGGTCCTCGGTTCAAATCCCGGTAAGGGCAGATATTTGTGTGATAAGCGCGAATATTTGTTTCTGAGTCATGGAAGTTTCTAAGTTATTTAAAAAAAATTGTCAGCGTCATTTTATTTTTCGCGTAAACTAAAAGGAATTATATTTAAATCAAGTTTTTTTCGATTTTTTGGTTCATAAACTTTGGAGAAAATGAGAGGAACGGTCACGGAAAAAATAAAAATAAATGTTTTGACACCCTGTTTGCTCAAATCACTTTAATTTTTTAATCCCCCATTCTAGACCGCGTTTCAAATATATACAAAAAAAATTTCATATTTTGTTTACTAAAAACAGATGCAGGCAAGCAAGTTACACAACTATTCTATAGTTTCTGAGAAAACTGCTGTGTCATAAGATAAGATAAGATAAGATGTCTTTATTTGTAATAATTATACATAGTCAGTTTTACATTAGTATAGGTGTACAATAATATCAGATTCGATTACATATAAACTAGCACTCTGGATGAATTTAATTGCATTATGTCATTTTATTGATTAATTAAGTCATAATTGTGAATAATATTTATAATTATTATGTCATTTGGCACTTCGATCATTCGACACATTTACTCAACAGCCAAAGAACTCCGTGATAGAGTAAAAGGCCTTTTGACAGCAAAATGCCTTTAGTTTATTTTTGAAAATGCGGTCAGTTTTAGAGGCCTTGACTGACTCAGGTACCTAAATGGTTATAAATACGGGCACCCACTATGGAGAGGGACTTTCCCGTTTTTTTTAATCTGTGTGCGGGGACGGCCAGTCCTGGTTTCCTCCGCGCGGAGTAGCTTCTACTGGGCGTAAACTCGTCAGGATTGCTCCTAACATATTATACATATGTAAAGAGAAGGCACTGTCATGATGCCCAGATTGATAAAGAGCTGCTTTGCAGGCTCATCGCGGGGGACGCGGCAAATCAAGCGTATGACCTTCTTACAGATACAGACAGACACCGAAGTCTCACAATAAGGGTTCCTTTTTTATCATTTTTTACGGAGCCCTAAAAATACTACGTGGAGAAGTGCACCAGCAAGAGGGCGTATCTTCATTTTACTTACGTCTTGACAAGCACAGTTTTTCGGCAATAACTCAAAAACGGTAAATCCGATAATGTTGAAAATAATTTTTGTTGAAAGTATTTATTAAGTATACACAGGTCCCGGGCCATAGCCTTCTCAACCTAGACTTCAACAATCACAAAAAGAATAACAAAACTATCACAAAAGATTTTCAAGGTTTAGCAAGAAATACTTCTTGCTAAATCCTTGCAACTCGCCCCTCGAGCCGCCAGTTTTTATAAATACTGTTTTTGCTTGTCCAAGGTTTGTTCTTAGAATCTCTCCCGGAGCATTGTAAATTAGTCTGGACTATGCGCTAATTAAACTGCGTCAGAATCGACCGGCCGGCCTTACGAGTAAGGAAAAATAGAGACAGGCCACGGCGCGCGGGGAAATAAACCCTATACTCATAATATAGGTACCATACGTACAGTCAGCGTCAAAAGAAACTGATCACTTAAATACCTTGTCGCTTTACTGTCACATAAGCAATGTCAAACAAGATTGTCTAATGTGTTAATGCGATAAAGTACAAAAGTAGCTTGAAGTGACCAGTTACTTTTGACGCTGACTGTACAGGATGTCCTAGAACCCATCGTAAATGTTACACCATAATAATAACCGGCGCTGGTATAACATTGCTTAGTTGGAACAGTTTTTTCTTTCTTTATTGTCTTTGTGTAGTGTTGTCTCTGCATTCATGTATACACTCACGAGCAAAAAAATCGACTCAAGCTGCACGTTTGGGTTCTCCGCCCAGTATATCTTGACCTATTCAGAATATCTTAAAAAAAATGGTATCAAATGAAAGCTGATAATGTAACGATTTAAAAAATAATAATTTTCAGTCATGCCATTTTCTACAAGTGACAGGAGCCAGGTTTTGCAGAGATGCATGAAAAAAACAAAAAGAAAGAAAAGATAAATCGTAAAATAGAAGGCATTTTAAGGAAAATAAGGTTTTATTTATTCATTAATACTTCGTTTTTCCACCCCTGGCCCTTATCACAGCATTCAGGCGGTTTTTCATGGATTTTATCAGCTTTTTGATAAGCTCCTGGGGGATGGCATCCCACACCTCCTGCAGAGCTGTCCTCAGCTCCGTAACATTTGAAGGAGCTGGATCCCTCTTCCGAATCTGCCTTTTCAGGTAGTCCCAGAGATGTTCAATGGGATTCAGGTCCGGGCTGACGGCTGGCCAGTTCATGGTGGGAATGCCGACCTCGGCAAGGTAGGCCCGAGTGATCCTTGCGGTATGACAAGTGGCATTATCCTGCACCAGGACGAACCCCTCGTCATAAAAACGGGCTTAAGGAACAACATGCTCCTCAAGGATGTCAGTGATGTACCTGGCAGCGGTCAAACCACCGCCACGGCCCCCACCAGGTACGAAAACGAGCTCTGTACGCCCTTCGATGGAAATGCCCGCCCACACACTGACGAAACCTCCGCCATAGGCAACTGTTTCCTTGAAACAGCATTGTGCATACCGTTTTCCTGACCTCCTGTAGACTCTTCCTCGTCTGTCATAGCCATTCAAGCACACCCTGGACTCATCACAAAAAAGAACTCTGGTCCATTGCTCAATGGTCCAATTTTCGTGTTGACGAGCAAATTCCAGGCGTGCTTGGCGGTGACGCGGGAGCAGTCTGGGGCCCGTGGCGGGCCGATTTCGGGTCAGGTTAGCTTCCTCGAGTCTTCGTCTTACTATCCACTCACTGGCAGTAACCCCTCGTACATCCCGAAGATGCTGATTGACAGTAACGGCGGTCTGGTGCCGATTTCTGAGAGAGGAAGTGACGATAAAGCGGTCATCCCTCTCAGATGTGCAGCTCCGGCGGCCAGAACCTGGTCTTCTTGTCAAGGCCCTAGTCTCCCGAAACCGTCGGTAAACTCGGGTTACTGCTAACTGGCTTAAATTCAGCTGGTCAGCCACGAAGCGTTGGTTGTGTCCCTCTTCCAGCAAGGCCACGACTTGGGCCGCTTCAGTCATGGTGGTATCCATTTTCTTCAGGGTTTCCGAGTAAGGTCGTTAGTAGAGATGTGTACCGGTCAACTTCTGATAAGTGACTGATGACATTTCCCCCTCTTACCCATATTTATAGGGGTCAAAAGGGGCACACCTTGTACGTTTCGGAACGAGTAAATGATCCACATATCGGGAAATGAGACATAACTTGGAAAGTCCTGGGCGGATTCCCAGGGTTCTTGTTTTTTTTAAATCGTTACATTATCAGCTTTCGTTTGGTATCATTTTTTTAAAGATATTCTTAATAGGTCAAGAGATACTGGGCGGAGAACCCAAACATGCAGCTTGAGTCGATTTTTTTGCTCGCGAGTGTATATGAAAATAGGATTATGTGACGTATGTGATTATTGCGTGAAAAAAGGAGACAGCACTACACAACGAAAATAAAGAAAGAAAATACATTTCTTTATAACAACGAAATTACCTGGCGATGCCTGCCGTCGTGGATTGAAAACAATTTACTCGTAATAACACACCCCAAAAAAAAGTAATAAAAAACAAAATGTATTATTAGTTTGGATATTTATCTTATTTGTTCGAGATTCTGTCAAAAAAAACATTTTTAAGTCAAGCTTATGTAATTAATTAGCCTACTGTATTTTTTGCATTTGTCATCCACGTACAGTCAAGGACTTTTATTGTTGTGCCACTATAGAACCCTGTAATAATGACAGGGTCAAGTGACGAGATAAAATTACATGGGATTTAATCCTAGGTTTTTATTTTATTTTATTTATTGGGGAAAAAAAACAGATATAGACATTACAAAATATTACAAAACAAAGGATCTCATAAAGTTAGGTTTAGTCTACATCATCCTGAAACCAATCCCACTAAGAGTTAAGTTCTAGATCGGGCAGTGACTGTGGTGCAATTTTGAGCTTATAACTAGTCTAAAGAATTAAGACATAATAAATTAAAGTTGAGTATATAAAAATATGGTAAACACAACTAAAACTAATAACAGTTAATTTACAATAAAATAAACGACACTGTAAATAAATGAATGACTCCATTAACACACAAACTTCAGCAATACAACAAATTAACATCAACATTAGCCTACGTTTACACTAGCATCTAAGACCTTAATGACGCTGCGTTTATAATTATTTTTGGCACAGTTAAACATGTCAACCGAGGACAATTGCTTGTTGTAGGCATTGCACATTCTACAAAGCGGCGCGCGGACACCAGCATTTGTTTTACTCGCGGGGACAGCGAAAAGGAGGGTGGATCTAGTTCTATATGTAGGGGCACGATAATTTAAGTATTGTAGTAGTTTTGGGCAATTGTAGTTGCTGGTACATATATTGTACAGAACCACCGCATCCCGAACCGTTCGTCTGACTGAAAGTGTACGTAGTTTATATCGCTTTAAGAGCTCGTCATATGATAAATGTACCCCACAAAGCCTTAAATGAAGGGCTCTTAGGAATTTCTTCTGGACACGTTCAACCAGATTTGTATAGGTTAGATAGTGGGGATTCCAGATCTCAGATGCATACTCCAGTAAAGGACGGACCAGGGATTTGTACAACAGTATGTACGAAGAATGTTTTTTAAGAGGTTTAGCTGCTCTAAGTACGAATCCCATCATTCGGTATGCCTTGGACGTTATGCGGTTTACGTGTCCGTCAAGAGTAAGCTTCTCGTCCAGTGTCACTCCCAAGTCCTTGACATCAGTAACGCTTTGCAGTGTCACTCCGCCTATGCGATATTGACCAATAATTTTATTTTTGTTTTTAGTAAAAGATATTTTAACACATTTGTCATAAGCAAGAGAAAGCTTATTAAGGTCCTGTTGGATTAATACACAATCAGTCTGACAGGAAACAGTCCTGTATATTTTTAAATCATCCGCAAACATCTCAAATGAACAGTTCTGGAAGCAACTAGCTACGTCATTGATGAACAGCGTGTATAGGAGCGGCCCAAGAATTGAACCCTGAATCACCCCAGACGAGACTTGTGATGCACGTGATTCGTATCATTTATGACAACTTTTTGCATTCGTTTTTCTAGATAGGAAGCCAACCACCTTAACAAGTAACCCTTGATACCATTATACGCCAGCTTGCGCAGGAGCACAATGTGGTCTACTTTGTCAAACGCTTTCCGGAAGTCAGTGTATATAGTGTCTACTTGGACCCTCTTGTCCATAGATTTGAACAAGAAATGGGAAAAAACAAGGAGATTAGTAGAAGTTGATTTGTGCTTCATAAAGCCGTGCTGCTGTTCCATAATATTATTTTGTACAAATGGGTATATAACATCATGGATAAGAGATTCAAGTAACTTGGGGATGCATGATTGTATGGAGATTGGTCTATAGTGACTTATTTCCGATTTTGAGCCAGATTTGTGTATTGGGGTAACCGCAGATATCTTCCAGCATTCTGGAAAAGTACCCTCAGCGATACATTTATTAAATATAATACGAAGTGGAATAACTATAGAAGGTGCAGTACGTTTTAGGAAGATGGGACTAATTTTATCAGGGCCTGGGCCTTTTTTAGAGTCTAGTTTCGAAAGTAATTTTTAAATATCAGTCTCGGTTATAGACATATCGCTTATAATACCCGAAGTTGATGAACAAGCTAGTTTCTCCAGGTCGGACACGTTGCACTGCTCCCCATCCTCGTAGACCGAAGTAAAAAACTCCGAAAAAAGTTCAACTATATCATTAGGTGTGTTGGCAACCTTATTCCCGAGATGCATAGTATGTGGGTAGCACAGACATTATATAAACTAGCAGACATAATATTACTGCTCAGAATGCGTGGCAGCTTTACACACATAAAAGATTAACTCACACTTATACAAAAACAGGGACGTATTAAGGAAACTGAAACCTGAAAATATTAACAGTATAAATTAATTAATTTATTAATTTCTTTTTTGCAAAAGCTGTGTCATTAAGTCCCATGAAATGAACTTTCCCGCAATTTACTTAGGTAGATAAGATAGCTGGGCATTTTTTTTCAAAGTTGTACCAACAGATTTGTGATGATTTTTTTTCGAACTTATTAATTGTTGATTTTTAAGGGTGTTGAAGCATTTTTAGTAGTCTTAGGTATCTTAATTTAGCAATGGTTTTGTAAAACATACGGAAATTAAATTGATACAGCGATTTCAAAGTAGCTCGGGCTCATATTTGTTTCCCTTCCGTTACCATATACATTTATTGATATAAATTAAAAGAAAGTAAAATGGGGATAAACAAATGCTTTACTTACTTGAAAATATAGTAAGTTATGAAAATAAGTTTTATTTTTAAAACATTATGAACTAATTTGAAAGAAATTACGATTATTGTAACTATTTCGTTACCAGACGACCAAAACTACTTACAATTTTCTTTACCAGTTGGACGTTATGAGGTTTACCCGACAAATTTATTTATACGTGGATACTTTAGTAAAAAGTTTATCCATATAATACACAAATTGCAATGTTTATCAATTGGGGATTTAATAATAAAATAAAATGTTAATTATTTTCAAAGGACGGTAACGAAAATAATGGTAACGAAATCATAAGGCTGCAGTTATACCAAGATCACAAATCCACAAAAACTTTATTAACCCGACTGACCAAAGCAAAATGAGGGTTATGGCTATCGCATATTTATAGTGGTTACATTTTAGACTTTCCTGACCAATACTGGTTATTGAGAGATCAATTATGAGCAACTGCAATGGTATTAGGTAGGTACCTATTCTTTGGTGGATGCTTCATTTTTCGGGATAGTTTGATAGTTTGGTAGTTGCAATTTTTCTAGCCTTTATATTTTTTTTTATTCTCGCCACGTCCTTTTTTCTTTGGATTTCATATTTAATAGGGTCATTTTTAATTTTTCCCGATACCGTTTTTGTTTTTCGGCAGCTGTGAGAGGAGCCATTTCTATAACAAATGTAGGTAGTTTAGTCGTATTATTTAAATTTAATTGAGATATCTGCGGTTAATGTTATTGCAACTACGCAGCAGATTAAAAATAACACGTTGCATTATTCTAAAGACAATTTTGCAAACCGTATAAGATGATTTACTTTTGTGGTACAAATAAATTTACCTATGTAAATACTATAATTTATTCAAATGTGATCTCAGTGTAAACATAACTTTATGTTTCCATTCCGTTACTTTTTAGATTCCCCTTATACATGACTGCCGACATGGCAACGAAAGGGGAAGTAACGGGAGTAATGTTTTGCACTTTGAAATACAAATTAAATATGCATTCGATCTTGATTGTAAAGATATTTTAGTGAAATTGAGTTTAGATATAAACAATTATTTAGGTAAATGTATCACAACAACATAAAGATAAAGATTTTACCTTCAAATCTTGGTAACGGAGTGGTGGAACCCATTTTGAACCACGTAAAGCACGACACTTCAACACACAATTTTTTCGTTTACTGACCGTTTGAAGACAAATATTGTGCTGCTACGTGAAAACTAAAGTTTCTAGATGAAAATAAACATATATTTTGGTAATAAAAATGATACCTTAAGCCTAATATACGGTAACGGAAAGGGGGAATTCCCCTTATGTCGAATGTGGTGGACACGATTTAAACTAGTTTTTTGTTAAATATTAACTCTAAAGGAGACAAATTAAGGGCATTTTTAGTAAATTCACATATTAGACTCCCAAAAACAAGTGTTCTCATGTACGACAAAAGTTTCCAAACTTGTTTATTTGAAGTTCGAAAATGTAACACCAGGCCTGGACGCGGAAAAAATTGGGGGTCTTAGGGAACAAAAATAACAAAAAAACTGTAAATTTAACGATATTGAATACTTCTAGTAGCATCATTTTAAACGTAAGAGTATTGTTTATCTGGTAATTTAGCTACAAGTCAAAGTTTTTAACATAATCATGTAAAAAATATTAAATGAAGTTGTCGGACACGTGAAAAACGCTAGGTACACTAGAAAAAAAAAATGCCCAGCTAACTCATAAACATAAACAATACCAGAACAAGACAAAACAGTAGGTACACAGTGCGTAAGTTATGTTATGTTTTGAATTGTTTTCAGGGTAAGTACCTATTACAAAACAATGCAATAATAAATGAGGTCAAGTGCAAACCAATTGATATAAGAGGGAGTGGGAATACTTAAGGTCTTGGAATTAGTCGATATACCCAAGGTAAACAGGTCGAAATTTATACAGAGATTAATCTTTCCGTACAAAAAAAAAGTACTTTGTTCGAAAATTAATTTTCTTATGGACTATTATGGTGCTTGAGGAAAGCTGATTGACCAGTTTAGGGACACGGCAGCGGTGTTTGACAGCTCTACATACCATACACAAGCGGGCAGCTGCAGCTAGAGTATTCTTTGGATTGAAAGATACAGTCGCGAACCGGGATTGTTGAGCCACTTACCCATGTTTCTAATTTGGCCGTGTACCGCAAATCGAATAGCTGTCAGCCAGTAGGTGACATCGGTTATTGAATACACGGGTAAAATACGAACAATGGCAAGTGGCTCAACAATCCCGGTTCGTGACTGTACCTACTTAGCGAAAAAAATTGAAATAATCTAGTAAGAAGTTTAAAATGTTTTATTAATATATGTAGGCTTCATTGTGGTATGAAAAAAAAGTTGGATGGCACCAGGAGCTAGAACTGTGCGAAAAGCACCACTGGATAATATTTTTTTTTCAAAATGCTCAGAGCAAATCACACTCGATGAATTAGGCTGCCAGTCTTTCCTATTAATGTTCTTGATCCAGGCGTTCCTTAGATATTCATCCTTCGGAAACCTGAAATCCAAACGCGGAGGTCATAATAGAAATGCTGCTGTACACTAGCGTACTTAAAAAGGGTCGATCGGTAGTTACGTTGCCATAGCACTTGTCTAGAGAATATTTCGTTAAATGGCGAGGCGAGTAGCGATCACAATTTTGTTAAATCCAGTACTGCTTAGAAGCATTATCAAACAAATAATGTCACGCCTTCTTAGGCCTAGTTCGGCCCTGTATAAATTGCACAGTACATTAAGTGTCAAATGAGGTTATTTAATTTAGTAAAACTAAAATATTTCTCGTATTTCTTTAGAAGACCTTATATTGAAAGTTTTATCAGCTTCATGAATATTGCCTTTGTAATTATTTCTAAATATTTGAAGGTCAATCTTAGCGGTAAACCAAAATAAATCTATGACAAAAATAAATCTAGGGCAAAAGATTAACTTCCGATGGAACGCAATTTCAGGGGTTTTCCTGTATGATGCGTTGTAACAAAAGGGAACACAGCATTTCACCATGATTTTATAACTTTAAATTCACACTTGATTTCAAAATAATATTTCCCACAAGATATCCGAGGCTCATTCACCACAACAAAAAATTAACGCCATATGTCGCTTAAATGTCTCTTAGCACAGATGGCGACTGCCACGGGTTCAAAATTATCTATGTGTGCCTTGGTATTGCAATAAATGCAAAAAAGAAATAGGTTTATACGATTTAGTATTAGATGGAAAGGGGTAGTGGCATTTTTTACACTTGTCTATGTTGGCGTGAAATAATGTTATGTCTGCTAGTTTATATAATGTCTGTGGTGGGTAGTTCGATGTAGACTGCTTTAAGGACGAAATATAGGACCAGAACGCCTTTATATTTACTTTCATTGTTTCCTCGGTGTATTTAGTGTAAGTGCGAAAACAGTTCTCCATCAGTGTTTTACAACGGGCCCGGAGGAGGGAGAATTCACCATAGTCGCGGCGACACTGGTATGTTTTCCATTTAACCCAAACCTTTTCTTTACGTTTGAGGGACTTTATAAGTGCCAACGAAAACCATTTTGGATAAGTAGTGCGTCTAATATTCCGTATTGGCACGTATTTATCAATTATTTTATACAAAACATCATAAAACTTATTAACCGCGTGGGTTGCTGATAATAAATTTAATTGTTGGGACCAGTTTATATCACCTAATATCCGGGTAATTGGCTTTAAAAAACGTTGCGTTTGATTATATTGTTAACTTTAAGTGGAAGGCGGAGCTGTATGTTAATATAAAATTGAAATGGAGGGTGGTGCCTGTCTATGTTGGACAAAACCACATCAGGCGGAGAAACGGCACACTCCAAGCTCGAGAGCAGTAAGTCGAGGGTTTTATTGCTATGGTTTGGGAAGTAGTTATATTGACTTAGATCTAAAACTGCGCAAGAATTAATCAAAACTTTAGAAGTTTCACTACGGACAGAGTGTGCCACAACTGAAACTGATCCTGATGAGTTAATCCAATATAATTCTGGCAAGTTGTAGTCTCCCACGATGCAAAATTTACAGTCATGTACTAGGTCTTGTATTTTTTCTAAAGACCTAAAATGGTCGCAATACATTTCTTTCGGGGAAGCAGGAGGAATATATACAACACATAATACAAGGTTAAAAGATGTGGTTGGAATGGTTAAAACTAAGTCCTCGACAGTAGGGCTTTCCCAGTCCAGGTGACGAGTGGCTTTGATGGTATTTCGTACGGCTATCAGCACCCCTCCACCGTCCCTCTTGAGATGGGTGGCGAGGTCACGGTCCCGGCGGTAAACAGTGTAATCATTACTCAGCAGCTCCGCATCTAAAATACCCGGTTGCAACCAAGTCTCGGTTAACATGATTATATCATAATATGCATTTAACACATTTAGGCGAAGGTCGGCAAGCTTTGATCTCAATCCTCCACAATTTTGGTAATAAAAAATACATCACTTTTAATGGACATCATAACTGTAATGTATTTAAAACTATGATAGAAATGCAGCTATATTTGTGGGGAATAATTGTAGTACTATTTAATAGATAGACAATGGCCTGCCGACACTCATTGGAAGTTTCATTACTCTGCAGTACACGGTAAGTATTATTGTTTTTTGCCACGCTGTGAGTTTTTACATAGATATGAGTCAGTAGTGTAAGACTGTAACATTGCTTGTGAAGTATAATAAGGCAAAATACTGTTTTAGCTACAAATAATAGTGGTAATAAATGTGATGACAATCGTCACAGTTTCTGGAAGTCTGCCTCGTTCCTAATTGCTATGACCCGTGTATCATCACCTTTACACATCAGAACGGTCGCATTCTTGACCCAGACGTATTTATAATTTTTAAAAGTTTTTGCTTCACGCGCGCGGGCATGCAAGATTTTGTTCTTGAGGGTTAGATGCTCGTTTACGTAAATCGAGCGAGATGCAGCCGTGACGTCAGCTGATGATGTACCTGCGCCTAGGCCGCCTGCCGCATACAATTGCGCCGCTGTCAGTCCCCTGTGCGCCCTTGCGGCGGCCAGCACTTCGTCGCGTAATCGCCGTGTCGTTAATTGTATTATTATGTTTTTGGGCCGGTCTGTTGACGCGTTGTGAGCAACCCGGTGTACGTCTCTAATGCAGTTAAGGTGGATAGGCACGCCCAAAAGCTTGCCGAGGGCTTCTGTAATGTGAATAAGGTTCTCATTTCTTTTCTCAGGAATATCTTGTAATTCAATATTGCACATTCTAGCCTTTTGCTCCATGTCTTCACATTGGGTCCTCAGCTGGCGTGTTTCATTCCGGAGTAGTTCATTCTCTGCTCGCAGTTCGGTGACTGCCTCTAAACTAGACTCGACAGAACAGATGCGGCTTTCCCACGAGCTCAGACTACAAGCAAATTCGGATAATCTATCGTCAACATGTTTCCTAAGTGCAACGAGAGCCTCATTAAGTGCGTTAAACCTAGCGTCGAAGTATGAAATAAGTGCGTTTGTGTCAATATTCACAATCGAAGTCGATGGTTGGCTGTTATCTGCGATAGTGTCAGTGCCGGGTTTATGGATAATAATGGGACTGTTCATCCTTTTATTCTGCTTACACGAACTGCATTTCCACTTGGGTTTGTTCATAGGTAGTATTTTCTTGAAGTCGGCTTCCGATAAGCCCGCACAGACGAAATGAAAGCAGTATAGACATGACGAACATTTCAAGTGTTCCTCTGGTTTTGTGACTTTGTGGCATTTGACGCATTCCATTGCAGTGGAGTAGATGGACACAACTTGGGTTTTATACGACAAGGTTCTATAGTGGTATATCAATTAAAGTCCGTGACTGTAATTTATACTTGAACTGTCCTATCGACGACGACAATCTTAACTCGTGCTGGGCTGATGCGATGCGATGCTGACATTAACTATTAAGTACTCAAATGTTGTCCTGCAGAGAGACTGCTCCAGTCCCAAGGCCGGGAGCTGCGACGGGCTCTGTTCACCCTCAAGCAGATCCTCCAATCGGACAAGGACCTGGTCCATGAATTCGTGGAGAACAAGGGTCTGGACTGCCTCATGCAAGTCAGCAGCATGGCGGACCATAGCTATCTTGACTATATACTTCGGGCGCTTGGACAGGTCAGTAAACCATCACCCCGATCCGATTACTACAGTGACTCGACAGTCCTTGGACACAGTACTTTCTAAAGAATGGTGGTTGGCAATATAACAACAGTGTTTTATCGACAATACTCGGGATTCAGAATCGGAACTATGTAGCGTATACCCTTTCTTCACGCATTCACTGCCGGCAACGCATATAATACCACTTTTTCTTTATTTGACCAAGTGCCTTGAACGCATATATGAGCGTTTTCACTATATGCGAGCTTTGTCTAAATAACTATGCGGCAAAAAAATACGGCAGCAAATACGTGATCCTCTGTCTACGTTTCAAACTAAATTGTAGGTTCTATATTAAGGGGGTCACCCACATATGGGTAGTACCTATATTAAACTTGGAAGTCATACATAAATAAACTCACGCCTTCATTTCCAGAGTGGGGTAGGCAGAGCTATGGAGTTTGGCTATGATATTTACCTGTGTATTAGTGATATTAAAACATAGGAGTACCTAAGTATTCAATTTCGTTACTTATAAAAAGCTAGGTTAAGAATCGGAATCTACTGGTTCCACTTTGAAAAAAAGGGAATGTTTGTTATTTTCCAGATACTCTTATACGTGGACGGCATGCACGGCGTAATGGGGAACAAACGCTGCATCCAATGGCTATACTCCCTCATTTCGAGCAAGTTCCGACACGTCGTTAAAACCGCCCTCAAGCTCCTTTTAGTCTTTGTCGAATATACCGACAAAAACTGCCTCCTCCTCTTAGATGCTATCAACACAATAGACTCGTCAAACGGGCGTCAACCCTGGTACAACGTGATGAAAATCCTTCAGGACTTCGATGCTTCAGACACGGAACTCCTCATATACGCTACCACTTTGATAAATAGATGCCTGAACAGTGTCCCTGATAGGGATATGTATTACGATCAGGTGGATTCCTTGCAGGACCAAGGGATGGACAACATCGTCCAGCTGTATATGTCGAAGCAAGGGACGGATTTGGATCTGCTGAGGCAGCTGCAGATTTTTGAGGCGGTACTGCTGTATGAGGATGGGGATGAGAGCGGGACGGCGCTTAAGTAAGTATTTAGCGTGGTTTACCCTTGAATCAACGAAACTTATTTCATTAAATGACATTGTATAACCGATTTTTTTTTATTGCAAAATAGTCATGAATAAGTTATTTTCGTTAAGGATTTTTAAAATGGTTTTCGTAATTTTACTTATTAATAATATGAGTACAAAATACTATAGCTCTTAGATACCTACTTCCCTTTTTACTTAAAATATACGTAACTTTCCTTTTTCTCCAAATATTATTCTATTTTCTATTATATTCTAGTAATAGCTTACATTTGGAAAATCACCAGAAACTTATTGAGTTTTTAACGTACAATAAAAGTTCCTATTTACTTAAAATCAAAATTACCACACTCCCATACCAACTTCCACCCCTCAATATTCCCCTAAGAACACTTCATATGAAGGGTCCACGGAAAGAACATGTCTAGTCACATTAATAACTTTTTGAGATATCGCGATTTGAAAGTTAGGAACCATGTGATTTTGTACGTAATTTTCGTGTAGAGGTTTTTTAAAATTGAAAAGATACAAGTTATATGAAGATTTACATCTGAATCTGAGTAGTAGGTAATTCATTTCGTCCTCTACATTTTGAGATTCAAAACTCATTAAAAAAAAAAATGTTCTTGCGGTGGACCCTTCATAATATTCATGATATATATATATATATATGATATTGAAAGCCGAATGTCCCTATCTATTGTACGAGTAATTAACAACGTTCTTCTATTTTAGGCAATTAGACGAGTCGGTCATTAAGTCGGTCCACCGGCGCAGCCTCAACTTAAACTCCCCCGATCGTCGAAAGTCGAAAAAACAAGAAATTAAAGAAAAAGGTAAAATACAAGTGGGCTTGAAAAAACATTTGTTTGCATTTGAATGTGTTTGATATATCTGCATGAATGTTAAACGTTTAATACTTTCTCTTATTACGTGTCTGAAATCGGGACTATACTACATTTAAGTAGTTAGGGCTTAAGTAGCTACGCAGGCAACGTTGCATTTTTAGTTGTACTTTGTTATGTCTGTAAAAAAAAACCGTTTATTATTCAATATAAAAAAACTTAATCTAGTAAAACACATTTAAGCTTACAGAAGCCTGTGTGGCTGGTATATTCATATATGAGTAATAATACAATTAGTCATGATGTGGCCCACATATATTGCGTATATGTGTACAATTAGTGTACACAGTGGTGCTCGCATAATTAGGGACGCTAGCGTTTTTCCCATACGAGTACAATTGCATACAAATAGACTTTTCAATTTTGAAAATCAGTCAAAAAGTTCTTATACTATTTTATTCATTGTTACTCTTATAGTTATCGTAAACTAAGGTTTAAATGTATATTTAATTTATCTCTTTTAATAAATATTGGATTGAATTCCCATTATTATAGTCGGAAATAGACTTTCCTTTATTGAAGGTAATAAATAAATCCAAAAAAGTGTTGCCGAAGATTTTCTACATATAATAAAAAATAGTGCTCCTTGAACGATAAATAAATACCTACAACGCACCACGGTTTCAAACATAGTTATAATATAATATAATAAAACAATTCCGGCTTTGCTCATTCGTTATCTAACAAACATAATAAAGAGTATCTCAATTTCTCTCGTGAAATGTTTTAGTTGATACTTAAATTTCATGAAAATTCTTTAACTTCAAAACTTTATGCGCAAACAGACAAATAAATATGCGGCACGTAATTTTATATATTAGGTATTTTTTATTCTCCGCTTTGATTATTTATTTTACGAGCTTTTTTCTATGTGTGTGCGTGTTACCGTGTGCTTACATCGTCGCATTTTTACTAACAACAGCCAAACCGGTCATCTCACACGTGGAACCGGAACCGAAACCACTGAACAATCTTCGACCCTCATTCTTACCCTCAATCCTCGACAACAAAGAGAACAAAGAACTTACTACAGCCTTGCGAAGAAGAAGAGCTAGGTTCGCTCGGCAAGCGCACCACATCACACAGCAACAAGAGATGCTGAATTCTAGCGGCGTCTACAATGGACTCTTTAATGGCAATGGGGATTACACCAACGGGAATTATTCCAATAACTATTGCAATGGCAACGGGAAGACCTACAACGGCGTGAACGGCCACCAGACGGAAGAAGAAAGGCCCCTCATTAACAATCATTGTGAAACTATGAAGAACGGTTTGTCCATTTGCTAACACAATGGTACACTTGTCTGATCTTGGGACACAATTCCGATTGTGTTCTGTAATATTTAATCCTTCCTAATATTATGAACGCGAAAGTTTATATGTATGGATGTTTGTTACTCTTTCAAGCTGCAACGGCTGCAAATTTAAAATGGAGATAGCTTATACCTTGGATTAACACAGAGGCTACATTTCATGCCGGAAAATTTATAAGTTCCCGAGGGAATAACGATATTTTAAATCTACGGGGACAGAAGCTAGCTCTATAATATGTTTAAATATTTTCTAACAGAATCAGTTGACGAATCAGACAAGTCTATCATACATTTTCATTTGCATTTTTTCCATTTTTTTCATGCTGTTTGATTTGGATTATTGTGTAGGAACAGTTTAAAAGCTTTGGTGATACTTGTTCTCCATTCTATCTTATTTTTAATATAAATGGAGGATACATTGTCCTAAATATGAAATATCGTTAGCAATTATTTTTGTATATTCTTAAATTCTTGACTTAAAATTACTCGCAAGTCTTTTCAAATTTTAGCTAAGACGAATCTCCACTAAACTCAATGTCTGTTCCAGGACTGAAAACAGGTATATACTTTAGCTTTCTTACCAAATTTTCTCAAAACCAGTTATATTTTCAGGAAACCAAAGATATACAGCTGGTCTGAAACAAAGAATACAAAATGGCACCCTGGGTCACAGCGTCAGCTCTGCTGATACTTTGACAGTCATGCGTCAAAAAATTGATCTACCAACTGATACCCTGGACGACAGAGGTGTCTTGCTCAACCGGGAGCACAGCATCAAGGATCTGGCGCAAAGACTGACCAGCCCCGTAAGCCCCACGGCCGAAGAGAAGCCCCTGAGGGTCTCTGACATGGCAGGGATCGTGTCAAAAGCCAAAGAAGAGTTAGCTAAATCTCAATCTAAGGGTGAGTGATCGATTTAAGTTATTAGAGTAGTTATTAAACAAAGTTATGGTTATTTCTTTGTACAAACAAAGGTACAAACCTCAACTGTGTTGTATATAATTATGGTAACAAGTGCTTAGCGTGTAACTCTAAATTTAGGGGTTTTTATGAAGTGTCTGTGCATTTTTTTGATAGGCGTGATAATGTGAACATACAATAATTTCTAATGACTATTTACGTGTTTACTTTCGCAGAAGTAATTAAAAGCCCTACAATAGAAAAAACACCAAAACTTCACGAGATTAAAATATCGGAGAACGATTTGCATTGGGAGGAGCTAAAGAAAGGTTGCCTTGATCGAGAGTTTCACCTCTGTGATTTGGATTTCTCGGACCTCCGTAACGACTCTGACGACGAGATGTCTTCGCCGGCTATTAATGCACCTGGTGTGCCTCCTCCACCTCCCCCTGCTATGTTCCAAATAGGAGTACCCCCTCCCCCTCCGGGATCCTTCTTCCAACGAAATGTACCAGCACCTCCCCCAAAGCCTTTCCTCTCGGAGCACTCAAACGACTCGGATAGTTCCACGATAAAGAAAAACAAGAAAACCGTGAAGCTGTTCTGGAGAGAGGTTCAGGAAAACCCTGCGCCGACCATCAAGGCAAAGATAGGAGGATTCATATGGGATGACCTGCCAGATGTCAAACTTGATACCGCTATGCTTGAACACCTGTTCGAATCTAGGACTAACGACTTGATTATCAAGGTTTGGATTTACAATAGAGACGTTTGTAGGGTTCCGTAGTCAAACTAGGAACCCTGATAATTTCGCCATGTCCGTCCCTCTGTCCCCAGCTTAGTTCAGAGACTCTTAGTTCTAGAAAGCTGTTATTTAGCATGAATATACAATATATTAGCAACGCCGAAAAAGTAATGAAAAAAAATGGGTACCTCCGCTGCGCCTAAAGTGGGGAGGTTTTTGTCTGCCCCCTGGTGTGGCCTGTCGTAGGATAGGTTAGGTCTTTCAAAAATATTCCGTGTTTGTGGATACAATGTTTCAATTAAGTGATCTGTTTGTGAAATATTCCGAATTACAGTCAACATTTTTGTATCCCCCTCCTACAACCAATACCCACAAATACAAAAAATCTGAAAAACATATAATCAATTATAAAGAAAAACTATACATACCACTAAAGTGTTTATACCTACTAAAATCGTCCTAGACAGCACCAAATAACTTTAAATTGAGAATTAGTTCTTACTTGACATAGTTTTTGTGTAGTAACGGCTTCGGAACCCTACACTGAGCATAGTCAGACATGCTCTTTCCCAGTTTTTTTATTTCTTCATTTAACCTTTTGTTTGTTTTTTTTCATATTGTTTCTGCTTTTGGATTGCCGTCTTCAGGAGGTGTGTATTCTTTTATTTTTATTTAGTAGTAGTTCACTTGTTTCCTTGGTACTTGAGACAAAAGTTTTATCTGGGTTTTAATCTTTGATAATACCAGTTACCACTTTGTCATCAAATTTCGAGAAAAGTGGTTTTTTGTTCCTTTTTTTTGTGCACCTCTTTTTACCTGCAGAATTGGTCCAACCTGACCCACGTTCTTTACTAAAAAAAATACGAAAATTTATAAAAACTGTATTTCTTTCAGAAGCTAATGGAACCAAAGAGAAACCTGATACTAGACACCAAACGTTCAAACGCCATTAACATTGCTATGAAGAAGTTGCCTACGCCACAGACTATTAAGGCCGCCATCATGAAAATGGATGCCACTGTCATCGGTAGAGAGGGCATAGAAAAGCTGCTAACAATGTTGCCAACGGAAGAGGAGAAAGTTAAGATTCAGGAGGCACAAGTAAGGAAGGACTCTTTACAGTTGAAAAACTAAACAGCAGCTATGAATAAGAGAGGTTCATAATTCCTCCTAAAGTTTTGAAGGTCCGATTAATTATTGACCGGAACAAGTTTTCATAAAAAATTAGAAAATCAAAATTAGTTTTCCAAAATACCTGTGCGCTGGCGCTCTGGTAGATTTTTGTGCGGTATTTCTTTTTGTTTCTTGGATGTTTTCTATTTAAATATAATACATATATAAGTAATTTTATCGCCTATAGTCTAGAGCTTAGAGTCCCCTGATATTTCATTACTACCTATATTTATTTTTTAATTTACATATATCTGTTGTCGTTTCTGTAATGTCTTGCCCTGTTCTAGTACGCTAACCCGGATCTTCCCCTGGGCAGTGCAGAGCAGTTCCTCCTGACCCTGGCTTCCATTAACGAACTGTCTTCCAGACTCAAGCTGTGGGTCTTCAAACTAGATTTCGATAACCTAGAGGTAAGTCCAATTCGTCATAGTTACCTAGAGTAACGATACCAAGAAAGGGATGTTAAACTCAAATCATTTTTGCAGAAAGAAGTAGCAGAACCTTTAATGGACCTAAAGCAGGGTATAGAACTACTCCAGATAAACAATACCTTCAAGGTGATCCTAGCTACCCTGCGATCTGTAGGGTGTTTCCTCAACGGCAGCCAAGTTAAGGGTTTCAGACTAGAATACCTGTCTAAAGTGATGGAAGTGAAAGACACGGTCCATAAGCATCCACTGTTGTACCATATTTGTGAAATGATCATTGGCAAATTCCCGGAGAGCACCGATTTCTTCAGTGAGGTGAGGGATTAATATTACAAATTTTCGCTTTGTGTAGTTACCTAATTCAGCGGGCAATAATTACATATTCAGTGTTTTTTTTTTAATAGTAAGATTTAACTCGGGTTTTAAATATCGTCCTCTTGGAATTGTTGGTCAGCCAATTGGCAACAATTCATACCTATTTTACTTTTGCGCAAACAAAGCTAAGATGTGTTTTGAACCTAAACTTTACAAAAATATGGCAGATGAGCCGTTTGATGATGATGCTATTGATGATTAATGACTTGGGCCAAATGGCCAGTGTGAACTGTCAGTTTTAACAGTTTCAAATGACGTCATGTATTCATACGCCCTTTTTTTAAACACCGACAAAAAATAAGGGTGTTGTAAGTTTAACGTGTCTGAGTATGTGCGTGTCTGTGTAAGTGTGTATCTTCATCTCTGTGTATCGTAGCTCCCAAAACAGATGCGTCGATCCGAATTTTTCGCGTTTCGCGTGCGAACGGTTTTCTTGAAGAAAGCTAATTTATTCGAGATGGTTCTAGAGGGTTCATGAAAGTCGGTTGGGCCGTGTAAAAAGTATCAGCACTGTATTATATCGGGTGTATCTATATATCTTATTATTAGTTATAGATCAAGTAGTTGAAGAGATCAAATGCCATATTTTTTCGTTAAAATCAAACTGATCGTTTGAAAAATTATGTACAGCAATGTGTAACTACAATTTCAGGTGGGTCCTGTGATCCGGGCGTCGAAGGTAGACTTCGACGTCCTCGAAACGAACCTGTCCAGACTCGAGGCAGACTGCAAAGCGTCTTGGGACCACATGAAACGGGTGGCCAAACACGATAGCTCTCAGATCTTCAAGACTAAGATCAACGAGTTCCTCACTGATGCCGCTGAGAGGATCATACTGCTCAGCATCATAAAGAAACGTGTGATGAGCAGGTAATGATTGTGGATTGATTATTGTTAAGTCACCGTTCAATCCTGTCATTGACTTAACACTACATTAATTCAGTCTACTCATGTCATAATTATGTTACCGCCGCAGTGCCCAGAGATATTTCAGAGACAATAAACTCGTTTTTTTTAAGTTGTTTATGAAAAATAATTAATTAGGGTCCGCTGCTTAATTAACGGAAGTAATGCTGAAATTTTGAAGTTATAATTCCGTAGCTCTGCCTACCCCACTTTGGGATTATAGGCGTGAAGGTATGTAGGTATGTATGTATGCTGAAATTTTTAACCATCATTAACTATTGATCAATCTGGCTCAAAGGGGGTTAAGTGTTCATTGCGTAGCTAGTTTAAAGCCCCTAAGACAAAGATATTAAGGAACTCATCGGCCTCGCAATGTAATCCAAATTTTCATCTGCCACCTGTTTCTGATAGGTTTGTAAAATATAGCCAGACAATATATCGCCGTTTGCCTTTTAGTTGAATCTGGATACTTATGTAATGTAAAAAACAGCACAATTTCGATACTTTTATGCGAAGCGACTGTTATGCCTGTGTTGTCTTTGCTTGCGCAGCGCGATTGTAATTTGAAGATTATGTATTGAAGTCGTCAAACAATGAAAAGGGGTTATTCTTAACTCAGCGATCGACGCTCAACTAGACCGGCAAACATAACTTGACCCATCTATTTACATTCCTATTCAAGAACGCTTTAAGGGATCGGGAGTCAAGATTTAGGTTAATCGTATGTAATAAACGTTTACAGTCCATTCTTAGAGAATTTTTAGAAAACATCGCTCACGTAACTATGCCTCATCACCTGACTATCATGACTAGACTCCTAAGCTCAAAACTATTACGCCGCGTTAAGTAGTCACGACCTTGGCTGAGCTACATAGAAGTACAGTAGAGGGCATTATTATCCTTGCAGCCATCGCGTCAAATATATGTATAGGTACACAACCCTTGTTGTTAGTGGCATAAAGAAATATTTTTAAAGTTTTGGGAATGTACATATATTGATGACTTTCTTATAAAAAAATTGCTTGTCACTTTAACGCCTTTGACAGATTAGTGTAGCAGTTCAAACAAGCTGTTAAAGTGACAAAGCAGTGAAGTGTGCAGCTACTTATAAGGCGAACCGTACAACCAAGGCTGAAACACGCCCTGACAGGTCAAGTTGGGTTTGCCTCTGGCCGTTCGTCGATAAACGAACCGAAATTTTAAGAGAATAACAACCCTAGCCCGAGTTATTTCCTTGTTCCAGATATTCCAAGTTCCTCTTGTTCCTTGGAGTTCCACCGGTAGATATCTCCAAGACAAAACCCTCGGATTTCCTGAAGGTGATAGCGGAGTTCGCTTTGGAGTACAGGACGTCCAGGGAAAGGGTGCTGCAGCAGCTTGAGAAGAAAGCTAACCACCGCGAGAGGAATAAGACAAGGGGCAAGATGATTATTGATGTGAGGAGACATTTTTTTTCTTACAACTTTAATGTACTATAAAAAAATAACGCTATGTTCTACTGCCAATATTGTCTTATTTGAATACCTAAGAGGGCGACTAACTTATATCAATCGCTAACCACATAATCACATAAAAAATGCTCATACTAGTCCATCTCTGTCTGAAAAGAGTCAGCGGAGGTCTGTCTTTTGGCAGCTGTGGGGCCGTTAGAAATACTACGTAACTTAGACTACCATTTTCACAGGTGGCGAATTACTCGGCAAAGAACGGTGACCACAGTGCTGACAGTGCGCTCAAAGAACTCCTGAAGACTGATCCTGACACTGACAGTCTTACAGAGAGCCGACGCAAACTGGTCGCCCCTCGACGGATCCTCGTTAAGTAAGTCTCATCTCGTTACATCCATGTGGGACATGTACCGGATAAGCGCTATTGAAGTGGGGTCAGTAAGGGGGAGTCGACTATCGAGAAATAGATCATAAAATATATTAAATAGCTTTCATAGGTTTTGGGTTTGGGGATTTTGGCTTTTTTAAATAATGCTTTGGCTCTTTGGTAATCTTTGAGCGTCAGACACATCAGCACCTTTGAACACAAAGTTGCTTACTATAGAAAGCGCCCCTCATCCACTTAAATTCACATTTGAGTCATTTCTGTCTACATTCTATTTAGTTGACCAATCATCATTATCACTGATAACATATATGGGGTAGTAATAGCTCTCCTCCTCGAATGATCTTGCACCTGCTCTAAAGTTTTCTGTAAAAAGATTACCAAAACTACATTGCACTAACGTTTTTTTCAGTGGAGATATATCAGCTGATGACGAGATCATCGAAAGCCTCGTCCGTTCGGCGACGTCTAAGCGCCGGCCTGTTACCCGAGAGAGGAGGAAGAATCGACTCTCGGACAAGAAAAGCTGTAAGTATACACCAATGAATGCAACAATTTTTATCCATACTTGTTTTATTACCTAAACAGATTTCTAACCTCGAAATCCGGGTTTATACGAATATAAACGCAAGCGACCAAGCGTTGTAAAGTCTCAATCGAATTTAGGCTGCAATAATTATTAAACGTAACTAAATAAGGCAAGTATAGTATGAATCGATATGTGGCGCTCTTGCGAAAGTTATTATAGGCGACTTGAGCGAATGATTTCACATTTCAGACTTCATACTCGCTGTTTTACTTGTTGTTTCTAGAACAGTGCTTCCCAAAGTATTGACCCTTAAACCGATTGGAGCTAGAAACACAAAGACACAACGCTGCTGGGCAAAGCTGCTTTGGAGACCATTGTTCTAGAACGTTCCGCGAACGTCATGGCGTCTAGTCTTTAAGTAGCGTATATAGGCGAAGGTTGACAAATGCTTAAACAGAAACCAAATGATGATTAAGTCGAGGACCAAGTTAAGTTAGTCATTGGATCATGCTTGTCAGGCAGCCAAAGGCACGATTTGAAATATGAAGTGCACTTTAAATACGTTTAAGCATTAGTTCGGCGTCTGGGGCACAGCTAAACGCTGTCGCCAATGTCTTTAAAGCGGTTAACTAGGCAGGTGTTTTAAACGACAAACTGCCGTTTTGACTCTCTTTTTCATTTTCCTGACAATAACAGCTACAGGTGACAATTGTGTGTAAGTACTTATATGAATTCCTGTCACTTGAGGACTTGAAGACTTTGAAAAAAAAAGTGTTTTAATGATCACCTGTCACTGTTACATAATTAATTCAGGGCCTATAAATAACGATTGTCAATATTTTTCTCCTCAGTGAACAGGACATTGGACGGGCATTAATCAGACTGGATTTTGCTGGAATTTCTCCGAGGTAGGTAAGAATATAATGAGAAATAGAATAGAAACTATGAAGGAAATAGGTATAACAAGAAAGAAAATCTTGGTACGAGGAGGTACCATCGAGGACAATAATTATATGTATACACTTTTGCACCTTACAAGTACTTACCTATTTCAAGGAGTAAGATGCAAAAGTCTTTCTTACATATCTTTGTACTCGACAGTTCCTAGTTTTGTACTAATCATTTAATATGGCCAGTCATATATAACTCTAAGGTGATTTTCCACCTGCAGGGCGAGATGAGACATGACGAGACAAGACTAGACGAGGTGAGACGGATAATTTAAATCTCGCCGGCTCAATTCCACCATATTATCCATCACAAACTCGCGCGACACCGTGCGACGCGAGCCACCGCGAGTATCCTGTTTCTATTGCAGAATAATAATTAATAGGCACGGTTTTAGCAATGCGGTGCAATATCACACATTATATTATATCATTTGAATCACTAAGAGAAAATTTGAATTTTGACTTACGAATTTTAATTCACTCTATTACGGTCCGACAAAATTGACGCCAATAATAATAAAATAAAACAACGCAACGCAACGTCACCGTCACCGTCACCGTATTTTACTCGTCGGTGTGACCGATCCTTAACACTTCAGGACCTTCGAAGTTGACCCAAGACAGGGATGCTTAACGCTAACGTAAACGATTTTCGATAACTATCACAATTGTATAGAATAGAATAAACGCAGCGGCAGCTTACGTCGATCCTATACATTTCCGATAGCGATAATGCCGCCGAATGCATCTTGTCGGGGCCATGTCCAATTTAATTGTTGGTTTTCCCCGATGACGCGGATTGTTTATTCATACTCCTAGTCATCGTCCGGCCTATGGACTCCATAGAAATGTTTATACTGCAATTTGGTTAACGTAGAGTTTCAAAAACGTTCATTAGGACTAATGTCCCGTTACGATACCTTCAGTCAATTTTCAATACACCAAGGTAGAAAGTGACGATTTAAAGCGACATTATTTTAAATGAAGGTTTGCGCAACTGAGCAACAAATATTAATAATATCTCATACTCAGCTTATTGTTTTTTCTACAGGGGATGGTGTGAAGTCAACATGTGAAGATGAACAGGAGAAGGAACTGTTACTAGTGATAATTTATTTCTAATTCTATTTATTTTAACAAAAAATCCTTGAATCTCATTTCGACTCAATATTTTGCGCTTATGCATTTTTTGTGTTTTTTTTTATGCTATTAACGTCCCAGTCATTCTTTGTAAAGAGCAGTTAAAACGTATACGATAAGAATTTGGTGTGAATGTCTATTTAAATATGTATTTCACAGTGTCACATAGGTACGTAGGTGACATCGTAGAATCCTGTACCCACAAGGGTAACTGGCATTAAGATCTATATTTACCTATCAACTTCTCTTTATTAGACTGATATTATGGTTACAAGTACCTAGTAGATTAGTAAATTTTAAATCGATGTTCTTATAACTTTTGAAATTAGCAGTAATATAATATGTAGCATATTCCAAATCAGGGAGGAAACATCACAAATGAGCCTTTGAAAGGCAAATGAGATTAGGCTGATTAAGAGTATTTTTTTATCTCTGTCGTGTCGTTCAAAGGAGTTGCGACCTATTTTTTTTTAATACAACAAACGGTTCTCTGAGCCATAAGAAATAAGGAATTTACATGAAATTAAACTCATTCAATCTTCAAAAATCGAAAAATAGCACTGAAACTTTAATTTCCAATCTTCCACGTTCTTATGTTTGAACCTAACATGTTTTTCTCGCTTTGAGTGATCTATTCATTTCCCATATCTGCATTTCTTTAGTTTATATTTATACATTTCTCTGCTCTCCCACCCTCAGTATGGTGTTTGTAATAAATAGAAATATCAAAGATTTAAGAAGTTAAGTAATGGCAAATAATAAAATAAGTTAACGGTTCGTCATTTAAGACAATTAATAGGTTTCATTTCGATTTGTGCACAATTTTAATCAAGTAAGTGTATCGAAGTTTCAGGTTTTTAATGTAGGTACCTAAACCTCGTTTTTAGTAAATAGAAGTACCTATGAGTTAATAGCAAACTTAGCTAATTCTCAAAATAGCTCCTATCTTTGCTCACTGTATTTTAAAAGTTACTGTTAGAGAATATGGTCTATCGCTAAAAGAATTGCAAGATAATTATCGGACTCATGTGACTGTTTGTGTCTTTTTCGTGTAACAATGTAAATACATAGATGTACATATCTAATATCTAATTTAATTTAGTGTTTGTTTTGTACCATGACATAACTCAGGATTATTTCTTAAGATCGCAAGAAAACAGTGAAATTATTTATTATCTTTGAAACTCGCTAAAGGTGCGACTAAATTGATTTTATCGAACTAGTAGGTCCGATTTTATTGTAAGGAATAGTTTTATACTAAATTGAAAAACGAAATGGTTTATCTATGTTTATGACTTAAAATTGTGAAGAACAGCGCACTTTTCCCAATACCATATTTAAGTTAGTGGGTTTCATATTGCTAGAGAGACGTTCTTAATCAGTAATCACCCTCGATGTATGTAGGTTTCCAACTAGAAGAACCGTAATAGAATCTTCTATAACTTGTTGTATTTACCCATAAAACTACTTAGATTATCTACTGCATTTTTAAATCCATTATAATATAAAGGAATTGTAATTGCCCACGGGTTTTAAAGCTGTACTGTAAGGTTAAGCAAATGCAGGTTCCAGGTTCTGATTATAAAATAAACATTATGTGGTAACTCTGAATTTCATTGCTTTTCCCTATTCTCACAGGGTCCCATAGGCTATCAGTTCGCGTTCAGTTCATCGTATTGCCGTAATACAAAAAAGACACGGCTGACTACATAGCAGTACCCAGTATGAGCAATATAAGTTTAATGTAGTTACCTATAGAGTATACGAGGGTGGATTGAAAAGTTCTGAGCCTGGTAAAAAAAAGTAACGGGCTCACTTTTTATAACAATTTTATTTTTCGACATATTCTCCATGAAGGTCAATGCACTTAGTCCACCTCGCCTCCGACTTCATTATCCCATCAAAAAAAAAAGAATCGCTGAGGTCGTTAAAATATGAGTCTACTGCTTCTTGTACCTCCATATTTGTCGAAAATATTTGTCCTCCCAAGTGTTTTTTGAGGTTTGGGAAGAGATGATAATCGGGAGGACTAGCTCATCCGGCGAGTAAGGGTCATGCGGCAGCACTACAAATCGTGTGAACGCGAGCGTTGTCTTGGTGAAACAGTACTTTTTTCGACAGCATTCCAGGTCTCTTTATTTTAATTTCCTCACGCAGACGACGTAAAAGAGCACAATAGTAGTCCGAATTTATTGCTTTGCCCTTTTCGAGATAGTCTATCATGATATTCATGATAACCCCCCTGCAATCCCAGAAAACTGAGGCCATTACCTTATTAGCTGACAAAATGACCTTGGCTTTTTTGGGTGGTGGTGAACCTGGTCTTTTCCATTGCCTGGATTGTTCTTTCGATTCTGGTGTACTGTGGTGGACCCATGTCTCGTCCATAGTTATAAAACGATTGAAAAAATCGTCGGAGTCACGTTGAAACATACATAAACAATCTTGGGAAATTGTAACACGTACTCGTTTGTTCTCGACTGAAAGCAGTCTAGGCACCCACCTGGTTGACACCTTAGAAAATCCAAGAACATCGGTGATGATGTTCTGTGCCCGCTCATAAGAAATACCCATTGCTTCCGCTATCTCCACAATCTTCAATCGCCTATCCTTCATTATCGCATCTCATATATTATTGACATTTTCGTCCGTAGTAGCCGTCAACGGCCGCCCACTCCCGGCCACGTTTGAAACCAGCTACCCATCTTTTTATGGTAGGATACGATGGAGCAGATTGCCCGTATGTTTGATTCATATCTTCAAATATTTGTTTTGGTGTTAACCCCTTCTTTTGCAAACATTTTATGACAGAACGGTGCTCAATTTTATCCATTACTTGAAAAATCAGTGACCTTATGTAGCAGTTCGAGCATAAAATGCAAAATTGTGACAGGAAAAAAACAAAAGATATTGCATAATGGCGACTAAATATGGCACTTTGACCTGCCAGTATTTATTTGTTTTTTTTTTATTATATTCAACCTTAGGCTCAGAACTTTTCAATGCACCCTCGTAGAATGCGTCGCCTGCTATTTTGCAGTTAGCCGCCTTTGTTATTACGGGAGCGTAGGATTGTAAACTTAAAAAAATCCATACGATATGCGATAACGTTTCTTTCTCCTTATATTAGTCCGATTTTTACTATTTATAAAGTTAAAGTCAAAGTCAAAATATTTATTGCATGTCACATTACACAAAACAACAGATGGAAAAAAATACAGAGGTATACATGTGACGCCCTATAAGGGCACAGCAAAATGCGAGAAGACGACTAATACCTATACATATTATATATTAATTAGATTAATTTAAATTCCATTTATAGCTAAATTTGTAAATAATTAACAATTAAAATTATTGGAGATTGACTGTGGCATTTTTACGGGTAATTTTGCTAACATAATTAATTGTGATTGTTTTGTTTGACATAGGCATTTGAAGATTAAGTTTCATTGAAAAATTCACTAAGATTATAAAAGCATTTGTTGATTAAGAATATTTTTAGTTCTTTCAAAGAACAAACAAAATACAAAACACATACAAAATTCTAATCTCGTTAAACGAAGTTTTTAGTAGAATTTTGTATATTTTAATCATCATATAGTGAGGGTTAGATGTCACGATTTTTTATTTAGAAAAGAGCACGTGAAGCCTATTTACGAGGGGTGATCCATAAGTTTTGAGAATCAGTATGAACCATGCACATAATGATATTTTTTTAATGTGGAATATACCTACCATGGCATTAATCAAACTTAAATTAGAGAAAAACAAAACTATATTGTTCATTTGTTTTTCTGTGATAGCTAAACAAAACACATCTGTATGAATAATTTTACAAGACGGTAAAATAAGAGTTAGTTTTGTAATAATTTGGAGCGGTGTGGAGAAAATTCTGGTACACTAATAAAAAATATTGTTTTTGAAAATGAAACCTTGATTTATCATTATGATTTAAACGATAAATAAGTTATCATTGCAGTGGATTTTTATCTCCAGCTCTGTCACCAAAATTTAGGGTGGTTATTTCGGCCTCGCCCAAGATTATTGAGGCCTACAAATAAATACTTTGACATTCGTTTTTAGCAATTGTGTTTAAATAATCTAGGAGAGTTATACACCGTGTTTTTATTGATTTACGATAACTTCGGCATAAATCAGGTCCTCAGGGTTGGCAACGCATTTGCAGTCTTAGGATTGCGGTCTTGTGAATGCGAATGTCTATGGGTCACAGTTTCCACTTACCATCAGGTGGCCTGTGTGCTCGATTGCCTTCCTATGATATAAAAAAAAAAAAAAAAAAAAAATATTACTAGGTACATCCATAGAAACTAAGTGGTAGGTAGATTCTTTTTTTTTACATTGCAAAAAAAAAAAAAAAAATCTCTATGGAGCAAAGTAACTAAATGAATTTAACTCCATAGAAAAAAAATTTTTTTTTTTTGCAATATAAAAAAAAAGAATCTACCACTTAGTTTCTATGGATGTACCTAGTAATATGCCGAAGTTATCGTAAATCAATAAAAACACGGTGTATAACATTATTCTATCATAGTTATGGAAAAATATTAAAAATAAGCTCAAGAAAAAAAAATACGAATTTGCGGCAGGAAATGTGCTTCAGAGCCTTCTAATTGACAAGGGTGCTGCTCATCGACCAAAGATCAGAACTGAGAACCGCTCTCCCCGTTATTAAGCCCTAACTTTCGACTACAACTTCTCATTCACTAATGTTAAAAAACGACTACATAAAAATCACGAGCTGATGATGACTTAGTGAACGTACAAAATTTGACCTCCTAAAGTAAAATTATTTTTATAGTGGTAAAATAAAACAATTGAATGACGTTAACAAGTCTTTGCAAATATAGAAAGTGTGCTTATTTCAATTAAAATATAACGATTTACATATCTCCCATTTTTAATACCGATTATCAAAACTTATGGATCACCCCTCGTAAGTTTCGGTTATTCCTTTTGACATTACTAGTTGTGTATACAGATCTCATCTCAATTCCAAGATGTACATAGAATTGAGAGTTAGTATTTGATGTTTGATAAAATGTGGCCGATGTGTGTTGTAGATATCATGAAAATAGTTATTTGTTCAACAAGAGAGCAAAGTTGGTTTTTGCTGCGAGTGATGATTTTGAATCCCGAGTAAGCGAAGGATTCTATTATTGAATCACGAGCGTAGCGAGTGATTCTAGGTTAGAATCCTGAGCGTAGCGAGGGATTCAAAGATACGAGACGTAAAAAACTTTGGTCTCGTGTGAGACATACAACTTTTCACCTCAGCAGCGAGAACAACACAGCGTGAAGCTGGTAGGGCCAACGCAGGTCTTCCGTTGTGACCATTTGGTGAATACACGACTAAATAACGACACGATCGCATATGCATCAATCACAAGCATTTTTGCAAAATACTAATAAAATAAAAATTGGAAAAAATAAACATGAAACAGATAAAACCTGTCACTCAACTTGATAATGCCGTAGTGCAAACACAACTTTATACAGCTTTATGTAGTCTGTGTCTTTAAAAAAAACCTAACTAGGCCTTGTCTATGGCTATTGGCTACAATAATCCCCCTATTTTTGAAATGCGTTCTGAAACTGCCCCCGCGGTTTATGTCACGAAATTAAAGATTGTTAAAACGATAACAAAATTATGTAGATACATGATAAACTTCTTACTTTTCATTAATTTTGTCTTCAAAACATTAAATAAAAAAAATGATTGTACCTACTGTATAAAATAGTTATAATAAACACATTTCAAACTTTAACAGATAGTTTTATTTGCAATTTTACGGTTATGTGTGCATCCGAACGTGCGTTTCTTTTTGGGCCTACTATGTGTGGAATTTGAAAATCGAACTTCAATCATCAAGTTGTTTCTATCTCTCGCTTTTTTCCTATCGAAGTGAAAGTGACAGAACAAAGTGAAGTTCAATTTTTTCCAATGTTGTGAGTAGCCCCAGCACAGCTCACGGCATTTAAAAAAATAATTAAAAAGCTACTTTGTCTCTCGCTCGCAGCAAAATTGAATTTTGCTCACTGTTTTTAAACAGCAAAACCTGCTTGTTTGAGCTGCTGAGGTGAAAACTATGTTTTTCTTTCCAAGAACATATTTCTTAGAATGAAATAAAAAAATAACAGAAGCGTACAGACCTAGTTCTTTATAGCAACTACGCCATATTCAAAAATCGTGGAAGTCGGACTTGATTTAGGGGGTGAGGAATGTTATCGTCCGGAGCTAAGTATGGTTTTTTTTACAGCTACGCGATTTCAGCGGCGCTTCAGAATCCTCTTCAGGTTTCAGATTGTGGACTCAAGTGGTCGGACTAACTCGGGGCATCTGTACGAAAGTGATGTAGCAAAATATTTTATCGATATAAAATATATCGATGTTACTGCCAACATCTAAATGTTATTCGATATTAATAAATATTACTTATTTTCTCATCATTTTTAGATAAAAAATAAACAAATTAACACGTATTTTTTTTATTTTTTTTTACAACAGTTTTCATAATATACAATCAATATTTTTTCCATATTCGTCGGTATTAATGATTGCCGTCTAGTTGAAAATATCTACTTTAAACTACTAAATGTACGAATATGATTGGTATTGACAGTATATTGTCCTTATGATTGAAATGACATCCGCATACTTTTATTATCTTAAGAGGCTCGATGTCAGATGTGACATCGAACCTCTTTACAGTAATCGAGAATGTGCAATGTGCACATGTATTAATTTAATTATATCGACATCTTTTTTATCGATATCAAATCCCAAGAACTTGCCCCGAGTTATCCCAGGTATGTGCATGAAGTTCATTAGCCCACTTTCAACGCGGCGACCCGCGCCGCTGTTGTCTAACGCACTGGCAATCGCACCCGGCTTCGAAGGAGCAATTATTTTCATTTTGTATGCAGACAAGCCTTCGATTTTTAAAATGAGAACGTTTGCGATTGCGATTGCGTTAGACAATAGCCCCTCAAGTGTTGGCTTGTTCAAACACAAGTTCCTTTCTGGTCCGTGGTAATGACTAACTGGTTAAACACCTATTAAGTACTATCAGTTACCACTTACCTGTGTTACCACCCTACACGGTATATTGCTGATTTGAACTTTATCCTCGCTCATATTACAAGAACTTGTGTTTGCGTGTCCCGCTTTCACGGTTAACGCCTCAGCGGATCGAGGTGAAATTTGGTGCAGGGATAGTTAGCTCGGGGACGGATATGTATTTTTTACCCAGATAGTTCCGATTCGTGCAAGAATTGCGATAAACGACTTCCACGGAGTGGTAACCAAACGCCTATTCATTAATAATAATATTAAGCAGTGGTAACTGATGGCAGTAATCCCCAAAAGCCCTTTGAATGCGATTGTCTAAGGCAGGATTGGTAAGGGATGCTAACCTATCGTTACTTGAGCGTTGCGTCGTCGCGTCGCCCCTGCGTTGTTCTAAATATAAATGAAGGGTCCACGGAAAGAACATGTCAGAGTCACTTTTTTTAGTAAATTAGTTTTGAATCTCAAAATAAAGAGGGCGAAATGAGCTATTTATACCTAACACTCAGATTCAGATATAAATCTTCATATAACTTGTATATTTTCACTCTTAAAAAACACGAAAATTACGTACAAAATGACATGGTTCCTAACTTTCAAATCGCGATATCTCAAAAAGTTACTAATGTGACTAGACATGTTCATTCCGTGGACACTTCGAATTAGAACGACATGCCACACGAAGCGCTGCAACACTTGCGTCGCTCTATGTTGAAATCAAAGCGTTGCGACGACGCAACGCACCGGCAACGCTCGTGTGGCGTCGCTTTAACCTTTTGAACACCGTACGTCAAATACAAAATGCGTCACTCACACGCCAAACATGTTTGCTATGTTAAGCAAATTACAACTTAATCCATACGAAACAAAGTCTCTTTTAATCTCCAACTTGTGTCGGCTGTGGCCGTCGGTGGCGTCAGTGGCACGACTTTCAGTTGTCGGCCAGAGCCGACTGACGCGTTCAAAAGGTTAAGAGGCGAACAATTGCGTGTGCAACTACCCCTGGGGTGAATGGACGGCAGGTTGGGGACGACGCCTTTGATGTTAAACCCTTAATGCATTATTTTTATTCGATATAAATATATTAGTACTCATTCATTACAGTGTGCTAAATATTATAGGAAATATTTTGAGTCGTTCGGTACGTTTTGTGCATCCTTCATCAAGCATTTAAGGGTTAATCGGGCAGCGGGCTACTCAAACAACTGCGGGCAGGAGGTATCTTGGACATACCTTTAATCGCCTTCATAATTGTGGTTTACACAATAAAATCAAGGAGGAAATCATGCCAACATTATAATTATATATATTACTAGCGGCCCGCCAGCGGCTTCGCCCCGCTGCAAACTTCTGACTTTCCCGGTGGATTTTACAATTATTTTCTTTCATACAAACCTTTTCCTGACAATGACGAAAACAACGAAAAAGAAATCGGTTCAGCCGTTCTCGAGTTTTACGCTTAGCAACACATTTAGCGATTCATTTTTATTTATATAGATATGTGTGTGTGTCAGTTCGTTACTCCCTCACTCACGTTCACAGAAACTTCATCACGGAAAATATAAGTACATTTCCGAAGGAATAACGATAAACGAAAGTCGCGGGCAGACGCTAGTTATGGGTAAAAATTCGTGACTACCTCTAGGGCAAGTGCATGAGTAGCCCCGCAAGTACCTTTACGGGTGTTTTTTTTTTTTTACCTTCGTTATGAGAAGTGTGCAGATGACGTGTCATAATAATTCTAAAAAATGAAGAATAAATCTATCACGATAGCTAATAAAAGCTGTAAACGACTAGAATTTAACACCACCTTAGGACTTATATTATAAATTTAGCAGTTTAGCACACTTTAATGCTTTGTCACTTTAACGTCATGTTTGAAATGCTACAAGCGATAAGTTACTAAAACTGGAGCTCCTCATTAAGTCCGACTGTACTTAAAACTGATTAAATAATGCCGCCTTATGGAACGACGGCGTCAGTTGAAGGGTGTTCGATGGGATAGGTTTCTAAAACACTGGGACGTCATAGTAAACTAATTTATTGGACGGATATAAATGTTCATACAAAATAAATGCATCGCATAAAATTATTATATCATAATTGAACATTAAAATAATAGTTAAGTGCTCGCTTGAATTGTTACTCTTGCGTAATGAAGATTACCTAAATTGAATTCGCACGTTCAAGTCTCATTCGCCTTTCACTCATCTTAATTCTATACTTGGAGTAGGACTCCAGCCCCGGCTTCAACATCCTGACAATGCCATGTGTTCGGTGGCAATTCCGTGTACATGGCAAAGTTATCAAGTTCTTACATGAATAGACTTCATTTAAGCTACGCCATGTAACCGTAATGTTGTAAAATAGGGGACAGGACGGCTAGCCCAAGTTCGCGAGTCGCTGCCATAATACCAAAGAAAGTGGATAACTGCAATGTAATTGTCGAAGCATTATTAGCATTACTCTATTGATAATCCAATCAGATTAAATTCAAAATGCTTATACTATTACTGTGCAGTTAACCCCCTTTGGTATTACGGCAGTAAGCGAGACAATACAAGAAGTGCTAGCGCATCTTGCCTCGGTATCGTAATAAATAACACTGTTGGCGTTGACAGCTCTTACTGTCAAGTAAATAAGAACTGTCGTAACATCAACAATCTAATTACGATATCGCAGCCAGGTGGGTGAAATAATGATGAATACTAACCTAAGTTGACGTTGGATAGACCACACAACTCTTTTAAGATAAAACTACAGCAGACAGCCGAAAATTATTTATAGCTCTTCCTAAGGCCCAGCATACAACTTAATTTACCAATGAAATATGAACCTATTACGGCTCATTTAATTGTAAGTCATGACTACAATTGGCATTCCACTTTATATCTTATTTCAATGACCATATTATGTACAATTTTTGTACGCGGGGCCTTACGAGGTCAGACACATTATCGGTTGATTCAAAAGAGATACTACAAATGGGTTAAATTGGTTAATTATATGTGTATATATAAAAAAACAGGTGTCCGCGTGAACAAAGGGGAGCAGACCGCTGGGAATAACCCTACAATATCTGCCCGTTTCAGGGTTGGAAACTTGGAAGTTACAAGTGGTCAATGAGAACGCTTTTCCAAAAGCAGATGCACATAAATAGATTGATGAAATTATATGTTTAAAATGGCATAACCACCGTGACAAGTAACATTAAGTATTATTTGTTTCATACCATTCATAGCAACTCTTCTGAATCAATCCATACATCATTGGGTCACTTGGTCTTTGTTATCAATTAACAACCCTTTCTGCTATTTTACATGGTAAAGAAAGTATTTAATATTATAATAGAAACAGTCTATATTGCTTTGATTGTGTAAAAAATAATTAATAATAATGTCGCATAAAAATATAAATCTACATAATATCTAATCTTAATCTATCAGATCTTGAAGGACGGAGTACAATTTATAGGCACAAAATGGCAGCATTTTCAGTTAATCTTAATTATAGTTTTAATAATGTATTATAATTGAAGAACATATGTAATATATCAAATAGCATAATTCATTTCATAAATTATATTGGCCTTTGTAAAAAAATGTATCAAAATTTAAATTACACTACACCTAACTAGAGTAGGTATTATGAGATTTGTGAGCTCTATTATCAAGTGGTAAGATTTCACCACAGACTGTTAAATCTTTTACTTAACTAAATTTTAACAAAAAAAAACCACAAGATACATTTTTAGAGCCAATAGTAGCAGAACAATCAGTTTTGATTGGCTTTTCAACAGAGCCAAGTTTGTTTAGTTACATTTTGTGAAATACTTAAACAAATGAAGTTCAGTAATGGATAGTATACAGTAACATTTAAGAAGTTTCCAACCTAAAGAGTGTATTTACACTAACGCACAGCAGACAGAGCATAGGGGAGAAAACAACAAACATGTAGTTCATAATGTAACATCTTACGCAATGAGTAATGTGTTTCAATAATAAGGTTAAGAATCATCAGGTAAATTAAATTCGACCTACTAGTTCGTGTGTACTCTAAAGGACTGGATGCTATAATGGATATAGTAAATGGCTACAGGTGTGAGATATAACACGTGTAAAAGTTAGCAGACGAAAATATTTCATGTCCACTGAAATTGTCAATTTTATACAGAGAACATTAGAGAGTGATAAAGAATTTTTTTTTACTTCTATTTAAGAATGTCTTCTAATTTATATTTTTTTGATGAAAAATATTCTGTATAAAATTCACTATCTTAAGTAATTGCAAAGGCAGGATTCTGATTCATCTTTATCATCTATCTATGCAACTAATTTATTACAATGGATCTATTAAGACTGCAATAAAATAAAGAAAATTGATTGATATCCAAATACAAAACCTTATCTAATGCAAGTAATTGCAACACCTGTCATGCGTAGGACACTTTCTGCTCATATGCTTCATCCTCTCTCCAATACCCTTGGACTACAGCATGATGGACCGGCAGTGTGTGGTGTCTTAACTTACAACACTTTGCTCCAAACCTAAACATCAATATAATAACCAGGATAATGAAAAGAGACAGTACAGCAACTGCTGGGTACAACATTAAAAAAGCCATGTTTATATATCACTTTCTCGCTTATGCAACTCCAAATAAGATGAAGTGAGAGGTTGCTGAGAGACCGATGGTGGAACGTCACCGCGGTGGTGCTCCTCGTGATACTCTGTTGTGTACGGTGGAATGTACTGAACTGGTTGGTAGTTACTCTCTAACTCTGTAAAGTCGAGAGGTGGTTGCTTGTGGGGTGTTGCTGACCAAATAGATACAATCCAGCGGTTTCCTGTAAGGGAACAAGTTATTTTAGCATGTTAACTGCAAAAACCATTTCTATACAAAAAAGGATAAAACAGTTAAAAAAATAAAGGCAGAAGGTGTAACTAATATGACAGGTAGGTATGTATGGTCAGATGTATGCATTAGGGTAATTCAAAAAGTATGAAAAAAAAAATCTAACAACAGCCGGACCTCGTTTATTATGGCCAGACACGCAATCAAAAGGGCTAACTATGTCCGGCTTTATTTGGAGGACTGGCAACGCTAACCCTGTAGATATTTATTATTTGAATAGTTCCACTCACCAGTATGTCGATCCAGCCAGTACTCAGAGTAACGTGAGCAGCAACACACAATGTTAAGTATGATTATAGAGCCCAAAATGATGGTACTGATGGCAATAGCTATATAAAACGGCGTGAAATCTCCCACCTTCGACAATATAGGGTTAATGGCTCTGTAAGTTCCGTTCCCTGCAAAGTAATTGGGAAGATCAGAAGCCGACATGGTCTTTACAACAAACCTGTTGAAGAAAGAAAATTACGTCAGCTTTATACAGTTGGTGCTTGCATCTAAGTAATTCTATTGTTATAGGGTAAACGATTTTACTCTTTTTTGGGTCATGCACCATTGAACACAAATTATTGTAGGCCCCACCCTTGCTTTTAGGGCGTGGTGATGCTAACAAACATGTAACAGTTATTATACTGACCTAAAAGTTGGTTGCCGTAAAGTTCACTGATTACAATAAAACTAAAATAAAGAATACATAAAGCACGTCAGTGAAATCTCCACAATACGAAGTTTTCACAAATTTCACCGTTAGCGGCGTTAGTTCAGTTAGTCTTGCTTGTCGAAATCACAGATACATTATTTATACGTATCAAACAAAATGGAAAACTTTTAGAGTGAATGAAAGTTTAAATCGGATTTATACATACTGAACTGAATTAACGAATGGCTATATTTCGTTTCGTTTCCGAGAGTGCTTTCGTTCTGAAAAATCCAACAAGCTGAGAACCTCCTTATAATCGTATAATCAAAAACCAACAATAAAAGAGACACAAATATTAATGTTGATCGCTATCTGTTCTCGCTACCCACTCATCGATGGCAGTGGGACCTTTGCCATAGGGATCTTGTGTTGTGAAAATGGCACTAGAGTCCGAGAGTCCGACTAGCGAGTGGTGACACGAAAAAATCGGCAAATTCAAAATATCACTATATTACTAGCTGGTAACACGAAATACATAGCGACTGGATAGGTACTCATAATGTGACAGCTTGTTTTATAGGTAAAATGGTTGCCATATGAAGAATATGAGAAAAATGCTTGTGTCACCACTCGCATCAGCATATCAATAAAGTGTATAGTCAGCTCACTAATTAATTATTGGCTTTATCAATATCATTAAACGCATACGCTCTATAATTATTAAGTTGATAAAAGCATCTTAAAAAAACCTCAATGGCGAAATCTTTTAATCAAAAATGCATACCTATCGGGTTTTTAATATTCAATAAGTACTTAACCTCTCATCTGAGGGCGACCCTATAATGGCCTCGCTTTTTCCAACCCGCATCTGTGGGAGACCCGATTTTCGCCTCATAAACTGCGCTTACATTTGTGGCGAATAAACAGGGAATCATGTATTAGTTTCGCTTTAACACGTTCATGGACAGTAATAAAAAACCATTTTAATTTGACCCCCGTATTTATGACGCCCATGCTATAGCCGGTATGATACACGACTGCTATAGCATCCGTGTCCATGAACGTTTCTAACCTATTGAAACGAACAGCCAATGAAGCAGGACAGCTAGCTAGCGGAATCTGAATGTTGGCCGCTGAAAAAATATCGTATACGATCGACGGCACCATTTTGGTAGTTACTTCAAGCAGTTTATTTTGAAATGTTCGCTCATGACCCCACCCCACATGTTATGATTTACCAATTTGTCAATAACAATCTAAAACAATTTACAACTTAAATATTCGTGTTCTGCATGTCGATTGTTCTTGGTCGAATACTTGACAACAAACTACTGTAAGACCTTGTACCTATATGAGTATTCTGGCAAATAAATGTATCAGTTCGTTTATTAAAATTGGGCCTTTTTTATAACAGTTTTTGGGTAGGTAACAATTAGATCATGTTTCTATCATGTTTTTAATTATCTCGGTATAGGTCTACCGAGATTACATAAAGGGGAATTAAAATTTATGACTAGCAACCCCGCAGTAATAGGATTTAATGTTCTTGACACTTGATTGTACACCATTTTAATAAAAGAACGTATAGGTGTCTACCAGAATCTGATGACAAATTTAAAAGTAAAAAGAAAATGATTTTGATGTGGCAATGTTGTCTTACACTTCGCTGCTTAAATACAAAAGCGCCACAAAACAAAAACAGATACAGTTTGATGTAAAACTTAAAGTAAATAGCATTCCGAATTTAAATGCAATACAAACAAATTTTGATTTGTGTCGCTTTTGTATTTAAGCAACGACTTATCAATTCAAATTTCTCGGCATGTCAATGTTTGTTTATTTTGAATGAAATAAATCATTAAGGATAGAGAAATATAATTAAAAACACTACAATCGCATGTAAGAAATATTGTTTAGCATTTGTACAATAAAATATGTGAGGAAGAAAGTGTACTTAAAAGAAACACAATCTGTGATTTTGAATCGTATTTTTCGATTTACTAGTTAGCGTAGCCAAATAGTATTGATACTTTAAGTTACGGTTTAGGCGATGATATTTGGATAGAGTTATATTCGAGCTCCTAAGAAACGAAAGGGGGACTATCCGGAGGATCGAAGGACACTAGCTACACCTTACCAAGCTACAACTCACTTCTTCTATAAATATTATATTGTTATGGCATTTAAGCTTTTTTTATTTTCATTAAAACTGCACTGAGCATACACCATCGTCCAGTTATTGTGTTATCTTAAAATGTTTTCTTAATTTCAAGAGGGTTTCGTTAACTGTAGTACAAATAAATACATAACGAATTATGCGTACTATTTGCTGATGATGCTACGCTTTTGTTTTCAGGGTCAATGCCAAATGAACAACTTGAAAACAATATTAATAACACACTTAAAGTTGTTGTTGAATGGCTGAAAACATTAAATCTGAATGTAAATTCAAACAAAACTAAACTTGTTCAATTTAGAAATTATAAAACTTTACCCAGAACTGTCACGATAATAGAAGGAGCAGTGACTATCGAACAAGTTGACAACGCTAACTTTTTAGGAATAAAAATAGATACACATCTTAACTGGAAGTATCACATGGCAGATTTAAACAATAAAATTGCAAAGGCGTGCTTTGCCCTATCCGTACTTTCTGAGACATGCTCTGAGGATATAATCAAGAGTGCATACTAAGGAAATGTTTATTCACTACTCACGTATGGTATTATTTATTGGGGTGACTCTGCTGATGTCCTAACTACATTTAGATTGCAAAAAAGATGTCTACGCACTATGTACCACTTGCATTGTCGTCGCTCACTCAGAAATGTTTTCAAGGAAACGAAGCTCCTGACTACTCCATACTGGAGCTTTTTTTGTAAAGCATAATGGGGAATACTTCACAAAGATGACATCGCTCGGTCACAATTTGCGCACTCAGTACAAATTTAATTATCGTATTCCCAAGGTCCACAATAAACTTATGTATAAGATAAGAGTGCTTTCATTGCCGCAATGCGGGTCATTAATAACCTACCTATTGAAATCAAATCACTTGAAGGTAAACAATTCAAAACCACCTTAAAGGGTTGGCTCATTGATCGAGTCTTCTACGATATGAATGAGTTTTATAATAGGTAATTAATTCAGTAATAAATAGGAATTAAGTTATAAATTCTGTTTTAGTAATAAGTGTCTTAATATTGTATGTCCGTGATGGATAAACTGTTGGTTCTAATTATAAACTTGTTAACATCTCTGTACACGGTTAAATAATAAACGTTATTCTATTCTATTCTATTCATACACAATATATAACATAGCTCAATATCAGTGTAATTAATTTCACGGTAAATCTTACAAAAAATAATAAATATACAATTATGTTCTATAACTTATTATTGTTGTATTTATCCTTGTTGGTAGTCTTAAAATACTAACAAAGACAAATACCTATACGTGTACTATTTATTTTGAGCCGAGAAAATTGATTAGTTCCCGAGAAAATAGCAATAAACAACTTTTACGCGGATGAAAACTGAGGCGAGAACTAGTATTTCATACTTTTATTAAATTAGGGAGAATTCAAGTATCAACTCCTTTGAATCCTATTACCCGAGAGTTGCTTGCAACAAATTTCAATTTCCCTTTTTGTCATGAGATTCTGGTAGACCTATACCTATGTTTTAAACTTTTGTCCGCGTTTGTCTGCGTTTAAAACGTTTTATTGCTGTTTCTTTTCAAACTACGAGTTTGCTACTTTCTAGGATAAAATTAAGACATAACTAGAACATAAAACAAGCCCTTTTATACTGAACAAAATATTATTTGAGCGTTTGGATATGTTATTTACTTCAGACACCTGCAAATAATGCAAATAGAAAACTGAGAATGTGGCTAAATTAGATGAGATAAAAGGAATGGTCTAAATTTTAATGTTATGTTATGAAACTTGAAAATAGTGCCTTATTCAGTCGGTACCAATAAATAAGGGTTATCCTTTGATAGAGTGCTTCACTTTTAAAATTATACTTCTATAAGTAATTATTTTGTCACTATTACAAGATTTCATACATGGTAACGGATTAAGAGTTCGGGTATGTCCCATTTGTTCCATGGAACTTCGCATTTTGTATTATGCTGTAACACTCAATACAAAATTCGTAGTTCCATGGAACAAATGGGACATACCCGAGAGTTCTTCATCAACTGGTCTCCGTCGGCGCAGGGGAGCGTAAAATTTAAATGAACTAATCAGAACGCGTTTCACAAGGACGGAGTTGCAATGGCTGCCATCCGTGATGCAGTGTTCGAATTGCTGGAACAGCACTTGTATTTGCGGGATCTCGCCCACAGCGACATCTATCTCTTTCCACGGCTCAAGGAAGACCTGAGGCAACAATTTTATTAATCATGGCGATGTAATGGTCGCCGTGGATGCATTTTTAAAGGGTTAAGAAAAATGTATTCGTGGCCTAGTGACTAATACACTATTTGGACAATATGTTGAAAAAAAATATACCTTATCTACCAGTGTCATAGGGACCATGCCGCGAGCGGACCTCCTTTGAGTGTTCTTTTTATAGTGGAGATTATTATTTACATCTTTAATATTTGAGTAGCTTAGTTTTATTTTAATTGAAATAAGTTTAGTTTTAACTTTTAATTATAGTACCTAATTTTTTTTAAATAAATATTATATATTAATATATCTTTTAAATATGTGGTATTTTTGTATCACCGTTCTGTACGTTAATTGAAAGGTGTTTCGAAAAATTAAAAGGTACCCATGTTGATTAGATACGTGAAAAAAACTAGCAAAACTCTATGACAAAGTGATTTTAAAACTGTATAGATATGCCACCATGCCGTCTACGACCACAGCGACGCTTTATCAACTCTCAAATGCAGTGGAGCCTAAAAGATAGTGCTACTCTCTGGGGTGCCATCAAGTGGCTTACGTAACAATTTCCGTTGTATCTTCGTTTGCAAAAATAGAATATAAATAGCAGAAGTAGCCGTGTTTTCTAACGCCCTTTTGGTGTGGGATGAGCATTTGTAGGGCACCATTTCTAGGCCCTCCTCGGCGGAGCGAGGAAAGCTGCGCCTTCCTAAAACGGCCTGCTTTGTACACTGGGTGCCACCGAATCCACTCTGTCATCTTAATGTAGGTAGAGCAGAAGTGACCACGATGGAAACTACGAGGGGCGTTCAATAAATTCTCGGTATATGGATGAAAAGAAAAGAGTACAACAGGTGGAATATTTTTATCTTTATGAAACCGTTATGACAGTTTGGGCAGTTCGAACGTATGATCTTGTGAGCAGAATTTAAAGTGACCAGTACCGTTTTCATTTCACGCTCCCTTAATCGCCTTCTACGATTCCCGTAGGAAAATAATATGGAGTAACGCTATTCTACTCTTCCACAAAAACAGGCACAAAATTACACCAATGTCGAATTTAGTGCGCCGGTGCAGACGGACTGCAAAATGGTAGTTCAAATTCAGTTCTGATGCAGTTGATGCAACTGCACTGCTACGTACTTCAACTGCACTCGAGCTGCCATTTTGCTGCTGGCTTGCAGTTTAAATGTTGTTTGTCTGTACCGACCCTTAGAATAAGATCTATTTATTTTCTTTCATTTATTTCTTTTTTTTACGGTTAACAAAGAACATGTGACAAGCTACTAACTGCGTGTGGTAGCAATAGATGCTCTTGAAATAATTCGCACCACATTATTAAGAATTTAAACGTCAATTTATATTTTAGAAGCTTACAATATAAATAGCATCACACGATCTAAAACAATTTATTAATTTAAATTTATTTAATGTTAAAATACTACTTAAAATGTTAATATTATTTGGCTCTACTCATTGTGTTTCATTTACACTTTCTTCCTCACAAAATTTACAATACACATAAAAAAACAATATATGTCTCTTGAGATCCAAGTGGCAAGTTAAATAATATACATACATACATACATACCTTCACGCCTGTAATCCCAGAGTGGGCTAGGCAGAGCTACAGATTTACAACTTTAAATAACATATATTATTATTAATATGTAAAAATAACTAACCTTGACAGAAGAGGAGGCCAAGATTGCCATATAAAAAATCATTTCTTTCATCTTTAATAGCTTCATTAGCGGTCATATACAGACCAGAGGTATACCTATGTAAAATATTAAAATGCCAAATATTATATATATATAGGTTTTATAATGATATTGTGCTACATTTCCCACATGTTTTTTACTCCGTTTTCTTATCTGTAGAATTCTATATGTATACTCTATCTATTGTTCCATTCTTTCAGTTCAGTTTACATTCATTCACTCATTAGAACCGGAGAGGTGATCACTCACTTATCTCCACTTTTTTTTCATGCGCATTGATATTGCGAGTTTTTTTACCGATGTTTTAAGTTAGATAATGTTTATAATCAGTTTAATTCCGTTAAAATACGGATAGTTGTGACAGCGAGTGCCTATAAAACTTATGTGCCATGCTTATATAGTATATTTATGGCCAAATTGTTGGATCGTCGCACGTCAATATGTTTTTTATCGTGTCAGGACTTTAGATTGCGATGTTTTCACCTAATAATGTGATTATGAACAATTACCACTGGCGTAAGTGGTTCCTGCTGCTGATATTTGCGGTATTTCGCAAGTTGGATCCTGTCGAAGGTAAATATTTTTTTCATTTTGTTTTACATGCTATTTTGTTCTATATATAGTGGTAGGTGTATTTATAGATAGGGCACTGGGAGGCTAGATTTGACCGTCAATCACGTTGTCTGTATGTACAAGTTTGGTGAAAGCCCGAACTTTGCGTACTTGCGTTTTCACTTACTTCGATCGGATGCTAGTATTAGTAATAGTAGTTGTACGCGGCGTGTAGTTTTTACTACACGACGTTGTTTTTCTGAACCTGCATACATTTCGCGATCTAGACTAACGCGATACAAATCGGTCCAATGATTTAATAGGTTGAAATAAACACAAAACATGTTCAAAATGATAACAATCTTAATGCTGTGAACCATTTTTTGTTTTGCATTTGTATACTGAAATAAACTTGCAATAGGTACACTGTCCAATAGAGTACGTACTAGATACTATTCATTTACAAAGTTAAAATAATATTTTTACCTAATTAATCCTGTAATTATACCTTGTATTTACACAACTAAGATAAATTTCAAGGTTAGGCATAATAAGATCCTTGTAAAGTTGTCACTGTATTTACTGTATAAAAGTCACTATTTATGTCTGGCTCTTAGTACAGTAGTCATTAAGTATAGTTTTGGTATGAAAGGTTTGTCACTTTATTTCAATGCTGTTAAGGTTCAAAAGGGAAGTAGATTTTCATACTGCAACTATGCATGATATCTATTTACAATATTTTAAGATAGACCTAATTACATAATACATATCCGCTGTTAAAAATGAGTGAAAATGAACCAATAAGGGCCAATAAGTTATAATAAAATAGAGGGATTGGTTGCCCAAAACGAATAAAATAGAATAAAAGTTATGCTTTCATATATCACTCATTTAAAACAGGGGCCAATTTGGACAATTTCTCTAGCTTTCAATATTTGTATACCTAAATTTACAAACATCAAACTATATTCTTGCTAGACTAGAATAGAATTAACATTTATAAATTTAAGTTAACCAATTTTTAAATTTAGAAACCGCAACATGAATTGAACATGAATTGAATTGAAAGGTTCATAGTAATATTGTCATTCACCGCCACCAAAACATTATAAAAATGTTAGTATAATTTACTTCTATTCATGAATGTGATAAAGGGATTAATAAATAAGTAATCCTCAATTCGTGTGTAGTGATGTAAAATTCTGTTATTTTGGGAATAAGCAGCTTAAACAGCACACACACATGCTTACACATCCACACAATGAGTTGTGTGAAGGTGGCCCCGGATATCATTCATTTGTTTAAGTTTTGTTTACATCACTTCCCTTTGTGGTGTATCTAAACTGTTAAGACATGTCCTACTTTGACGGTTTGAATTGCTTAAATAGAGCTAGTCTTTGAAATAAAAAACCACGTTTATATGATTGATATCTTGATTAATAAATAATCAATGAAATTTTGATGGTGGATTTATTATGTGAGTAAAATATCCCAGTTTATCCTTTCAGCTTGTTTAAGGTACTAGTCACCAGTAGTAGTCAACAAGATACACACATAACAATATGAATAATTCAATATGAGTAGTCAGAATTTGTGCTCATCACTAAAAAGAAAATTGTGCAAAATGTTTAATTATATAATCATGTACTGCCCTCTGCTCTGTTTTAAAATGTTTTGATATAGAAAAAACATCAGCCTTTTGCCATTATCCATTGAACATTGATGGTAAAGACAATACACAACCGGGTAATGCTCTGGACTTTTTTTTTATTCGTAATTTTACTAGCCGTTACTCGCGACTCCGTCTGCGTATAAGTTGTTTATCGGTATTCCCTTGGAAATTATATTTTTTCTTGGATAAAAAGTGTCCTTCTCCCTCAAAATCCAATCTCTATAGGTACCAAATTTAATTAAAATCGGTTTAGCAGTGAAAGCGTAACATATTCGGAGATACTGTCGCGTGCCAATAATACTAGTATGGATAATACTAGTTTTCTATTTACAAAAAATCTCGGTTCATCTGTTTGGGAGCTACTATGCCACAGACAGGTACAGTCGCGGTATGAAAAGGTTCGTCACTTTTCGACTCCTATTTCAATGCTGTTAAGGTCCTAAAGTGACGAACGATACACTCAATGGAGATTTTTAATGTCCGCAACGTTAGGTATAATAAGTTTCGCATAATTTATTTAAGCCGAATCTTAGACTTGCCGAAATTTTATTTGGCATGAATCTATATTATCCGAATGGTTGTTTACTCGATAAGTATTTAAGCATAATATTGACATCGCGGAATTTCATTATGCGTAATGTTGTTTAGCATATCTGTAATTTAGCAGAATTTTGATAGCCCGAAATCCTGTCCAAATTTATGTCCGAAACAACGAATAGCACTTGTTCTTGATTACTGTAATGGTTGCATAGTTAAGTTATGTTAGGAGTGGGTTAGGTCAATTAAAAAAAAAATGGTTTAGGCTAGTTTAGCTTTGTGTTCAGGCGCAAAGCGCCAAACTACGCCGAATAGGGGCTCCGCGAATCCCCGTCGACACCGCCGAGGAAAGCGGGACATTAGGCGACTCTCCTAGCTGAGGTCATTATTAGGTTAAATTAATATTAAATAATAATAATAATTAAAACGAAAATATTTAATAATCATGCTTTATTTACTGAGCAACGTTAACAAAAAACATCATTGCTAGTAGTGCTCATCAATTAGTAATTCGGCGAAATATCCTTATGCGAAAACTAACTTTCTGCGAAACTAATTTATGCGTAAGTGGGTGGATCAACTTGTTGTTGTTGTTATTCTGTCCCGTAAGCCAGGAGACAACAGTGATAGAGTTTCTTAGAAAAAATGTTATAATATATACTTCCAGCACACTCAGGAGAAAGGCCATAAAAGAATGGGTGTGTAATTGCCAATAAAACAGTTTTTTTGTGGACTTATATCCTTTGAAATCATAGTTTTAAAGAGTGACCCAGGAGACGTCACCATGGCAACGAGCTACAAAGAAAAGTTGATTGACCCAAGTAAGTCTTTTTCTGCCAAATTAACTAGGTGAATTGGTGTGATATTTATTTATTTTATTTATTCAAGTGGGTCGGGAAAAGTCGGTTAGACTCGGGTCACCGTCGTGATTATGTGCATTTAATACTTGTTTAAAATGAAAAGCAGTGGCCTCTTTCTATTTTGTTGTTAATATAATAAAAAACACATGTAATGATTTCTTTACACTTCCAGAAAATTTAAAAATCGTCTTCGTTTTATCCTTAGTATGATCCACGATGATCCCAACTCAGCGATTTAATTCCGGGGAAACCGTTGTCAAATCCTAAGGGGGCTTCTAAACGAGCAACATTTTCACGGCAACGTGTGGCCGGCAACTATACGCATCTTGCTCTAACATACGCAGTAAGAGTAAGACGGCACTAGTTGCCGGCCACAAATTGCAGCAAAACATGGCCCGTTTAGAAGCCCCATAAGACAATGTAGGTTCATAATAATGCAAAAATTGAAATTATAACGTTTATCTAAAATCTATCAACAACAAACAAATAAAATTGATTAATACTTTAGGTTCTGTGACTGACGGCCACTCGTAATGATATAAGGTCAACAAAAGGTATACCCACCCAAAGAAAAGAGTTTTCTACCTTATTGGCACTATTACAATTATATTCGTTGAATGCAGTATATTTACTAGCTTTTTCCCGCGACTCTGTCCGCATAGAAGTCGTTTATCCCTTATATCGGGATAAAAACTGTCCTATGTGTCACTCATAAGTCGTAACAAGTCGATCCGTGATAAGGAGTATCTGGGTGTCAAATTTCATACAAATCCTTTCAAGCGTTATTATTAATTGAAACACAAATAACGGGTTGGCTTAAAGTAATGAGAATTACAAAAACTGTTTTTATTTTTATTTTTTCACTTGTTAGGGTTATATAGCTTTTTATTACATAAAAACGAACTAAAACCAATATGATAATCAATCATTCCTATACAGCAAAAAGTCCCGCATCTTAAATTTTTCGTAGCTTTCTTCTTACCGTTTTCATCATACGTTGGACAACATCTGTTTTTAAATTTTTTAGTTAATTAGTTGTTTTTGTACCTTGCGCTTCAACTGAGTCTGTAATTTTGCTTCCCGCCCATCACTGTAAACTAGTCTACTGAGAATTACCAAATAGTCCTCTATTGGACGAGCTATAGGGACGTTCGGATGGTTTGAATCCTTCGGTACGAAGTGAACGTCACGCTCTTTTAGTCAATTCTGGCTGCTCCCTGCATATTGATACTTTCTCCGCAACTTCCTGCACTTCTTTGGAATATCTTCAAGCTGTTTGTTGGAATATTTGGGTATTTTTTGACACTTTAACTGTTTAACATTGTATTTCTCTAAAATATTCCGTATTCGCCCACGAAAAACATCATATTTTACAGCTAACTTATCTGGGACTGACCCACTTTGTTTTGTACAAACGTTGCCACCTACTTGCGGTCTCGATCATTAAGAATGGGAGGTCTTCCCGTTTTTGGTGAATCTTTAGTCCTAATACCAAGTTCCCACCGCTGGATCAAACATTAAATTGTAGAAGGAGGTACATTTTCAAATTTGTGATGAGAGACCACTTCAGATTTTTCACGCCGTCCAAGTAGGCGATAGACACGTTCACGTCATAACTTCCTCGCGGACATTTTTTATTAAACCATTTAATCTTTTTTTGCCTTATTAACAAAATTTACATATTTTCTATTGATTATATCTGTCAAAATCCTTTTTGTATTTTTTTATTGCCTGCTATTGTTAATTGAATACATTTTCATTACTTTAAGCCAACCAGTTACCCACTAAAAAATTCACAGTGATTACTGATTACTAACATTTTATAATTGTCGGATGCAAAATTTGTAATTAAGTAAGTATCTAACTTCCTCAGGTGAAATTATTGTATAGAGTAAAGATTAGATTAAATGAAATGAAAGAAGTTACAAAGTTGAAAAAATTATATTGCGATAATACCTTAAGAAATCGCCCATGACGACTTTTTAAGCGATAATATCACTCAATTCCTGAGCACTGAAATTGGATGAACGTGGCCTTTTAGATTTTTGTAACTAGCTTCCAGCACTATGTCATATGTCGTACACAATAGGACAGTAGGTATCCTTTATTTTCTACATGATGGGTTTTCTGAATGCGGTGCTAGTCCTCATATCTAAGCTGTTATGATAATAAAGGAGTAGGTGCAGTACAACTACCTTTTTAATGGTCATCTGATATTACTATTGATATTGAAACGATATGAAATGAAATTGAAACGACTCTTTTGACAGTTACAGTTCTTTGTTAATAAATATCACTGTTCTATTTACTGATTAATACTCTCTCACTGACTCTGGCGAAATCACTTAGTGGACTGCTATTAATTTAAACCAGAAGAAGATAAATACCACATAAAATCTGTAAAATTAATTATGTTATGTTATGTGTAATTAAAATATTATCCAATAATAAAACCTAGCCCCTAAAAGGGATAATGTAAATAATGTGTGAATAATGTATGTGCGTGATAGATGACGAACTGGATACCAAGCAAAGAGAACAGTCTTAATTTTTCACAATTAATACCACAATTAGTTACGCTAGTTTAGCTGCCGATATACGAAAGGTCTGAAAAAAACTGTGCTTTATACATTGCTGCTCGATGGGACCTTTAAAAATAAATTGCGCTCTATGTATTAGAGTTATTGACGAAATTCCACATTTAGGTACATAACTTGTAGAGCAACCTAAGTCTAGTTAAAATGTTTGCTCGTATTCCGTTTACCCACCGTATAATGACTAATTTTGACATGTTTATCCCCTGTCAGGATTGAAATGTTACTGCGACACGGAGAGTTCCACATGTCAGAACAAGACCTGCGTGACGGATGGCTACTGTTTCGCCTCTACCACGCTGAAAGAGGGCGTGACCACATACGAATACCGGTGAGTGCCATAACTATACATACATAGACAAGACAATGTTCTTTTTCAAAATTATTTCGAGTTTTTCCATGAACCAACACCAAAAACTACTTTGGAATGTTGAAGACAATCAGAGGTACATATTTCGGAAATTTCTAATCATGATTGAAAAACCGATTGGCAATAAAAATCAACACGTTAAATTTACTGTAACGATGTGGCGTCAGGTACAATTTTAATGTATTTTATCGAATGGTTGACCTGTGTAGCGAGGTGTCCTTAAGCTGTTTGGCCAAGGCCTTTCCCCCCGACAACCCGGTAATATGCTGGAGTCAAGCAAATTATTGCTGTAATAGCACTCTCTGCAATTCCGATGAGGTTTCCAGAGAGATTATAGCAAACAAACTCCATGCCGCACCCACGGGTAAGCACCTGCGGCCGTGTGATATCTTCTTGGGATATGCCGATTTTGAGTTTGTTTTGATGTCCTATTAGAATCATAATTGCATTGCCATTTCCTTTAAGTTTTGTGTTGAGATGCCAATATCCTAACAAATGCCGCTTCAGATTAGAATATGTACCTGTCTACTGAGCGCAGAACCCGCGCCGGCCAGTACCTAGTTTGAATGATGTGCCGTTTCTAACAAACACTATTTTCCGAGTGTGCCATGGTTTTTGCTTTAACCTTACTAAACATGATGTCTGGTGCTTCCTCGCTACGCAGCTGTATCGAGCGTAAGTCTCTGATACCCATCGAGCACCCGTTCGGTTGTTCCACAACGAAGGCTAAAAATGAATCGGTGGTGATAGAGTGTTGTGACGCTCATGACTTGTGCAATTACAATCGGAAACCGAAGCTCCAGCCCAAGCAGCCAGGTAGGAAAGCTGTGCCGCTAACCGCACGCTTGCGACGGCCGGACCAGACGTAGCGCCGAGCCAGTAACCAAACCACACCAGCATCGCCGCGTTCCTTGCTACGGGGACGCAACGCTCAAACACTTGCGTTTTAAAAAAAAAGTCCTTAAGTACTTCTCTAAATGACAGACGCTGCACTTAAAAAAGACTTCACGCTTGTCTTTTGCGGGAATAGAGAATATGCATGGATTTTTGAAATCGCATTTCTCAACTAAATATGAAATTACCGTAAAAGAGATCTCCAAAAGATGATACGAGCATTTTAAACTGCTAATTAGACAGCGATTAGACAGAGAGCTCCGATATAAGTGTGACGTCATATAACAGGACGGCCATATAAACTCTACGTTAAATCTGTTTTGCTAGAAAGAGATAGGAACCAATCTTTGTTAGCTTATATCTTGGTTATAGGTATTCAAAAAATGATTTTTCGTAACTGTTTGTTACATGAATCAGCTTTTATTGAAACTGTGAAAAAAAGTCATGAATATTCCCTATTGAACCCTTATCGTATCAGTTTCCAGGTAGGGACATCTTTCAGCAGAGCTAGTATTGATGGTTGACATATATTATTGGGCAGCGCTGATCACTTCACATGTGGTGACCCGATAGCTCGTTTGCCCCCTCTAGCATACAAATAAATATAATAGTAGGTATTCTTAATACATTTTGAATCTTGCGCCATTTAGAGAATAAATGGTATACTTACATAAAGGACGTAATTTGATCCCGCAATTCCCTGAGCGCATCTTGATACGATTATGGTGCAGTGTAACTGAGCTAAAGAGACAATACTTAAGTCGGTTCGAGCGACGCCTCCCCGTAGCTGCGCTGCGAGAATGCATGGCTATTAGAGTTTTATTTTATTTTGTTTCTGTTCTAATGACACTAAATTTATTTTCCTGTTAGCGACCGGCATTGATCACCCGTTAGATTTTGTTCTAATATTGTTGATTTGAATAGATGTTGGCACCAGGAGTCGATATTCCCTCCGGGAGACAGGCCTATATGGTGTCGGGAGGGGGAGCACGACGGCATATTTTGCTGTGCCACGGACCTCTGTAACCGCGCCTTCGTGCCAGGTAGGCAATCGCGAGGGTCTTGTACTGTGTTGTCCATGTCCTGATACTGAATCTTTATCATTGGGAGCAAACTGCGATCTATAAGGAATCCTAATTCGCATGATGAACGATGTTCTCTTAAACATTTCGGTGACGTCTCCGGCGGAATTATAAACAGGCCAGCTTAAGTTTGCTCTCGTTATCGTAGGCGTAACGAAGATTTAGGTACCTACCGATTTTGGCTGGTATCTAACTCCACTTTGTATGCCTATGAGCACGCAAAAAAAACTTAAGAGGATTGTGGAGCGTCGCTTAAATCGCGAAGCTGTCAAAAAATCCATGCAAATTTAGCCCCGGGCGATAACATTTCTCACACCCTAAATCAAGTCCGAATTCCCCAAGTTTTCAATATGTTTTAGTCGTTATGAAAAATTACTTTTTTGTAAAGGAAAACGTGCAGATAATATCTACAACATATTTAAAAAATCTTATCAATTGGACCAGGTTTAAGGGGAGAGAAACGTTATCACATTTCGTATGAAAAAAAAAATAGGTTCACAATCCTTTAAAGTTGTACGGGTGCCGTACCGGGGAGGATCCGTGTCGGGGTATTCGGGCGACTTGTTTGAGAGAATAAACGGCCAGTGTATTAATCGATGCATTTGAAAGCTAGGCATGGAGGGTACCCACGCCGCGCTCGGAACCGCAACTTCATAGGGATGTTCCAACGTACGTAAATCATTATACCAACGAGGGTTTTAACGAAAGTGATCATTCGCCGGACTATCTTCTAGCATGGATTTATTTTTAAACTACTAATCGCATGCTCGTGTTTTATCTTAATTTCCCAAATATGCTTTTTGATGTGACGAGTTCTAGCCTACCTGGAACTCATTTGTGGTATAGCGACGAAGTAAACAAAGTTGTTATTTCGTCTGTTGTACATAGACTAATATAAAGAGTAATTACCACCCGCTGTTTCTGATTACACTGTTATTTTATATTGCTACGTTAATTCGCTGAATTACGTATTCTTGAAGATCGAAGGGTTTTTCTTGCATGGAAATGGTCATAAAGGCTTTTTTTGTTCTGTTTGTGTGCGCTTTGCATTTTGTGTTTGGCTCTAGGCATTTGTATAATTGTATAAATCAAAAACATTGCGTGCTTGTTTGTATCACAATAATGATGTTTTTTTTCTAGGAGTGAAAGGTAATACATACATACAATATATTGTTATTAGTTGTTATGTTGCATTGTCAAGCAGAGTGAGGGACGGCAAGTCATACGTTAAAGAGTAAAATTTTGTGTTATAAAAGTAGGTACGGGATGTGTATATTATTTTATAAAGATTATCGCGACAGGAAATATAATGATTTGTTTTGGTGGTTCGGTGAAGGTAGCTTTCTTATAGCTCTTTGTTCTTGGTGTCTTAATTATTTATTAAGCGACATATTATTTACTTAATTCGTATAAAAATCGTCTTAAAGATTATCCGGTTGTCTAGCAGGGCCCGTATAATGGTCGCCTTTATCGCGGTGGACAACGCATCTGACATTCTCGCTCTAACCTACTGGTGAGGGAGTGACAGATGTTTTATCCACTTTAATCCACATCGATAATCACGACCATAATAGGCCCGCTTAACGTTATAATTATAAGTGGTGATTGATTTTTTCACTCGTGATCATCTTTGTATAACGTTATGTTCAAATTTTGTTTAATTTGTTTGTTTTCGTGTAGCTGTTTTGTAGTCCACCACTCTGACTTGTCCAAAATAAGCTGTTTTAGGCGAAAACTGACTTAACTCAAACAAACAATATTATACTTTCACTGCTATTATTTATCTAAGATTTAATTTAGAAAGCATCTTTTGAGTTTTGCCACTTTGCTCGAAACAGCATATTGTACTGACCGGAGGTCATGCAGTGGTAATGAATGCGCCGCTCCTTGACCTCCGGCGCCTATAAATCGTTAACCAATCTAACGCAACAGTCAACCAACTGTCCGTAAGTGGGTAAGGACCAAATAGGTGGACCATAGTTAAGCGCTGTTAACAATACAAACAACGAAGTCGAAATAAGTTCCGTTGTGCGACGAAAAGTATCCTTATAATTGTATGGTTAGTTTTCGTGTCACAGTGGAAAAAAAAACATAGAAAATTTAATTGAGTGAGTTAGCGCGGCTAACTTTTTGGTCCTTACACAAGTCGTTCTACGCTACATTTTCCGTCGGCATATTGACGTTGAGGCACCTATTAAAAAAAACAGTTGACGATTATCATAGTCCAGCTGTTAAAGGAGTGCATGAGTACATACTGTTAATAAGACACAACTAGTCATTTATGAACCGAATTGCTTTGGTTATACCGAATACTGAATTGTAACCTGTCACCTGTCGTCACGTGAAAGAGGAGCATGTGGGCGTCTAGGGAACGTAAACTCGCAGACGACGGAGGCGTTCAAAAGGTTAAAGCATACTTAGTGAAGTTTTGTCAGTCTAAATATCTGGTTCTGTTTTGAACTCTGTGCAGGCATGGTAAGGTTTACATTTGGTTCGTTGCGAGTGTTCGGAGCCGAGACGGGGCACTTATTGCTAATGGGCACCAAGTTCCGACGAGATGTAGATTCCGGCCTATTATCGGTCAAGTCTACCAGTCGTTGGTTCGCTGTAACCTTTGACAAAAATGCACGTTAGAGTAGTTAAACAAGTCTAACCAAAAGCAACCTTTAAAAAAACCCAACTGCTTGCTGTTTGGATAATTTCGTCAAAGTAATTTTACTTATCATGTATATGTTTTTATTTCGCCAATTTCACATTTAAATCATTTTGATATAGCCTATGACACTCTAGTGGTTAAGACTAATCTAACCACAATTATAATTTATTAGTATCGGATCAACCGTTTAGTAGTTACGAGGCCACATTGACAAACACATAACCCCCCTTTTGGGCTTTGCCGCAGTCGGGTTAAAAATTAAATCTGTTAATTAGTGGCGACCCCATTAGAGGTTTTTTATAAAAAGTTCCGTTTGTGTGAGACATCTGCTTCTTTGGGTTTTTTATCGAGCAATTACTTTCATATAAATTAAAATTGGTCCAAAAAAATGTTAACGCATTATTATTGAACAATCTTAAAAGCAAACCGCACGTGTTTTAATAATTTTCCAGTTGTTCTGTCACACTGCCGTAAAACATTGCCAATAAAGAACCTTATATTACTTCTTGAAAGGTCTTTCTAATGGTAAAAAACACCAGGTATAGGCTAGGCCTATTTCGCCGTATCATTATTGCTTGTTTACCTTTTTGATTAAAATTAAGCGTTATAGAATTAATACAATTTTAAATTTGCTGTCGGAATAATTTGAAAAACAAACGAGGGTTAGGAATTAAAATTAGGGAATGATGCAAATGACATTTGGCAATTACGCTCCGATAATACCTATACCCGAAGTACGAGTATGTGATGTGATTGATGTGCCGACAGAGTTAGCCTCCGGCCAAAATAATAATGGAATAATGATTAATCAAAATACAACTATGAAAATATATTTTGTTGCGCATTACACGACTTCGAATAATGTTGTGCCTCGTTTTCGCTCCGATAAGTTTTTATTCATTTTATGAGTATAAGAAAAATGTTACCCGATAATATTATATACCTGGGCACAGATAACAGAATACAAGTACAGATACCCAATCTCATACAGCAAAAGCGTGCCGTCCTAATGTAGGCAATTCGGTAGGCAATTTTAGTCCCGTAGTTACGCCAGTAGATGCCGTATCTGAGCCACCACTGGATGCTGGCAGCCTACCTAATAGTTTTAGTAACGTATCACCAGATGGCATTGACTTCAAGAATGAGACGTCAAGAAAATTGTTGACTTAAAATTAATATGTAATGGGTATAATCCTACCGGTGACATTGTGTTAGCTTTTTATTAATTCATAGGAACATCTGCCCTGATTAATGATATCCAGGACAAATAGGAATGTTTTAATGACATGTTTGGGAAGTTTTTTGCTGACAATAAATAAAAGCAATAGGTAAAAATAACTGGTTTATTAGGTTTAAAGAATTTATGTTCTCATAAGAATTTTACAATTCACTTACAATGAGAATTAAGAATAAGTTAAAAATATTTTGGTGAGCGTATTTAAGCGTGCGTATTTACATAAAAAGGAAATATCGCCTTCAACTTCAACTTTATCCGAATCCAACGAAACAAAGTTATACACTCGGCCTCAAAAAAATCGCACCTTTTGGTATGTTGACTTCAAGCAGCTATAAACCCTATTTAATCTAAGATAAGGTATGAGTGTGGGGCCTCATTTTTTCCTTTAATTAATAAAAATGTGATAATGATTACTAAGCTTAAAAAAAATCGTTTTTCATGAAAAGAGGAAAAACATTTATTCACGCCAAAATTACACAATCTAAAAACATAACAAAATTAAAAAATACAGTAAAACAAATTCTTAAAACGAAACTTAAAACCTAGGGTTACCTCCCCTAGCCCTAATTACAGCCTCCATGCGATCCTTCATTGACCTCACCAACGTCACGATGCGTTCTTGAGGAATGTCACTCCACTCCTCGACGACGGCGTCCCGAAACTGTTCAAGGGTGGCAGGGGCAGTATCACGAGACCGCACCCGGCGTTTCAGATCATCCCAAATGTGCTCTATGGGGTTCAGGTCAGGACTTCTCGCTGGCCACTGCATCACGGGGATCCTGACCTGAACCTGATCCAGATTGTCCCGAACAATCAACGCCGTATGAGAGCGGGCGTTGTCGTGCATGAATGTGAATTCAGGCCCGACAAAACCACCATACGGGACCACGTGGTCCTCCAGGATCTCTGTGATGTACCGATGAGCAGTCAGGGTCCCCTGGCCACGTCCACCTCCAGTGCGGGACGTGCGGGTTTTTTTGACGCACACAAGGTCGGTTTTGCCCAATTTTAAAGTTTATTAACTGTGCTTTCAAATGATACTAATATTGGTAGGGTACAATAAATAAGTTAAGAGCTTTATTCGCTTGAAGTCAAAATTTCAAAAGTGCGATTTTTTTGACGCCGAGTGTAGTTTAAATGTTTGTACACAAACTGTCAGCGCGTTTTGATACTTCAATGGTTAAAGATAGCACGTTGTTCGTTCCGTGTTTGTACTAACATTTTAATACACCGAAACCGCCAAAACAGTATTTTGTAATATTCATTTATATTCGTCAAGACATTATTTTCTCTATTGTTTTTTTGTTTTTAATATAAAAGAAGTATTTCGTGTATTGATTTTACGCATCAAATAAGAATTTGTACAAACGAAACGCTTGGGGTCTGTGAGTGCATAGTAGCACAGTATATAAGTAAACCAGTAAAGAAGCTACGAACAAATGCTAGAAACGACGCACTCACACAGACGCACGCCTCTACGAGACCTTGAGAAAGATGCCACAAAAGTATTGCGTGGTATATACGGTTGTTTGAATTCGGCTTCTTCAAACCCGGAACTTTCATTTTTTAAACTCTCTGCTGGTGTTGAAAGGTAAGAATAAATAAAATATTTTAAAAAAAATGCTTTTTATAATACGATGACGTGTTGCAAAAGTAAAAATATAAAAATCGTTTAATTTCCCAGCGAAAATTCAAGAGAACTCGGGAGATTTTAGTCGAAATAAAACAACTGTATTTTACGCTAATTACTTTAATTTACAAACTATTAAATTATTAAACGATATAAAATAATAAACATCTCTGCAATATTTGAACATTGAGTGTTTTTTTTTAAATATTTTTCTCGACCGTGGATAGGTCCTTCTTTGAGTGTCTACCATTGGTGTTGTCGTCTTAAAAATACTGTTTGAATTTGTTACTTTGGTTCGAAATGTAGAAATTCGGGAAACGGGGTCGCTAAATCGTGATATCGGGAGGGAAGAGCCGAAATCGGTAGATTTCCCGATGAATCGGGAACTTTTGCAACACGTCTGACATTTTGTTTATTAGGTTATGAAATATGTCAAATAAGCATACTTCCTCTCGAATTTAGAAAAAAAAGAAACCGCCGCATTGTTACACTTTGTGTTGTTCTACCTATTCCTTCCAAAATCGAAATCTGGGTATCTGTGTGGTCTCTGACAATGATTTCGTTGGCAGCATGAGAAAAAGTAGCCGCCATCTTGAACTCTTTAGTTATTCAACCGATTGCTTCCAAAATCGATATCTAGGGATGTGTATGGTCTCCGACAACTAATCTGTTGGCGGAATGAGAAAAAGTAGCCGCCATCTTGATTTTTTTTATTTTTCGACAGGCTGCTTCCAAAATCGATATCTGGAGATCTGTGTGGTCCTAACTCTCGAAATTGACACTTGAATTAGCCTGTCAAATAATAAAAAAGTTCAAGGTGGCGGCTACTTTTTCTCATTCTGCCAACAAATTCGTTGTCGGAGACCACGCACATCCCCAGATATCGATTTTGGAAGCAATCGGTTGAATAAATAAAAAAATAAATATGGCCTCTACTTTTTCTCAATCTGTCAACAGATTAGTTGTCGGAGACCATACACATCCCCAGATATCGATTTTGGAAGCAATCGGTTGAATAACTAAAGAGTTCAAGATGGCGGCTACTTTTTCTCAATCTGCAACGGATTTGTTGTCGCAGATCACACGTATCGATTTTGCACTAACTAGCTGAGATACAATAAACAAGTTTTTTTTTCAATTTTACAAAATGTTAATGGACAACCCTTAAACGCTCAATTGGAGCGTAGGTATTTAACTTGAAAAGTAGGCCTAGTTTCTTTACTGGTTTATTTATATACTGTGATAGTAGTTTCGCGATCCGTGATGGCACCATCTAGTGACAGTACCTAATAAGGCGTAGCAAGCTTGAAAGCTTATAAGTTTTTTATGAGTTAGATGGAGTTAATATAAAATTTATTGCATTTATTAAACTTGTAAAATATACCCTACTTTATGTAGAGAAGGATGTTTTTGATGTAATTAAGGTACGTTGAATTTATTAAGGTGCAAAAATCATTCAATCTTCACGATTACTGATTCAAATGTTTCGCTCGATACCTGTGACGCCATCTATGAGTTTATTAAAGTAATAATTATACGTTGTTCGAGTTGGGAGGCCATGACCTGGGTTAATTTAGGATGGTCCCCGTGTGACAGCTCATATAAACGCGTATTACACTTTTTCTTCGAACTTTTTATTAACACTACATGGATGCAAACTTTGTGACGACGCTTTGTATTACATATACATAATAAATAATAATTATTTTTATAAATATCACCAATTGACCTACTTTGGGTACTAGAACTTTTTGAAGTTGTAATTCTGTAGCTCTGCCTACCCCTCTGGGATTACAGGCGTGAAGGTATGTATGTATGTATGGGTACTAGACAACAATATAAAATACCTACTTATATAGAGTATACTTAAATATATAGAAAACATTCATGCATGACTCAGGAAAAATATTCGCGCTCATCACACAAATATCTGCCCTTATCGGGATTTTAAACCCAGGACCGCTAGCTTCGTTAGGCAGGGTCAGTACCAATAGGGCAGCGTGTATCTTTCTTGCTGTATGCCTTGAAAGAATAGTGTTTGAAATTATGAAATAGCCGCGGTTGCAGGGATCATCCACCCACTTCCACAATGACCTAAGTATAGTGATTATTATTTTACGAATAACTAGCACGAATAATCAAAACAGGTGTAAACTCCAGTGTCAATGATGAGTTCTGTTTGTTTTTAAAGATCATATTTCATCACGTTATAATATAACATTCATCAATGGGATAATAAGCATGTATTAGTATTTAGTACTAATTTTACATAAATATGTGTTTTTATTAATAAATAACCGTTATGAAAACAATTCCGATAATAACGTAATAATACCTACCTCCTTACGAATTTATTTTGTCAATATATTATCTTGGTAAATTTGTTTAATGATCTTTTGCATGCTTATGGTTAAAGTTAGCTTTGACATTTCCCATTTTTTTGTGAAAAAACACTGATAAAATCGAGATGAAAACACGTTTACGAAGTTTCTTACTGATTTTAACGAGATATTGCCTCCGATTTCCTGTAGGTTCCTGTCTCGAGACTATTTATAGCTTGTACAGTCAGCAGCAGAAGTAGCTACGCAACCGATAAGTTTAAAATGATTTTCACTCGGCTCTATTGTCAAGACAATACGTCGTGTATAGATTATTTTGGGCATGTTATTCTGCTTAGCTACTTTTGATGCTGACTGTACCATCAAAGTTCACCTGGCTTCTAATTATTTTGACGCATAGATTTAAAGCTAAATAATTATTAGTTAATCGATTTAGTAATGGATGGTTAGGTTAGGAGTGGGGTGTAGAAAGGGCGTTCTTCGAACATCACTGTTATTATACACCGTGTTTTTTTTGATTTACGATAACTTCGTCATATTACTAGGTACATCCATAGAAACTAAGTGGTAGATTAGATTTTTAAATATTGCAAAAAAAAAAAAAAAAAAACTGTTTAGAACAAAGTAATTAAATGTTGTATCTTTGGTCATTCTAAAAGGGGTCATGCTAAATACGTCAATGTTGGCGTGACATACACAGACAGTTAAGAGCCTTTTAGACCAGTTCAACGTGATTAACTGATTAAATTTAAAAATTAAATATCTTTAATACCGTTACAGTTATCATTTGTCTGCCTTCGGGAAATCAACTTTATTTGACCTAAAGATCGTTCCCTTAAAGTTATCGTAAATCAAAAATAACACGGTGTATATCCGCTTTTCACAAAGACAGACGTAATTACAGTGTTCTCAATCCACAAAACAGGTAATTTACGTACCAATACTAATTTACTTATAAAAACTCAAATTACTTAAAGGCAATCAGGACCAATATCTCCCAGAAAATAATTCTACATAATATACTAACAGCAAGACACGTCAATATTGACAACTGTCATCGTATTAATTTATATCGTGTTATTGAATGACAGTCTCAGCACTGACCTTTTTCCACCGCTACAAATGTAACTAACCCTGCAAAATATTTTAAACAAAATAGCATCTGTCTGTACCTCAAATAACCAGTTTTATTTTTAAAAGAATCCACCACCCCAACCGCGGCTGCGTGGCAAGTAGTCCCATGGATCATTGGCCTTATGGTACTCGGGATATGTGGTGCCATTAGCTTCTGGTGGGCTAAGAAGTCCAAGAAGCTGACGAAGCGAGGATCGAGGGACTTGTTCGCAGAGGAGTCATTGGAGATCAGACACCCCATTTTGGGCACGGCGACTATCAGAGACATGATTGAGCTCACTACTTCTGGGTCTGGATCCGGTGAGTTTATTTTAAAGCTTTTATTTTTCATGTGGTAAGTAGTAGCGTGATGGAACCAGTGATGGACAAGGCAGCAATAATGGACGTTGATTCTTATTTTACAGAAGATAAGGGTTATTCATTTGTTTTCCAACAATCAATTTAGGACCGTACGAAATTTGAATAAAGAGCGAAGTGTCCATTACTGGTGCCTGTCAGCTAAAAGTGTCCATTATTGGTGCCGTCACCCTATGTATAGTTTAATCTTCGCATAATATTTTTATTTCATGATTTATTAAAATAATTTAATTTAATACTTTAGTCAAGTTCACAACACTAATTAAATACCTAAGGACATTGTCAGGCTTCGCAATCTGGAGGATAGGTACCTGTCTACCGGTAAATAAATTGGTACGCTAAAAATTCATTGCTTATTTTTGACATTACTAAGTTATCTTTTTAATATAAATCGACGTTGTGATATGACTTTTTATGAGAAGACTTTTTTAACTTCTACAGAATATTTCAATTTTTTATTGGAATGTGTTGAAATTTGAAATATCGTATAAGTTCAATGTAATATTATGATGTCTAATGTGTATGTGTACCTACCTACGTAAGAGCTGGTCTGAAGATGAGTCGAAATAAGGAATTAGAATCTCTGCAGTTCCTACATAACACAGACCCGTCTAGTTTGGACTTATTAATATGGCTCTGGCTCGGTTAGCAGAACTAGTTCACAAATCATGCAGCTTATTTTCAAATCAGGTCAATCTGGGTATAATGGTCTCCTGACATTTATATGTGAACCAGCTTTTGCGCCGGCTACGGTCGTGTAGAACTGATCTGTTGTATCTCATCGAAATATATGGTGTTACTGGACGTAAAATTATTCTTGAAGATAAAAATATAACAGAAATTTATTAAGTAAGTAGCCACACTTACACGTCAAAAAAAGTGAATAAATTAGTTTTAGTTGCTCACAATAGTCATAGAAAACTATATGCCGGCCTCGACGGGTTGTTGATGTACTTTTATATAAGTACTTCGTTACGTCCCTCTTTAACGTCCATAATTTCCGTATTTTATATCTTTGGCAACCCCATCAAATAAATAAATGTTAATGAAATGAAATATCAAATTAAAAGTGAAGGCTAGCAAACATCGAGTCAATGAAGTATGCACTTAAATTTTCTGCTCTCAAGGACAAGACGACCAACTTATATCAATATCAGTGATATTAATGACTGACTGTAAAATTGTGAAGGTAGCATTACTAAATTACAGAACAAGCCATAATTAGGCGAAATGTTTCTTTGAACTCAATAACATGTGGGTAATTCATATAAATTACCTATAATAACTCTCGAAGGTTGCTTTTAGAACATTCGATAAATATTCACTCAATTGGATACCACTTCATCATTAGACATTTACATAAAAGGGGGTGACACGCTCCCAAAACACCACGTCTATACCTCCACGACCCCCTTGACCCCGCTGGACTTACCTCGTAGATCTCTTATATAGGGAGACTCGAGTTTTCAAGGACAAAACGTATCTTGTGTGTGCTCATTCATGCATGAAGTATCGAATGTGCTATTTCAAAGTAAAGCATGGTTCATGTAGAATTGGCACGCATAAATGAATTTAAAAAAAATGTTTCTAGAATTCTTATTTCAAAAGTGACAATCATGGTTTGTTAACAACCTTTTGATGTTTAAATAGTGCAAAAATTATAGACTTTGATCAATGCGTTTAATAGTTATCGACAATGAAACTTGAAAAAAGGAAAGTAACTGTGAACAAATACTTGGAAAATCCATCGTGGTCTGGGTCGCAGGTAGCTAAGGCACTAAATTTCCACAAAAGTACTGTTTGTAGAGTTATAAAACGATACAAGGAGACCCTGTCTTGCCGCCGAAGGACACAGATCAATCCTAAATCGGGTGCCAGGGACAGAGAACTTAAAAATAAAGTGTTGAGAGCAGTTGAACGAAATCCAGGGCTGTCCGATACGATCTATCCCCTAAATTAAAAAAAAATCGGAGTACTGTGAGACGGATTCGCCTTCGAGCTGGCTAAAAGAGCTATAAAGCTATTAAGAAGCCAAATCGCACCATGAAGCAGAACCTTCAAGTTAAAAAGCGAGCTCGCTTGTTGTATGACAAAGTTTTAACCAAATTCAAAGGGTGCTTCTTGATGGACGACGAAACCTATGTTAAACTCGATTTTAAGCAACTGCCCGGTTCAAAGTATTACTTGGCTGATGCTAGAGGAAATGTTGAAGACAATTATAAGTTCGTTAAATTGGAGGAATTCGCAAAAAAACACATGATATGGCAAGGGATCTGTAGTTGTGGCTTAAAGACCAAAACTTTCGTTACGTCTTCTACAATGACGTCAGATGTTTACATGAAAGAGTGCCTGCAAAAACGAGTTATACCTTTCATTAGAAACCACCGTCTTCCTGTGAAGTTTTGGCCAGATTTAGCTAGCTGCCATTACTCAAAAAAGGTACTATAGTGTTATGAAACCGATCAGGTCGATTACGTGCCTCGTGACATGAATCCTCCAAATTGTCCACAGTTTCGACCAATTGAGAACTACTGGGCAATTATGAAAGGGAAACCCAAAAAGAGTGGCAAAATGGTCAAAGATGTAAATTCGTTGCGATCTACATGGAATCTTCAAGCCAAAAAAGTAGATAAAAGCACTGTTCAGAAGATGATGGGATCTATTACGAAGAAAGTTCGGAATTACATACATGGTTTTGACAACTGAATATTTTTAGTGAAAATGTAAAATAATAATACATATTTTTCAATTTATAAGACTAATTGTTTTATTTCATTAATTATTTTAAATTTTATAACCCTGGTAATATGTACCAATTCTAAATGAACTATGCTTTAGTTAGGTAACCTACTTATCCCGATAAGCATTGTAATTCTAATTTGCATAACATTTAGTCGCTTTTTGTTTAGTAACTGAGCGCTATATACACGTTAGTCAACGCACACCTGGTACTAAGTTACGGTAACTAATGCAATTATACCGATTACCAACGTTTGACCAAAATTCTAAATTCTAAATATTTATTTAGTAAATTGGCCACATGCGGGCTCTTTTACACGTCGGAAATGTACAGTGAATCTACCAGCGCTTCGGACAAGACCATCATTGCGGAGAAGAAGCGCCGCAAGAAACTCCAGCTCGTGAATCGTGACATGATATGTAACACAATGATTACATAACTACTGTATAAATGAATACAAGATGTGGACGCTGTGTCCCATCACCCGTTTAAGCCTGATTGGCACAAAATATCTACACATCAAAACATCCTCGTTGTTGCTGGGATAGGATTGTATAAAGCCAATGAAATATTCAAGCCTGTCGCTCACAATGAGCGGCATAAATATGTTTTGAGACCTTGGTCACTGTCGATCGATCTAACCTTGACCTTACGTTTCATTTGCAGTGTAAGTTTGTTTACGGCATAGGATTTCCATCCTTGTTTTTCTTACTAAAATAAATGGAAGATAAGAAGTAAATTCCCTTCACCTGTTATGCCACTACAAGTTCTAAGTTATACCTTAGACAGATGGACATGGCGAAACTGGTAGGATTCCGTGTTGAATACGGAACCCTAAAAAGTGGGAATTATTTTTGCTGGTCTAATCTACTTAAAGACATACCTGGGGAACAAAGCTATTGCAGAAATTGACGAGTTCTGTCTTTTATGAAAGGAGCATTTTAAATCTGGATGGTTTATTTAATCAAAATTCTAAATCCTTTGTGTGTGAAATCAAACAAATCAACACACAGCGAAACATTGTCTTTTATAGTTAACTAAGTGGGACTGTAAAATGGTGATTTGGAATAAAAATCATTAAGTGCCAACAACCTCTAAAACAAAATAGTAGACAGAAGGACGCAAAATGAGCCATTGTATCCGAGTCATTTATTTAAGGGCGCGCGCGAAGGCAAGGGTGGACATTTAAGTCGAGAATTAAATGGCTTTCAATATCGAGTGAGACTTACACTATGTTTTTCACTTCGATTGCTAGGTAATGTAACATGAATATCTTCTTCTTTATTATTATTACATGGTATAAAACAAAGTTGCTTTCCGCGTCTGTCTGTCTTTCTGTCTGAGTATCTACTAACTCCTAAAAACAACATAATAAGTGTCAAACCAATTATTTTATAATGTCACCGTGTCACCGTTGTTCTATGGTTTGTCAGAGTTCCATTGGACTAATAGTACAGTCGCGTTCGAACTTTCTCGGTTATACTTATAAATGCTAGTTTTCTATAGATTACTATTAAGAGTTAATGTTATAATAAGTATATTGATGATTATTTAGTTGCTTGTCCTTTAGCTAATTTATCTGCGGTTTTTGCGGTCGCTTTTGACATTATTATTAATACAGTCAACTATTTAGGTACACTCTGTTGCTATAAAGTACTACACCATACAAGTTCTATGCTAAAAACAAAAGTAATTACTATGGACAGTTACTTTATAGTTAAAAAAACAGAGTATAGATATCTAATTTAATTACGAATCGAGACTCCATACGAAATCGGTCGAAGTAAATATTGTATGAAGCCGCACTGGTGGATATATATAGACACCGTTTTTATCCCGCCAACCATCTCGCTGATTGCATTCGCGAGGTTTTACGGATTTCATCCACCCACGCACGGGATGGGGTAGCTCACCGGATGTCTAGGTAGCCCCGTAGCCAGACAATAAGGAAGTCTGACATCCTGATAATCCTGATATCTATTTATATTTGGTGGGCGGGTAAATACAATACCGTTTAAAAAAAGCTTTATCTTTAAGAAGTTATAAAATAAATGATGGTCGTAGTTATTACGTCAGGTATTTTTTAGGTTTTTATACCTCGAAAGGAAAAAACGGAACCCTTATAGTATCACTCCGTCCGTCTTTGCGTCTGTCTGTCAAGGCTACTGATGTGCAAGTTGCGAAAAGTTGCAATAAATTTCCGGAAACTTTCACAAGAAATATAGGAAATTTAAATTTAAGAAACGGAAAGTTTCAATCCCCATACAAAATTGTGAGAAGTTTCCGAAATTTTCCTACTTGAAATTTTCCGCAATTTTGGAAAGTTTCCTTTGGCACATCAGTAGTCAAGGCCCTTTATCTCGGGAACGCGTGGAGGTATCGAGGTGAAATTAAAACCATATACTTACTCAGATCTACAGTCCCTTTAAGCTGTGAAATATCAAACCTTCAAATTCAAAAAAGATCGGTATCCTATTATCTCGCCGCAATCGCTTTTCGTTTAAGTCTTATTTCGTCTCGATTCTGTATTCGTCACTCATTCTTTATTCGTCTTGTTTGCTATCCGAGATTATCTTATTGGGTCAAATTCTGTAGCCCGTCTCTCTTAATAAGTCTTACGGCCGAACCCTATATTCAATCCGAGGATAGATAAGGCTTACCTCGGGGTAAAATTTGACATTTGCCCATACAAAATGTGTCAAATTTTAATCCAAAGTAAGCCTATCTGTCCGCGGATTGAATATAGGGTTTGGCCGTTAGTCGTTTTTCGTCACGGTCTTCCTTGGACTTATTCTTGGTTGGTCTCCCTCGTTTTTAGTATCATTTGCAGTCTTTCTTTAGTTTTTAGAATCGGAATAATTTTAGCGAATAAGTAAATGAGACAATAAACAAAAAGGGAAGAACGACGAATGAGTCCAAGGAAGACCGTTTCGAAAAACGAATAAGACGTATAGGCAAGTTGCAGAATTTGAACAAATAAGATAGTGACGGATAGCGTACAAGACGAAGACGAATACAGAATGAGAAGAAATAAGAATTAAACGAAAAACGAATGAGGCGAGATAATAGGATACCTATTTCGACAATCAAGGGCATCAAAATGTATAGGGTATTTTCCATTAACCTAGAAATTTGGCAAGTAGGTACCTGGATGACCGAAATATGCACAAAATTATGTTCATCATTATATCTAAAATTCCACCTAAAAGACTTCTCCCGTTGGAGTTTGAAATAAGTCATCGGATAATTAATTGGATGAGGCAAGACGCGGGCAGTTTGATGCGAAAATTAATAAATTAAAACTTAACGTCTCAATCTTCCTCAGGCCTTCCACTTCTGGTGCAGCGCTCCATAGCGCGACAGATCCAGCTCTTGGACATCATTGGCAAGGGTCGATTCGGCGAGGTGTGGAGGGGCCAGTGGCGCGGGGAGAACGTCGCCGTCAAGATATTCTCGTCCAGGGAAGAGTGCTCGTGGTTCCGTGAGGCTGAGATTTACCAGACGGTGATGCTCCGTCACGAGAACATACTCGGATTCATAGCTGCTGATAACAAAGGTGAGTACTATCACTATCTAGAAATTGAAATATAGGAGAGCTGGTGAAACTAGGGTTGCCGGGTCTGAAAACCGAAATTAATAAAATTGAATGAATCCGTCTTCTTTATATTTTCTACACTTGACAAATGTAATAAACACTCAAATTAAAATACCTAACAAAATCCGGACAGGCCAGTCACTGTCTAATTTAGCCAAATGCCTGACTGCGACTTTATCCTGGCAACGCTAGGTGAAACCATATTGATTTTGACGTGTTTTTAACTCTGCCGCTATTGTTGTCAAGTAAATAAGAGCTATCATAACGTTGACAATACCATAAAATGTCAAAAACAATAAGGTTTTATTGAGTAGAAGAATTAGAGCCTCTGACCTATTTAACATTATAGTTTTGTTATACAACCGTTACCTAACCTAACTGTTGTTTTCTTTACAAAGAAATACGATTCCAATCCATAAAAGTTTTAATAAAAACCTGTTTAGGTCGAATGATAAATTAAGGGCCGCACTCAGAATCAGTTATTTAATGACTATAAAATCATTCCTTAGTTACGATTTTTCGCACACGGGTTTGAAAGGAACGAGTTAATTCTGTAAAATGTCTCAGTACGGCGGCAAGCCGACAAATAATCACCTCCCAAGAAGTGCGTCATAATCGTCGCCTGTTATTTATTTATTCTTTTGTATTATGTATGGATTTACTTTGTGATCGTGTAGACAATGGCACATGGACGCAGCTGTGGCTGATAACCGACTATCACGAGAATGGATCTCTGTTCGATTTCCTCACTGGCCGCACCATTGATTCCAACACGCTCGTCAAGATGGCGCTATCAGTGGCCACGGGGCTCGCTCATTTACACATGGACATCGTTGGAACCAAAGGTAAGACAAACCATATCTACCAAAACATGAGCCTAGCATTTGTTGCCGACTCTTTGGCAAAATCACCATCTGCTTATTGAACGCAAAGCAATAGGTTAAAACTCGGTGGGTCTAAGCTAGGCATGAAATACACAGAAGCGGCGCGGCGCAGAAATGTGCCGCGCCCCAAACCTTTTACATACAATAGTTATTTGTTATACAAGGGGGGAAAGTTATATTTTACCTGCGAGTGTTCATTTGAAACACGAGCTAGCGAAAGGATTCTATGATTGACCACGAGCGAAGCGAGTGCTTCAAAAATAGAATCCTGAGTGTAGCGAGTGTTTCAACACACGAGACGTTAAATAACTTTTCACCCGTGTATAACACAAAACTTTTGACCTCACTGCAGAGAGGAAAATAACAAAAAGGGATGGTACTATATAAGCTCAATTCCGCATTTTGCACGGTTTTCTGTAATTCCACAGGTGTTAATACATCTTCATCACTGGAATCACTCATTTTTAATAACAAAACAAACTAGAAAAACATGCGAATATTTAACGTTGACGGCTTAATTGAAAAGTTTTGACATAATATTTTTTTTATAATTTCGCATGCGTTTTGTTCGCACATCGACTTACTTGAACTGTCAGAACATTTTATCCGTTTTTACAACAAGAATGAAGGTTAATGTTGAATCCTGATATTTATGAATTAAAATAAAGTTGTAAGACCGTGTTTAGTGTTTTTTACTCGATTCATCGAGACCAGTTCGAGATTCAGTGAATTTCAATTCATTCATTGTGATGGTAAAAATTCAGCACTTTTAACGTTTTGTTAGCTGTCAAATATCACTTAAGCTGTCAAAACTCTTCCTTCACATGTGGATAAAAAGCGATTTTCTCAATAGATATCAAACAAACAAAAAGGGCTTTCCAAGCTAGTGAGGTGAAAACATTAGAAAGCGTCAAGTGGGTCAATCAACTTTTCTTTGTAGCTCGTTGCCATGGTGACGTCTCCTGGGTCACTCTTTAAAACTAAGATTTCAAAGGATATAAGTCCACTAAAAAACTGTTATATTGGCAATTACACACCCATTCTTTTATGGCCTTTCTCCTGAGTGTGCTGGAACTCTATCACTGTTGTCTCCTGGCTTACGGGACAGAATAACAACAACAAAAAGTTGATCCACCCAAGTAACACCCACCCTACAACGTGTAAAATAAATATTTTGACAAAAGTAATTTAGGTATGTAAAAAAATAAAAAAAGTTAGTTTTTATTATACTCTGTTTAAAATTGATCTGCCAAATAGTCTTTGGGTATGAATATAAATAAAATATATAATACGGTACGCATTATCAGTTCACCACACTACACACAGATATTATATTTTATTAGTTTGTATGAAATTGAAATAGCATACAATTATTTTCTCAATATTTTATATGTTTAATCGATTTCTTTACACGTCTAAAATCCTATCCTAATGCCTATTTATAAATATCCCAACAATCGCATTTTCTTTTCGAACCAGATCCCGGGATTTTAGTCATATCCATATTAAGATTTCTACTCTATATCCCGCAGTGTTGCACCTTGAAATCCGATCACTGATTATATCATATTAATGTCCCGCCAGGAAAACCAGCGATCGCCCACCGCGACCTAAAATCCAAGAACATCCTCGTGAAAAGCAACCTGACATGTGTCATCGGCGACTTGGGATTAGCGGTGCGGCACAACGTGTCGAGTGACTCCGTGGACGTGCCCTCGACCAACCGAGTCGGGACGAAGCGGTACATGGCACCAGAGGTAAGCATTGACCACGAAATTGACCGTATAAATTGCTGACCTGGAATTGACAGCGTGTGACTCGTATCGATGTGTCCTTGACCAACCGAGTCGGGACAAAGCGGTACATGGAACCATAGGTAAAAATTGACCACGAAACCTTATAAAAAAAGGCTGTACAGATGTCGGGAAAAATCCTTTCGCATCGTATTTTCTCAGATATGTTCGTAGTAGTCATGCTTATTCAGTCAGACTCAGTACACATCAAGACAACGTGGGGGAAGGTCGCATCGATATAAGTAAGTACCAGAGTATGTTTTTGATTCTTAATATTTAATGGTAAATAAAAAAATCTATCATTTTGCCAATATCACAATATAAAGCAGTAAAGAAAGTACGAGCAAACGTTCGAAACGACGCACTCACACAGACGCACCGCCGCGCCTCTATGAGACCGCTAAGCGGACATGGCAGTGCTGTACTCGTGTGTCCCATCGAGACGAACGGTTTCCTTAGCATTATTCGACTGATTGTTTCCATAATTGATGGGGATCTGTGTAGTCTCCGACAACGAATCCGTTCACAGATTGAGAAAAATAGCCGCCATCTTGAACTTTTTAGTTATTCGACTGATTGCTTCCAAAATCGATCTCGGGAGATCTGTGTGGTCTCCCACAACGAATCCTTTGACAGATTGAGAAAAAGTAGCCGCCATCTTGAACTCTTTAATTATTGGGCTGATTGTTTCCAAAATTGATATCTGGGGATCTGTGTGGTCTCCGACAACGAATCCCTTGACAGATTGAGAAAAAGTTGCCTTTTTACGACAATTTTATTCAATGTCATGCCACCTTCCACGTAAGCTGACATTCACCCCAAAAGAGAAATGCTCAGGTTATCGCTGATAGCTTATCATCGTTATTATCACCGCCATTAGTTAGATATAAACATTCATACACACAATCTAATCGAGCATCTCATTACCCTGATAACGCTTTACCTATAGCTGTCGCTTTATCCTTTTGTTTGCATATGTACGTGTATCCATGTACAAATAAACGACTATCGCTATTCATATTCAATCATAAACAAGCACCGCGTTGTATTCGTTCTGAAGCTGTTGTTTTGGTGTTACCACTACAAATAAAGGCCGTATTGTTCCAGTGTTTTAACTTAAACCTCATTTGCGGGCGGTAGGGCTTGCATTGCTACCAACATCTCACTTGCCGCTTTGTTATGGTTCGTCGTAAGATAGGACAGGTGGTAATACTAGCATAGATGCAATTCCATCTTTGTCCTCAGGGGTGGCAACGCGTTTTCATGTAGTTGGTAATAAGTTAACCTGTGGCTTGCTTTAAGCCAGTGATCCCCTTCGTGGTCTTTATCGACCCCGAGAGTCCATGTGAGCGGAAAAAATAAATGGGGGGATATAAGACGAAAATGGGGTTCACGATAGTGGATCCCATATAAGTAGGTCGTGACTTTAATTTTGGCGTGGCGTAGCTTTAATGGAATTATCTATATTATTCATACACAGATAGTAGGTACCTAATTACTTACGTAATATTTTCTATATGAATGATGTTTCATGCAATTATCTGTGTTTAGTTTTTTACTACGAAATAAATATTTTTCCGCATAAATTTTCATTGTACCCTGTGTCACAAGAAAAAATCCCGAATAAATTTTTGCATAGTTTTTTACGTGATAACTAGGCTTGGGACTTTTGGATGCTCGCTATGGTTTTAGATTCCACGGAGTCGCCATTATGTTAAAATATAATTTTTCGAAGTCAAAGTCAAAGTGTAAAAAGAAAAACATGTTAGATTTACGCTGTTATATCGATCGGTAATAACCACGTTATTATGACTGCAATTAATTTTATCATAAATTTATTAGTTATTACACACACATGTCACAGTTCACAGGTGACGCGATATGCAAATATAGGTACGATTTACTTAATTATGCATCCTCTTTGATACTTGCGTTGTGACAGACTACTGACTGACATCTATTTTAGCAATTAAAAAAACACTTGATTAATAAATGGTCACTTGATTAAACACGGTTTAAGCAATTTCTGATAAAATTTAAAATTAAATCAACGAATTTTACCACAACGCACCACAAAGATGACGAATCGGCAAAAAATCTCGAGAATACAACTTTAACATCAGTGGACGTGGAGAGATCTTTTTCAACACACAAAAGAGTTTTTGATAGGTCCAGAACTCGTTTAACCCCGCAAAATATAGAAAAAATAATAGTGATCCATTCTTACTACCATTTTAATGATGAACATGAAATAGTAATAGATGATGATTATGATGCACTGATTCAAAAAGCCTATACCGTAAAACGGGGCTATTTGGGAACCACGAGGCTATTTGGAACCCAAGTAATTATAAGCTTTTAGTTGATATATTTTTGTCATGGCAATAATATAACTAAAAACTTAGCCTGAAAACAAATTTTACAGTTCTAGCATAGCCATGACAAAAAATATATCAACTAAAAGCTTATGATTACTTAGTTCCAAATAGCCCCGTGATTACCAAATAGCCCCATTTTACGGTACCTCATCAAAAACTTAGAAGTGGCGACTAATATTAGATTGAAAAATACATTTTTGTTATTGTTACTTAAATTATTTGTTTTAGTTTATTTTGTTTACTAGCAATAGAGTATTTTATTATTGGTAATTATATACATACAAGTTGTATGTACTTATCCACTTTGACTTTGACTTCTAAAAAAATATTTTAACATAATGGCGACTCCGTGGATTCTAGAACCATAGCGAGCATCCAAAAGTCCCAAGCCTAGTGATAACTATTAGGTTAGCAGGGGGTCCACCCAAAACTTAAACAAATGCCAAGTGGTCTATGAGACAAACAAGTCTGGGGATCTCTGTTTTAAGCCATGCAAAAGTTTCGCTACATATCATCCCTTTACTTTCTCAACTTACTCGAATAGTTAGATAGAAAAAACACGAATGTTTCAAGGTTTATAAAGACTTTCTTCCAAAACATTTGACCTGATAAGAGGTTGAAAATGTAAAGGGACGATATATTTTGCTCCCACAGCTAACGAAACGAAAACCACTCTTATCGCATTCATTACTTAAGACCTGGTATGTTTAGACATGGGCCGTAGTAACGAACAGGTCTTGAGTTAAGTCCTCGTTTCAAGATGCATCAGTGAGTGACAGTTTGACACTTGACGTACTGAGTTGACCAAATTTGGACAACTTTGAGTGGCATGACATTGGTGCGTGGACTAGATTTGTATGTGTTATTACTAAGGTTTGTACTTTTGGTGGCATAACGTGGTTCTGGAATCCATGGAGTCGCTATTTTATAATTATTATAAATATACCACTTTGATTTTGGTCTTCAGTTTGTCATATTACAAAATAAACTAAATATTTTTTTTGTTCGATTTAACCATACCTACTATTTGAATATTTGTTTGCTTGAAATAAAATCACTCTCTTTACCAAAATTCAATTACTCGTAAACTGATTTAGCGATTTAACGTCTGAATGCGTTTTGAAATAAGTATTACTTATTGCGACAATTACTGAGGATCAAAATCAAGGTAGTATGTTTATAATAATTGGGTAATAGCGACTCCATGGATTCTAGAACCACGATATGCTATGAAAAGTCCTAAGCCTAGTTATTACTATTATTCTATATATCGTTACTACTTAAGAAAAAGCTCGTATCTGAAATTTCGAGATATATGAGTTTGAACTTAATTCCCTTCACGTTTAAGTTTCAAATCGCACTTGACAAAATATGAGATACGAGGTTTTTTCAAAGCAATGACGATATATTGATTTGAGTATGAATGTATTATTCTCAGGTATTAGACGAGACTATGGACACCCGCCAGTTCGACCCATACAAACGCTCCGACGTGTATTCCTTCGGGCTAGTTGTCTGGGAGATGACGCGCCGCTGCGGCATCATGCCGGATGAGTACCAACCGCCGTACTACGACTGTGTGCAGCCCGATCCGGCTTTGGAGGACATGCGACGCGTCGTGTGCGTCGAGCGGCGACGCCCGAACGTGCCGAACCGATGGCACTCTGATCCGGTATGTACTAATGCGGCGTTTACATTAAAGGTCGAGCCGAGAAGTTATTGTGCAACTGAAGACTGTACAGGGTGTAACATTTAAATCGTTCAGTATGGGAAAGTCTAAAACTATAAGACATAAGAAGATCTAATACTGGATCTAAGGAAAACTGCATACTTGGTTTTATTTTCAAACTTATACTCAGCTCAGAAAAAAAATCCGTACGTTTTGAAAAATAAAACTAACACTACTTATATTTAGATATCTTAAGCAGTAAACATTACATTTTTTTTTATTTTATACATCATGTTTATGCTTAAGGCCTACACAATCGATATCGAAATAGAGTTTTTTTTAATGTATGAATGCAGTTTTCCTTGATACAAAAATCGGTGACATAGTTATGGTAAAAACTGCCGCGCACCATACGAGGCGGCACTTTAAAATTCGGTTTAGGATGTAGTGAGAAATGATGCATGGTAATGGTACTAATGGTGATGCAGGATCCTCTGGTAAGTGAATACCGCTATAGTATCTAAGATTAAAACGAAGATTTTCTATAATGTAACCAGTTTTTAAAATAATAATTTGTTGTACTATCGCCGTAAACCCGACCTTAACTCCAACTTTCGGATCCGTTAGCCACTAGGACGTTAGGTGGTAACAGAGGGTTATGTAAAATTTTACAAATACTTAAATATCTTTGAAACAGTAGAAATGTGATGAATATACATGGGGCTTGGTTTGATCCATTGATTTTATAGGGATTTATAATCTTAAGTGCTGACTCTTCTATACAAAATTGTAATATTTATGAATGCAAAGTTTTTTTTTCAAAGCCTTGTATGTATAATGATTAATGAAAGTTTTGTCTTCAACAGAGTCTTCAACCTTAGTTTTTTTCAGTTACTTTTCAGTAACATTATCAATAAAATTGTGTTAGAACTTTTTGATTGGATATCAAAATTGAACATTTATATTTAAAAACAGACGTTTCTCATCAAAAATAAATCATATTAAATAGAGATTACTACATTTACTACCTCAAAATGGACATTAAAAAAAATCAAGTGTGTATGTAAATAATATGACCGTGCTCAAACTTCAAAAGTACGTGATTATGGGGTAACAATGGTAAATTTATTTGTTTATGTGAGTGACGGAACGGTCCCGACTATAGGAAGCTTTACTTTTTTTTAAACATTGCGATTGTTAAACATAAACCAACAATTTTACTTAAACGCGTTGTAAGTGCTACAATTTAAATACCAATTTAATAATACTTAGATTTAGTTCAGTTACTCATGAGTTCTAGTACCAGTATACTACTACGTACGTAGGAGTACATCTTAATTGTCAGCCGGGGTAGGCATGAGGTGCGGGGTGAGGTACGATAAATCGTATCGCCCTGCTAGATCAAGACAGTATCAACTCAAAATAATTGTTAGTTTGGTTTCAAGCTCATAGACGTTGTATTAAAGTTGATTTTAAAATACAGGTGTATTTGGAGTTACTACTCTTTTGATCTGGCAGTGCGTTATATAGTCACCATTGCCTCCTCCCGCACCTCGTGCATACCCCGGCTCACAATTAAGTTGTGGGTCATACACACTCGAAAAACAAAAGTGGTCCATATTGTGGTCAAAGCTTGTTTGCATACAAGTTATTTATGTTAGGACTAAAGTAGACCTGACGCCTTTTATGCGGGTATGGGTTCAGCCAGAAAGTTGAGCCTTAAAAACATTAGGGAATGTCCACAGGAAAGACACCAACCTAAAATTGTGTATGACTCTTGTACGTTTATTTATATTATAACTAGGGTTAGGACTTTTGGTGGCATATCGTGGTTCTAGGATCCATGGAGTCGCTATTTCCTAATTATTATAAAACATGACAGTTTGATTTTGACCTTCAGTATGGTCATATTTTAAAATGAACTAAATATATTTTTAGTGCAGTTTATCCATACCAACGAATAATTGCTTGTTTGTAACGCTTTTACAGAGCAGTGATATCCTCCGTACCAAAATTCATTTAAATTGGTTTAGCGGTTTAATGAAATAATCAATTTTGAAATATTAAAATACCGGAGGTCATAATCAAAGTGGTATGTATTATAATAAATAGGAAATAGCGACTCCATGGATTCTACAACCACGATATGCCACCAAAAGTCCTAACCCTAATTATAACATACAAGTTATTGTTTTACACATCATATTGATTTCAGATACTATCTGCGATCTCCAAGGTTATGAAAGAGTGCTGGTATCAAAACCCGGCCGCGCGTCTCACAGCCCTTCGTATAAAGAAGACCCTAGCCAACATAGGTTCCGGCGATCACCTGAAGATATGACCATTACAGCCCGATCTCATGTCAGTATAGCTCCACAGCGGGGGAAGACGGGAGGTACGAAGAATACATCTCTGCTAAGGTTTTGAATACGAAGTAGTTCGGTATTCTTCGGGAATATGAGGATGACTGGTTGCGATGGGCAAAACACCACGGTGAGGCATTAAAATTATTTGACACTACAAAGAAATTGCTATTTTTGATGTATTTTTGTAATCGGTTTTGTTTAAGTTGAGTTGCACAGGTACATCTAAACCAAGATCACGGAAAATACGTGATCTGTATCTTGCAACCTTGGGATAAATTTGTAAAAAAAAACCTCGAAATAAAGGTCAGATTAGGTTCTGTTACGAGTGTAGGTGTCAGATAGTTTTTTAACCCTGTATGCCTATAGTTCTGCCAATCTATTAGGATCCCTGTGACACCCGTATTTCGTAGTTTTAATGCTCGTCAATTTAGTAGTCACAGGCAAGGTATGTATAACTACCCTACCAATGTAGTTTTTCTGAATAGTCAAAGAAAAAGTTACAGAATTTATATGAGCTGTCACACGGATTTTAGAGTGACTATACTATAATGAAGGATCCAGAACAAATATATATACACTTGCTTTTTAATACTTTCATAAAGTTATACTTAATCTAATCACAAAACAATAACGTAAAGAGACTGGATCAACTTTTTTTTCGGTCATACTGTTAATAAATAGATAGTTTTCCTGTTAAGGTTAATTGTGTTAGGTTATTTATAATATAAGGTGTCAAACAATTCAAAAAAATACTTTGTAGGCCTCTCCTGGTGGATTTGTTTGAGTTATATATTCAATGCCGGACTTCAGGTTTTCCGTACGAAGTGGGATACATATGGAGTTATTGGCACTGGTAGTGTCAGGTAACGCTAGCGAAGCCTTAGCGAATTCTTCGTACTTTATGAACGTGTATAACTTTTAGGGAAAGAGCTTTTCTCTAAGGACGGTTCCTAGTATTCAATCTATTTCTTGTTGTGGATAGGCAAGCAAATCTTTCACTTTGCCATCTAAATAAACTTGTCACTTGAATGTATTTTAAAAATAGAATTAGTTACGGACAATTAACGTTAGCAACTTTAACTGTTGATTGAATATTGGGAACGGTCATAAGCGGCTAGTTTATTTGATTGGCTGACACTTGGATTTTCTTTTGACATCGCTTAGTCGCACGCAAGCTGGTAAACTCCGAGCTTATCGTAGAAATGGTCTATTATTGATGGCGTGGTGAAATTAACGTAATATTTTTCAATGACTAGTTATTGTTATACCAAGTATTCTTGCGTGCGTCTAAGATCTTTACCCCGCCTTCCTCGGCGTTCTAGCTTAGCGCAGCAAATACGGTGGTGGTCGCATAATTAGGGACGCTTGCGTTTTTCCCACACAAATTCCTACTGATATAAATTTTCAATTTTGACCACCAAATAAAAAGTTCTTGAGCAATTTTATTACTAATTACAATTTACCGTAGCTCATTTTCAACAGAGATAAATTATTTATACATTTAACCTTCTTTTATTAGTTAATGATTACTGTAATTAAAAATTGGTTTTTGATTGCTTGTCAAATTTGAGAAGTCATATTTGTAGGCAGTTGTATGGAAAAACGCAAGTGTCCGTGATTACGTAAATACCACTGTGTATGTTCGAGTAATAAGACAGATATAAAATACTCTTATATATACAGTGGTGGACATATAATTAGAAACAGTACATAAAACTTAGGTAAACACAGAATGAACTATCGTTATGAGTAAAAATTATATTGATTAAATCACTATTGACTATGCCAGAATATAGCCAATGAGTTAAAAAACTCATAAAATATTTAAAAAAGTAAATCTGTTCTATCTTTAATTATTAAAAGATTTTAAAAATCATGATAGTTGAATTTCTATTACTGGCCGCTTGGACAACTAATTAGAAACAGGATCCATGGTTCGTTCCATTTTTGAAACTAAAAAAAAAAACTCTTTTTACGCTTTTTCTGTTGTTTCGGCGGCAATTAAACGTCAATTTGGAAAATTACGTGAATAATAAGTATTGTTAAAAATGGGTAAAAATAAGAGTTGTGACGAGTCAACCAGGCAATTAATCGTTAAATTACATTTAGATCGAAAGTGGACTTATAGAAGAATTGCTAAACATCTAGAATGTTCTGTGAAGAAAGTTTTCAACGCTATTGCTCATTATAAAACTAACGGAACTACTAAAAGTGTTGTTAGAAAGGCTCGTCCAAGGAAAACATCTCCCCGGGAAGATTCGCAAATTATACGTGTAGCTAAACAAGACCCGTTCAAAGGCTCCAACGAGATTAGAAATGAAGTTTTTTCACCTGATGACCAAAGGAACATTTTCTCGAAACTGGTACGCCGCAGATTAGTGGAAGCTAAATTGTTCGGGAGGGTTTCTCGAAAGGTACCGCTTCTTACCAAGCAACACCGAGAGTAGCGATTATTATTTGCAAAGAAATATCTTAACTGGACCGTACGAGAATGGAAAAAAGTGTTATTCTCGGATGAAACAAAAATAAATATGGTGAATTCAGACGTCAAACGCTACGTTAGACGTCCAATAAAACATGCTTTTGATTATAAATACACCAGGAGCATAGTCAAACACGGCGGTGGTAATATTAAAGTATGGGGATGTTTTTCTGGTTGCGGAGTTGGACCCGTCCGTAAGATTCAAGGTATAATGGATCAATTTCAATACAAAAACATGTTAGAAGAGACAATGATTCCCTACACCGACGACCATTTGCCTGTGACCTGGATCTTTCAGCACGATAACGACATTAAAGACCCAAAACACGGCCCGCAGTGTTAAATCCTTTCTTAGTGAGCAACGTGTTACCATGTTAGACTGGCCTGCAAATAGTCCCAATTTAAATCCAATTGAAAATTTGTGGTACGTCGTTAAAAAAAAAGTCTCCGTTAAACGTAATTCCAGTCAAAATGAACTTTACGAAGCCTTTGTTGAAGCATGGAACTCGATCCCACTCGATAAATGTATGAAATTACTTGAATCGATGCCACGTCGTTGCAGAGCCGTCATTAATAAAAAAGGCTATGCAACTAAATATTAATTGTTAAGAAATTTAGTAAACCAAACATTATTTTACATAAATAATTTTAAATTGTTGACGTTGACACGTTAAAACTTTGATTTTTACCTCATTTCTTTAGTGTTTCTAATTACTTGTCCATGATGGATGGTACTGCAATTGTCGTTTAGTTGTTTGTACGTAACTAAATATCTAAATGGTAGTTGTAAACTCGGATATTTATTTGTTTTTTAATTAATTATAAGTCGTTGAACGTATTCTATGCATTTTGTTGTTTTATTTCCAAAAACAAAAGTTTTACGGCAATGTGCCTTGTATAATGTGAAATACGTCGCAAGTGTTTCTAATTATATGTCCACCACTGTATATCTGTCATTTGCAAGAGAGACCCCGGCGGCCTCTTTCGGCAATGCCGAAGTCTCCTTACCCTACCTCTTAGATTATATTATTATTATATGTTAAGAATTAAAAATATCAGAACGGAGCATTTAAATACGTTATACGGACTTCATGTAGTGATATTATTTTGTTACCAACATTGTAGTTTTTATTTGTTAAACGATCGTTTCGTGTCGTAAATATTTTTAAAATATGCAAGTTTTGTTTAATTATTTTCTGTGATATTCAACGTCGCAGCGAGCGTGAGCGTTTAGTTTTGTTTAAATTATCCGTGCGTTCGATTGGTCGCTTTCGCTTAGGAATTAGTTTGTAAAGTTATCTATTTGGATTGGACCCGCGTGGGCACGGCTCTCTCCTAATAGGATGCCTGCAGAATGCGGGGAGGTTGATAATGTATAACGAAGTAATAATATTATTATCAATTGACTGGATTTCAGTACGTAGAAAAAACACAGCAGTCAAGCTGTGTCGGACTCATTCTTTTGTCAATTCTGTGTCGCAGTTTGACTAACCTAAATCTTTTCAACGCCATCGTACATGCCAAATATTATCAGCGTTAAAATTACATACAGTTCTAAAACTCTTTGATAGCCATCAGGCTCAACAGCTGGTCATTGCGGTCGCACCCACACGTGTTTCATGGAAATACGAAGTAAATCCTTGGCTATTAAGGAAATGATAGAACGTTGGAATTCGCGATGCTTTTCAGCTCATATAGTGTGCCTTTTGTGTTGGAATTAATATATCGACCAAAGGTTCGGCGTCGCTAATCCACAGAGACGCATTTAAATTTAAATTTGAGTCGCAGACTTGCTTAAAGAAATTATTGTGTAGAAAACACAAAAAGCATTACAATGTGCTCTTTCACGAGCCAGACGATATGGGGATTACTGATGTTGTTTATTGCATGAGTGTAATAATAATAAGTTAACTGACAAGACGTGAAATGACTAGCATACACGTATTCCATCTTAGTCCTCGAATTAAAACTATCTCTCATCAGTCTCATCACCGTCGCGCTATAGAATAATTCTCGTTCCGTCCGATTCTTATCACTATCATTTACCATTATCACGTATGCCAACGTTTAGCATGAATCTTAATTTAAGCTGATTATGTTTGCGAAAGCTTCCAATCGTAAACGTGTTTCTAAACGGACCTCATTTTTCTACTTTTTGTACCCGTATCATTATTTCCACCTGCGAAAGAAAACTACTGTCGGACATTCTCGCAGAAGTTCTCAAGCAGGTGGGATTGAGATCTTGCTAATTATGAATTGCAGAAAGATGTGGCACGTTAAGAAACTTTATATCTATATTGCAAATTATTGCCGCGTTATGCCCGAGTGAGGAGAGCGTCAGGGACCGAGACCCGGTGCCGATCGACTGAGGTTTGGTTTGGTTTGTTATACTTGTAGGCCAGTCCGATTGACGCTTGCCCCACTCTCGTAGTCTGTGATAAACTCGCTTTAGGACGTACTAATGCTTGAAACAATTGTATACATTCCTTGGGACAATGTATCTTGCAATCTCCACATTGGGGAAAATGTCGCTTTTCACGAGATTCCCGTTGATGCTTATAATTTGTTCATTAAAATTCAGGTATTGCATACAAACCAACCCCGAGATTGCATGCCGAGCTACTTAAAATACGCCACGTAGCGTCAAAACCGTCAAGAGGCAGTAACTGACAAGTTATCTTGTAAACGTGCTCAACTGCTCACACAACTTTCGTTAAATAATGGCTCGGCGGTGGGTCAATTTTGATGCAGCTTTATGTTAGGTCCCGGAGAGGGGGAGCCTTTATATTTGACATCCTTGTCATATATTTTACTAAATTGAGTTTTAATTGTAGTCGATTTTCAACTGCCTAATTCCAGTGACTCATATATTTGACGTCATTGGCCACCTCATTTCTTTAAATAAGTATCCATATCTCGACGATACGGCCAACTAGCCACTGATAATGTTTCTGCTATCGAAATTATTGTGGTTGAACCTTTTTGAAAATAATTCAGGGATTTTTTCATCGACGTCCCATTATTATACACAGTCATTCGTCAATAGTTCAGCATACACGTCCTAAGTGAGTTTATTACATTAAAATTGTTGAAATGACAAATTATTCCTGTACGTTTGTTTGACTTTGTTTTCATATATTATATTCTATATCCGTATCCTAATATGACGTTCCAGTTCTAGAAGTCCATACGTAATTTTATTTCGCACATTTTTCCTTGTATATATAATAATATAATAACTGGGCCGAATACCAGGGGCATGTTGTTGAATTATGTATTATCTTTTGGTAATCCTTAAATAAATAAATAAATAAAGGTGTACCAGGAATATAAAATACAAGGCCACGTTAAGAAAAAATACATGAACTCTCTTTATAACTGCAACATTAAATCAGGTCGTCAGAAGATAAACTTAAGAAAGGTATAAGCACATGTTTAATAAATGTTAGCGTCCCTACTTCAGGTTGCCTTTATTTCTGCCCAGGCAATACTACCCTATATGTAAGTTAACTTGATCTACTTAGGGTAAATTATGAACGCCATGCATTTAGGGTCGTGTTAACAAATTGATCTCGACTGCAATGCTCGTCTCAAGATGCGCCATAAAAATCAGTTTTCTATGACTTAACGTTTACTTAGAAGTATCTTGAATCATCATTACATTAAATTTTATTTCTAAAATCGAAACGTATTTTTAATAACATTACTGATAATAAGAACTAAAGAAAATGAACATACCATTTAAATATCGAAAACAAAACAATAAATGATCTCATCCAAATTCTCCATATATTTAATAATCAATCAATCAATCAATATTTAATAATCAAGATAAAGCAATTAAATTTTGTAGTTCAGGCGTGTAGAACTGGATCGTTGTTATTTGATAGTCTATGAAAGTTTATTTTAATTTAATAAGATCGCAGCAGGTATCTAATAATTAGTTTAACAAAAAACATCTATTTTCATACTTCTTCCAAATAGATATCGTGTTAGTTAGGTATTAGTATTAACAGCCACGTTCTCGTCAACCGTACGGGTAAGCCCGCTCTGGCAGGGGTCCGCACGCTTGCAACTCGACACGGAGTTTTGGTCTAGTTTAGTTTAGTTGTTTATTCAATTAACAAAATATACATTGTGTTTGAAACAAATATCCTCCATCCATCCATACTCAGGTAGACACGTAACCATTTCTGCAATAACATATAACACTTTTAATATATAGGTAAGTACAAAAAATTTGACTCTTATGAGAATAATTTAACTTAAGAATCACCCCGAGACAAAAATTTGAAATTCTCTAGTCCGATTTTTGTCCATAGTAGACGTTAATTAGAGTTTTTATTATTGTTTATTGCATAAAACAAGTAAGGTTATAAATGTTATATAGTAAGCGTAACCGTACGGTTGGGAGTGCAGGGCTGTAAAGACACCTCTAGACGATCTACTATTCGCGTAAGTTTTTGATAAGCACGTAGATTTCGTACATTATTCGTAACTTGTACATTTGTAGTTTTGGTAATGAATTATTTTTTGTTCTATTTTTTTTATTGACGCCGTTCAACCGGCCTTTTTAACTATATATGTATTCGGAAAGGTTCATCTGTCTCGGCTGTTTGTTGTACTTGTTTCATATAAATGGTTGACCGGTAGGGGATAACCTCATGGCATTAAGTCCGCTATATGTACTTACTTTGTGTAATGTGTAGTAAAGTTTAAATAAATCATGAATAAATGGCCCAACAGCAAGGGATACAATACAATACAAGTGAGCATTTCTTAAAGACACTCTGTTTTAGTCGGGTAAGTAGTGATTCAGCTTGCGAACTAGCGGTTCCGAGTCCAACCCTTGGTAAATATTGGTATGATGTGGATAGTGCCAGAGTCTTTTATGACTTCCATTTATTTATTGGTTAAGTTTGGAACCAAATCAATATATTTATACTAATCAGTCCTGAAATTTGTTTACTCAGTTTAAAACTCTTATCATGTAAAATAAATTGTTTCCTCGAGGTGTCTTTTGAGTAAGTGGCAAATAAAGCGATAGTAACCTAATATTCTATATTCGACAACCATTTTAGACGAATAATCTGAAAACACGTAAATGTCGGATACATAAATACATTGTGTTTGTTTCCCTTGCGTAATTTTTTATCGCGTTATGTTATGACCTTGAGCTTAGTTCATATATCTTTAGTACGTCAATTCAAAACACTACTATTTGAAACATGTATGACACAAGAACCTTTTCGAATACATATCTTATTTAGTATACACAGTAATCTAAAGACTTAGGTAATTTGGATTTGAAAAAATAATAGCTATATTTTAAATCATGTTTGAATTTGACATTGACTCGTGTGATTTGGTAAATTTTCACTTCTGTCTTTTTTTTAAATGAATTATATTAAGGATATATTATTCGCCGTTTTAGTCGCAGTCAGTATCTGGATGAGAAAATAAAGATAGGGATAGTTCCGTCACTGTGTGGTAAAAATGTTCCCAGTTTAAACCAGTCAGTTCCAGAACTCATTCGTAAAGACAGGGGCTGACCGAGACAAAACGTATATTTGTAATGTGACTTAAGCCAGGCAATGTTATATACAGTTTTACCCAGAAAATAAGTCATGACGGCAAATCTCGTCTACACACAAAAAACGTGTACTTAATCTTTATATATTTTACCGTAAGAATAATATTTAAAATACATTGCCAGACAATTGTCAAGAAAGATAAAGCGCCTATATTTTTTAAATCTTTCTTTGCTATAGTATGATGACTGTACTTCGGGTGACTTAAGTTTTGGATAAGACTGTATTTTTTTAGGGTTAGGAAACTCAGTAGTACGAACTAAGGGCGTACACAGACGAACATTTTAGAGTGTTTATCTGTACTGCTTTTATCTACAGATGTTGTACAAATTCGCTGTAATGCCCGCTGCATTTGCTACTTTCTTACTTTTTATAAATCTTGTTACTCGTCAATAGATAAATAGTTCCAACTAAGTACTCGATTCCCAGAAACTTCTGGTATCGGAAGCTAATATGGGCTTTGTTTGTACACTGCAGACTCCAACTAAGTTAAGTATCGATAAATGTGCAACCGAACTTTGGTTCGGCGTAGTCAATAAGTCTTATTTTGCGGTTTATAGGCGACATATCAAGGAACGTTCTAATTCGATTTTCAACGATAAGCTATTAAGTAAGTGTAACAAAATATTATTTTTTTAAACATTTACTTTACCGCGACCCGTCCTTTGCATTATGTTCGTCCATTTTTCGCATTTTTAATGTTTTTATTGTAATTTAGCATTGATACCTTAAAATAGTCAAATAGCTGTCAACATTGAACATAAGTACATCTGACTTTTGTCGGTTCATTTATATATTTTCAGCTTGACAAAACAGCGTTTGACGTGGGGAGGCGCAATCATAATATTTGAAATTGGAAACCAATCGATTGTCCCAATTTTTAATAATGTAAGGTCAACCGCATAAACAAGTGATCATTTATGTACCTTGTTTCTTTAACGTTGTGTTTGAAATGTTATACAAAATTGTGAAAAGATTGAAAGCGACAAGGTACAGAAATTATCACTTATTTATGCTGTTGACTGTACACAGCACCCTCCAAATGCTTTTTCGCCAAGCTTTTACTGGAAATATGTCTCAATTTGTTAGTGATATTATGCCTTTATATTCGGATATAGCACATGGATTTTACAGTTGCCTATCTCAAGTCTGAATTTTAGTTTCACAAACAATATGCCAAAATTTTTGAAACCGATTAAAACTTTAGGATTGCTATAATACAAACCAAACTTAACGTATAGGTTCTAAACGTGATATATCATCTCTAAAAATCCTGAACATTAAACGGTTTAACTAAAAACCATTTTCTAACTTATTTTGTGTAATGAAACTTTTGGGAAACGAACCTTCGGACTTGCGGTAGGTTAGGATTTAGTGTGTATGATAAAGCTTCCAAAGTCACTTTAGTGCCTTCCCTTAGCCTCTTTGATAGAATTAGACATAGATTTTAGTTTATATTAGAGATATACAGGGCGTCCCAAACTTATGGGACATGAAGGGGAAGTACCTTAAATATCGTAGATAGGGTATTTTGCTGAAAGAAGACTATGTTATTTTTAAAAGTTAGTAATTCTGCATTCATAGATTTTCTAAAAATTACTTGCTTCGTCTGGGAATCGAACCGATTTAAATGTCAAAAAAAAAATCATCCTACTTTTATGATGCCAATCGAAAGAATAGCTAAAAAATAATAACTCTGCTTAAGTAACATTGTATTTTAAAAGAAAGGAACCACGTAAAATTAATCATTTTAATGAAATTAAAAACATACATGAAACTGCCGTAGTCAATTAAGTGGGTATTTTTTTGTAAATTAATTAATTAAATGCTCAAAATGTGATCCCTCTTGCCTTACGCAAATCGCCAATCTTTTAATGAGTCCGCTGCCTGTTGATTTTCTTATCATTTTATGGTGAACACTCGATGTGATATGGCACAATTCTGTTTGCAACTCGCCCACGTTCTCGTATCGCTTTTTGTATAGCATATCTTTCACGTATCCCCAAAAGAAGAAATCTAATGGTGTAATTAAAATACTAAGTTTTATCATTTTATCTACATGTGCACTTATAATGAGGAAAACTATTCTAGTATTTTATGAAGTGGGTACTTATTTACGAATAATTAGTGCTATCTTTGGAATGATAATATCGCTACTTTTCGAACGTCGTCGACGGCAATAAATAACTTTCTTGAAATTTGACTCAATAATTTTACGTTGTTCCTTTCTTTTAAAATACAATGTTACTTAAGCAGAGTTATTATTTTTTAGCCATTCTTTCGATTGGCATCATAAAAGTAGGATGATTTTTTTTTGACATTTATGTCGGTTCGATTCCCAGACGAAGCAAGTAATTTTCAGAAAATCTATGAATGCAAAATTACTAACTTTTAAAAATAACTTAGTCTTCTTTCAGCAAAATACACTATCTACGATATTTAAGGTACTTCCCCTTCATGTCCCATAAGTTTGGGACGCCCAGTACCTATATTACACAGGCCTACAAAAAAGCTGCTTTGTTGCAGATAGAATTTTAGAGTTAAAGAAAGGTCATTATCACCCAACCAAACAAGCTGAGATCTAAAATGACTGATCTCAATCGTAGACACCAACATGTACCTATGTAGGCCTGTATTATTTATCCTAAGCTTAATGTGTAGTGCACCATGCATTTATAATTAAAGTGTTGGTTTAAAAAGCGTAGGAAAGGGATTCTTTACATGTAGTGTACGTGGGTGGATCAACTTTTTGTTGTTGTTATTCTGTCCCGTAAGCCAGGAGACAACAGTGATAGAGTTTCTTAGTTTTTTTTTTATAGTAATATATACTTTCAGCACACTCAGGAGAAAGGCCACAAAAGAATGAGTGTGTAATTGCCAATAAAACAGTTTTTTAGTGGACTTATTTCCTTTGAAATCATAGTTTTAAAGAGTGACCCAGGAGACATCACCATGGCAACGAGCTACAAAGAAAAGTTTATTGACCCACGTGTACTTATATTTAGGATTCCTTTAATTGAGTATTTTATCTGTAGTGTTCTAAAATTAATGACAGACCTCGTATGTGGTAGCGCTGCTTAAATAATATATTATTAACGTTAGCTAGTTGAAACTTTTAATTATTAGATGAAACTTTGTACCTTGTATTTAACTAAAAGCAATACAGTAAGACGCGCATATCAAGTTGTTTACAATCGTTACAAGTTAATTTGTTAGATTACTTATTTCGTAGCAAGTTAGCTTCTTCTCTAGTTGAAACAAAAAAAAATGGTTTCGGACTGGAACCTTATTTTTTTTGCGTCCAATGATGCATCCAGTGCAAACTGCATTAGTTTTTGCATTTCCACGTAGCGCTAAGCTCTAGCGTTATTTTCACGTACCGTAAAATGGGGCTATTTGGTAATCACGGGGCTATTTGGAACTAAGTAATCATAAGCTTTTAGTTGATATATTTTTTGTCATGGCTATGCTAGAACTGTAAAATTTGTTGTCAGGCTAAGTTTTTAGTTCTATTATTGTCATGACAAAAATATATCAACTAAAAGCTTATAATTACTTGGGTTCCAAATAGCCTCGTGGTTCCCAAATAGCCCCGTTTTACGGTAATAACGTAAAGTACGTAATTACGTAAAGGGGATAATACTTTCAGCGATACTCCTGAGTCGTTTAAATGATAACGCTTCAAGCGTTTAACAATTACAATCGTAATATATTTTTTACATTAATGTAAACCTGACGTTCCCCATGACTTTAAACTTTGTAAAGGTGTTCCTGGCAAAAAGTATACACTCCCGCTGAAGTATAGCACCAATCTATCTTTTGAAATCTGAATGTAATATTATACAAAACTTTGTAACACGTGTTTATAAAAACAGTAACATCGTATCTTCTTTTAAGAATTTGGCATCTATTGATGATAATTCTGAGAAAACCATTACTCTTCATAAATATCTATCTATACTATGTGCAAGCTGTTTTAATTTGAATTAATATTAACGGAAATAAAGTAAAAAAGCAGCTGTCTCGTAAAATAATTACAGACTTTGATGGCATTCATCTCGGTGTCAGTGACTTATAAAAGAAAAAAACGAATAGTAGCTGAAGCGACGCTAAGTAAGATCGGTTATTAGTTATTCGACATAGGTTAGTCGGAATTTATAACTACTGCAATAGCAAAAATCTTCAAATAACGAAGTGCATTAAAACAGTTAAGTTTATATAACGGCTCCAGCTCTTGCCGGGCGTTAAAAAAACATTGCAATCTCGCGCTTCGTTGCTTTTGAATAGCAAAAAGTCAATCAAGACTTCGCGCCGCGTAGGTATTTTGGAAAATATATTTTTTCCGTCTGTTACTTTACACTTCCACTTCAAGTTAAGTACTTATACTTATACAATCTCTGCACCTAGAACTACATGAACTTGTGCACTTTTTATTGCCTTACTTGTGTTGTTTTGTATTTAATATAGATATATTCTATGAAACGTAGAGTTACGTATATTTAATTTCAAAAACTATTTATACTAATCTATGTGCTATGTCCAGATGTTACATTTTTACGTAGAGAATATACAAACCGCATGCGTTATAAATTTTACAAAAATAATCACGAGAATGTATATATAATTTTTTTCATATTGAAATAGTACCTGAAATAACAACTAAGGATTGTTACTTAAACTCGCATCCTTAAGTAAATATTTAAGTTGTGAACAATTAACATCCATATAGTGTTATTTTAAGTACACGGCATTTACCGCCCATTCCGTGTTCACCTTACACGAAAGTAACTAAAACAAAGAACTCTATTGTAACAAGTTTTCAAAGGGGATATTCAATTTCACAATTCAAAACATTCACAATATATAAACAAAATGTATTAAAAATCAAGTTAAATGCTCGCAGTTTTTTTGACCCACTGAAGACTTACTGAATCGAGTTTGAATGAAAGCAGCTATGTTCATTATCTCGACGCACAATCTAAGTGATTTTAATGACTGTAAATAAACATTGTAAATTTGAAAAACCCGCATTCTCTCGGGTCGGTATGTACGCAGAAGGGGAAGATAGCTCAGCAAACCGTGCAATCATCACGCTGCATTCAAAATGAACACATGTTTTGCGTGCATACCGACCCGTAAGAGAGTGCGGGTTAAAAGTAACGCTTTATTTTATTGTTTCTAATTCCAAGCCTTAAGATGAAAATAACTGTTAAATAAAATAGATTTAAGTACCTACGTACAGATAAATTTAGTATCACATCGATCGCCGCCTGGCGGCAAAATAATGTAATAGTTTTTTTTTCATAACAATCCCGCTGTTACGAATAAAACTATACAAATGAGAAATATTAGGATACGATGGGAGTAGTGGTGAGGGATGGCGTGCACCGCCGATGTTGTTAAAGGTACTTACATTTCTCATATGGATCGGGACAGAATAATTTGTTTTCGCGAAATATAAATAATGGTGAAATTCATATAATTGGTTTTTCAAGCTATTTTATTGTGTGACGCAACGCAAAAGATTTGGTCCTTGTCTACATATGCAATAGCGGCAAAGCAAGTCATCGCAGAACAAATAGAAATGCAAATTATTCTTAAGTTAAAAATGTATAGTTAGTGACTCTTGTCGGTAAACTTTTGCGCAGAATTATTTAATACCAATAAGTGTATTGCTTTTTATCCGTTAAGGTTTTCCAACTCTGGCACTTGACGCAAACGTTGGCAGGTACCTGGGTCAATCAACTTTTTTACCCACACTTTTATTTTACCGGATTTCAAATAACATGTTTGTTTTTAAATATAATATCACTGCTTATTTTCATTTTAATGATGTAGTCAATTTACTAGTTTATCAATCTATCTTTGTCAAGTACCTACCCATAGCTTAATTTATAAAATGTGTGAAAATTGGGTAATTACGTGTCTACTGAGTTACTGTCCGCGAATTTGTGTGATAAATAGTCAATTGTCAACTGAGTTACCACATTTTTATAACATACATTTTTAAACAATACATTATATTGTGATTTCTGAAATATGTGAATGATATTACTACAATTTAAAAATAATTTCACTTACAATAAGTCCCCAGATTTTATTTTATTTATTAAAACCTGAACGGTGGGCAACAAACAGAAATATGTGGGTAAAAAACTTTATTGACCCACCCACCTACCCTATACTTTGCGGAAAGGGCAATTAAGTCGACAAGCCGTCACTTATGTAAAAGTCGCCTCAGCCAAAACATTTGTACTTAAGGTGTAGCGGGGCAGATTGGTACGGAAAAAAATAACTTTAAATTTTGTACATTAAAAATTAAAATTATACCTTATTTGCTTATATCATAGTTAAACGGTGAAAAATGCAATTTGTTTCATTGTGCCCCACCCATGGGGTACCTTGACACACATGTTTAATGATGTAAAAAAGTTTTAAAAACTCCAGCATTCAACAAAATGTTTTTTTATTTCTTTTAAGGAGATTATACGCAACGTATTATGTTTCAGAATCATTTGAGATCGCAATTCAATAAAATATTTTTTATTCTTCGACATTACGACGAATTTAAAATGAAATTTTCGTTATTGATTTAAGCTACTTTAATATTACAGAAAAATAGCCATAAAAAACACTAAAAAGTACAAGTATCTTATATAACACAGTAATGCATAGGATTCATTGATAGTACCAATGTGCCCCGTGCCTTAACGGTCATATTCGAAAAAGTTTGTAATATGAATAATACCAATGTAGGTACTTAGGGCCGAGTTCACCAACCAATTTAACAGAAGGTTAAGTCTTAATCAGCTGTTAGTCAATACACTTGACAACCGTTAAACCGCTAACCATTGGTTTAATTGTTGGTGAACACTGCACCTAAATAAATAAACGTGCAATCGTGAGAACAAAATAAAATAAGTAAATATTGGGAATTTCAAATATCCAATAAACAGATAAACACTGCAACAATTAACTATTACATAAGGAGAATATTTTTACTAAGCTATACTAAAAACACTTTTTAACTTGTGAAATGCTAAAGAACAACAACCTAGCGATGCGTTTACAGCTGTAAACCCCGCTTATGTACAGTCATGTTTTGGATATTTAGATATTACTATCATTTGTTTTTAACGAAATAGTGCTGGTGTATTATTGTGCGCCGTGCATCAATCTGCCTCGCTTCCCCCTTTATCTCATACGAATACCTACAAAATATATGACCGATTGCCGACGCGTTCATACTAAATTATTTGTATGAACGCGTCAACAAGGGTTTTTTAAATGCTTCCTTCGTGAAAACTACGATATGTATGTCCAAACATTTATTATATACCATTTTGAACCTTATTTAATCAGATAACGAATTAAATTATAATAATACAATTGGTCAACTAGTTCTTGATTGGTTGTCAATTTTGATAAATCACATTTGTAGGTAATCGTATGAGATGTAAGTACAAAGGCGATGTATTATTTGCCGCTACTGTATGGGTATATGTGACTAAAGTCGTGGATATATTTTTGGGACTTAATATGCTATCATATTTTTTTGTAGTTATACTACCAAGCAACAGTGTTGCCATAGTTGGATTGCTGTTACACCTTTTTGTAATGTCGGTTAATTATTATTTTTAAGAGATAATAAAAATATTTAGGATTCTTTAGACTTAATGGTAAAGTTCAAATTTTAAAACGATGTACAATGATCAAACTATCTGTTTGAAATTTGACGAGCAATACCAAGAGTACAAGGATTTACTTAAAACTGCAATAGTTAAGTAAGGCTCTGACGGCCATGTGGCCTAAGGCATATCACCGTTCATGTAATACGATTATTTATTCCAATTACGTGTAATGATAATTTTAGTGTACGGAACGAATGTACCAGCATAAGTTTTATTCATTGGTTATGGAGTGGACTAATTAATTTAATATAATAAATAAAACAAGTGTTTTTATAAGTTGTGAGTTTTATTTCTTTATTTTAGAACCATATAACCGGTATAACCATACAACTATGGTCATAGCTAGCAACAATAAGTAGTCCAATTTTCCTCATTAGATACATTATCGATTAAGAACATTTGGCAACATGTTATCTGTGGTACACTTCCCATAATTATTCTTAAAATTAGGTACCGTAAAACGGGGCTATTTGGTAATCACGGGGCTATTTGGAACTAAGTAATCATAAGCTTTTAGTTAATATATTTTTTGTCATGGCTATGATAGAACTGTAAAATTTGTTGTCAGGCTAAGTTTTTAGTTCTATTATTGCCATGACAAAAATATATCAACTAAAAGCTTATAAATTACTTGGTTCCAAATAGCCTCGTGGTTCCCAAATAGCCCCGTTTTACGGTAATAAATTATCAATATGATAAAAGGTAAGTACAAAAGTAAATTTAATGGTTTACAGATGTGATGCTAATTTATATTATTATTAGGTAATAATATGTAATACGGTGAAAAAGTGGTTAGATCTCTTAGTAGTCGACTGTGCTATAAAATGAACTAAAGAGTTGGGACGAGATATTCCTCTAACCTCCAAAGGCCCACCACACAACGAAATTAATAACTAACTAACTAATTAATTAATTAACTTCAAATCCTTTTCATTGGCTATTTGAAAAATGCTTTTTTTTATTTCTAAATGACGAAGTTTTACACAATGACTAGTTTTAGGTCGAAAGGCGGGTATTTTTTTAAAATTCTAAAAACGTGAATAACTCGATAACCAATGAGTTTTGACCCCTGGTTGACTGGACTTAAATCGTTACAAATCAGCTGTAGAATAAGCCCTCAAGGAATACGGCGAATTTCTAGTCACTTTGTAGGTACGTTGTACACACAACATCACACCTAAGGCACTGGTCCCACCGCGAGCGAGTAAGCTATGAGCTATCGGCTATTTTCTAGCTCAAGAAACGAACAAAAGATAATCGTTTTCGTGTAAATAAAAGTGAGAGATATATATTTATAGTTTATAGCTGACTGTTCACACCGCCGGCGAGGACACTCTCCCACCGCCCGGCGAGTAAGCGATAATCCCATAGAATTTTTACTAGCCTCCCGCCGATTGTCAACTGTTTCTAGTACATAATTTTACTAATTGCTCGCCGAGCTCGCCGATATCTGGCGGTGGGACCGCTGTTTACTAGTTGACCGCAGCGGTAAAAGCTATCGACTATAAAACTAGCTCAGCGGTACTCAGCTTTATAGCCGAGCGTCAAAACTATCAAAACTTTACTCGCTTCTCGCCGCTCGCCCACTCTTTTGTAGTTTATAGTTCTACTAGCTTATAGTCTGTAGCCGGCGGTGGGACCAGTGCCTAACCATTAAAGACAGTGCAGAGAGAAAAAGAAAGAGATGTATATATGTGTATTATGTCAACTTCTATGCATTCTAGTGCGACTCTCTTTCATGCAATATTTCAGATTTCTGAAGTGTATAGCTAGATGTGTTGCTGTGTGTGTGTAGGTACATGTAAATAAGACGATCCATGCTTTTGCCTCTGAACGTAAGATTAAAGTACCATATAAATCCACACCCGAAAACTGAAACGCAAAACTAGCCTCCTTTCGTTCCTTGGGTAAAGCACCAGTAGGCGCGTGGCATATTTTTGCTTTAAATCTTTTACATCTAACGCATTGATGTATAACATTTTGGACTAGCTTTCTTAAGCCGATAATCCAAAAAGTATGAGCCCCAGCGTGCTTCAGCTCGATGTGTCGCCATTCGACAAGGCACTTGACTAATATCTACAGCCGGCCAATCTTCGTTTTCTTACTGCAACCATGCTGGGCCTTCCCACGAACGACTCTCGAGGAGGCCTTTTAGGATTTACTCCTCTGGACGGTAAGTCGGCTGGGTTTAAATGACCAGGTACGTTCTGCCAAGCTGAAGAGGTGTTACTCTTGATTTACCTAGTACAAGGCTTAAATCTTTGATTGTAAAAATATGCTGGCTGAATAAGCATCCTTCCTTGCGTCTCAAAAGACGTGTAAAGAGGAGAATCAGTAGAGTGCCTACCTGAGAACGATACCATTTTGACGCAATTGTTCTAGTATTATATTTGTGCCTAACTTATATAGAACCATTAATATTTGTCTGCTCAGCAACATGTCTGCGCAACAAATAAATTCATACAAAAGTTGTTTATCATTATCAATGTTCATGACAGAAATGTCAAATACTATACATTAACTACCTATTATTTTTGGTCACGAACCCACCAAATAAACAATGATTTATTTATTTAATTAATCATTGTTTATTTTACCTTTTTTGTAATTAATTTGTTTAGGCTTGTAGTACTGTTAGGCGATGGGCTTGCTACCTGTCACTAATATTACACTATTATACACTGTTAAACATCTTAGCCTAATTGTGCAAATTGTGGTTACAGAGTTATCAACAAGTTTTTTAGAGTTGTTGGTAATTCTGTAGCTCTGCCTACCCCACTCTGGGAATGAAGGCGTGAAGGTATGTATGTATGTAATTTGTTTATTTTGTTGGCCTTTTAGCACGCACTCTGCGGCTGAATGATTATCTTTATCACGCCATTGTGTACCACTTAAGTTTGCTGAAACCCTCCTTATCTTTCTTTGTTCCAGTCATAAAAGCCGGTTTTGGTTAGGTAAGGGTGATCGTGTTAAACTCACTCCTCTGTAATCGTATGGTTCTTCCGACTCCACATCTGGTCTCAAGAATTAGGTTTTTGGCAACCGGTGTCGGCGTAGTCATACGTTGACGGGCACGAAGATCGTCCTCGGGTACAGCTGTCTCTATCATTGGGAAGAGCATTGCTGCATAGCCTGCATACTTATCCTTCGTTACGCCGAGTGTATCCAGTCCTTGCGAAGTGCGACTGAATGTTGTCAAATAAAATCAACAAGCCTTTTCCCTTTTCTTTAGTTTGCATAAGGGTAAGCAGACCTACGTACGCCATGCTTACGGCGAATCTTGACTTTAGAGCGTCAACACCTTTACAGTAGTTTTCTGAAAATGGCGGGTAACTTTTGACAAGGTGTTGCGCGCTGCTGTTCGGAGGATCATTGATTGAATAGTACGATTACTGTACGATAGTGAAACTTGTTTCATGCGTCATTATTCGCCATCTTTAATCGCGACGGATTTTTCAAAACTATCAGCGAGACCGGTATACTCCCTTCTTTGCTGAGAACGTTTAAGTTTTAATTATTCCATTATCACGGTCGACAGATATCCCCGATGGGCCAGGATTAAAATAATTCAGGTTCAAAACCAATGTTCAAAACGCAGAGCACTTTTTTACTCAGCTCATATAAATGTATTTATTTAATGGCAACCGATCGCAATATCGAGCAACCATTTCTGCCAATGTCAAGTTTGTATTTTACATTTACATATTAAAAAAAATCATAAGGCTGTCAGCTGTCTTTGTCAGCTGTCAAATGTTCAAAAATTGCGGAAAAAATAGTGATATCCAATCCTTCGTTTACATTTTAAACAGTGAGCTGATTGTTATATAAAATTATAGAGAGTCGAAACATTAAGTACGGAGGTTCTTATTATTGTTCCATGCTTTTGTTGTGATTCGTTAGTTTAATAACTTACCGGTAAGTCTTACTAATATTGGTTAGGTAGAACTTAATTGCACCTGCATGTTTAAATTAAGAATAATAGTTGAAAACAGCACTATTTACATGTTGTATTGATGTCATTATTGTTGTTATATATTCAATTATTACTCTTATTAATTCTTATTATAATTACTTTCAATATTATGCAATAACCCAGGCTGTGATATCATAAGGCCTTGAGCATCGTGCAACTATAACCGCCTACATGCATTAAAAAATCATGAGATCATAAAACATGTTTTCCTTGGGCTCCAAATAAAAGGGCTAGTCTATAAGACCCCTGTGCAAATAAAATGTAATAATATTTGACATTTCACAATATTAAACTTATGATGTCCTAATGGTTCAAACATGCTAGTTATCATTAAACACTCACTAACTTAATTAACTGCTCAAATCATTAAAGACATTTTTTTTTAATTTGAACTGTCTTGTTGTGTTATGGTTATGCGGTTTGTATTGTTTATTTTAATGTTGTACTTACGAGTATAGTCACCATCAAAAATATTAATTAAAAATAAAAAGGAATTTACAATAATCAAATTTAATAATGATCTGACAACTTTCATGATTTTGATATAGATAGGGTAAGGTTTTTTATTTTTTTAACTTATCACATTTTGACAATTTTGTCAATGTCGCGTGATTCTTGTGATAGTAGTATTTCATAATTTATATCACAATCAAAACCTAAAGAGGACATTTATTACTTAGATTACTGAATTAATTGTAAAAAGAATTGATTGAGTTTGAAACACCACCCTGCACTCCAAATCGGGTAAAGCAGATGTGGGCAAAAACCCAACTAAAGCAGGCCTGGGCTGGGCATATCTGCCACATGCGCCCACAGAGGTAGGCTAATGCGGTAAATTGGTGTGTCCCCTAGGATGGCTATAGACGGCAACGTAGACCTAGGCAACATGGCTGGACAACTTAGATGTTTTCTTCATTGGAGGTTACAATGGAATGGGAGTTATGGAAATACAGCGAGGAGGCCTTTGCCCAGCTCTAGGACTAATATAATAAAAATAATATGTGTTTTTAAGAGCTGTCAACAAAATCATCTGAGATTGACCAACCATAGGCAATTTATAAACCAGGATTTACAGAGTAACTCTGCATGTGAAGCTATGCAATCCGTGTTCAATTCCTAGTAATAGGGTAATGGCAAATAATATTACTGCCAGAAGGTCCCTTCTTTGTAACATATGCCGTAACATCACGGTAGTTTTAGCCCTGGCGGGCGACTTTGGCCTGAAACGGGAAAAAGATTAAGCTTCCCGCCAGGACAATATTTACAACAGAAGAACAAGCATTTGTTGCCCATACTACAGCACTATCCGAACAAGTGTTTCTGATAACGGAAATAGAGATCAAAATGATCATTAAAAATAACTTATCCTCACATAAAATAATACCTAACAGTAAACCAACCTGTTTGATAGATTTATTACTTTGTGTTGATTGTTTTGAAGTTATTTAGTCTAATAAAAAACACAATAATTAAGATACTATGCCTTTCTTTGATATGTGTAATCAATATAAACAGGTTTCTCTGTGTTTTCATTGCAAACCGTTACTTTTTACTAAATAAAAAATTGAGGGCCAAAGAAACGCTCTTCAAAGTACAACTTTGAAAAGAGCTAATGATCTTCAAACGGCTGAAAAAGGGCCCCAGAACAGCATTGCCTAGGGGCTCCGACATAGTTAATCCGGCCCTGGCCATGATACGTTCAATTGTCTATTCGTTCACGTTTAGACTATGTAGGGGCCCGATTTCCAGTGCAACATACAGTTTGTTTGTTCGGAATAGAAAAGAAGCCGCTGCGTCGCGCACAAAACGGTGTCGGTGACTTCAAAGGGTTGTACTATTTGAACAAACGAACCCTAAATACCGGGCGCGAAATAACGTGTAGTGTAATAAGGGTTTAAGATGTTTTTTTATTAGAATTGTACAGTTATACCTATATTTCTCATCGAAGATACACTATCTTTGTTTTTTTTTAAATATGTCATAGTGCCCACATAACAAAACACGTGCTCTTAATTTTTTCATGTTCTTAAACATAAAATCAAACCAGTAGAAAATTAGCATTAAAAATATCTCTATCCATAGAAGTTAGAGGGTTAAGTCACTTTTCAGTACTTTGGAGGACAATTTTTCGGAACAAGTTGAGGTTTGACAGCTAAAAAAAAAATGTGTCTGTTATTTTAGACTACTCTCCAACATAATATCAAAATGAACCAAATCGGAGCCGGACAGTTGGGTACCTTTCCTTGTTAGTTCTCAATGGCTCTGAGTCGCTTTCCTTCAAACTCGGATATCTCCTTGAAATTTGGTATACGAATTCAAAACTTAACTAATTTAAAAAAAGACGCAAATGCCGTTGTCCTTATGAATGGATTTATCCTAGTTTGAAGTTAAGCGACTTATTGATTCTTGGTTGAAACAATTTAATATTTGCCATTACTAGGCATCGGATTTTTTGTCGCACGGTAAGACTAATAGCAAGCTATGGAGTCGTCACTTGCCATAAATCTAAACTCTTATTCATATTCATACTCATTTATTTATTTAATTATTTAGGTTTTTCTTTTATAATCAAGGACAACAACATTGACGAGTTTAGAAACGATTATTTAATGTTATTTTTGGAAAATAAATATAACAATAAAAAATAATTACCATTTGTATACTGATTTAATTACGAAAATTTATAAACAATCAAAAGATACATTAAAATAAGGCAGAAGGGAATGTTTTAGTCCACACTAGTGGCGAATTGTATGTTAAAATAGTTCAAGTTATGAATTTAAATCTAATAGATTTTTTAAAAAATATTACTGACTAATATAATTTATACACGACCGACCGCTATAGAGGCTTTTTAAGATAAATTAAATAAATGAGTATGAATATGAATAAGAGTTTAGATTTATGGCAAATGACGACTCCATAGCTTGCTATTAGTCTTACCGTGCGACAAAAACTCCGATGCCTAGCCATTACTGTAAACCACTGCAAATGCTGGAAAATCTACGATCACTGATTGATAAGAAATGTGTAGGTGAAAGTTCTTGTAAACCAGCAAAAATATAAAATAACCTTCTCTTTTCAAGCGTCTTGTATGAGATTGAATGTGTCTTAACTCTTACATATACCAATTTTTTATGTATTCTTATCCTGAACGAAACCTTAACATATGTTAATGTACATAGTGTTTTCTGTCCACGACATATCATATTGACAATGTATGGAAAATGTGAGTATGTGAAGTATGTGAAGTATGTGAGTGTGTGTGTGTGTGAGTAGTGAGGTGAGACGTCGTAGATTGAAAACACTATAATGTAATTAATAAACTAAAACAATTGCAGACGATGACTCATATTAACGACTTAATCGGAATGGCACGGGGGATCAGGTTAGTAGCTGAAGCGGGAGCGAGGGTCCAGCAAGATAACGCTAAATTAATATGGAATAACTCCAGCCTTAAAGCACTAGTACAAAGCTGCCCGACTAACCTTGTGTCTAACTTAAAACCCAACCCCAACGTTGGTAAAGACTTCTTAAACCGTGCCATGGTGGTTGCCGAAGGTTTGAAACAGTATACGGTAATGAATGTGCCCAATTTCAATCCCGAACTACAGAGCAAAGATAAAATCGATCCGCAGATGAGTGAAGAAATTGAAGAGCTTAACAGGGAGTTTAACAGGACTTTTGAGATCTTAGAAAAATACCAGTTGGAAAATGAACCGTTTAACGATAGTATTGAATCGCCTTTAGATAAAACTCAAGCGATTACCTGGCAGAAAGAGGCAACGATGCCTGAAGTAGCTGCAAAAGAGGATACCGTTCAAAGTAGTATTGGAAGCACTACAGCAGTTCCAAAGCCAGTTGCGAAGAAAAAGATAAGGGTCTCGGTAAGTTTGAACCGGAATGAACTTAGTGTTAGATCTTAGTTTAACTTGTTGAATGCCAGGTTCCAAGTTTGCATTTACAGGCTGCGTTTCCACAAGAGGTGCGGAGCAGCTAAACGAAGCCTGATGGCAAACCCATCTATGGGACTACTTATTTAGCTTTAGTACACCGGTGTTATTGGAGGCATAAGAATAAATAATAATTATTAACTAAGTACGTAGAAATGAAATCCCCGCTACCGACGCGCGTTAGATACTAGGGAATGCAATTTAACCGATTATTAACCGTTTAAGTATGAAAATAACCGGTTAAAACCGGATATAACCGGTTATTTGCATTCCTTATTAGATACCTACCGTCCGGCGACGCCAGTTGTGTCTAGTCACTCTACACTAGAAGAAACGCAGTTCATAAGTACCAGGTATCGAAATGTTGGTGTTTTTTTTTAGCTAAGCGACAATTCCAAAGCCCGCGTGGTTCCCTCGTCCCGCCTCGGTCGGATGTTCTCCTTCGGTTCGCTAGCCGCCGGTCTGGGAGTTGGCACGGTAGCTCAGTACGCGCGCAACACTATACAGTCCATTGGGGGTAAAACCGACGATTCTGCCAATGCTTTCCTCTCGCCGGCCAATGCCGAGAGGATTGTGGACACCCTCTGCAAAGTTAGAGGTGAGGATGGAAGAGTCCGACCAGCGAGTGGTGATACAAAAAAAAACAAAATATCAGTATAGTTGGTTCCAATTTAAATGACGAAAATGCACTTAACGCAGGATTTTACCACTTCTTTTGTTGCTAAATATGAAAGGAAAAGATAACAAAGGGACGACCGAAGTGTGGCACGTGCCTTGGAGTAGCTCAACCCTTCTTGGTCATTGGGTTTTACCTGAACCGGACACATTTAAGTAGGTGTTTTGTTTTCTAAATACTATTAAGTACAGTGCGGTTAACATTCAGGTAAAAATGTATTATTAATACTATTCTTAAATTGTACAAAGTGATATTGACACAGTATTTAATTATTTTAGAAACATTTAATTATTAAGTAAAATACCGGCAACATCAAAACTATCAAGATTGTTTGTTCACAGTATACTTTGGCTGTACCGACACACCTGCGTAATTGTTTTACAACCCTACTTGAAGATAACAATTGAAGAATAGATGTTGGTAATGGTTGGTTTTAAGTGCTTTTCGTCATATTAACTAGTACCAACTATAGCTGGTAACACGAAATGCATAGCGACTGGATAGGCAAGGTACTCATAATGTGACAGCTTGTTTCATAGGTAAAATGGTTGCCATATGAAGGATTCGAGAAAAATGCTTGTGTCACCACTCGCTGGTCGGACTACACGTTAATTGTTAGATAAGTAAACAAGAGTTAAGTTAAAATTTACGTTTTTCTAAAACTAGTATAAAATTGGATGACGTTAGAAGTAGGTTGACTTTAATAATTTCTTGAATCACAGTCGCCTAGACAAGATACAATGTTTACATGTTTTTATGACTAAGTTACAATTAAGCAATTTTTTTTAACTTTATTTGTGACTTTGCAAACTTCATCTCTACTTCCAGGTGCGGCCTTAAAGCTGGGCCAGCTCCTCAGCATCCAGGACGAGACGGTGATCTCGCCGGAGCTGCAGCGTATCTTCGAGCGAGTGCGGCAGTCTGCGGACTTCATGCCGGCGTGGCAGGTGCAGCGCGTCATGGCGGAGCAGCTCGGGCCCGAGTGGCGCACCCGCCTGCAGGCCTTCGAAGAGAAACCCTTCGCTGCGGCGTCTATAGGTACCGTGGGAACTCTCTCGTACGTGTTGTCTCTCTCATTCTCATGTATAAATTTGCACGCATATGCAATGTATACTTCTATTTCGGTTTAACGTCATATAAAACTAAACTTGTAGGGCTCCACGTGGTCATCACTCAACTATCTCTTATTTTTATCGGTAATGGATTTGCGTTTCACTTCAGTCTTACGTGACGACGAGGTCGAAGGTGTACACGGCTGCCCAGAAAATGCCTATTCACTCTTGCCTTGACAACACCAGGCTATATGATTCCAGGAATACAGACGCAGGGAGAGCGTTTCACTCCCTAGCAGTGCGAATAACAAACGACGCAGCAAACTGCTTACTTACTTGGATTTGGTAAGGTCGGTGACTTAGTTCAGATTTTACTTATTTTCGAATAAATTCCCAGGTCAAGTGCACTTGGCGGTGCTTCACAACGGCACGGAGGTGGCGATGAAGGTCCAATACCCTGGCGTCGCCAAGGGCATCAACAGTGACATCGACAATCTTGTCGGAGTCATGAAGGTATTAAATAAATTTTGAAGGTTTATCAGAGGAGGATATTGCACAAAGGGTATAGCCGGGTAAGCATGGCGAAACTGCCCTTAGCGAAAAAAATAATTTCCTTTTACTGGGTTATTTACCTTTACATAAGTAGTGCTTTCACCAAAATTTAAGCCTCAAATCGTTCAGGTTTAAAAAAAAACCGCATAAAAAGAAATAACATTTTTATTTTATTTTAGCCAAAGTACTAATCCGATTTCTTTGTAATTTGGATATGTTGTATATACAATTAAGGCCCCATTCTAAAAAAAAAAAAAATGAATTATCTCTTGAAAAAAACAAAAAAAACGAGTTAATAGTTTTCAAAAAATAAAAAAAAATAAGTGCGAGATTGTGACAATTTCCAAATTTACATATTTTATGTAGAATTTAATAATGTTTAACATATTTTTTAATTGTCTGAATGCCGTAAGCCCTAGCCGCATACAGCCACGGATTTTAAGGTTCGCATGAGTTCGCACTCAGTAAAATAAGTCGCGTTCCAAATTCAAAATGCGTTGGAAATATAACTTCATAGTGTAATACGTAGAAGTTATTTTGTTTGAAAAGAATGTATGGGATGTTACAAATTCAAGTTTTTCACACTGTTAATCCCGATTTTAGTTATTAAAAAAATTATATGTTAAACATTATTAAATTCTACATAAAATATGTAAATTTGGAAATTGTCGCAATCACGCACTTATTTTTTTATTTTTTTGAATACTTCTAACTCGTTTTTTTTTGTTTTTTTCAAGAGATAATTCATTAATATTTTTTTTAGAATGGGACCTTAATTGTATATACAACATATCCAAATTACAAAGAAATCGGATTAGTACTTTGGCTAAAATAAAATAAAAATGTTATTTCTTTTTATGCGGTTTTTTTTAAACCTGAAGGATTTGAGGCTTAAATTTTGGTGAAAGCACTACTTATGTAAAGGTTAATAACCCAGTAAAAGGAAATTATTTTTTTCGCTAAGGGCAGTTTCGCCATGCTTACCCGGCTATATACCCTTTAATGTTCATTTCCTAAATACAAAAATTTTACAATACCAGATTTTTCATATTCTGGAATCCCATAAATAAACATAGAAATTTGCGTATTATTAACTATCCCATTACAGCTATTTTGTCACATGAAAGCGGGTGAGCTATACTTGTAGTAGTATTTCCTAACGATACGCGCTCTTGTGTTCGTAACTACGCTCGAGTTATACAGGGTGGAAAGTTGAGATGGGGCATTAAGGGCAGCTACCAGAACCCTTGCTGCCACGGGAAAATGATCTTAGGAGACCTCACCCAACTTTTTGAGTGATGACAATCGACATTCTCAGCGAGAAAATCGACAGAAATGAGTATTTTTTTTTTAATGCCAATCGATCCCTTTTCTCATAAGGATTAAAACATTCTTTGAGACCAACTGAGGTTAGAGTACTAGAACACTCACAAATCAAAGAAAACGTGTTCCATACATTTAGTACGGTAATTGAACACTTTTCGCATTTGTTTTTTTACGCATATCGGTCCTTTTTACTTAAAGAATGTTAAGTATGGAGACTACTACAAATCGAACAGAGTCTTGAGAACCACATTACTAATAATGAAGAAACATACATAGGTATGTACGTGTACCTATGCCTGAATTTCATAGGCCATAATGTGTTAATTTCCTCGTAAACTGTGACTATCACAGAAGCCGTTAGGTTAGATTTATTTTATTACAATTGTGATAAATCTACAATTCTCGATAAAATACGATACCTTTAAGAAGAATAATTATAGCATATGAAACAGTGGCAAAATTAGATCAAGCATTAACTTTTAAATGTACTTATTTACAATAATGAAAAGTGAAGAAAGATAACATAGCGTACACTTTTACGACAATAAATGTTCGAAATGGTAGCCACATTGTCGAACAAGTTAACCCTTTTGGCACATTTTATGCTTCTTTCACCCCGTAATTGCTAAAAGTGGCAATGAAATTTCATGTGCTCTGCCTACTCCTTGAGGGAATACAGGCGTGAAAGGTATGTATGTATGTAATTGAAGTAGTCTCCATACAAATTAATAGTCATTAAGCTAAAGAAAATTCTACTTTGGTTTTGCCCTACTAAATGTATGGAAAACGTTTTCTTTGATTTGTGAGTCTTCTAGTACTCTAACCTCAGTTGGTCTCAAAGAATGTTTTAATCCTTATGAGAAATGGGATCGATTGGCATTAAAAAAAAAAAACTCATTTCTGTCGATTTTCTCGCTGACTGTACCTTTTATCAAAAATCTGTGAATGTCGATTGCCATCACTCAAAAAGTTGGGTGAGGTCTCCTAAGATCATTTTCACGTGGCAGCAAGGGTTCTGGTAGCTGCCCTTAATGCCCCATCTCAACTTTCCACCCTGTATATTAGATTTTTAAACACATCGTTTACGAGTATAGTAATCGAATAAAATTACAAAATACGCCTGTCACAGTCATCACTAGGCTTGGGACTTTTGGATGCTCGCTATGGTTCTAGAATCCACGGAGTCGCCATTATATTAAAATATTTTTTTAGAAGTCAAAGTCAAAGTGGATAAGTACATACAACTTGTATGTATATAATTACCAGTAATAAAATACTCTATTGCTAGTAAACAAAATAAACTAAAACAAATACTTTAAGTAACAATAACAAAAATGTCTTTTTCAATTTAATATTAGTCGCCACTTCAAATTTTTTGATGAGGTACACTTTTAACACACTTTTTTCCGGCTTTGAAATATACATCACATAAAGAACAAAATATACAAGACTTTTCTTCAACATATTTTAATTCCTTATACGGCTCTAACCAGGACTTAATTTCGCAAGTAGTAAAACTATTCATTTTAAATTTTATCAGAAATTGCTTAAACCGTGTTTAATCAAACTGACAATTTATTAATCAAGTGTTTTTTTAATTGGTAAAATAGATGTCAGTCACTAGTCTGTCACAACGCAAGTATCAAAGAGGATGCATAATTAAGTAAATCGTACCTATACATATATGCATGAACTGTGACATGTGTGTGTAATAACTAATAAATTTATGATAAAATTAACTGCAGTCATAATAACGTGGTTATTACCGATCGATATAACAGCGTAAATCTAACATGTTTTATTTTTACACTTTGACTTTGACTCCGAAAAATAATATTTTAACATAATGGCGACTCCGTGGAATCTAAAACCATAGCGAGCATCCAAAAGTCCCAAGCCTAGTCATCACCTTAAGGTGCGTCCTCACTGAGAGCATTCGCGTGTAATGAGCGTTCGGCGCGAACATTGACACCACTCGACTCGAGCATTCACGCGATTGCTCTCAGTGGGGACGCTTCTTTTGAATAATCCAATCAGAGTATAAATGTTTTATTTCTTATGTTAAGGTATGGAACATGTTTCCTAAAGGCATGTTTGTGGATAACATAGTGGAGGTAGCCAAGAAGGAGCTTTCTTGGGAGGTGGACTATATACGGGAGGCCCAGTGTACCAAGAAGTTCAAACAGCTGCTGGCTCCTTACCCCGAGTACTTTGTGCCTGATGTTATTGGTATGTATTGAGCGCCATTCAATCTAAATCGGGGCAGTTTACTGTAGAAATCAAGGAGCATGGCATATACAAATAAGTCCACTGTTTTAATAACTTGCAGACTTTATCCATTTACAACGAAACTAAACTACAGGCTGATGTTTTCAGACGAACTGTGCGCCCAGGAAGTGATAACCACAGAGTTAATAGACGCCGTGCCTCTCGACAAGCTGTTCGATGCGCCTTACGAGACTCGCTACGATATCGCTTACAAAATAATGCAGCTGTGCCTAAGAGAGATGTTCGTGCTAAGGTGCATGCAGACCGACCCGAATTGGGCTAACTTCTTCTACAACCCTAGTACCAAACAGGTGTGTATGTGATATTTTATCCGGCATCGCATAAATACCGGTGAAACGACAGGTATAGAGGAATTCTTAATCCTCAGGGTTGAGAGTTTTGAGGTGTACGAGTACCTAGTCGGTTACTAACTTCTGTTACTGAGATTAATTACAATAAAAAAATAAAATTAACGCAGTTTTGCATAAACCTGTATATTAATCAAAACTTTGATTTATATAGAATAATAATAAAAATAATGTATTCTAAACTATTGCAATTATTTGATGTACGAGCTTGAAGTATTCCCATTTCGGACGATAAAATCATAGTTAAAATCACGCACGACGATGATACTGATAACGGCCCCAACTTTTGTAAGATTTCCTGTAGAGAGTTCAAATTTGCGTGACATATTGAACAGACTTCTAGCTTTAAATTCTGATACGAATGTATTCAAAGCAACTAAAGATCCGCTTGGACACCGGTCAATCTTGATGACTCATTAAATCGACTAAGATTTCACTTGATTTTGCAGAAATACGAAAACACACCAAATCTCTTGCTTCATAAGTTGGAATTAAGTCATGTTGAGAAATATAATTTTGGTCTCTAAACATATACAGAGATCTATAGGATCTTTTATAATATTATACAAAAAAAGTTCTTTGGTAAACAAAGACTAGCTTTTAAGCGATTTCAAAAAATGAAATTTACAGAAAAGTCATGCGTAATTTCATCGATGCCGGCTGTGAATGTTAAAAGATCGTATCGGGAATTGCGGAAACTAAGAAAAATGATTAATTGTTTTTCAAAATGTATATTAATTAAGCTTTTAATTTTTATACATATTGAAATTAAAAAATAAACATAAGTTAGTTTTATTTGCATCAACCTTAGTAACAGAACTTAGTAACCAACTAGGTATGTATATCTACTGGATAAAACCATATTGCCTTTAAACACGTCGTGATATTGTGTTCGACAATGTTATAACGTGTCCTTGAAGGCGATATGGTTTTAACTACCCAGTAGAATAGAGACCTAGGTGGCTTGTGTGTTCCTTAGCCTTCTCCAGTGAGTAAAACAAAAATCGTATGTTCAAATTTAGGTCAGTTTTAGACTGAATTATTTTTACAGAGTATCATATTCATATGATATGCAAGTGTCATAGCATAAAAGTCATACTAGTTGTCAAGCATGTGGCTTTCAAAGTTTCCGACTTATCATTAGAAGCTTAGGAAATTGTTTGCTTTCTTCATGACTTAAAAAACTGTTCACTTCCTTAAGAATACATTTTTTTTTAAAATTCAGTTATATTAAACTATTTTCTAATATTTTAATTAAATTATCCTTTCAGGTGGTCCTTTTGGACTTTGGCGCGACCCGTGAATACTCCAAAGAGTTCATGGATCAGTACATAGAGATCATCAAAGCCGCCTCGGATGCCGACAGAGCCGCCATCTTGCGGATGTCCAGGGAAATGAAGTTCCTCACCGGTTATGAATCTAAGGTATGTCATCGTTTATTTGGTTTCCCAATTCAGGACACGCTGTAGAACCTGAAAGACTATGCAGTTTCCATCTAGATAACCTTAGTCAAGCATTAGTGTTTGCATTGATCGGTTTCGGCGTGGGGACAGAAAATATTAATTTAAAGGCATTCCATGATTCTGCCCATGGGAAATAATTCTCGATCTCTTGGTGTTACAAATGTCCACTTACTATATCTACCCGATTGCCGAAGGAGCAGGGTAATTGTTTATTAACCTATACAGGGTTACATTTGGACCCCCCGCCAATAATTAGAGTTATGGGAAGTAATAAGAGACTGTTAAGTGAAATAATCAGTTCTATTCCTTTTGAAATGTACATTTTATTGCCACTTTTATTTGTATCGAATTTCTAGACACGTTTGGTCAACGTAAGCACATCATGCCTCGCGCACCTTATTTTTGTGTAAGTTTTGTGAAAATCATTCACAAAATTGCTTCCGCGGTGGGACAAAGAAGAGTGACCATATGTTTTGTTGTATATGGAAATGTAGAAAAAAAAATGGAGGTCCAATAGAAACCCTGTATGTACATAGTCACGAGCTTTAATTTGGGACCCATTTCAAGAAAAATATGCTTGATGTCATCAATGTCATTAGAGAAGTTACGTTAATTGTTATGCCATTGTGAAGTTATTTAAGTTTGCAGTATTATGGCATTCTCGAGCATTTACGAGATTACACGATTAATCACGAATACATGACAAAGACAACAGTAGCATGTCTTTCTTACCACAATCGAATTTAGCCGACTTTGTCCGATTAGCTACGAATTAATCAACCTATTCATTGGTCAACACCATGGCGAACGTTATTGGCTGTTGCTATGGGTAACCACTTCCTATTTAACTGTTGGCTAACCCGAAGACCAAGCCTGCCAACCTGATAATAGAGTGATTACACCCAAAGCCAACCAATTACAGGTCTAGAAACAGTAACCTAGCGACAATTGTTAAACGTAACGATATCAGCGGAAAAATCATATCATGGCATGATTGGTCAGGGCTACGAGCTTTAATTTGGGACCCACCTAAGGTTGAATATCGTGTAGCAAACTGACGTTATTTGAGCTCAATTACGTCAACCGGGCGGAGCGAGGGCAAACGATGATTCCCGATTTATTCCGAGTAATTATCACTTAGGTAGGTAATGTAATAAAATAAGGTATTTGGCCCTGTCTTCTATCTGGCAATATTCATTTTATTGTTCGTGATATGGAAATAGAAAAAATACCATTCTAAAATTATTACCTTTCCAATCTGCAGTAAAGGGGCTTTGATCATAATTTGATCATGCCAGCCCCGACCTTTATTATAACATATTAAAGCTAGCAAACTAACCTATTAATTAGGAGATTCCAGCCACAATATCGCACCTTTGCGACAAAACTGTGCTATCTCCAAAGTTGTGATTTTCCCAGATGTCACAGTTTTGTCGCAAAGGTGCGATATATTAAACTTTTTTATTTATAATTTTTTATTATGACACAAAACAACTCAATCTTAACTCAACTAATATAGACAGCATAATTAAAACATTTTGCGGGCCGCCTGTGATGCAGTCCCACAGCTGGTTTCTAACTATTGAAGGGTGGACTTCAAACGTTTCCGCAAAATGCCTCGTCGGCGTAAAGGCGTCCATCAAGTATTGCCTTTGCATCAGGCGGCTCTGCTCTTGCGTTATAACATGCGGGCGATGGTTGTTTCGCCGTAAGTCAAGATTTCCCTCGTTCCCGTAACGTCGAACCCAACGGCGAACTGTTTTTCTGGTCACATTTATTTGTCGTGATATCTCGTGAATGCCTACTCCTTGTTCGTGCAAATCAATAATTTGAAGCCTTACTTCCTCACGATTAGCCGCAAGCATGCAAAATTATATTTTGTGAAAATGTCACTACAGATCAAAATAATTTTCTTGACTGGCACTGACACATGTTCGTAATCAGAAAACCGTAGTGATAGCTTTTTGCAGAGGGGCCATTTGCAACGTTAAAAGATGGCGGACGTGTAATTTGTTTTAGACTTTAATTTTTTGGTAATTAGGTGTTCAAAGTTGTTTTCTGATAGTGATTTGTACTTTTTATGCCTTTGTGTCGCACAGTGATTGAAGACTTGGACTTATTTCGTGTATCTGGCATCTTTCTTCTCGTTTCAAGTGGACTCGCAGTGGTGCAGAGGTTAAAACTATCTTGACCTCTGACCTACAAATCACCGTACAACGTTGCCCCCAATCTTCCTAGAGAAGATTGGATTGTTTTATTGCTATATTGATTTATACAATATATATACTTGACACTGGCGAAATCACTCAACGTGGAAACGCCATTATCCCCGCGGTAGTAGCTGTTCAAGTCGCCGCGGGGGCAAAAGAAGAAGAAGAAGAAGCTTTTTGCATAGAGGTTATCATTTCAAGGGTCGATTCGATAAGACATTTAAATGTCTTAACTTGACATTTCAACCCTATCGAACTGAAGTTTCAACCTTATTGCATTATGAATGAATATAGACGTGTCATCATTCGTTATCAGTCGTTCTCGACGATGTCACACGAGTACGCCCGATTTGCATTACACGGCTAAATTATGAGGCTCAACAATCCCGTGTGGTGATTGTAACTTTTAGGAAACTCAACCTTATTGTTGTAGAATGTCAGATTGACTTTGGCCCTAAGGTGGGTACCATATTAAATCTCGTGACTGTACGTACGTTTGTTGCTTAATGGCACTCTAGAAACTAAAGGCGTGAGCTAATTTTGCTGATTCTTATGTAATGTGAGTGTCACTGAAGATATGACAGTAATCAAAATTCAATACGGCGGTATCCAAATGCCATATCGTAAAAAAGAAAAATAATAAGTAGACGAACCATCAGAAGTGTATCATTATTTAATAGGTATTTAAATATCATTTTTAGGTTACTTTAAAACTTTATTCTTAGTGATCATTTAAGATTTATTTTATATTAAGATATATACTTAAATTTAAATTTGGTGAACAATAGTTGGGATTTTTAAGGCTTGTACCTGTTCCGACCTCTAAAATAGATATCCCAAAATCGGCAGTGTCAACTCTCTAGGAAAATGTTTAGTGGACAGAATAATCCTGCTAATTTCAAGTATTCTCATCTGGTCCCACAATGCACATAACAACTTATCCTTTGAAATGGAATCTAAATTTTCACTGTTTATATACTAACTGTAATCTTTCCGTGCTTACCTCAGTTGATGGAAGAAACCCACGTCGACACAGTCATGATAATGGGTGAGGTATTCACCAACTCATCAGGCGAGTTTGACTTCGGCACACAACGGACGACCAAGCGCATCCAGTCTCTCGTACCCACAATACTGAACCACCGGCTCTGCCCGCCCCCGGAGGAGATATACTCCCTGCACAGGAAACTCTCCGGCGTCTTCCTACTATGCTCAAAGATGAAGATTAAAATGAACTGCAGAGACATGTTCCAGGAGATTTATGAGCAATACAAAAGTAATAACGTACGAACGTAATGTTTAGTGCAGCTGAGGGGTTTAGACTGGTCTTGTCTTTGAACTCTAATGTCAAGTGATTAAAGGCAAACTAGGTAAAGTCTAATTCTATGGAACTTGCTAACTATGTAAACAAACCGCCATATTGAAATTGTTTTTGAATGATGAATTTACTAGTGATGGACAATACTCCTTTACTTATGTCAATCCTTATCGAATAATGAAATACCGAAAGTAATAAATAAGTAGTTACTTATTTCTAATTTGTTTAATCACGATCTGAAGAAAAATCGGTACTTGAAGATGATATATCCCCAGTATTTATTACAAAAGGTGCCGTTATATCATCTGTGAGTGTGATCAGCGTGAGTTAGGTAATGTGTAGGGGCCTTAATATATCGCCAACTTTAGCCACAACACTACCCAACATAGACAATTGTAGAATTTAAAAGAAACAAAAACGTCATTCCTAACCTAACTTATGAAACCATTTAAACTTTTAATGAAATATCCAAGATAGAGTTATATATTTGGTGATTTTGTATTTTAAAGTAACGACCGTTTCAATAGTTTATGGTTTCAATGGTGTTTGATGAGGTGGTGTGAAAATTCAAGGAGAAACAGTGACAAAACAAAATCAAGTCTTTTGTTTACATAGTTAGCAAGTTCCATAGAAATACACTATAGGTATTTTAATTTTCATGCTCTAAGCTGAGTTTGGTTTAAATATTATTTAACGTGGTGGATATTTTTGTTTATGGCGTTTTGTAACAATCACGTGTTAGTGTAACTGTTACAAAAATAAAGTGATCATGAATTTTGCATATATTTTGTCCTTTCAGATAGGGAAAATGAATTGAATTTACTATGGAGGTATTCCGCGGAGCAAAGCTTAAAAATGGATATGTTTACGATGTAAATGGTGATTTATTTCTTGAATAATGCAATTGTCTCTTCTAAGCCGTAGCGACATTAGTGACCTTTTTTTGGCGATATTTAGCTTTGTTTCGAGTGTTAATTAAACATCATTTAAACATTATTCAATATATTGCACTTACAACATTAATGCACAAAAACAATTTATTATGTTTATTTATAGTAAACCTATCTATACACGAGGAAAATAATAAGACAGCGGTCGAACTCCCAAAAATATCATGAAGTATAGAGCGTGTAAAAAATGTGGTTTCTTCATCCGCTACTATTATTTTACCTTTACTGTATTACAGCTACTTTGGAGAATGTATATCGACGACTTACAGTAAGAAAGAAAGAAAGTCATTTATTCGTGAGTAGCCTAATATAGGCATACATGGTGTCTCAGACATTAGGCACAAGTATCAACATTAGTGCCACTGGGATCTTAAATGAATCAATTCTTGGTTGATTTATGACAAATCACACCCCTAGGCCAACCTGGCACGAATTAAATACAGCATTTTTTTCTTCCGAGTGTGTATCAAAATGTATAGGTACCGCGAAAAGTTCACCCCCGCGCATACGTTTTTTTAAAGAAATAGCGTTTATCAATTTAACATGATAGAAAAAAAAATAACAGGTATGTAAGGAGTTTTTATGGAAGAGATAAAGTTTTACCAGTAAGTTGGGAAATTAAACATTTCTCGTTCGCGCAAAAATATATATTTTTAAAGTCTTATATTTTGACATTGTACATTAAGTAAAAATAATAACAGGCAACACAAAATGCTAAATGCATTTTAATTATTATATTCAACTATTATTAAGAAAATTAAACTTATAATAGTTCAGAAATATTAAAAAATATAAAATATCGGTTCAGGCTAAAATGTAACAGAACTGATAGTTGTTAAGACTGCACCGAGCAAACGTCGAGCGTCCAGTGGCGCCCTCAATACTATTATTATGTTTTCTGATAAACTAAAGAATTTCCACGGAATTGGGCTATGCTTTTTTGTAGCGCAAGTAAAAACACAATTTATGGGATACGTAACAAACTTTGATAACAGTTACCCTTTGAGTAGTCAGCTTAACGGGAAAAGGTGGCCACTTTTTTCCGTTAAGTTGATAACTCGAAGGTCAATTGTTAGTAAACTATGTGATTTATCCTATAAGTTGTGGTTTCATTTGTAGTACAAAAAAGCACCGTCCGATTTCAAGAAAATACTTTAGTTTATTAGAAAACTCAATAATAGTAATGAGGGCGCCACTGTACATCCGGCGTACGCTCGGCGCAGTCTTAAATAATGGAACACATATAAACCCATATCGTAATTTCTTAAAATTAAACAGATTAGGTGTTTTTTTATAGTTTAACATAGTAAGCAAACGATTTGCATTAATGTGTTTAATTTTCTTATTAATTAGTAAGATATGGTCTATAAATGAAAGTTAAACTTAATTGAACTTTTGTTAAACTTTTGCCTAAACCGGTATTTCAAAAACTTTTAATATCACTTTGGTTTATTCCAATTTGTTTAATTTTGTTTGTAAGCGTATTAATATATTCATTATAATTATTTTATGAAAAAAAAGCTGTTAATATTTTAGCTTAAAGTACAATAAAAAAAAAACATTTATTTTTATTTTTATTTCCATGGACGAATTTGTTTAATTCTGCAAAAATATAAAGGTTCTACCAATTCCTTACATACAGCAACTAAAGTTATCCTGTTAACTATTTTGCCTTCAATGTTATTCACATAAACGAGTTGTTTTTTACCATGTCCCGGTAATGGACAGTACTTAAAGTTTCGTTATTAATTTTGGAGAGCTAACCACATGAGACATGATTCAAGAAATAACCGCAGATTAGATTTTTGGCAAAGTTCAAATGTAAAAGCCCCACCGCAAATAGTGTCAAGTTTGTGCCTTATACACCGTGGGAACGAGTAACCCGACACATTTTAACCATCGATTCTAGAGCCAATTTGTAGTATATAATGTGATATAACATGTAGCCCAATAACGCATAATTTCAGATTTTTTAATTATTTAAAAAAAAACATAATTAATTGAATTTAAACTCTGTCACCTTAACGTAAAGCAATATTTTCTAAGAAAGATTCATCTTGTAAATAGCAATGTCATCAACGTACAACGTAAATTAATTTAATCAATTGCTTAGTAAATAATGCTTTAGGTATAGGTGACAAAGTTCAAATTAAATTAACTATGGTTTTTTTTTTTTAATAATAAACATCTTGGAAATTATGCTTTATTAGACTACATGTTATATCACATTATATACTACAAATTGGCTCTAGAATCGATGTTTAAAATTTGTCGGGTTACTCGTTCCCACGGTGTATACTTAGCTTTAGTCATAAACACATATATTCCAGTTTTCGGTAGGAGTATATTATATTATTAAACTGACAGGTGACAAGAAGTTGTAAGTAAAACTTATTGTGTTATATACTCATGTGTTTGTGCTTTAAGTACAGTTATTATGTAAACAAATCAATGCCTTTATTTGTATTTATGTATAAAATTTGAACATGAACTGTCAGTTCGTCTTATTCTTCTAGAAACATGCTTTGGCCTTTGACTTGAAAATTAAATTTAAAAGAAAGTTGCAAAACATATTTTAACCTTTTGAACGCCACCGACGGCTCTGGCCGTCAACGTAGTCGTGCCACTGACGCCACGACGGCTACAGCCGTCACAAGTTCAAGATCGAAAGAGACTTTATTTCGTATCAATAAGGTGTAATTTTCATGGCATAGCAAAAATGTTAGGCGTGTGAGTGACACATCTTGTATACGACGTAAGGCGTTCAAAAGGTTAACTAAAATATGTCTATCGCAGTAAGTAGTGTAAGTAGGTACTGCACTGTAGGCTCTTAAAATAATGCCCTTATAGACATGCACAACGATAACAATGGGATAACGGGTACACTAAATAATTCCGAAGACTCATAATTCCGAATTTTCATAATTCTATTAGCCTGTTTTTGCAAAATGTGGTTATAGAATTAACAACAAATTGTTAGAGTTGTTGGTGATTCTGTAGCTCTGCCTACCCCACTCTGGGATGAAGGCGTGATGGTATGTATGTACTATGTATGTATGTAATATTTTGATAGAAGACTTAACTTTTCACAAAAATAAATCAACCCTAACCTCACCTACGTACGACAATTCAATTATGCATTTAATCTAAAATAGCTCCAGCGTAACATGGCTTTCGGAAAAATTAAAATTCGGACAAATGAATCTTCGGAAAAAAAAAACGGAATTTTAAGGTGTTCCCGGGGATAACACTATAACAAAATGAATTATTTTTATATTTATCTTTGACTTACCTAATACTTATGAGGTTAATGATTATGTCTAGACCCCTCAGACAAAATGTGATTGTAAGCGGAACAATACTAACTACCTCTTAAAATGAATTAAAAAGAAATAGTATTTACTAATTTGTAAGTTAGTTTTGCTAATAGTCTCATAGAATAGTTGTTGTGTATTTTTTGTTGTGTTGATATAAAGGCGAACTAACGTTCTTTGATGTTTTTATTTACTACCTTTTATGCCGGCTCCACATGCTTGGTGTTTGCCACAAACTCTGCAGGACGCAACTATATGTTAGAGTGAGATGAAAATACATCGTGCTCACTCTAACATATAGTTGCGTCCTGCAGTGTTTGCGGCAAGCACCAAGCATGTGGATACTGCTTTAGTTTAGTAAGTCCATCTTAGTACCAATTTCACCTAACGATGTTAAATTTAATAAATGCTAATCGACTGATAGTTACATTTTGACAGCTGTTAACGCGCTAATCGTCTGTTAAGTGGTTAACATCGTTTGGTGAAATTGGTACTTATTACTTTAAAAGAGACTTTGTCGCGTATTGACAAGGTCTAATTTGCATAGCATAGCATACATGTTTTTCGTGTACTCGACGTAAGGCGTTCAAAAGTTGACGCTACCTCCAAGCAGCAGTGTTTGCATTGTTGTGTTCTGGTGTGGGGATGGCACAGCTGGCGAAGTTACCTTAGATGCATTCTATCTCAGTCCTCGTGGTTCGCAACGCATTTGTAGTTTTAAGATTTTAGTCTTGAGTTTGCACATGTCTAAGAATTCAGATCCTACTTAACATCAGGTGGCCTGCATTTTCCAGACTATAATTCCACGGAGCCATTTTTTCAGTCGCGTTTTAACTCGGTCGGATTTTTCCCCAGTTAAGATTTTACCCAGTTGCATATTTTCTGCTATTATGTTCTCTTAAATTACAATGAGCCAGGTAGGTAGGTTTAGGTTATGTTAGTTTTGCAGCAGGCCCAAAGAGTCAAAACTCAGAAATAGGAGCTCCGCGAAAGCGGAGCTACGTCGACTCTGTAAAATATATTTGAAATATGCAATCATGCGATTTGGAAAATGCTGCAGTGTAATAAATACGTGTGGTTAAAATTATGAATCGAATAGAACGCAACCGAGTAGGTTATGTATATTTTATGCGAAATTAACCGGCTGAAAGATTTCAAGACCTCTTGCACTGTACTGTCGAGTTCATAAGTACACTTTAGTACCTTGTCTATTTATTGTTATGTTTAAACTGCCATGTATGAATTGCCACAGCGATTAAAGTGACAAGGTACTATAGTGTACACATATTTATGAACTGGACTGTACAGCTCTATGTATTCATTTGTCGGTTAGCCGCTTGTCGGCGCCACAAATACTGCCGCTTAGCGCAATCGTGGTTACGTTATAGTCTAGCCAATGAATCGTGGCAATATCTATTTCACATGGCAACAATTTTACGTATCATACAAGCTGTCTCAAAATCAGTACCTAACCAGTTGCTATGCATTCTGTGTTTGTACTGCTACCATTCGTTGGACTAGTCCTTAACCTTTTGAATGCCACAGACGGCTCTAGCCGTCAACTGAAAGTCGTGCCACTGACGCCAAGAAGGCTACAGCCGTCACAAGTTCAAGATTAAAAGAGACTTTGTTTCGTATCAATAAAGTGTAATTTGCATAGCATAGCAAACATGTTTGGCTTGTGAGTGACTTTGTATTCGACGTGAGGCGTTCAATAGCTAAAGCAAGGTTAAACCTCGAAAGGCCCAACGTCCTAAATCTAGGACATTTTGTCAATGTGACTTTTGTCTTTAGTCGACTGGCACAAGATTCTTTTTCGAACTAACGAAATTTGACAAGGGCCTTACGAGATTAAGACTAGCAATAAAAATCGCAGAAGTTGACTGCTGTCTTACTCTAATTTAAAGTGAGAAATAGAGATATAAATTGTGCTTCTTGCTAGAGAACTGAAGTTAAAGTAAGACAGCGATGTCAAATGTCAATGGGCCTTACCATCGCTCAGGAAACCTGTTAGTCTCTGTATGTTATAAAATAAGAGGTTTGAAATGAAACTCGTATTCTATCGATATAGTTTACTGCAGCGGGTCAAAAGGCATGGGGACATAAAAGCAGTCATAGGTACAAATGCGCCTTGTGGCGTTCAAACGCTATATAAGTTATAATTTTACTTATTTTATAAACATCAATGTTGTATACAGCACAGTGGGGTTATATACTGAAAAGTCGATTTTGATTCCAAAAACTCTTCGGGATTTATTAATTCATCAATGCCCGTGACGCCATGAATGCAAGCTATAGAGAACCCTAGGATTCAAAATGTTTGTCGGAGCCCCACTGCGGGGCTCCTCTTTCTGGGCGGTTCGGCTTTCGGGCATAAGCAACATGTCCTGAACATGCGATTAATAAGACTTATTCTCACCAACTGAATTTACCCACTGTACCCTGAATTTATAGTGATAATCTGACTCTTAACGCATTCGCTGCCATAGTTTTGCCCTATCTTGTTTTAATGAGAAGCTCGTGTAGGTACTGAAGCCGTAAACTAGGTACGGCTGGCACTAGGTGAAAATCAGTAGTTAAAACGCTTATATGCGTTGCCGGCAGTGAATGCGCTAATGGGTCCATTACCCATGGAGCGTGTGGTTTTAGTGAGAATCAAAATCGAATTTCAATATGAAATAAGCCTTAAGAAAAATCTACGATTAAAATACTTCAGAAACATGATTGATAAAACTACAATAAGTTACGATTTTAATCGTAACAACATATAATTTTGAATTACATAATTAATACGTTATCGATAAGCAGTGAAATATGTTCTTAAGTAAGTTATTAAAAATATAACAGTTACGCTACAATTTTATAAGCATTTTCATTTGTTGCAGTTAAAATTGGAAAAAAAGATGACAACTTAGTAAAGGACGTCGTCTGCTACCCTAATGCTGAAATAAATGGTCTTTGTTTAGATTTTAGGTAAAAAATGACTCAAATGCATCGACGTGTATTGTATATAGGTAACCATTTAAAATTTTTCTCGTATGCTTTTAAAAAGAATTGAACGAATTTCAAGTTTTGGACGAAGATTTGTCGATAAAGTGCAGTGGGTGAAGCCGCGACAGGGCAGTAGTTTCTAATATTTAGACCAAGCACAGACCTTTTATCTCACCCTAAGTTAAGATTAAAATTGAAGAGAGAAGAAATTTCATTGTCGTTTTGACAATTTCGTTGTCACCTTATTTTCGATTAACTTATTATAATATACTTTTTAGAGGGATGCCACATGGGCGTGGCCTGTGCGTTGCGTCATCGCCGCTACGTTCTATATATCGCACCTCCGGTAGCAAGGGCACAACTGCCCCTATAATCATATAGTACATTGTGCCCTTGTTCTACCGAAGGTGCGAATAAATAAGATCCTGATATGACACTATGCGTTGAAATACTTGCGTCGCTCTAAGTTGAACGCACCGGCAACGCTCGTGTTGCGTCGCTCTTACTCGCAGAGTACCTACCGGCAGGTGTAATACAGTTTGCCGATTATTTCGCAGGTTTTTAAGAAAAACGGGCGTCGTCACAGTACTCCGCAGAAAAAGTTACTTAAGTAAGTAATAAAATCAAATTACTTACTAATCATTCCTTACTTACTAATCACTAAGTGTTATATATCAAATAATACGATTATAATATTATTATAATAATTATAGCCATCGGCTGCCTATCGCTATTCCTCACGCTCTCGCATTTGCAATACGAGTACATGTACATGTTTCCCATTCGTGGGTCCACGAACCGCAAGACCCGATGACTAGGAGATTGTAATTTAGACGAACACATGATGATGGATAGTTGTAGTCTCAGGCTGGAATAACGGGTTGAATAATCCTTATACGTAGGTGCCTATACCGTTATATGCTCAGCGCAGTCAAGAGACGTAGATTGATACATGTTAGTGCAAACAATATCATTTGCGTAGAACCTATAGTGCGATTAAAAGCTTAGGTAACGCATAAATATTACGAACTTAAAACTAATAATGTTATACATAAAATAAGTTAAGTATAACAATGGTTATAACTACAGTTAAATTTGCTTAAAATTAAAAAGGTTATGGTTCAATCACTATCCGGTTGACTGGGGATTTATACAATATTTATTTAAGGAAAGTGGATATTTTGAGCACATAATGTGATTACATCGCATACAAGCAAGTATGCGGTTATTTTGAATACCTAATTGTTTTGAATAATTTGTTGTTTTGGCAACGATGTGTCCCAAAAGTGACTCAGTACTATTCGTTAAATTCTCAATTCATTCAAAATGAACTTTTCTTACCTTTTTGGAAATTACAAAACTGTGTTAGCTGGCTGGACCAATAACCTGGTCAAATACGACCAATAACCTGGACATGGGATTGAGCCATAACGATTAAATTATTGTCTGAAGAAAAGTCTCACTTCACTTATCGACACCAAAAACCATTTTTATGTAGTATGTATGTCCCTTTTTGTAGCTCCGAAATAGTACCCGCACAAGATTAGATCAAGAACACCGAACACTTGCAGTTTTTAGTCGTATTTTTTGTCAAAATTCGTTTAGCGTGGATAAGTGGAGCGAGACGAAAATGTAATTTAGAACCGCAGTGTGCTGTATACAAGACCAAATACTACTATTCAAAAGTGATACAATATGACTTAAGTGTATAAATATATGAGTACTAATTCACTCCCTATTTTCTAATACTTGCCTTAACTATAGAGATGTGCCAAGTGTTTACAATTATACATTACGGCGTTCATATTGTATGGGAATCAGGAAGCCTGGCGCTAAAGATAAATTCTTTTGATAATGATTTTTTTGAAACACTATCCCGCACTGATCTGTTGACACTTTCAGGGCCAACTCGTGTCTTTCTCCCCCCTGATTTTGACTATACAAAACAACAAAGTGAATGAAGATGTAACTCATAATCTTAATTTTGTCATACAAAATTTTGTATTTATGGACTTCCCGTTATTCCCATCTTGGATGAAACATCTAAATGCATTTGCCGCCCTGTGCTTAACTTAATCCAAAAAAACATGTCAGATATATTTTAGGGAAGGCTTACAAATTTTACCAAGTGTTCTTTAAACTTGAGATAGATAATGTTAAATTTGGACATTAGTAAAAAATACTACATCACATAGTAAACCTCTGAGATTCTATTTTATATCCTTTATCAACCTATTCAAATTCCTAAATATTTTGTCCTTGTCACGGAATAAAATAAAATGATGTGTTGACTATCATTGAGAGAGGTTGGGTTATTAATAATAATAAAGTTGGTAGCTTTTTTCAATTTGCTGTTCACTCAAGCAGCCTGGCGTTTTAGCCCCGACATGCTACTAGGTATAATGGCCATAGTTTTTGTTTCTTATTTCATCGATGTCAGACAACCGTTTCAACGATATGCCAGTGAACTTAATCGGACGCGACGGTGTTTAACGCCTGTAGCACACTGCCGCGAAAGCAAAATTAAAGCTGAGCAAACCCATTTTTTTTTTAAATACAATTGGTAAGTTAATTTGTATAGCATGCTATGCAGTGTTCCAGTTTTGGTTTGCTTCCGTTTTGCGGCCTCGGCAGCGTGCTACACGTGTACAAGCTACCTACAAGAAAGCATACAGCGAGACAACATCGATCACAGAGCCCAAGAAACTAAGTTAATTTTGCGTCCCTTAGCTAAATGTTAGCATTGATAGCTAGGTTTGACTGTTTTAGCTGTTAGCCAAATAACCCCTCCAGCATTCAGTAAATATGTATTAATAGTAAATACTTGGCACGACCTCAGTTTCCGAACACTACAGTGCTCTATCAGAACATCAGTTTCTTCTAAAGAAAAAAGCGACACTTACATAATATTGATAATATTAGTATATTGTACAGTTATTTATCACAAACAATGGTTAGTTTGTAGTACAAGACGAATTTTTCTGTGCATTTTGATACAGTGTTTATAGATAACAGAGTGCTACAGACCTCCACGGGGCGTAACGCAACGTACGTGCAAACGGAAAAATTACGTAAGCGCCAGTGTTTCTAACACTTGAATGACTAACAGGATCGGCGCTTAAATCAAATAGCCTTTGACTTGGGAAGATGAAATGCAAGTTACCATCGAACTCTAAATAATGGTAGGCTTAACACGAACAACTAATACATGTATTATTAGTTATAAACTAGAAAACAGCGTCGCTTAGTCAAAAACAAATGTGTGTCTCTATTTTAGACATTTAAGACAAAAGGTTGCCGACTGTTTCAGTGTCAACGAAACGAATATTTGCAATTTAAGTCATGTTAAAAAACAATTATATGTTAGAACTATTTAGGTACCTATTATTATAATACAACTGGCTTATCAAGTCATTCGATTTAATTAATTCATGAGGATATCGTCTTATCACACACAGCCAATAAATTATTATTTCTCAGATGTGCGACGATTTCTTTTAGAAAGTTCGTCCAAAAATGATTTTTCCAAATTAGATGCTTAATTCACTTGCAAGATTTCTCCGAGAACTAAACTCAAGAAGTTAACTAAACTAAAAATCCTCTCAGTTTCTAAAATAGCCAGTATTCTCTTTTTTGGTGTACCTATTGTAAAAAATCACTTGAATTATTTTAAATAAATTACATGCCTTATGTGTTGGCTGAAGGTGCCGTCACCATTGGTAAGTGGCTATATCAGCTGAACCGCTATGGAACTTTGACGTACGTGCTTATGAATCTTACGATAGAGCTAGACGGAGACTTAAAAATGTAGGACAACGTCATAAGAAAGTAAGTTTTGTAGGTACCGTATAGCTCTGAATTAGTTTCGAAGTTAACTGTCAAACGAGACATCTTTTGACGTAATCTAATAGCGGGGGATCCAAAACAGCAGTATCAAATAAATTTAGCTTTTTGTCGTACAAATGTAAATGTTTTGAATATGGTTAACGCTATGCTACACACAATGTTTATTTAGAATCCTTAATAAGACGCTAAATTGACAGATAGGTAGTGTCATAGGTATTATATCGGATTACGATAATATTATAATTGCAAAAGATTGCGAGTGTACTAATGTGAAAAAAATGGCCAGTTTAGGCCACAAAACTTTTAATAAACATAACCCCTGCCCCAAAAAAGACAAACTTGCATTTTTTTAAACAAAAAAAAAAGGGGCGTAGGGTGCATACGATTATGCAAAAATAAAATTATTTAACCAAAATTGTGTATCGTAATGAGTGACGTTAGCGTAGTGCATCTTGGCAGGGCCCTCAGGACAGATTTACGTTCTGAGTTTTTTCGGCTCGTTCGGGAATTTATTGACTTATTGGGAATCAAGTTGTGAATAGCCGGGCTTAGCCTTAATTCGGCTTCGCCACAAAACACCTGTACTCTGTGCAACCTAATTACTAACTTATCCTTGATTATATTACACGTAAAATATTTTTTCTTAAAGTATTTGGACCATCCATATAGGAGAAGTAGGCCTTCGAAGAGAGGTTTTTGTTGCAGGTTAAGGGAACTGATCACCGGTTTCCGCACTGTACCTATTGTATTATTTTATATCGGATGGAATATTTTGAAATCAGGTGTGGTGATCGGTAGTGCAGACTAATAAACATATCCAACGGGATTTTTTTGCATGGAAATTATAAACATTGACATGAGTTAACTATGGCTAGAATGACCGAAAAGAATCGGATCATTGAGGACCAACGTAGGCGAGCTAGTTCTTGATACAAACCGGTTTCAAAGACCCGAAAGAAATCATTATTGGGTTTTAATTTAATGGTGTCTGGTCCTCTCGTAGCCGCGATCGTCGCAACACGATCGACGCGTCGGGGTGAGTCAAGTCCCGTTTTAAATTTGAAGCAACGAGAATGCTGCATGTTGGAGCGAACAAAGCAGTGGCGATAGGAAAAGTCAAAATACGCCTTAAAAAATTTGCTTATGTTTTTTACACAAACATAGTAGTAACGTGTAAAGTATAGGTCCAGGTACAGTCACGGCCAGATTACTTAACGGTAACTGTATGTTATATTCAATTAACATACTGTGAACTGGAAATTTTGGGTAAAATTCTATTGTGAAATAGAATTGTTATTGACTGTTCAGATGCATCTCCACAAAGGTTTCGTTGGACGTGCTCGATAGTGATAGTCCAGTACCGAATGCTCGCGGGTAAGCAACAAATGCTCCCTTCCACGCCAAACATTCGATTGTGAACGCTCAATTGCGCATGACTCACGAATGCTCCTTGTTTGGAAGAGGCGCTCCGTTCTAATAATAGGTAGACGAATCACGGCCGTGTGCGTGTTTAAACAAGACGTGTGCATTCTAACATTAATAACAGTTTTTTTGTATTTTTTTTTGTTTTTTTGTCTATAATATAACAACAAATAACGATATGGAGCTGTGCCAACCAATTAAAACTTATTCACATTATTATTTGCAATAAGATTGGCGGCTCCTTGGTATCTACACGGGTGTTGCGCTCGAACAACACGACTAACTAAGTGCCTTCAAGAGTTCTATAGGATGCTGCGCCTCTAGTAGGGACCTTCCCGAAATTACTTGAAAACGTCACATCTCTTACTGCAACAATCGATTGCGACCATTTCGGAAGCATCGACTTCGTCGTAAGAGTCAAAAAGTCCGTTACAAAAAGAATAGATTAAAAACCCAGGGTTTGAATTTAGATCGCCGAGCATTCAGAAATTTAAAATTCAAACGGTATATTCTCTTTATAACGTCTTTGTATGTCGTCGAGCGTGCTAAGTTTAACCGGCCAAACAATCCAAGAAATGAGAGAAGAGAAGCCGATGTACTCAATAAAAAGTCAATTGCCCTTTTATTGGTTTGGGATCGGACGACTGTCATAAAGACTGGTGTCTCAACTCTATCCAGATAGGGAAGAGATTTGATCATAGAGTTCTATATTCTACAATTTTCATTAATTTTAAACGAGTGTAATCTCAAATTTGATATAATTATTCTCTTTCCTGTGAAAGCAGACTATCGGTCCCAGAAAAGAAGGTAGTAACACCCTGTATATTAAACCTAAATCTACAACTAAGTGCTGAACACCGACGGTCAGTCGACAGACTAGACCGACGACAATATTCAACCGCGAGTTGGTCAACATATGTTCAATAAATATCTTTAAATACTACTATATTAAAATATGAATACATGATTACGTGGTTAACCTATAGAACTTAACTAAATGGACTCAGGCACATGTCCTATAGCCGGCGAGAAACGAAAAACATAGTTTCGTTCGATAAATATTATTAATAACCTTTGATATAGTTAATCAGTACAATAATAAATATGTTATGTTCATCTAAACTAAAACTGTAGGTTACACGAGAAAATTTCCTATTAGCCTATTGAGCCCTTGACCTAAAAGGGCGTACCTATTTAATATTGCGTAATGTTTATATGATCTTATCGATAATAAATAATAAATGGATTTGCTATGGCTATTAAGTTGCAGATATTAGAACAACAGCCACTAACGGTCATGTAACGCTACGAGCGCTACGCCGTAGCACGTTGCAAAAAGAACAGCTAAAAAAACTACGACGAGTGTGCCCGCCTGGCAAGCGTTGGCAACGAATGAGTAAGGAGGGCAGCACTGCAGCGATCGTCGTGTAAGCAACTCACGAATCCTCCCGACGGAAATCCGACTTTAACGGGCTACCTCATTTTACTAGCTACATCTGACTATCTACTAGTAACTATCTATACCTAAACTAAGTTGTATTCTATTTAAAAACTATGAGTCGGCAGTGGGAACGCTGGTTATCGAAAAACGTCTAACTCAATTATCGGAATTCATATCCGTTGTAACTAAATCATAAATTTCACCTGACGGTTTTATGCCTAACTACTCAATTTGAAAGTTCTAGCTACAAAGATATTCGGAAGGTAATGAAGGACTAAGAAGAACCGCTAAGACAGAAATAGAACACCATTTTAAGAAAGTGGTGACGCTAGTGGTCACCAGAAATACGGAAACACCGCTCTAAATTGCGCACTAACTACCTAACCTAACTAATAATTTTCCTATTAATCAATATAATTTATAAAGTAATTAGCTACATTAATACTATATTGTGCTCGGTTTAATATTAAATCGAGTTTAATAGAAAAGGACCCCGCAAATGCGAAGGATTCCTAAGAAAACAGGAATGTATATAATAAATATGTATGTATATGTCACGTTAAACTATTCCACTATTTCATTTCAACAATATTACTTACTTGGCGGCGATCCGCTCTAGTATGATTATAATAAAGTACAATTACTTTCTGTACAGTCATGAGGCACCTAAGAATGCGCATAAAAGAAATAAAATCTTATGACGTACATAAGAAACCAAAAAGACAAACAGAGTTCTATTATACTCATAATTATATAAATGGTTGACCAGCTCGCGGATGACCTATACATTCTAGTGGGTATATATTAGAGTACAGTTACACCTAACTATTACAAGTATATAAACGTATGTACACCTCTGCTGGGAAAGGACACCAAACCCTTTTACTTTACACAGGGTGCCCCCCCCCCCCTAACCAGACCGATTCTCACTTGACGAAAACCTATCTATCTCGCATCGTTAAACCCATATTTAGGGAGTGTACAAACAAACCATATTAATCATATCATCACCATTCCTTAACTATTAAAATAACAGAGTAAGTAACAGAATAGTCATATAGATTGAGAAACGGTCTTTCTTCCAGAGGAAATCGCAGATGACATTTTAGGCGTTCGATTCTTTCAAGTCGGTGAGCCTAGCAAGTTGAGCTGGTTCCAGTTCGTCGGGTATAGAGGCCCGGCCGGCCCGCGGGGCTGCGGGGGGCGATTGTGGGCCGACCGGGGGGGATTGGGGAGCAGTGGGGGGGGCAGTGGAGTCGCCCTCGGAGCTCGAGGTTTTTGGGGCTTCTGGTACGCAAACAGCGGTCTGCTCTGAGGTGGATGACTCCTCGTCTTCGGGTTCTGGCTCTACCTCGGGGGGTGGGAAGGGCTGCTCCGGTTCCTCCACCATCGGCGTGGCGGCGGTGATGACGATCTGCGCCACGCCCAGCCCGGACTCATCAGGCTCTTCAACTTGTGGCATGGCAGGCTTCGGAGGCGGCAGCTCGTCCTCGTCCTAGAATAATGCCACTAGTCAAATCAAATGTCAAGTCCGTGCGATATTGAGGCCATAGCTAAGAGGAATTCCAAAGGTTAGGAGTAGTTTTTACAGAATGAGACACCAAAGAATGGATATTGGTTAATTGACCTTCTTGTTTCTTTACAACTACAATTTTGGGTAACAGTAGGTACGCATAATATTTGACTAAGACATCTCGAATAGGGTATACTATTTGTCTCAAAATTGGGTCCATTTTTTGTAAAATACCTAACGCAAACACTCCGATTTGTAAACTCCACATCTGCAGTGAATATAGCCGAACACAATCGACGAAGACGTTAGGGCACCAAAAATTTAACACTGGGTTAAGACGCTAACTCGAGTTAAAATGACAGTTTTCGTATGAATCTGTCGTTTAATAACTCCAGCCGCGTGTCCAGCCCAGTATTAAATTTTTGGTGCAAGTGGCCTTTAGAAATTCAAGTAAAATGAAATGACGTCTCTCATAGCCGGGTCACTGAACATGTAAAGAAGGCTGAGAATTCCATAATTCAAGGCAAGAGTTGAGTAATTTTCGAACATTCTTGAAAACGGCACATCTCTCGGTATATTAAACACCTAGTCTTAGTTATGGCCTCAGTTAACGAAACATTCAAGAGACATAATGAATTAGGTTTCTTTAGTAAGACTATACTAAATCATGCAAATTTAAAAACCATGCTGATTCATGCGTGTTTTCCGGGTTTTTAGGGTAACCTGTTACATACTTGTCGCGTGTTTCTGTTATGTAATCTTCTGATGTGTACATAATCCTTTAAACTAAAGTAGCACCTGCAATGCAAAGCTTATGTAAAGCAGAGTTAAGCGACGAGCAGCCCTCTTAAGTAATAAGGGCATATTTGCGACGTACAACCCGAGAAAATGTAACTTGGTACAGCATTCTGGCTGAATCAAGTAGTTGAGTGGCTAGTGTAATAAGGTCGTAAGCCAAGCTAGACTTCTATAACAGATACGCCCTTATTTGTAAAGTTGGAACAGTTGTCACAGTGAGAGGTGAGCCTTACGAGAAAGGAGTTTGTTATTGTCGATGAGCCGAGCCGACCAAATAAAGAAAAAGTGAAAGAGTGAAAAACCATGAAGATTTTTTTTTAATAAGTACTGTGCCATTTGTGTTGATTTACAAAGAATTTCGATTACTGTAGGTTTGAGATGTTCATGAGGTTATTTTGGAGGTTACTTTTTCCGACTCGATTAATATTCGCGACCATCTGAGGGGTTATTTAAAAAACATGTTACGACTACATACTCACTTATTGTGTGGTAACAAAACCGATATGAGTCAGTATCATATGTTTTTATTGAAAATACCATTCTAATCAGAGAATCTAATAAACAAAAAAAGTAAGTTATGTGAACTACTTCAAAACCAACCTATATCGAAAACGACAAAATAATTATGAAATCTAATTTATTATTTTCATAGTTCGTTCACAGAAAGTGGATGCGAGCCCTCTTATCAGTCATTTAATTTATTATCAGAAGATCCAGCCCTAACCGCGGCTCCTATGATTAATAAAAGCATAAGGGTTAGTTAAATCAATTTACTATAGGCATCCAATAAGCATTTTTTAAAGGTCAAAGCAATTTTTATAGGAACTCTATGTTAACTGACATTTACGTTGATTGGGATTTCTATTCCACTTTGAATTAAGCCACACCTATCGCTGTAAAATATCGCGAGCGTTATGGAAGGGTCGCGTATTCCCATGACAGTACTGTAGGTATATGCAGTTGTATCTTATAAAAGCAATGCAATTTCTATTCTGAAATATAGGTTCTAATTATTATTGCTAGATTAGTTTAAAAACAAGAACAACATTACCGTTTCATGTTACGCAAGCATAAATATCGGATTAGTTCCATGTCAAGTGAGGTTATCGCGTAGTGGATTATCTACTAACGAGATTTAAGTGTCCATAAGCAAGATCAGTTAATAAAAGCACATACTGCACATAGTGACAGTATGTTTAGCGATAAATATGCAGAGGTTGATGTACCGAGTACCTACATCTGCGTGGTTACAATCAAACAAATACACAATCAATCAATCATGATTTTAAGTTTTTTTCCTAAGACATATTTCCCGTAAGTAAGTTGATGCAGAGGTGCTCGTGTGGCGGCATCTTGTCGGTTCATGTTCAAGTTCTAACGACTGGGCCTTTATTCTACAGGGGTGTTTATAACTCGGCCATTATTACTGACGAGTAAATAAGAGCTATTGGTTGGCAAAATAGTTTCATCCAGTAGAACAGAGGCCCTGGATGACCACCCAAACCGACAGATGGCGAGATTGGGCGGTAAGACTGCCATGTATTGCCAGGTATCGTTCTGTCATCCGTTCAGGGGCCGTAGGAATACGTAAGTAAGTTTCACCTCTCAAAAAGACAATGTTAAATGTAAGCCCCATTCCGGGCTGTCGTTCTCTTGAGAAACACATCGCAACCGGCTATCGTAAAATTGATCCGTGTGCCAGAGCCAGGCCAGAGGTCCCTTTAATTTCTTCACCAAACCGGAGTTTGAATTCGCATTTACAACGAAGTGGCAATTATAGAAGGCGGTAAATATATTTCAATTAGGAACAATAAAATACAGAAAATTAAAATTTTGTGTTGCTTTGTTTGTTGTTGTTGTTAAAACTATTTTTTCAATATATAAGCCTTCGATATAAAAAGGCAGCTTGGTTTGTAATTTGTAGGGCCGCGAGCGTACTGGCGACTTTTAAGTGATTGTTACGATCGAGTTGGCTGACGATGTTTTTCTCAAAGGAATAACATTCCAGTAAGCATTGACAAAGCACACCTAGTCACAACATACAGTGTACGAAGAATTGTCTGGGACTCAAACCTCGCTCCAATTTTCACCGACAACCTCATCGACTGATGCATGAAAGAGAATTCAAAACGATTACATTACACGATATACATCTTTATATGTTACAATTGATTGCATTATTTAAACAATGTTTGTAGTTAAGTACGTTTTAATTTGTAATTCCGCACCAAATCTACAGCAGCGCTCGCGCTGACTTTAACCACATTTTTCAAAAGGCTCGTCGGACTACACCGCAAACTTACCTATTATGGTGACGGCTGGGGTGACAAATCCAGCTTCCTCTTGTCCGAATTGGCTTCCGTACTGCTCAACTTGATTCCTAGTTAACTCCAAGTTGAAGCTAAAGTCAGGCTGACTATCCATGGAGTCCCCTAGGTCCGGTTCGTCTTCAGCAGGGGGGGGTGGCGGCGGGATGGCCGGAGGCGCCGCGTCTTTAACGTTGTTGTTCTGGGCCAGAACTACTAGCAGCGTCCAAGGAGCAGTCATACAATGAGAGTTGCGAGTTGCGACAACTTATTAATAGATGGCGTTACACAATTCTTCGGGCCTCAACGATAGATGACGTTAGGTCGGCTTACGACGAAATCGTAGATAAAATTGGATATTAAATTAAAAAGTTAATATTAATTTATTCACATTCACTATTAAAAAAATACCCTCAACATTAAAATTAAAGGCAGGTGATTCGATGCAATACTGTTAAATAAATGTCCAATACTGGTTTCCTTTTTTAACGCCGCTCGATAAAAGAGGGATGTTGATGATATAACCGTATCAGTTTTGAAAGCAACCCATACTCGCGAGCATGTCAAGGATTTCAAATACCTGCATATAAATTATTAAATATTTACTACGAAACGCTTCACAGCAGCTAAGTGTTATTAACTGATCGGTAAAGGCTTTTACAAACTAGGTCATTGGGTATTTTATATTTAATACTAGCGACCCGCCCGCGGCTTCGCCCGCGTGGTATGTATTATACATATAAACCTTCCTTAAGAATCACTCTATCTATTAAAAAAAACCGCATCAAAATCCGTTGCGTAGTTTTAAAGATTTAAGCATACATAGGGACAGACAGCGCAAGCGACTTTGTTTTATACTATGTAGTGATACCGATAGACCGGTAGAGCGGCTAAGAAAATGAAATTAATTAGTTAAGGCCCTGAGCTTAAGTGCATTGCGGGTCTCGGGTAATTGACTTATAGAACAGTATTAAAGGATATCGCTCAAAAGGTTCTGGCGCAACAAGTTTTAACTCAAAGAGAGACGGAGCTTAGGCTGATAGCTGCATCTTACAGTCAGAGACGTCTCGTTCTCAAGATTTCATGAAATTTCAGAGCGCGTTACGTTAGAAGTATTTTGAAATCTCTCAAAATATCTCATCTCTTTTCAATATCCTTTAAAAATACTTAGTCATTTAAGACTTAGCTGTTTATTTTCACCATCGGTTTGAAGTGCTGGTTTTTTAGAAAGTCCAAAAAAGTGTCACCTAAAATATTTCTGTTAAAGCAACCAATAATGTTTATATTAACCTTGACTTGACAGGTGATGTCAGTAAAACTGTAAGTTATATGGTTATTAGCGTGTTAAAAAATTGTTATTGTACACTTAGTTTAAAAAAACTGTATATGAACTTTAAATTTTCATTATTATGCTTTCAACAATAATTCAACTTGATATTTCACCACTATTATTAAGAGAAACTGGTACTCAACAACTTACGTCCATGTCTTTGTTGATGAAATAATAAACTTTTTATGATTAAAAGATTTGTATCTTAAAACAATTCAGATAATTAAATTTAAATTTAAACTAGACCCGAAGTAAAGTATCTTGAAAAATATAATTTGTAAAACAAACATCATGTTTATAAAAAACTTGAGAGAGAAATATTTTTGTGTTGGACGTTTCTTGATTATTTGTCTCCGACTGCATTATCTAATAAGAAATATCGAATATTTCCAGCGTGCGGAAGATTAAACGTTCTTTTTGATAAATTATACACACAGCTTTGATTTTTTTCACGTATCCGGAAACTCAGAACACAGGAACGACGAGACATAACTCTACTGCATTCTCAACTCAAAATATTATCAAAATACTAATCCTTTCATATTTGAAATTTCACGTAAATACCTGCAGCTACAATATTTTTCCCTCGTATGTTTCACGTTTAGGTACAATATACCACAAGTTGACAGGCAAGATGTACGTAAGTACTGAACAAGATGTACGTAAGTACTGAACAAGATGCAATTTATTTATTTAACATTATTAAATTAGTGTATTTTAATACTGTGCTATTTTTTGGCTATCTACTCCTTCAGGTCCCTGAGCGCTATCACTATTATATTATAAACTGTTCTATTTCAGCGCAGACACTTAGTTTCATGCAAAACGTCCTAGATGTCGTTATTGTTACTACGCCCTAACTACGAACTCTTTTTTCAAGTTAGCAAGAGATGGCGTTCATATCAAAACCTAATCAAAATTCATATTGTATTCGAACAATTAATGTTACCGACTAATGGTGCGTTCCTATATTCAAAACCGTTGGTAGAGTTGTGACGTCTCGTTGAAATTTGACACATTTTGTACGTAGCAAATGTCATAACGCTACTGCCCGTAAGTAAAACGATTCGTTTCTTGAATATAGGAACCGGGCATAAGTCGTAAATATGTTTAATCAATGTTAAGTAGAACTGCTGTAGCTAAGCTACGGTTTCGCAAAGGCCCTAGACCTAACCCAGCTTCAGCATTAAATTGTATTCGCGTAGAAATTATGTTAACTATGTTTGTTGTTACTTATTGAACTATCAAAATTGACTAGCGCCTTTCTCGTTAAAGAGAAAACCTATGTCGAGAAATGAAAAGACACTTGTATCTCGTACATCTTTAAACTACATTTAAACTTTAAGTTAGTAATAGGTAATAGTAGTCGAAGTACGTCATGAAATTAGGCGTTATCATTAGAAAACCATCAGAATGTTCGCGTTATATTCTAACGTACATACAGTATGGAGTCATAACTCATAAGAGTAGTTATTTCATACGGCATCCGAGAGGGATTCTAATAGTAATGAGTATTTTTTCATATTTGTAAGAAGTCGATACCTAGAAATAAAATCGATGAATTTGCTTAAAAAATATCAGCTTATTGCCTAATGAGTGTTATCGAACAAGATGTCATATGTGAACTAACGATCTTCTTGTATAAAAATGGAAAATGCTTTGCTGAATTTGAAGTTAAAATAGAACTTAACTATACATTTTTAAAAATAACAACATCGATTAGGTACCTACTGTTATTACAAGGAAGGACATGCAAACATGCAATCTTTTACGTGACCCGATGTTTTTCGTCGCATTAAGAGTTGACGCGATTGTTAACTCGCTCACACTTAATAAATATAAGCGAGAATAGCCCGTAGCGCTAATCATCTCTCAATATGACGTTATACTCTAGCGAAAGAGAAAAACGTGCGTACAGTTAAGCAGATAAGAAAAATGGGAAGGGAAGACAGAGAGGGCTGGAGTAGTTATAAGAATCAAACGCCTTGCTACTTTGCGTAAGGCCAGCTTTACTGGTAATGATACCCCTTAGCAGACTATAGTATACATACAGATAGACTAGTTGCATTTGAGTCATGTCAAAAATTATATTGACGAGCATTTGTGGCAACATTGTCATATTATTTATTTCATTCTTTCGTTTATATTGTTATTTTCTACACTCGAAACGAGCCATTGCCAATTGTCTGAACTCTTCCAAAATGCCCTGCAATATGATACTCCGATCAAGCGGTGCTATAGCAAACTCAAGTTCAACTGAATCTTTTGTTTGCGAACGTATTTGTAACCATGAACAAATATATAACGATCACAAAAAGCATCGCCATGTTATAACAAGCACCGTGGCAGGTTTGCATCTATTTTGATATGTGTCACTGTTGTGTGGATTTACTACTACACCGATAGGCGTCTCTTCGTATAAGAACTATTTAACTACGCATACGTCATATAATGCGTAAAACAACAATATATAGTTTTAACCCCACTGGATTAGTTTAAGTAAGGAAAAAGTTATTCAGAGCCCAATTTTATTTAATTTCAATGTAAAGTGGCATTTGCCGATTATTTTTTGGATTTTTTGATGGGAAGAGCCTTGTAGTGATACAATTTTGAGGCTTTATCAAATTAAAATTGGCGCCAGTTCATGATAAACTTTTGTTCGTAATTTTGTCAAAAATACGTTCTTTTATTTCTAGTATTATTTCGAATATAGAAACAATAAACGGAAACACATATAATTACATATTTTTAAAACATACTTACAATTATATTTATAATGTGCAATTCGTACATTTGTAATATTTTTATAAACTTTGATTATTCTTAGTAATAAAGTAGTAATCTATGCCATAGATTTGCGTACTTTTTATTTTGTAATTGCAAATGCGCTAAATGAGCGAGCAATCCTTACCGTAATCTCCCCTAACGAAGCACTGTTCTCGAGAATTCCCGAGAATTCCCGAGACATGTTGAGAATGGATTCGTTACCCGATACGCCAACAGGCAACAAGTATTTCTCCCTTTGTCGCGTCCCATCTTTGTTACCTACCAACCACCATGCCAATTGGGGAAAAAACAACAATACCCAACCAGCCATAAAGCTACACTCTAGGTGTCAACTGCACAACGTTGGCCACTATGGAATACAATACTTTAAAAATACAAGGTTTCAAACTGTGCGAACGGGGACAACTTCGACTGACTCGAGCCCGAGTGGCACTGGCAAGTTTCTTTCGGGCTAACTAACGAATGCGAAGCCCGCTCAGCTCTACTCTTAGTTAAATTAACATATTCTACGTATACAATATTACAATGTTCCTATCTCAAAGTTTTAAAGTAGGTATTCATCAAAAGGTAAGTTTTATTGACATTTTAACAAAAAAAAGTGAACACTCAATCGACAGTAACCGAATATGTGAACACGTAAGCAGGCGCAAGTTGAGTTCTGCAATAATTAAACACCGTAGTAGTCTGCTTGAATAAAAAACCATGGGCAAAAGCATGACACGTTAATCCTATAGGTACATATGTCTCCATTTCTGCAGTGGCAGAATTCAATTTTTCTACGAAATGCATAAAATGTTACTTGATATTGATATAATGTAAGATATGCATTATGCATTTATTTATTTAATACTGTGAATTATTTGCGTGATTTAATTTCACACTATTTTATTTGTTCTACCTAAACATACTTAAAACCAATGTCTTATCCTAATAAATATGTCTTATCCGCCGTCAAATTCTGAAATTTGAAAATTGTGTCACTGGAGTCAAAACAGAGGGCTTTCGGTATGTACGGTAGCTAGGTATTAAAAGTTTTTGTTTGTAGATTATACTAAAATATATTTAAAAAAAAAACAAATTGCGTTTTCCATAGCAAAATGAATCACGATATCTTATCAAGTGGTTTACAGAATCTATAGATCAAAACAATTTAGGCACTCGTATTTGATCCGTTCACGTCGACTTTGTGAGTTACCTTCGAAGTTGTCCGGATTCGCAGAAGTGGTGTATTAGGACCAAAAGGGTTAGTGAGGGGAGTTGGACTTACCGTCTTCGTTGAAGCCGGCGTCGGAGGGCGTGGCTGGAGGAGATGCAAATACTGGGGCTACTGCTTCAGCAATATCCCATTCCTCCTCGCCCCCACTCAACGGCTCTCCATTCTACAAAAAGTTTAGGTACAACCTTTGACCTCTTAGGGCCAGTACAGACGGACAGCATTTCAACTGCAACCCAGCTGCAAAGTGGCAGTTCCAGGGCTGTTCTGATGCAGTTGGTGCAACTGCATCGAAACTGCAAACCCATTGCAAACCAACTGCACGACACCTGCAAGCGGACTGCACAATGGGTTTGCAGTTTCGATGCAGTTGCACCAACTGCATCAGAACAGCCCTGGAACTGCCACTTTGCAGCTGGGTTGCAGCTGAAATGCTGTCCGTCTGTACCGGCCCTTACGCGACGCGCAGCAAATAATTGTGCAGCACGCGTAATGATTAGCGTTCACCGCTATAAATGCTCGCTCGGAGCACTAGGGAACACGTATACACCTACCGCATGCGGTGCCACTTGAGACCATTCACCGCATATTATTTTACCTCCCTTTTTTGATGAACCTCTGATTAATGCTTGAATCATCCACGCTCCTTTGACAGCTGATGTAAATCCCACATACGGCGACACTTAGTTCCTACAGGGTCCGTTACAACCCCTGTTTTTTTTAGAATATTAGGGGGCAGTTGTTGTAATATACCACGGTAATGTTTCATGATCATTGCTGAACGATGAACACTAAAATAACGAAAGAAATGAAATTTCGGTATCTTGAACATTTTATAATAATTATAAATAGTTGATTTTTTGATAGAAACGACGAAAGATAATTTAATAAAAACATTATGTAATTTAAGTAGATTTACTCAAAAAGCAGGAATTGTAAATTCATTAACTTTCCGTCATTCGTTGACGATTTTAAAATTAAGTCATCCGTCTAAAACCAAAAGTGGCTTAACCTTGTAGTTCTCGACATTTTTGTAAAAGAACAAGAATAGCAAAACCGTCAGCCGTGGCATTATTCTCGATATAATTTGAATTTCGCTTACCTCGTCGCAATCTTCCACGATGAGCGAAGGGAAGTTGCCCATGATGCCGTTGGATTCTCCGCGCCACCAGCCGTCGTCTACGCCGTGGGCATCACGCGACACCACGCGGATTACCTAAACAAGACACAGCTTCAGTTACCCCAGAAACTGAGAAAATGTTTGCCGTATCAATCGATCAGCCTAACTGAGCTCAATTGAGTTGTAAAACAAATGAAATACGAAATTGATCCGGATGTAAACTCACAAGGAATAAAAAACTATTGTTAAATCTTCTTCAAATAAAACCGTGGCACTATTTTTTCATAAAATATATATAATTTAAATCAAGTTTGTCTTTAACGTTGTTGTTCTAAACTGAAACCGAACCCTAAAGCTTATTACTGAACGAATAAGTTTTTCTACGCGTCGAGTGTAGTGAGGGACACGCAGTTAGGTACGTGCGCGGACAGCGGGAGACGAGACAGGACTACGCGGGCCTCGCGGGGACAGCCGCCCTCACAGTGGTTCCGCGTCCCTCACTTCCTCCCGCGCCTCCAACGGTACCTATTTTGCCCTTCTGCGCAGGGTGTACTTGACGGTGCGCTCGTCACCACACATGCAAGTAATATGCAATCTAACATTGCGCTCAGACTAAGCGCTCAGAGTATATGACATGCTCCAACATTCGTAGTTGAATACATATTTTCTATTCTATTCTTTCTATTCTCTTTAGCACAAGTTTCCGCTAGTAGAGCTTGAAGCTAACAGTTTAAAATTTAGATGTTTTTTGGGGTTCCGTACACGAAGGGACTATTAATATGCCTACGCTGTCTATCCGACCTTCTAAAGAGCTGTTTCTTTTGAACCGTATTATAATATCGGGTTGTTTCTTTGCGAATTCACTTGTTAATAGGGCGTTTCTTTAAAAGTTTGTACCTAGTTAAGGACTAAATTAAGAAACGTTAACTTTTCCACTGAGTTACGAAAATTAGCTGTACTGTTATTAAGACAAATGGTGGTATCTCAGCCAAAACTCCTGTAGCAAGTGCAAGCATATTACTAACAGATGAGGATTGTATCTACTTCATTTATTGAATTTGAGATACTGCTAATTGGCGTTGAGAGGTAGGATATAAATGTATGACTAATTTTCGTAACTCAGTGGAAAAGTTAACGTTTCTTAATTTAGTCCTTAACTAGGTACAAACTTTTAAAGAAACGCCCAATAAATAAAATGAAATGAATTAATAAACGGGGTTCCCATGCATGAAGCGTTTTTTACAACGTATAAAACAGCCAGTGAAATGACTAGCATAGAGGCATTCCATCTTAGTCCTCAGGGTTGGCAACGCATTTGCAGTCTTGTGAATGCGAATGTCTATGGGTCACAGTTTCCACTTACCATCAGGTGGCCTGTGTGCTCGTTTGCCTTCCCATGCTATATAAAAAATAAAAATGAAGTATTTTTTTTAGTATCGTAAAAACGGTCAAACATACAAGCGTCAGGTACGATAGAGAACGAATCCTAAAGAAAATCAAGAAATACAAAAAAATGGTTAAGCGTGAGTAGGGCTCACGCTGATTCGATACGAAATACTGGAGGCATTCCATCTTAGTCCTCAGGGTTGGCAGTGCATTTGCAGTCCTGTGAATGCGAATGTCTATGGGTCACAGTTTCCACTTACCATCAGGTGGCCTGTGTGCTCGATTACCTACCTATACCATAAAAAATAAAAAAAATAAAAACCACTTCAAATCGGAATATAATAAAACCTACTGCGCGGTGGAACCCTCCGTGCGCTAGTTCGACTTAGACTTGACCGGATAGTTTATTATTTATTATTATCTAATTGTCCTTTTATGTATAAAGGGATAATTTGCAACGAAACGTTAGCTGAGCGGCTTACACTAAGCCTTAACACAAACGCGATTCTAATACTACGGACATGTCATACGAGTAGTACTACTAATATATATCGTCGACGATATTAGGCTTGCTTCTGATTGGTCGAGACAGAATCCCTCGTGATATCCTCGCCTTGCATTTTCCATTGAGCCTGTACTCTAATCTACGTTATGATGTATTTTAAAGCGATAAAGCCACAACTTAGCAACTTTGTGCGCATATTTACTCGTTTTACATTACATAATACGTCATGGGAGTACATATGTTACATTAGTTATGAAAACGTTTAACCACAGCAATAAGTTATAGTTAAGGCAAATTATAAGTTGCAGATAAAAAATAATTGAGGTCAATGAAGAATATTACGAACTAAAATATAGCACGACCTGAACTAAACTCGGATGGTTTTAAATATCCCAGTCTGGACATCTTCCCAAACCCCCTTTAAACTGGGACAAAACCCGAGATGAACCTAGATTAGAATCGTGACACAGGTCAGTAGTATAACTTTATTAGTATTTCTCGCTGGTCTTCCAACCTGTCATCCTATCATCGCCTGGTGTAAAAATATAAGCTTTTAGCGAATCTGAATAATTCTCTGAACGAAACCTGAAGCTAAAGTTTGCTTGGAAAAGTTTCCGATGCTGCTACAGTGCAAAGTTTTTCTATCAAAGGAAAGTACTACAAAAATTACTACCTTTGTTAAAAATGATTCAATTGGTACTAAAATAACTGATTGAAAGTAAAGTTACATTTGGCATTTCATTAATTATCTTTGATATCTTGCCTCAAAAATGATCGCCGACCGTTGTTTAATTTTAAATTGTTCAGGGGCTACCATGCCCAAACGTTTTTGATGAATTGGATATAACTTTTTCATCTGGGCGTCAATTAATATAAAAAATACATCTAAATGAGAAAAGTGAGATTTTTTTAAAAATAAAGACCAAAAACTACTTTTTTTTTGGAGTAAAAATGTCAAAATTTGATAGCGTAAATCTCGTTATCAGCGACTTTTAAGCGAAAAGTTGAGATGGCAGCTAGTTTAGAACAGCAGTGTTATTGCAAATAGGTCTTAACAACAACTGAAAGTTTAGAGCTTCAGATCGAAAATACTGAACTAATTGGTCACCATATAATGCTGAACCTTAAATTTTGTAATTTGCAATGAATTAGAATCACGCCTATAAAATTAATCATTTTCATATGAACAAAGTTACCTTACAAAATAAGACTCACCTGGCCTTCCTCCAAGTTGAGCTCATCGGTCGCATCGGCATCGTAGTCATACAGCGCGAAGCAGTAGCCGAGCGTGGGCTCCGACGGCACCAGAGCCTCGGCCCTGGCGAGTTCTTCGTTCAGGGTCTCGACCCTGGGCTCGTCGGCCCTCGCAACCGGCGCAGAGATCACCGAGATCTGGTCGGGGCTCTGCACCACGTCCGCGTCCTCTCCCTCCACAGTGTAGTCAACCGAAGAGAAGGAAATTTGCGACACCAGACCAGGATTAGTTGAGACCTAGCAATGAAATTGGAATGAGTTCCACGCTGCCAGGGCGTAGGCTTTTGGAATCCGTGAATGCGGAAAACCGCATTAAGTGCATAAGACATCCTTTGAGGCTTCCTTTTAGAGTGCCTCATAATAGAAATAGGCCTCTGTCATTGGAATGATGTTGGTAAATGAAAGCCGTTAAGGTAAAGTTGAATTATTAGACACTCTTTAAAAAGTAAGAAACCTTCCTTTAGTTGATGAATAAATAATTGGGATTAACTACAATCACTCACTCTAAATCTTAGAATCATAAATGTCAGTGATTATACCAGTTATTTTTTATTACAGAATAATATCCTACACAAATATTTACTTATTGATTATGTCTCTTAATTGATTACAGCCAACGTATTAACTATTTGAGACCATAATACAAATAATATAATGCTCATTTCGACTACATCAAAGGGGTATCACATGGAATGCATTTGGATTTAATCAGAATTTAATCAAAGCAACTGATTGACTGGACATAGGTACGCTTTACAATATCGAATCATACAGAGGTTTCACCGGGTTTTAAATCCTACAGCATAATGAAACATGATGCTCCGCTTTGTAAAAGGCTTTAATTAATAAAGCAAGGAAATACCAGTGTGGTTTTTGACAACATTTTCATTTAAAATAATGTATTTTAAATACCTAGCAGGTAAATATTGGTTATTTATCGAGCGGGAAACGTTGGAGCTTTTCAGTTTCAGTATGTACCACACCGCTATCAAATATTATATGTGATATCGCTTATATATTATATATGAGATATTAAGACACTAGCTTTGATTATTAATGTTATTAATTATTATACAAATTAATATTAGACCAACAACTTTGATTACAATGTTGATGCGTTCACAACCCGGGATTTGGATTGTCCCTTTGAATGGTATAAAAAAATAATACGAATTCCGTGTCCACGGGATGAGGATAAAATAGCAAGAATGCTATTTCATCAACCGTCTACAAATATTAAGGAAGATACCATAGTGTACCTACCCTGCTAATATACTTGAAGGTTCAATTATAGGAATGGAATTTCTCTATTTCATTTTATTTAATTTATAGCGTAACAAACCTAGTTAGTTCACCGTCGAGCCGCCGGCGAGTCCACATCGCGCTATTTATTATATAAAGTAGAATGGACATTGTCCCAGGTGAATTGAAAATAAAAACAAAGATTCTCTCTGTATTGCGAAGCGTGGAATTCATTTTTGAAATAAATTGGAAGTTCTACAGCTCTTATGAATGGGAATGTCTATGGGTCACAGTTTCCACTCACCATCAGGTGGCCTGTGACCTCGTACATCTTCCTATGCCCTATATGTATATCCACCGTTTTCCACCTGAGTCCCCAGACAGGGTTGGCAGCGCATTTGCAGGCCTGATATTGTCATTGTTATAATTCAATCATGACATTGCAAATGTCTATGCGCTAAAGGGTCCACTTAGGGCCCCCTCCCGGCCCCCTCACATCTAGCGTTTATCGAACGTCAGCGTCTCATTAACGCCCGCGCAACGTCGACGCCACGTTTCGCCGCGACGCAGTAGCGTTTTCCGAACGTCAGGTGGCCCTTACCATTTGGTGGTCTGTGTGTGTGTTAAATAAAAGCTTGCAAAAAAGCTTTAAATTGACTGGTGGAGCGCGACTTCGTGTACCGAAAAGACTTTAGTAGTGTTTTGTTATGTGCCCGCATCCTATGATACCTACTACTGATAACTACTAACCATGCTCGACACTTACATCAAAAATGTTGACATCAGTTTTGTTTGATTTATTTGTGTAACTACCTCTACCCTCTCCTTACAGTAGCTTCCTCTACATAATACGTCATTCAATCACATAAACAACGAAAGACACGGACTGAGCGACGAGAGAGAAACAAGGTGCAAAGGAAATGAACCCGGTCCCGGATATCCAGGAAATTGTCAGACGAGCGATTTTCTTTCCTCTTATAAAGTGAAATACGCAAGTCATTTGTAATTGTAAACGTTAGCAATCATTTACTCAATACTTACTTGAAATTCTCATTTTTTAAGGAATAAAAGGGGAGTTTGCTCACAACCATAATTAAGGCAAGTTAAGGACTACATTTGTTCTTTTGTTAGATTAGAAATTAAAAAAAATATCTTCTATAGGTATGCCATTAATAATAAGAATTTGAATACTATCGCAATGTTTCGTTACGTTATAAAAGGAAAAGTGTGCGAATTTGACCGTTAAAATTGTAATGCTAAAAAATAGAAGGGTGCGTCAATCAAGGGTGCGATACGGATCGCTGCACAATGCTAACGAGCGTGCAGTAACAGAATCACCGTTCCTCTTTGTGTACGACAGACTTGGTAGGTATAGGTTATGTCTGAACACACTCGACATGTTATTTGCTTTGCGCTGCGCAAATATGATATTATACGACAGTCCCCTAGATTGACTTGAAGAACAACAATGCACAAGTAGTTTGCAGTAGCGTGGGAGTACATATGACCTATTTATTATCATTTGATTGCTGACCTTATACAGGTACCTAGGTATCGATCGAATTAGCTTATGTTGTACCATTCCTACATAAAGGAAAACTACCTTCATCACAATCCATAATTCAGTGGACTACTTTAGCTGACTAACGTTTGCCAGATAAACATGAATGCAATTTAAAATTGATTAGGAAATGTCGAAGTTTCCGTATCGATTTCGATGAACTGCTATTTCTCCTGGTCACGTTATAACTTGAGAACGGCTTAGATGATTTCTTTTTTGTTGTGTTTGTTATTGTCAGGACAAGGTTTGTATGGAAGAATATAATAGGAACATCAACCGGGAAAGTCATAAATTTGTAGCGGAGCGAAGCGGAGCGAAGCGACCAGTATTATGACATAGATCGAAATGTTTTTATTTATAACTATTACAGTAACAAACTAGTAAATCATATTCAGTAGCCCAAATCATGTTTTTTTTAATACCAAAATCAAAAGCACCGCCCGTAAAATTTCATGTTGTGCATTAAATTTTCGAACCCTTCTGTCCAATTATGGAGATTGGTCTAGAGTTACCTTGGCGTTTAGTGAAGCATGCAAGTCCCCCGTCCTCCACCCGAAGCCGAGCCCCCGGGGCAGCTGCAAAATTGGGGGCTAATATTTCGCGCTATAGCAACTGGAGGAGAGTAGTTTTTTTATAAAATGATAAAGCAGCCGCGCCGGTCGGGGGCTCTCGATCGTGCGGGGGGAGCATAATCCGCTCAGGTCCTCGCCGGGCGCGCTAAGCTTAAGCTTTAATTTCCTACAGGTAAAAAGGAAGATTAGCGCAGTAATTAGAGCGTCGCAGGGAATTTACTCGGTACTCGGGTAACCTATCGATTTTCTGCATTTATGACCAGCTAGAACATTTCATCAGACGTCTCGTTCGCCTTACACATTTTCTCGATGACGATGGACGACGTGTTTGAGGAATGGTGCGCATCCGAAATGAATGCCCCTGGAAACCTAGGGATGTTTAGAAAAAATAAATACCTGATCACGCTCGACGTCGAGATAGTTATGGGGCACGTAGCCCTCCTCTCCGCGGTAGTTGCGAGCGCGCAGCCAGCCGTCCCCGTCGCCCTCCCCCACCACCTCCAGCTGTTCGCTCTCAATGATCGATAATTCGTCCGGATTCTGAGCCTATGAAAACAATTTTTATTACAGCTACACACAGAAATGTCCGAGGATCAAAAATATCCTTACATTATCTTGATATTTTTCTATGTACTACGTTGCCATACGTCATACCCTAGAACATTGATGCTGCTACGGGCTGTAAGCACTTGGAAGGTGCTTTGGGTTTGTACTTTTCTCTCACTCGCTCTTAATAAAAGCGTATGAGAGCGAGTGAGAGACAAGTACAAACCCGAAACCCCTACGTTCGCACTGTAGGTTAGGTGAGTCTCAATGCTAGTAAGATAAACCCCAAGATTCGTATAATTATTTAATAAATAAGCCAAATCATGACTCTTTCAGTTGTCAGTAATACGGATCAAGTTTACTAGTTCTTAGGATAAGATTGCTGAGAAGAAGCGCCGCAGTCTCGCTGTTGTCTCAAGTTCATTAGAAATATACTCGTAAGAACATTACAAATTAACAAAGTATTAAATAAGAATCTCTTCTAATGATCATTTTCTTTATAGAAGAATCTTAAAGTACTTTAAATGTTATTACTTTATCGCACCTTCCAATTTAGTTTTAAATGTTTGATTACTTACATTATTGCTTAGGCCTGGAAAGTAGGGAATTGGCGGCGATTGGTTGTTGTCGGGACAAGCCTTGGCGAGGCTTGTTAAAATCGAGTCAGGCAATCCCCGTTCCCGCCGGGGCGTATATAATGCTTTTCTCAAACAATGCGAGAAAATTATACAAATACATAATTAAGAGGCCGTACACGATTTGTTGACCGTTTTGCTTATTTTTGTGATTTAACAGTTAAAATACTGCTTTTCTATAAGTTTTAATGTCCAACATTAAATATCATTTAAGTTATGATCGAATAAATGAGCTACGAATAAATGAGCCACTTTTTTATTTTTGTCGAGTATCAAAATGCGAGATTTAGGTTGTTTTAAAACATTATTTATTGCCAATTCTTTTGAACTTTTTGGATTTTTTTTTTTAGGTAATGGATTGATTATAAACTAAAGTTTATTTTTATTGTTTTAATTTTATAAACGAGAGTTCTGAGTAGCCGAAAAAAAATATATTTTTTGCCCGTTTTCTATAAAAAATTACCAAGTTTATTTATTTTTTTACTCGAAAAATTTATTTGAAAGTGGTAAAAAGTAATTCATAAATTCTTTAGACGACTTTCACAGCAATACATTGTAAATTTTTCATACCGTTTAGACGTCAAAACGGTTCATGAATATGTGACATTCTAAACCTCTTCCGGCAAAATTCACATAACAGTCGCCAGTGTCAGGTCGATTAATCAAAATAAAATAATGAAAACAGAAAAGTAGCTCATACATTCGATAAAATTAGAATTTATCTTTCGTTTTGTGTTTTAAAACTTGTAGAAATACAGTATTTCAACTGTAAAATCACGTCTGGAAAATCACGTAAATCAGCGATATCGGCAAAATTTCGTGTACGGCCTCTCTGTGAGCACTTAGAAGGTGCTCCGGGTTTGTACTTCTCTCTCACTCGCTCTTAATAAGAGTTTATAAGAGCGAGTGAAAGACAAGTACTGTAAGTATTTGTAAAAAGCTTTCGAAAAACTCAGAAATAAACTTTTCTTGAAAACTTCGAGTATTCAGATTCAAACAATGAACCACCGCCCGCAACACTGCACCCTGCACAAGTTGGGCGTATGGGATTATGTTCATGGTCCTATCGAATTTATATGCATTTTTAAGAAAACATTGCAGCGGACAGGAATGAGTTTTCATACGTTTATTTTACTCCTAAGAAAGCATAAGACTCTTTCCGGCTTCGTTTTTCAAAAGAAAAGCCTTATTTTCCGAGAATGTTTGAGAAAATACATTTATTTTAATATGAGTGCAGTATTACCTTGCCTGTAGAAAATAAAGTAGATTTTAATTACGATTTTTATAAAGTTCACCTACAATAAAGGAAAGTATATTAACAGCGTCAGAAAAAAGCTTTTATAAAATGTAAGCTTCTTTGAAGTAGAATGAAAAATGTTCTTTTAAAACTGCAATTTTAATAAACTCGTGGAAGTGATGTGCGAGATAAATTTTATAAAGGGATAAAACATTTTAATGGCGACGCGCTATTTTATATTAATTTTAGTCCGGGTAGCACAGCGGTAATGTTTTGTAACTCACCTTTAACAATATATTATTCATCTGATAAAGACGACCGGCTCAAGCAACTATCCCATTTTTCAAGTTTTTTTAAAATATATTTATTTAATATTGTCACACGACTACTTTTTGTTTTTGTACCAATCGTAGGTACCTACATCTTTGTATTGCTAATGTCGACATAACGCCCTGCCCACCTTTCGACTCCATTATCCAACTCGACGGTACCAAATTATTTTATTGACATGGGAATGAGAATGGGTATTTTAAGTAAGTGCACATGTAGTGCTTTGTCACCTTAACGGCTTGTTTGAACGGCTGCACTCTGTCAAAGGTGTTAACACGACAAGGTACACAAGTGTATCTGGACAATTTATACAGTCAAAAATATTTACTCGCCCCTATGCTAGATAATAAGGTCTAGTATCTATACATATATTTGGCGCGATGACCGTATATGTTGGTGCTTTTGACTTTACCCATGCTTTAATTCGATTGAGAGATCGACTTCCTAGTTTGTTAACATTTTTTGTATGTTACGAAGAAGGCAAACAATAGTTATTTGTAATTGCAGAACTGCTATCCAATATTCAATTTTAGGGCTGTAAGTACATTGCCAACCTGGAGAATTAAGAACGAATACCTCTATGGTAGTCATTTCACTTATTGTCTTAGCCCGTCACCGGAACACAACAATGCGAACACTGCTGCTTGGTGACCAACACAAGTGAAGCTCATTTACGTTTATTACAAAATAATCGTGTTTCAATGCTCATTATAAATCCTCATATTTTCTACGCACATTTATTCAATGTACATACCTACAGTCTGCAGAGGTACATATGTACTTATAGATATGTTAAATCTAAAAACTCTTTAACAAAACTAAAACTATAAGCCTAAATCCTATCATAAAGTTACATCGGTAAGTTCAGTTCTTAAACACAAGGAAAACGCAATCTCAAACCCGTTTCATGTCACAAAGTCGCTTGCGCTGTCTGTCCCTATGTATGCTTAAATCTTTAAAACTACGCATCGGATTTTGATGCGGTTTTTTTTAATAGATAGAGTGATTCTTAAGGAAGGTTTATATGTATAATACGTTCCACGCGGGCGAAGCCGCGGGCGGGTCGCTAGTAAAGTATAAATGGGTCTTGTCGACGATAACTCAATTACTATTACATAACTCGGAAATAACACAACTCGGAATGACAGTAGCATTAAGTAATAAATATTAACTTGTCGATGTCAATGACTTCAGCTGTGGTTATTCTTTACAGGAACGAGTTTGTCAACGAACTTCACAATGCATACCTGGATTTTCGATTCGAATCGAAAATCCATATTGTACAGTGGACTTCGTCGACATTGTCATCCATCATGTCAGCAATCTACGTCAGGTTTAAATCAATTGATTGATGATGAAAGTTGTTAGTGTTTTTGAAATGCTTGAATGGCACACTGTTTCATGCAAGAGTGAGTGTGATAGCAAATATAAAATAGATATAATGGCTTCCACCTGCCAGTTAAATTCACGTTGCGTTACGAGTACGTCTAAAGGTCTTCGCACACTATATCAACTCAACACCACTGCGGCAGCAACTCTACTCACACTCTCGATGAGTAGTCAACTAGTTGATCCACCCAATGATCACTAGTGGGCAATGCGTTGTCAACGAGTGGGCAATGCGGTGTCAACAAGTGGACAACGCGGTGTCAACGAGTGGACAACGCGGTGTCAACGAGTGCACAACGCATTGTCAACGAGCGGGCAATGCGTATTCAACAGACAACTCGTCTAACCTCAGTTTTCAACGCATAGTCGTTGCGGGGACGACGTGTGGTCAATGCGTGGCAAACGTGTCGGAGGCACGGGGCGGACCTGTGGGCTGGCAAATGGTTGCCCGTCACGCGTCAGTTGCAAACGCATAGTCGTTGCGGGGACGACGTGTGGTCAATGCGTGGCAAACGTGTCGGAGTTGACCTTAGTATACAACGCGTAGACCACACGTCGTACACTACTTCAATATCATTTTTGAAATTAAACCTAGACAATACAACATAGGGCTTAAATTTCAATATTTGGCATAGAATCGAATTGCCGTTGAGTTGTTATAGTGTGCGAAGACCTTAAGTATGGAAAATAAAGTAGTGGGGGACGTGAGAAAACATCATATTACTAGTACACAATGTATCTCTTAAATTTCCCCGTACGTTTACAGAACGCAACTCTTCTTAGACCCATTACTCTACTCTTTCTAATTAGGGAAGTGCGTAATACTGAGCTCGCTAACCATCCTACTCGTTATTTTTCGGGTTACGTAGTCAACAAGGAACCCTTACGGTTTTGCCATGTCGGTCTATCAGCGGTTTAACGTAGATACAAAGTTGTAATGTGGTATATTTATACATTTCTAGTAACGGCTTCGGATCCCTACTCTGAGTATGGTCCGATATACTCTTTCGATATACCTACCCGGGTTTTTCAAACTTGTGTAACTATGAAAAAACATCCCTACAAAAAAACTCGACAACAAACGAGTGCGAACTTGTTTCAATTTGTAGCCAGATCCTCGAGCGCATCGACGAAAGTATTACCGCGATAAAGAATACGCCGCAGCTTGTTATAAGCACATTAGGCATTGAATATTCTATGTTAATAACCGTCTTTTAGTTCAATTTCTACCAATAACTAGGGATTGCATGTGTTTAAATTCCTCAAGGCATGTCACCGGCGTTTAATGAATTCCCACTGTCGGTGCCGGGAACTCGATATTACCTCAATTTTACACGGGGTTTAGTCAACGCGTTACTGAATATCTCGGTAGGCTGGGAACTAAACCTGCTGTTTACATTGTATGCTTTGTACGGTCGACGTCAAAGGTATGTTTATATTTTTTCACCTAATTCCATTGAAATAAGATACATTTTTGTACCTTAAACAAAAACATTGAAATAAGGGACAACAATGTAAATATATCTTTGACGTCGACGGTACGCCCTTAACCAGCGTGATTGCACTGCACAGTGTATTATTTTGGGTGAGTTGCGGCCATCCTGTTTTAAGTACTCAGATGATAGATCAACTTGTCCGAATGCTTTCAAAACAATTCCGTTGAATTTATCATGAATAATTTATTAAATAATAAGTTTTTTGAAATTTCGACAAAAAACCAAAGAAACGTCTTTACTTGTCTATGCATTTGTATTTTCTTCAAATAAACTTACCTTTCGATAGAAAACGTATAATATCACCATATTTATTGAAAAACAATACAAAAGTAATTCTCACACCACAGATAGAGCGTTTTTTCCAACAACAAAAAAACTCGTGACCCGTGCAATTTCCGCATTTTATTTTTTACTTATTAGTTACCTTAGGTTACTTTTTATCACTGTATTCAATTTAAATTTAATAAGTAATAGGACAACTGAGTTATTCAATTTTGAATTTCTTGCTTAGGGTTGTCAACAAAAATTCTATGTTCGAATTCCGAAGTTTATAACAGTGTTATTGCTATTGGTACAAAAAAATACCTAAATGATTCACCTCATGCATAAATAATAATCAGTTGTCGTTTTTTTATCATTTCAACTCATTGGGACTTATAGAAAAAGTATTTACTTCAATTAACAGAACCAATCTTAACAAACCTTGGCAGAAAGTTTTACTGTTTACTGGCTGGTAAAAAGTAAATACGCCATTGGCCTAAATGTCACAACATTTCAATTCTCAAACCAAATTCACGTGAATTGTCTGGTCAAGCGGGGGTGTCATGGAGCCGGTAATAGCCCATGGCGTTAATTTGCCTCAGCAGACCTTGACTCATTCTGCTGGAGGATGTGGTTCTAGTGATTGAGGGGCACGAGGGCGCCAACCTTCACGTTAGTCAGCGAGCGATAACTGCTGATACTTTTCAACCTCCGGCAGTATTTGAAGAAATGTTAGGGGATGAAAAAAAAAGTGTTGCGGATTACAATAAAATGACACAATTAGAAGTTTACCAATTATTAGAAAAAAGTGCACGCTTACGTGGAGCTAAAGTAAGGCCTTTAGACATAGGCATTGATGAACGTACATCTATAATAATGCATGCCCTTTACCCTCAAGTCGTTCCTAGTGAGTTTAAGTGTATACGAAAAAACTTTAAAAACTACTATATCGAAATTCACGAGTAGATGCGAAAAGTTGTACAAGGATTACCACCGAAAGATATCCGTTTTTAAAAAGAAACACAAAAAAAGGTTGTCCGCATTATTTGACCTGGGGATTCCCTGTGCACAAAAGCAGGCCAGATTAACTCAAGTTATAGAGGAAAGTTTTTCAGTTTCGTCCTCTACTTCTCCACTGTTTTTGAGTCAAGCCCCCATAAATTATGGTAAAACAAATTTAAATGAACAAGAACAGATTCACGCATCCTTAGTTTTACGGTCTACCTCCACAATATATTCGGATGAAGCTCCCCCGAAATGTCAAGTTTCAACTATTGAACAAGAACCCCATGCATCTTCAGCTTTATCGTCTGCGTCCAAACTGCCTAAAACATATGAATATCTAAGCGTTCGTCATAAGCGCCGTGAACATAGAAAACTAGAAGTTTTGCTAAAACGTCAGCCACCTTCAAAAATTAGGAAAGTGTTACCAAAGGTTCTAACTACCAAAGGGGGTGGAATATTATCAAAAAGATCTGCTCAGGAGCTAGAGTTTGTCATAAACGAATGCTTAAAAAGTCCAAACCACCCTCAAAAAATTGCTAATATTATAAGATCTAAAAATAAACTAAATCCTCAATCTTACAATCCTGACGAAGCTTTATCCTTAATAATAGACAGAAAACTCGGCGTTGACGATTACAAGTCTATGCAGCAAGATTTAAAAAAACGAGGATTTAATGCATATCCTCCTTATTAGAAGCTTGCCTAAAAATACATCAAGCATTTCTATCTCTAATGTTCGAGTAATACCCCCTAACTTGTCTAACTTTGACAAATTAACTGTGTCCATTTTTATCATCGAATGTAACCCTCTCTCGTCTTTTTGCAGTTCCAGCAATCAATAGGTACTATTCAAGATATTATTCGTATAATTTTTTTATCGAAAGTTATCTGTTTCTTATGGTTGACATCCCTATTTTCGTAGAAATTTTCAAATTTTATATAAATGCAATATCTCTGTGGTCCTACAATAGTGAAATTTAAAATTTTATAGGGTTGTAAGCAATTGTATTTTACGTCTTTTACAAGAAAAAATAAATGCGGAAGTTATTGAGAAGGTCAGAAATATAAATAAACGTCAAAAATATGTAAACTCCAATAACTATCTTCTTATTTAAACTACAATACCGAGTTTAATGCGGTTGGTATAACTTATAGTATTTAGCAAATCTTCATACCCAGATCACCATTTTTTTTAATATTTAAGGGAGTATAATGGAAAACCAAACTTAAGGAGGTCATTGACCTTTCACAAAAATAATCATATCTTCCAAAACTTCCTAAATACGTCCATCGGAGCTGCACACGGAGCTTCAATATATATCTAACTATCAAACGAAATCATAAAAAGGTATGGCCGCAACTCACCCAAAATAACACACTGTGCACTGTTATTAGCTTTTCATGCAACCACTTTCTTCAATAATATGCCGCCGGACAACAACCAAACTTTCCTACAAACTTTAACAACTGCAGAATTTATAGAAGATGTAGAGTTGACGTAAGCCATTGTGCATCGGTTTTTGTGAATAGCACACAATTTGACAGATTGCTGGGCTTCTATTTTAGGCGGTAAAAAACACCGCCAAATTGTCTTTGACGTGTTAATCGTTTTATGGTATTGTTTTGAACTCGGCCACCAGTACTGTCACGTAAATAAGAGTTATCAAAATGTTGACAATACGATAACATGACAAAGACGATATGGTTTTGGCAAGATGCAGCTTGAGTTGTCTTACCTACTGTTATTTTGTACACACGACGTATAAATAAATAGGTATATTTACGAAGTTATACATATGTATATAGGAAGTTAGAATAACTTAGTTAATAAAACAAGTTTTCTATTCTTTCTATTCGTGTAGGTGAAACAGGTCGTCTACTGTGCTAAGTAAGAGTCCAAGTGATAACTGTCAGTACTAAGCTAGTGTAAACGAGTCATCATTCTCAGGTGTAAGTGTATTGCGTGTTCCGGACATATAATGTGTATAATATAGAGGATGTTTCCGTCGGCCATCGCTTCTTTCTTGTCTAGGGCACAATTTCTTTCGTGGGTGTGAGCGGTATAACGGTGTAGGTCTAGACGAGATTTAGTGTAGTGCTTTCGAAAATGGAAACTAGAAAAGCGTACACAATTGACATGCTTTGGACTAAATAGGTTTCCCAATTCACTTGTTAGCATAAGATTTTATACTTAGGCTTTAATTAATTAATTCTATAAGGAACCGATTTCCGTACAAATCTTAATAATGACGTTATTTAATTTCATTTTCACGAGCTTCTCATGATGAGGATTCCTTGTTAGGCCAACGTTATAATAATTTATATGATATGAATCTTTATTTCAGATATTTTACTTATATAAACATTTTTTAAGGGCTCTTTCGTTATAAATCTGTCTAAATGGAGCTTTTTTCTACTTTCTCTTTATGTTGTTGATATCGTATTGTTTTTTAATTTGCGATTAGGTAAATTGGTGTGACATGGTCCCCTGATATTTATTTATTTATATAAAAAGCAAAGGTTTTACCAAGTATAAGAAAGTTATGTCAAACTGGCAATAACGACACAAAAATTTTTCATTATTCGACAGGACTAAATATAACTAGCAATTTAAATGCGGTATGTGAAATACCACATTTGAAAATATCGAATTGAAAATACCTAGTATCCTGTGCGAGGTAATTGAAACATATTATCGGTAAGTAATAAGTTTACCGCGGTATAGGGTCGACGGAAACCATACAAATATGGTTAATTATGGTTATTTGAGGGCGGCTACTAGTTGCGCTGTTAGGGTAGGCATTCCGTTGAAAACCAGGCTATAGTTCGTCTTAACGTTACGGGTGCCACATGGTGTTTATTTTAAAACAATTCTAAAATGGCAGATTGAGAAGAAAATGAACAATTGCAACACAATTTAGGCAAACATCGCAAACGCGTATGTAACCACCTTTTTTCTTATGTTGTTAGGTTTCTTGAGAGTAGTTAACATCCAAGTTTGCAACCCTAAAAACCCTGTGCTACACCCAATTGCGCTCGAAATAACTACACTAAGAAATATTTTTTTTAAGTATATTTGTCTCGTACTTTAATAAGGATATCTAAATTTGCTACCATTTCCCCAGAGCCCACTATGCCCATTGTTTGCGGAGATACAAGTCAAAAAATACTTTCTTAGGGTACGTAGTTATTTCGAAGAAACTGAAAAAAGTGCCAAAATTTCGCAGTTTTTCGAGTACCGTGGGGGTAGCACAGGGTTTTCAGGGTTGCAAACTTGAGTGATAACTACTCTCAAGGGACCTCACAACATATAAAAAAACGTAATGGCACGGACGTTTGCGTTGTATGATGTCGTTATTGGCTGGCCTATAAATAGACATCACTACTTTTTTTAAACTTATTTACTTTATTACGAGTATCTTGCATTCGAAGAAAGTTAAATGTGTACCGTATAAATCCAAAATGTACCTATACCTTCCAATCGGATTAATATTAGGGAGAGTAGCTAAGATGCAAAGGATGCCAACGTTTCTGTTTTCTATCATAAGTTGACAAAAGCGGTAGAGCGATCCGTCTACAGCATACGTCAATCTTATGTATTCGGTCGATTATCGAAAATCGTTACCCAGATGCATAGGTAACTAGCCCCGTAGTGTTGTGTTCGCTTACATTTAATTCACTTTGCGATTCAATTTGCGGCGGCGGTCGCACAGACTGTCTCACGGGCCTTGGTCGTATGCGACCAGAGGGGTTATTAGATACTACATAACTATGCAGTTAATTTTACGGTGAGCGTAAAGGACAGAGCTATACCAGTTATACATATACGAGGGCAGAGTGAGAAGTCTGGTAAAAATCATATATTAAAGGTATTTTCTTCACAAATTCATTAATGTCAATTTGTAATGCAGCCTTTTTGGAGGTAAATCGTATATTTTCAGCCAGTTCACACGACTAGTTTTTTTTTTGACAGCTATGAAAAAGAAACAATCTCTTCACAAACTACTAGCTGAAGAAATGTAGATATTTTTAAGATTGTCTGCAGTATTACTGCCATAGACTTTTTTTTAAATATTGGTATAAGAAAAAAACATTTTGTGAAAGTTTATTTCCTTCTTTAGCTATCATTCATATTCTACTACTGGGTTTGTTCAGTTAATGGCAATTCAAGTGTCGATAAAGTTGAAGCAACTTATCTGCTACATAATTATTGTATAAACAAACAAATTAAATGAAAGGATTCCAAAAAAAATGTTGCAATGGACAATAAATCGGAATTTAAGAATAATTATCTTAAAAGTTAAATATCTTGAAAACGGTTAAGTTTAGGATATGGTGTTTCTTAGTCAAAGTGGTCAGAAATAATAGAAACTACAACCCCTTAAAGGATCTAGGTCGACTTAACCAGTAACCCTGTATATTAATAACGTTATACTTTATGGAAATAGATATTTTGAAATTGTATCTTCCGTTCATTTTATCCAGTGAACGTTATACTAAACGTGTTTATACAAAGTGAGCGTATATATTATGAGTGTTATATTATCAGTTCTTATATCTCGTATTACTTACCCATTTGATTATAATTGAATTTAATTTTAATTATTTTGGTGTACCCTTGTTTTGTCGACAACTTTTTCATCGAATATTATTTTCATCGACAACTATTCATCGAAACTTTAGTACTAGTAATATTGTTTGGCGTTATCTTATTTCAACTACTATTTATTTAAATTTATCTTACTACACGTGGAAATACTAATCAACGAATACTACTTAATCGCTGATTTGTCTCAAATTATCTTAATTGGTACAACTACAAAACATTGCAATTCATTTCTTCGACGTATTACTTTAAAACAATTTTAACTTTTGAACTCAAAAAAAAAAAAAAATATTATTGCATAACTTGTTATATAAAGAAATAGAACTACGAGGCTTTCAAAGTAGGTTAGGTTAGGTTAGGACTGCGACCCCCAAGAAAACGAACTGTTGACAGAAGTGGGTTAGGTTAGGTTAGAACTGCGACCCCCAAGAAAACGAACTGCTGACAGAAGTGGGTTAGGTTAGGTTAGAACTGCGACCCCCAAGAAAACGAACTGTTGACAAAAGTGAGTTAGGTTAGGTTAGAACTGCGACCCCCAAGAAAACGAACTGTTGACAGAAGTGGGTTAGGTTAGGTTAGAACTGCGACCCCCAAGAAAATTAACTGTTGACAGAAAAGCATGACACATTACTATTATTAAATTATAATATTATAATAAATTAGGATAAGTAAGTGAAATGTTTTTTACCAACCTATTTATAATTAATTACCAATTGAAATCATTTTATGCGGAATAAATATTATTACACGTAATAAAAAACAAATTAAAAAAACCCGAAATGATTAGTCATGACATGAATTTTATTGAAATAAGTCAACTACTAATTAAAAGACCTCGGTTCAAATTACCTAGTATCGAGTCCTCGACGCAATGACTTGTCGATGAAATGAAAATACTTAAAACGTTGTCTTTGAAATAATATTCGATTAAAAGTCTGTCGGCAATTCAATGGTAAACCAATTATTTTACAGTTTTATATTTATATCTTTGAATTTAATTTGACATTTTATTAATATTTGCACGCCTGCATGCAGGCTGAATACACTGGACGTTTATAATAATGTTAAATACTGTATGCAGCAAATATTTTTTTTGATTTGATTTTGATTTGATTTACTATATAACTGCTATATAGCTCTGTTCTTTACACTTGCCGTACAATGAACTTCATAGTTATGTCATAATAACCCCCCAGTTCTACGGCGAGTGAGCTGGCCACAAAGCGGACCACACGGGTATCCTGTTTCTGGTATTCTGCTAACTGCTTAATTTGTTCGGAAAGATGACAGAAAAAATTATTAAAAACATTAAAATAAATACAGACAAAAACAGCGCACTACCGGCATACTACGCGTATGCATAGTCTTGGCTACAAAAAAAAAACCAGAACAATACCATTAGTATAAAAATATGCACTGAGGCGAACTTATCCCTTTAAGAGATCTCTTCCACTTCTAACTTTTGAGAGATTGAGAAAAGTGAAATTTTGTGCATCGGGTAAGCGTGTTTACAAATTTATTTAGAAGAACATATACAGGGTGTAAGGGACGGCTCACCGAAAACTGAAACCATAGCTTCAGACCATTGTACTGAACTGAAATCCAGTGGAAATTTTCCCGGGAAAACGAAAATTTTCTCGTTTTTTTTCCATGCTTTTGCATATAAACCGATCTGGGACAACATATTATGACACACTGAAGCTCATTATGTAAAAAAAACTGTGAAAACGGCATTTTTACGTAAAAAAACGAGAAAAATTTCGTTTTCCCGTGAAAATTTCCACTGGATTTCAGTTCAGTACAATGGTCTGAAGCTATGGTTTCAGTTTTCGGTGAGCCGTTCCTTACACCCTGTATATAACCTATACAGGGTGTTGGCGATGTGCACACAACGGGGTCTCAGTTGTTCAAATTAAAAATAGTGGACTGTATATGGATTTATTATTACGGTGAAACTTTTACAAAACTAACAAAAGACGGTTAAAACAATGCTATTATCCGAGGTTCAGGGTCGAGGATCGTATAGTTGGTTCTTGTTCAGTTGCTCTTGTAGCTGTGAAGGTTCAGGATGATCTCACCACGTTACCCGACTGGTATCGACTTTTTCTTGATCCCTTCCCTTTTGTCGGGCAACGCCCACTTTTACACATTACTCGGCTTATGGCATCTAGGTTCTTAATACTACATTATTATATCTAAACCTAAAATATAAATCTCGACCATCAGGGCTACGCGCCGCCATGCGTGCGAACGCTGTAGCTGGTCGGGTGGGAGTGTGGCAACAAAGTGCGTCGCAAACTATTTATAGTTTTTCCACACTCCCCACCCCTACTATAAATACGGAGATCCGAACAAAACTCGCCGCACGCCGCGCCAATGTTTACATTGGTTTTTGGGATCGGGTTCGACGGTCAAGCGGCCGTTCGTTCAGATGCTCGGGTATTTTGGTTCCTTAGGGGTTCTAAATTAATACGACAATCAAAAAACATTTATTAACTTAAATCTAGACTTAATTGTAGGGTCTCAAACTTTACTTATAGTTATTTCTTAACTTACCATAATCTAACTAACCTAAGAAATCTTTTATTTTTAAAGTACATTCCTTAAGCCTATATTTACATGTTCTTAATCTAATTTTGTCGCCGTCCGTAACACAGGGTGTAAGGGACGGCTCACTGAAAACTGAAACCAACGAGAAAATGTTCGTTTTCCCGGGAAAATTTCCACTGGATTTCAGTTCAGTACAATGGTCTGAAGCTATGGTTTCAGTTTTCGGTGAGCCGTCCCTTACACCCTGTATAAATAAAATATGACATTCAAATCCTACTAATATTATAAACGCGAAAGTTTGTAAGTATGGATGGATGGATGGATGGATGGATGGTTGTTACTCTTTCACGCAGCAACGGCTGGACGGAACTGGATGAAATGGAGATAGCGTATACACTGGATTAAAACATAGGCCACTTTTTATCCCGGAAAATTTAAAGGTCCCGTGGGATTAACTATACTCGAACGTCGGCGGATGAAGACGGTTCCGCTGCTATGAAAGTTTGTGTGTATATTTCAATGGGTTTCTGGATGGTTTGAAAACACAATTGGACCCGGTATGTAGAAGGTCTCCAAATTTGGTTTATTAATTTAAAAAATAGAGACCATAGTAAACAGTGATTAATCAAAAAATTATGACTCATCCGTCGATCAGTTAGAAGTAATAATTTAATCGCAAAAAATATAGTATATGTAAAACTTATATTTTAAATATCATATTTAATATGTCACTGCTGACGTCTGCCGGGTCCGCTAGTACTTACTATAAATACAGAGATATATGTTAATACTTAAATATACATACAAGTAAAATTACATAAAATATATTTTATGTACCTAGAGGACAGTTGATGTTTGGGAGATAGAGTCAAGCTAGAACTGCTCCAATTTGCCGGTTACCGGTCATTCTAAAAAAAACGATTGGTTGATTGTCATGGTTATTATTTTTGACCGTGACCTAGTAAATAAGCTAATAATTGAAAGTTTTTTTAGAGCCATACGCACCGGAACTTAAGACCAAAAATAGAAAAAAAAATCTATCGTATTTTAAATTTGTCAAAACAGTTTTTTTTAATAAAAGTAGAGATATTTTCATACAAGTTTTTTTTTAATTACTAGACTATTTACTAGGTCCCAGTCTAAAATAATAACCATGACTCTAGGATCAATCGTTCTTTGCAATGCATTTATCTCTGTAACCATAAAAAATCGCTAAACATACATAGGGGTGTTTTGGGTAGTCCTTAAAAGGACCTATTAAAAAAAATCGTTTGAACGAAAAGAAACCCGACATCCTGTAGAATATACAAAAAAGCAAGAAAAACATACCTCAAGACGGGAAAGCGAATGTATATTTCATTGTCATCCCGTTTAACAGAGTGCAGTTGAGCTATGTTTCTAACTTATTAATAAGGAAATTAGTTTAAATAGAGTTCAAGTTCGTATTGAAGGGACACGAATAGGACAGTCAAGGGAGCGAATTAATAAAAATATGACAAAATTACTTACCAGCAGTGTGTTAAGTTCGCGAAATATACTTAGTAAATAACTAAAGCTGACTTGACGCAATTCATGCGGCTCCGGTGTAGCTAAAATAATCGACAATAACCATTACAATTCTAAACAATTAATTTGTTTTTCAAGGGACCTAATGGCAGATAATCCTTTTTTGGCAAAATAACGATTTAATGCTAGTAAGGAACTTTTAGATATAAGTAGAAAGATTGATTAAAAATAAATAATTCATTTAAAACTAACGATTTAATATTAAACTGGTTTTTAGAGGTTTATTTTTCAATTAAAAAAGGCTCTACGTCAAGTCGTGCCTTTTCGTTGGCCTATTTAAAAAAACTGTTAATTTCAATCAATATAAATATAAATCGGTACTAATTAAAATGAAATAGGATTGAAAATAACTTTTAATGTTGTCAAAATGTTGTATAGTTAAACGAGATTTAAATAAACAGTTAAGTTTAAGTTACAAACTTTTAATACCCAATGAAAATCACTTAAATTCTTTAAAGTACTCACGTATTGTAATCCTTCTTCGTTTAGATCCATTTGGATCGTTCCCATCTCTTGCTCCATTTGAAGAATTAAAATTTCTCCTCATGATTTTTGACCGTTCTACGAATAACGAATACAGCCTACCTGCGTAAGCGCTCCGCGAGTAATTAAAGCTCGGCCGCTTTTCGCGCCGCCCGCCCTGCAAGCCCCCGCCCGCGCCCCCTCGCCCTGCGCGGATTTGGCATACTATCTTCGGGAAGTTGCAAGAAAGAGCTAATAATAAATAAATAAAATAAATCAATAAATATCAGGGGACAATGTCACACCAATTGACCTAGTCCCAATTTAAGCCCTAGGCTTGTATTTATGGGTACTAGACAACGATATAAATACTTATATAGAGAAATATATACTTAGAAAGTTGCGCCCAACTAACAACTAACTAACTTTACACTTTTCAAAATGTAGATTTTGGCTTTTAGTACCTATAATATAATATTATTAGCTTCACTTGTGTAGACCTTAACGTAATTGAAATAGAGTTGGAAATAGAAGAAGCTTTAAATTTCGCGACCTTATGTAAAAATATCTAGGAAGTCGATACTGCCCTACTTTTGGTCACTGGAATAACTGGACAGACTCGATACAAATAAAATATAAGGTTCTATCGACTTGGTACAATAATAGAAACGAATCTGCCCACCTTTCGTTTCCATTATTTGACCTGACCCATTTATTAACAGAATTAACCGGAACTAGGTTTCTTATTTTTATATACCGGTTTATGTTTGCATTATATTTATGTTAGTTTAAGTGTCTTATTTATACGATAGTTGTTGATGGATCGATGAAAGAAGTAGTTTAGTCTTCCAGCATTTTAGCAGTTTTAAAGTTTTTTACAACTAAATCACTGTAAAGGCACTCTAACGTGCAGAATGCGAACTTTCTTTTTGCAAATAGGGACTTAGTGGGGGGTTAAGGGGACAAAAACAGTTTTCTTTTACGAGTTGAATATACAGGGTGGAAGGGGACGGGGGACCTTCCCGGAACTATAGCATTAATTAAGAGGTACACAGTCGATTTGTGATGGTAATAATGATGAATTCACTAATTAAAACAAAAACCAAATTGACTAATTTTTCATTGCGGTGACAACCCTGTTACACCTACCCATTACGACTTGACTATGAAAACTCGGAAACTACGCTTATTTCCGAACGTTGACGTTGCCATAGTGATAAGGTGATAACTTATGATTCATAGACGTCAAATAATCCATAAACAAAACAAAATGAAAATGATTTTTATTATTTACAAAATGTATTAACCAAGTTTACACATTATCATGTTGTTATAAAAATCTAACACTACGTCTACAAAAATCTTCAATTACCCTCACATTCGGTGTTCAAATGTCCCTCCGCGGCTTATTATACACGCTGCAGCCCGTGCCCGAGTATGTCGGTGCACCCTTGACAAAATATGCTCTTCATCATTTTTTCTCCGCAGATCGTTAAAGGCATCAGTTATTCGTCATCGCATCTCGTCCGCTGTGTCACATTCCGTTTTGTACACACTATCTTTTACAGAGCCCCACAGGAAGAAATCAAGACACGTGAGATCCGGGCGTCTTGGCGGCCAACGGTGCGGCCCAAACCTGCCTATCAAACGATCCCCAAACTCATTGTTCAATTTCATTCGTACTTCGTGTATAGAATGAGCTGGTGCACCATCTTGTTGGAACCAAGTGACTTGTCTTTCAGCCAGTGGTAATTCGTCCAGATAACCGTCTAACTCGGTGTTCAAAAGAGACATGTATCCGTCTCTGTTTAGAGTTGGAGGCAGAAACACAGGTCCTATGATAGTTTCTCCGTGAATCGCCGCCCAGACGTTAATAGACCAACGATACTGGTGACTCGAGAATCGATAAGCGAAAGGATTCTCCTCGGCATACACATGTTCGTTTCGTTTATTCCATATTCCGTTGCGTGTGAACGAGCTTTCATCACTCCAAATAATATGCCTTATGAAATTTCGCTCTTCTACTATCTTTTGTAATAACCATCGGCAGTAGGCTTCGCGGATAGGGCAGTCCCGAGGGAGTAGAACCGACTGTTTGAACCCTCTGTATTTTGTAAGGGTGAAGGCTGGCACGTTTGAGAATAGTAAGTACTGCAGTATGGGTTATTCTGAAATGTCGACCCGCTACTCTAGAACTCGCTCTCGGATGTCTTCTAAAATAACGCAGCACCCTTTCTTCAAGTCGAGCCGCAATTCGAACAACGCCTCCGCCATGTTGGTCGTTCTGGGCTGTTGCTGGTACAACGGGCTGGTTGTTGGCGATACGATCCAAAGCCCTTAAAATTGTCCTATGCCCAGTTGGATGTGGTGGAGGATATGTTTCTCGGTATCGACGCAAAGCTTCAGCCGCGTTATTATTGCACGTCGCGTACAATAAAAGCAAATTCAAATAACCACGAGCATCTAGCAAAGGCATTTTTATTTGAAGAATGACATAGGTAAATTTAATGACATTTTCATTTTAACATCAAATGCATCGATAGCCCACACAATAACGCAAAGAGGTTCATAAGTTAAGTACATAATCAGTAGTTCTTAATAATGTTTATTTGATAAACGTTTCACATGCACGTTTTGAAGCATGAAAATGAATGAAATATGCCTACTCAGCAGCACAATTTCAATTTATTCGTAAATAATTTTGTTCAACTAGCTAAAACCTATTTATCAATTTAGGGAAACTAAGATACGATGAAAGAAGGTTCTAATTATCATCTTTAATTGTTTATGAAGATTGAGTATACTTCATTGTCTGTCAATGTCGCTATTTCAGAAATGTGTCAAATTGTGCTTAGTAGGCTGTTAGTAGGTCGTTATTATGTTATTTTATTCATAATTTTAGGAAAAAATAAATAAAGTGGTTCAAGATGTACCTACAAAGAGACTCACAAACCCTGCAATATTTCTTACCGCATTGGACGCAGGTCTAAGTATGCATCCACGACAAAAAAAAAGTAATAATATCCTGTATGAAAATGTTGTTTACAATTAAGTTCACTGACCCAATCATATGGTTGAAACAAGTAGTTTTTTGTGTGAATGTTTAACCGGCTGTAATTTGAAAACGGCTGCTTAAATTCACATAGTTTGTATGGGGGAAATAAAGTGTTAAGGCTAAACTATCTCCCATTATCGGGAAGGTCCACGGTCCTCTTCCACCCTGTAGAGGTTTAAACCTAGGTGTCTTATGAAGTTTTGGATTAGAAAAGGCACTGACATAAACAGCCATAGTACTAAATATGTAAACGGGGCGCTGACCAGAATAGCCAAAAAGAGAAAAGTTCTAGACTTGCCGAAAGTTTTTTTTAAGTTGGAAATCTAGTGTCAAGATTAAGGACCCTGCCTTGTCCTCTTTTTACTTCAGTACATTTTGTTTATATTGCTACTGACCATTTAGTATAGAGTTGATCATGATAGAGTGTGCTATTGCAACATGTAAACATCTGATTGAGCTATTGTTATTATTTTGGAGCACGATTTCACTATCGTCGAAATATATTACTTTTATACTAGTGTTTAAATACTCAATATGTTAGTGACGCGAGAGCCGTCGGTTAGGAATGACTTAATAAAGTAAAGTCATGTCAAAATGTATTGACATCATTTTTTTATCATCTGGCCAACTTGACAAGAGGACGAAAAATAAGTATCCAAGGAAATCTAATTCTAATCTTAAACTCAAAGAGTCGTTATTAAACTGATCTCGACTGTATAATAATGCTAATCTCAAGATGCATCAAAAATGACAGAATGCTATGGTTTGACGTTTACTTTGAAGTATCTTGTGACGAGTAGCGCAGCAAGGATGTTTATATTATATTATAATATAAAGGCCCTAAAACCATTTACGTCGTTACCATGGTAACCGTCCCGCACTTGCTGGGTCTCAGTGCCTCGTGTCTAATGTCACGTTTTTGAAACCTTACATTCAAATTACTTTTTTTTTGGGAATTGTTAAAAGAAATGTGACCAACATTTTGGTGAATAGGAAGCCTTATAGCTTCAGAGGCGTTTGCTCGATACGCTTATTTGGTTTTGAACTCCTTTGTTGATAAATTGAGGAATGTAATTAATTAAATCTCATTTGAATTAAATTTTTTAAGCAGTACGCGCTTAAATAAATCAACTACTCGCCTAACGCTACAAAAAAATATAAAGCGGCCCTTATGATGATAAGCCGGCTCCACGTTGCTAAATAAAGGGGAAAATATGGGTTCTTTGCTTTTAACTGACGCTAGTTGTTGCCCGTGGCTTTGTCCAAGAAAAATCCGTATAGAAAATTTCAAAGTTTCCGATAGAAAAGCGATTAAAGAGTTTTACGAGGAAGAAGTCGCGTGCGGGTCGCTAGTCTTCAATTCTACACCAATAAATTTATATTTAAAAAGATGTAAATTCGTATTTTAACTTTAGTCTATTCAGAATATCTCCAGAACAGCTCATCCGATTTCTAAAAAATAACGATAATCGATATTCTATTTCTAATATTTTAAATGGACCTTCGAGATATAGGCATAGACGCTAAAAGCGATTTCGTGGAAACCAATTTTGTGACGTGGGTAAGTGGAGGAATAGTAGATCGTTTAACAGGGACAAGCCATAATGACACGAGATTTTTAGCCACGCGAGCGAGTGAGTGTCATTAACCATTACAATATTTAATATTACAAAGTTTCTTACAAATTTGTGCCAAGGTTGATTTCTTTTGGAAAGTGACTTTAAATGCTTGCATATTTAGCCAACCGATTCAAACTTGAAAACTTTTTCAAAACCATTTGGAATATGCATAGTAAAATGAATTCATCCTTAATATAATGAAATAGATTCGTATTCGTAATCGTGTTCACGAAATTAAATCGTTTTTATTTAATATTTTAGTACAGTTCTCATTTTGAGGTTATTTCGAAGCCCTAAAAATTGTCTATACACGACCACTGAAAATGGCTATAATCATCCATTCACAAACACCGTGATTGGTTGTTTAGGGGTTTCCAAAGTTAAATTTAAATAAACCTTTACGCCCTTGAGGAGCTTTAGTCCCGATGTGCAGAGACTAAAGTCACATTAAAGAGCATGAGAAATGAAAAAAATATATTGATCGGAAGTTTCTTGCGAATGCTGCCTCGGCGGCGTTACCATAATAATATATGCATTGTACAGTACATGCTTAAGAGTTAAATAGCGAAATTAAGTATGTAAGTGATTGATTAAAAACGATTTCTGTGAAATCTAAAAAATCTGTTTTTTTATGTATACCTACATAATATATTTGTAAAGGCAAACATGCAATGTTTATTGGTTCGATATTGCTCCATATCTTTTAAACAAAACAGAGATTATATAATAATTACTACTTGAATCTTGGAAAAGGACTTCCCAGGCGGGAATAAGCTAATAGGTAGTTCGTTTTCAAGTAAAAGTCTTTCCTCTATGACATAATAGTGTAATAACACTCAACATTTTTAATTATTTGATTAGAAGATGAATAAAATACTTCCGAGTTGGTATGAGGGGACAATCTCACACACATTGATCTAATCTATACCTGTAGGTTTAGATACTATGGGCACTATAGACAACGATAAATATGGGTACTTACATGGAAAAATACAAAATTAAACACGTAGAACTAAGACTAAGACGCAAAATAGTCACACGTCAAACAAATAACCGCCCCTGCCGGGCATCGAGAAGGGACCGCGCGGGTTTCGTGAGTTAACTAAGCTAACTTCAAACGCATTTACCAAACTCCTTAAATTTTTTAACAACATGCCTTTGGGTAAAATAACCTTTGACAACAAAAAAAAGAAATGTCACGGGGCATCATAGTCTGGCGATCTAGTCGGTTTCTTTAATGAACTATTTATTTGAAATTATGTGATTATAGTCGGGTCCTTTTTGTTTCGTCACTCAAATAAACCAATCAATTTACCATCATTAATCGACCGAGACGAAATAAATGTTTAAATAACAAATGATAGTGCTTTTTAATATTACGAAAGATATTTTGTTTAAATAAGACAAACATGTTTAGATGGCTACGAGAGGATCACGCCGAGAGTTTAAACTCCAAATCGAATACGATGTTACGTTTACCCTGTCCAGTCCCTTTCTTTCGATCACGTCATAATCATAACTGTGGAGTAAATTAAGCTTTCAAAGTTCTGTTACTAGTGTTTGGAATGAATGACCCACCTGGGTGCGTGTGACGGAAGTGCGATGCACACCGACGAATTGGGATTGTTCATTATTTTTACTCTACTTCGAAAACCTTTTCGCGGATCAGGGTTTTAAAGCTGTTCTGCATTATTAAGTTTTTGAAATATTTATCTATTTCGCATATTTCGACAAAAGTATATTTAACCTTTGTTTGACTTTCATTTTTCGCTTGATGCCCTCCTAGGCATCAAGCGGAAGGGTTTTTTTTTTGTAATTTACTAGAAAATGCCATCCCAAATTAAAAATAATCATGTAGTCCATGAAATGTCTGCTAAATAAATAAAGATATTAAAACAAAACTATTGGGCCAAATTCAAAATTAACGAAATTGGTCTCTTAAAATTATCTATTCTTTCAAATTAAAACAAAAACTGTGAGTATTTTTTTTTGGTCTGTCCCAATTTAGCTGGCTAGACATTGCGAAATGGCGACTTGGCTACGTGATTTACGGATCTGGTATTTTTAAATGAAAAAATCATTGACTTAAAGCCAGACAGCTTACGAAATAATTAATATATAGGTACGTTTATTTCTGGCCTTTATTACTCGTAGAACATGTCTAATCACCGCGCGCGTGGTCCGTCAGTCTACTTATTGCGAACTTATACGATACAGTACTTTGAAAATTACCATTTCGGACATATAATATGATAATTAGTATAGGTAACATTATTCCCCCTAACACATATATCCTCTATCTAAAGACGTTTACAGTAATACTATTTATTATCATTGGACTACAAGATACGGCTTATCTATCTAATACCTTTAAACGAGCAATTATTGTATACATATACATTTATACATAATCTGAATCTCGGACACGTCTATAACGATTTTAATGAAATTTAGTATGCAGGGAGTTTCGTGAGCCCGGTCATCCAGATACTAAAATATTAAGAGCAAACAACAAAGAGCAATCAAGTTTCCGGAGTTCTTGTCAATGAAAACTGTCATGTCTGATGTGTCGGCCATCTCACAATTACTCAGGATTGTATAATTATGTCCTTTGTATAATCGTGTCAATCATATACAAGACGCAGATTAGTATCTTGGCTGCGATGACCGTCTCAAGATCACCATCATCAGCCCACATCAGTACACTGCTGTTCCACCGAGTCAAGTTCCAAGTTCACCAATTCGTGGTCTCTACTCTAGAATTCGTCTTCCCCAACGGTCATCGGTTCTACGGCAAATATGACCTACCCATTGCCATTTCAGCTTGCTAATTCGCAGAGCTATGTTGGTATCTTTGGTTCTCAGCCGAATTGCTTCGGGGTTTGACCCCTTAGATATACACCAGGCCCGCCCACTGAGTGACTTTGAGCTGGTGGATTAGACGTGCCGTGAGTGGCCAACTCACATCACAAGATACGTCAAAGTACGTCATGTCAATAGATATCTGTCATGTCTGACGTGTATGACACGGCCATCTCAGTTGGGATCGGTTTATTAATACTTAACTTCAATTTAAACGAATGCAAAAGTCGTTTTTTAATTTCGATAGTTTGATACAATTCAGTCTTTGTTGAGACTTAATAATAACTTCGCTGCTACAAGCAATAATCTCATTGTGATATCATTTTAGAATACTGAGATCTACCGAACTAACGAATTTAAAAACTACTTTTGCTTCCGTTTAATCTACGTTGCTGTTGCAGCTATTATTAATGTATTGTTTTTATCTCGGCCGTTTTTACTGGTGAGTTAATAAGAGCTGTCAGATGTCATAACGTCGAGATTACGATACGAGTAACAATAGTAGAAAAACAAAGTAGAATAAGGCTGCGTATTTTTGAACAGTGTCATTGCGATTCCCGAAGTTTTCCCTAAAAATCGAGGTCTTTGTTCCTAAGAATAGAACTCGTATAAAAGACATAGAAATTATTTAAACTTGAGACTGAAAGACCTGACATGTACCTACTAGTACGGTGAATGTGCATTGTTAAAAAAATGTCATGTCCTGATGCATTATGTGCGGCGCTGTTTCTCAGCAGTGGTCTCCTTTTGGAAGGAGCGCTTTTGATTTTTGACGACTAAAAGTGCCCGTGCGGCTCATTCAATAAACACCCATTTAAAAAAAAACTGAATTATCGCATAAAGTGGAATTATTGTTTCAAATATATCTAAATTCTAAAATATAAAGAAAACGATAATTTGAAAACGTAGCCCCCGGATTTGCCTGCCCCGGACGTACAGCGTATTTTCTTTTGACGATATCTAAATCAAGGAAATACAACGAAGATTCTAACCACCATAGAACTCTGTCGCAGTAAAGCACTTTATTTGTTTAAGTGCAAGAGGAAATCTTATATAGTTCGCTTTTTTAATCTACTTCAAAACTGCGGTGGCAAAAAGTTCCATGGTGGTTCAACCAACCTATGCCTAACCTATGTACTTACTGTGTATGAGTAGAGAGCCGTGCACTTGTACAGGGGCGCGACGGGGGCTCCCGCCGCCTCGGCCTGCCCCTCCGCCTCTCCCCAGTTCACCTGAGTGGGGTCATCCCAGCCGACTGCCAGCTGTTCTATGCGTAAGCGTTCTTCCTCCAACACGGCTGTGAGGAAAGACATCCCTTACGTCTGTGTATTACCACAGCATATACACGTTGTCATGTATTTTGACGTGCAAAATAAACCTGTACGAGGGGTGATCCATAAGTTTTGAGAATCAGTATGAACCATGCACATAATGATATTTTTTTAATGTGGAATATACCATGGCACTAATCAAACTTAAATTAGAGAAAAAAAAATACTATATTGTTCATTTGTTTTTCTGTGATAGTTAAACAAAAAACATCTGTATGAATAATTTTACAAGACGGTAAAATAAGAGTTAGTTTTGTAATAATTTGGAGCGGTGTGGAGAAACTTCTGGTACACTAATAAAAAATATTGTTTTTGAAAATGAAACCTTGATTTATCATTATGATTTAAATGATAAATAAGTTATCATTGCAGTGGATTTTTTATCTCCAGCTCTGTCACCAAAACTTAGGGTGGTTTTTTCGGCCTCGCCCAGGATTATTGAGGCCTACAAATAAATACTTTGACATTCGTTTTTAGCAATTGTGTTTAAATAATCTAGGAGAGTTATATAACATTATTCTATCATAGTTATGGGAAAATATTAAAAACAAGCTCAAGAAAAAAAAAACGAATTTGTGGCAGGAAATGTGCTTCAGAGGCTTCTAATTCACAAGGGTGCTGCTCATCGACCAAAGATCAGAACTGAGAACCGCTCTCCCCGTTATTAAGCCCTAACTTTCGACTACTACTTCTCATTCACTAATGTTAAAAAACAGCTACATAAAAATCACGAGCTTATGATGATTTAGTGAACGTACAAAATTTGACCATTTTGACCTCCTAAAGTAAAATTATTTTTATAGTGGTAAAATAAAACAATTGAGTGACGTTAATAAGTGTTTGGAAATATAGAAAGTGTGCTTATTTCAATTAAAATATAACGATTTACATATCTCCCATTTTTAATACCGATTATCAAAACTTTTGGATCACCCCTCGTATATAGATGAGCAGGGCCCGTAATTTTCATGCCGATGACATCAATTTGACGTCACGCTCCATATAGGGTGATCCCAAATAGTTTTATTGTAAATTATTAATAATTAGTCGTCAATAATTTTAATCATGTACAAATGACTTCAAAAGTACTCTATTTACACGTGGAATAAATAATACCTACTTGATACGTGAAACGTAAATAAAACTACCTATTTGATTTGTTTTTATACATACATTTTATTAAATGGTATTGTTAACAACACATTACAATAATTACGTAGAAAACAAAATTCCTCTCTAACGTAAAGCACGCCATCCTTCTTGTATTAATTACCATGCAAAGAAAATCTAAGTCATCTTCGCGTTCATACGTAATGCAATATTCATAAAAATCCTTTTGATTTGTTATCATATTTTTGTTTGTTGTGTGGTTTGGTTAATTATTCCAACTTCTCTGCTATAAACAAAATGTATAATCGATGGACACATCTTTTTCTGATTTTAACAACTAATACAATTAGGAAATCAATATTTTTATTTCTCAGTGGCACATGTAACATTTTTGACAGAATGTTTTTGTACGTATAAAAACCAATCAATTAGTTTTATTTACGTTTCACGAATCAAGTAGGTATTATTTATTCCACGTTTAAATAGAGTACTTTTGAAGTCATTTGTACATGATTAAAATTATTGACGACTAATGATTAATAATTTACAATAAAACTATTTGGGATCACCCTATATGGAGCGTGACGTCAAATTGATGTCATCGGCATGAAAATTACGGGCCCTGTAGATGAGCCTTTGTTCTATCTAAACAACCTAATATGGGTTCGTAAAGGCTATAGCCGTGTTTCTATACAAAATTTGCCTTTCTGTCAAATGTTCTAGTAATTTTATTTTTAGATACTCCTTGTAGGCAAAGGTCTGTTCCCCAAAGAAGAGCCATGTACACTTGTCAGTTTTCGTAATATGGCGGTTTGTTTTTTTTCACTTTTTAATTTTTTTCTTGAATTCGGTCTTTGCGATTAATTTGATTTTTTGGTACACTATACTACATAATAAAACCCATCACTACAAAAAATATTGCTTGAAACTTTAGTACAAATATATGTCAAAATAATGGAAACTACAAATTGTTTTTTTTTTTTTTTGGGTTCTGGTGTAGCGGCACCTACAGTTTTTATTTCATAAATTGCCCATCTATAGACCTACTACATATATTAAATTCAAATTATTAGCTTTGGTACTTCATGCCAAAAACTAACTACAAATAAAATTATTCCTTACATGTTTCAATGTTTTTACAGGATTGCTTTAATTACTTGTATGAATGAAATCGTATACATCCTATTTTTGTATTTTGTCATTTTTGGAAGTTTGTTTCGTTTTTGACATCCAAAACATTGAAACATGTAAGGAATAATTTTATTTGTAGTTAGTTTTTGGCATGAAGTACCAAAGCTAATAATTTGAATTTAATATATGTAGTAGGTCTATAGATGGGCAATTTATGAAATAAAAACTGTAGGTGCCGCTACAACAGAACACCAAAAAAAAAATCAATTTGTAGTTTCCATTATTTTGACATATATTTGTACTAAAGTTTCAAGCAATATTTTTTGTAGTGATGGGTTTTATTATGTAGTATAGTGTACCAAAAAATCAAATTAATCGCAAAGGCCGAATTCAAGAAAAAAATTAAAAAGTGAAAAAAAACAAACCGCCATATTACGAAAACTGACAAGTGTACATGGCTCTTCTTTGGGGAACAGACCTTTGCCTACAAGGAGTATCTAAAAATAAAATTACTAGAACATTTGACTGAAAGGCAAATTTTGTATAGAAACACGGCTATAGCCTTTGTTATTGTTTTCGAGATGACCGCAACTAACTGGAATTTCGATATGTCGCATCTCGTTTCAGAGTTTTTAATCCTTTTTCGATAACTTCAAGATTCAGGTCATTTTATTTATGAATTACTATCGATAATTAGTTGCGCTATAGGATGTGTAGCATAACTTTAAGCAAACCTTTACAATTTGCTCGTAAATCAATTTAAAAGTGGCTATCTTGGCTTAAAAACTTTATCGAATTCTTTAGAGGCACAGTATGAAATAAATTATGGTAATCTCGTGGCCCACTGGTAGTTTAAACACTACTGCAATAAGTGCATAGTTAAATACAGAAAACGGATATCAAATTCAATGATAAATAAAAAAGTTATTGCTAATTAAATGGCAAAAGGAGTGCTTTGTAAAAATCACTGTCTCAACGAAGCGATCGGATAAACGATGATTTTAACGAATTCGTTTCCAACTACGGATGGTATCGTTTCGTTTAAGTATTATTTTAAAATAGCGTCAGACTAGAGAAATAATGAAAAAAAAAATAGTGTCGGAGACTATCTATGTAGTTTGCTTGTCATCGGCATAGATGACTTGTGAGTTATTAACACTTGATTTATTTTTTCTATTCCTTAATCCTAAGCTGGAGCGGTAAAAATTTGAACACTTACCGTCCACGTCCTCATCGTCTTCGTGCTGTGACCCTGATGTGGTGCGCTGGTATCCTGATGCAGTGGCGACCTGGCCCTCTCCCTCGGTGTTGTCACTATCGTAGAACGAGTCCGAACTAGGCTGGTCCTAGACAAATGTATCACTAGTTGTTATTGCAGCACTTCACAGTTATTGTTGTCTTCTACATCAGAAGTTATTGTTTTATTTTAACGTTGATGTTTTTGGGACAACAGTTCCGGTAAAAATATCTTTAAAAAAATCGTCGAACGAAGCCTTGAATAGGACTAGAATATGGATCATCAACAGGGGTCGAACTTTTCATGCTAGCTTGTTTTGAGTTAGGACCATACTTACAGCAGCGCCAGAAGCATCAGTTCTCACGCTGAGAAGGCTGCTGCTGCGTGGAAGCGCCTCCTGGACAGCTAACAAGTCGATTTCCTTCAGCCACTCGTCGACTGGGGCGTTTCCGGCCCTGAGGCACTCGAGGCGGGCCTCGTACTTGGCCTTTGAGGTCTCTGAACGACGGATGTTGGAGCGAAGCTCGTCCATACGCACTTCGAGTTCAGGGCCGTTCGGATCGTTGGGGTCCGTCTGTTGACAAAATAAAACTTCTATTACCAAATTTCCGTGTGTACATTTTATGAAGTTTAAATCTTGGAGTGTTTTTTTTCTCAGCTGCAAAATCACGTGTACTGTACACGTGATTTTTAGAGCTTGACTTTGCTTGAAATCGTGAGATTTCCCGTAATAGTACGGGACGACCAAAAAATGCCCAAAACTCTCGTCTTATGTTATTTATGACCAAAACAAATTATTTGTCAGAACACGAATAAAAGGTACAAGTAAAGTAGACATAATCTTTTTACTCGTATTGTGGTAAACGGTTAATTATGTATTTACGAGTAAAGTCATTAAACGTCTTTGGTGTTGATATCGGCCGCTTTTAATTGGCTTTATTAATTCTATTGATGTTTTGATTGTTTTGCCCTGCACTTAATTACACTCGATGCATGCGACAATACAAGGACGTATGGCTTCTAGGTCGGTTTATGTTAGATTGAGGTCGAACCAGGATTAGATTATTTAATATATGTCTTCATCGATTTGATTGGGGCAGAAAGGAAGAGTGTGGCCCATAATTTCCGAAAAACAATTTTTTATGGTTGCGGAATTTCCATTCCCATTTTTTCCTGATATAAATTTTTCAGTCATGTTTTTTCACAGGCTCATTTTTCCCAGACGCATTTTTACCATTCCAGAAATTAATTTGAAAGTGTGAAAGCTACACTGCTGCACTGTCGCGGAGCTCCTATTTCTGCGCGGTTTGGCCCTTCGGGCCTGCAGCAAATCTGACATAAACCTAAACCTACCTTCCTTTTTTGACCTAATTATAAGTGGAGATATTTGCATATGGAAGAAATTCTAATAGGATAATTTGCGATAGGAAAAAAATAATATCGGGAAAAAATGGGGAAATAAATTCTGCAACCAATAAAATTAGATTTTCGGAAATTATGGGCAACCCTCGAAATGACTGCGCACTAATTGCCCTTTACTTATCTTCTATCGATCTGTTTAAATGCCTTTACCCTGCGAGTAATTATATGAGATTCATAATATATGAAAATGATAGGACACATTGCCGCTAGGTTTCCTTACCAGAGCACTCCAGGAGTTTAAATTATTAATGAGACACCGACATCAATTTACCTGGAGTAGGAAGGGTCGGTTATTAATTGGCTTCATTATTTACGTTATTACTTTGAATGCGTCATTTCATTCCAGGTTCTCTTTTAATTTGACCTGTCATTTTTATATCTGCACTTGTGCACTGCCCACTTAATAGTAAGACCCACGAGGATGCAAATGCGTTGCCAACATTGAGGATTAGGATGCAATGCATCTACGGTAGTAATTTCACCGGCTGTCCTATACCGTAACACAATAGTGCAGACTCAGCTGCTTGGCATAAGGATGTTAAAAAAATACAAAAAACTATTTTCGTGCTGTTTTCTAGTATATTGTATAGGTTCTTTTTTAAGTCTAATTATGAGTATTCCCGTATTATGCTTTATTATCAAGTTGTAAGACAGAAGAAGCCAAGTTCTAGCCGTATGCAGAAAGGTTAATCATTTTAATTAGGGTACCTTCTCTTTCAATTTGTTATCGATCGTTTAATAATTGGCTCCATCAGTTTCCACCGACCTTTGCCCTCAAAGTTTGCATTAGTTGCTTTGCCCTCAAAGTACGAGTAATTATGTCTGATTCATGCGAACTTTGTAGTTCAGAATTAGAACGGCTTAACATTTAAAAAATATATTATACTTTGATTCAAGTTCGTAAAATACCTAAAAAAAATAACTTTAAGGGATATATTCCACGCATACTCGTAGTCTCGTAGATTATATAAATTAATAAATTCCAAGTATCCGAATAATATTTAGGAAATCAAAAGTAATAATAACCCATGCTACGAGATTTATTATTTATTCACCAAACTCCTCTTTCAAGTTGATATCAATAGGTTAATTATTGGCTTCAAAACTCCTATAGAATAGTTTTAATCGTTTGCCCAGAACGTGGTCATACTGGATTGACGCGAAAATTCCAGGATTCCCAGAGTGAGGTCACCTAAAAAATTACGCTGATATCTATATCCCTGGTATAAATAAGGTTTGAAATGAATAAGTTGTTTTTGAAAGGCATTGATAGGAATCTTATTCAGTGGATCGAACAATCTAGTGAAGATCGCTGGAAACAAAAGAATGCAAGTAGCACTAAACCGACCGTCGTGGAGATTTTGAGGGAAGGCCTATGTATTGTCTAGCAGTAGACATCGTTTAATTTGTTTTATTAACACGTATAATTTGGTTTCAAGTTGCTATCGATCCAACTTCAATTGCATTGCCCTGCATATTAGATTATTGCGATAATATTCAGCACGGGAACACTAAATAGGTCGCCCACGGTTAGATTCAGGTCTAACCGACCGATCTAATAGACGCCGATTTATATTTTACTGGCGAAGGAACTATTTATAGGTAAGGTGATTCTGTAGCTCTGCCTACCCCACTCTGGGATTACAGGCGTGAAGATATGTATGTATGTATGAAATATCTATTTTCAAATGACCGAATGTTTAAAAATTCGTTTTTATAAAATACTCAAATATTCACGGTTACAGAAAACAAAGCGGGTTGGCAAATGAAACGGTTGAGAAACGATACATTTGGCAAAAATATTTAGTCCGAAACAAAGGTGGGTACCTTTGCTTGTATTTAGGTCATAACACCAGTAAAGCACAATGCCAGAAAACCAAGATATTGAAACAATCTGTCTTGCCACCACATACGGTGGCAAAACATGGACAGTTACTGATGGTTGCTATCAATCATTAAAACCTGTCAAAACAAAGGCAGCAAAAAGGACATATGCATTGCAGAATGGAACTTTTAGTAAACTACTCTGTAGATAATGGTTGCTGTGCTACTGTTTATGAATATTTTTATCTCTCCTTACCAGCAACTTGTCAAAAAAAATACGTTACCAATACACTATAATAATAGAACATATTGTATATAGCATAAGAATATGCCCGTGTGGTTGCCGGGTTAGAATAGTACCACTCCATGTCTTTCCGTGGATGTCGTAAGAGGCAACTAAGGTAATAAAGGCTTGTAGTAGGTACTGTTAGGCGATGGGCTTGCAACCTGTCACTAATAGGTACGCTGGTAACATCATAGCCTAATTGTGCAAAATGCGGTTACAGAATTATCAACAAGTATTTTAGAGTTGTTGGTAATTCTTTAGCCCTGCCTACCCCACTCTGGGAATGAGGGCGTGAGTTTATGTATGTATGTATTTTTTTCGAGTCCATTTTAATATGCTATTAAATGAGCAATATTTGTATATTTATTTATAAACACACTTATATATAATTATAAATGTAAAATTACGTTCTCAAAATGGTTCTAACGATTTTTATGAACATTTCGGAAAAAAGGGTGTTTTGGGTAAAGAAATTGATCTGTAAAGTTATGATTTTCCGGAAAATTCGTTTTCAACCCGAGTCACACTTGGTCTTCCAGGTACTGACTTTAATAAAAAAAAAACAACATAGATATCAGTGGGAGGTTAACAAGCAGTTAGCTGAGAAATTGGTTATCAAAACTGATTATCACCACCAGCAATTCAAGCCTGTCATAACGTCTAATCGTTATTTAATTTTTCTCTTTTTGTTAGGAGTGAAGGAAAATTTTCACTCCCAAAATTTACTTAACGATAGCCATATCCCTTTTTACTGATCGCGTAATACATGTACACTGAAAAACTTTGGTTCTAGACACTGCTTTGGAGATAGACACTTTATAGATACGAGTAAGTCATTAAAGATGGAGCGATATCATTGTATGTACCAAATTGAAAAGCCACCACAAAAACGCTTCAGGGCTTGGCGGAGCACCAACGAAACAATGTTTGAGCGGGATTTAACTTCCATTCCTATGCTTGTGAGTACATACATACAGTAGTTAATGTATTTTTATTAGACCAATGTTAGGTTGTTTAGAAAGGTAGTCTATATACTGATTGAATACGGATCTCTACATTTAAAATGATAATAAAATTTGAATAACGCCCAAAACAAAGGCAAGATTCTTCGACCATGAACGCGTTTTGCTTAATCCGCCTGGTTCCGCTTTGGTCAAAGTTCATCTGCTCCTACAATTTAACTGTGAAACGCGCCTGAACCTCTCCAGCCTAAGAACCTAAGTTTCAAACCGCGCGCGTCCTCTTCTATTCAGATAGTTCAAGTTTGATCGAAGTTCGTTAGTTAGTAGTCTTAGTTCCATCTTAGTCCTGAGGGTTGACAGTGCATTTGCAGTCTTATGAATGCGAATGTCTATGGGTCACAGTTTCCACTTACGATCAGGTGGCCTGTTTGCTCGATTGCCTTCCTATGCCATAAAATAAATAAATAAATAAATAGTACAATTTAACTGTGAAATACGCCTGAAGGGGCCTAAGAAGTCAAGTTCCAGAGAGCGTTTTCCGTCTTAATTCGTATAGGTCGTCTTTGATCGTTCTTCGTCTGTTCATTTAATTTAACTGTGAAACATACCTGAAGACTAAGTAACCAAGTTCCAGAGAGTTAGGGCCGTATTAATAAACTCATCTTGGCTGAGATGCCTGTCACAAGATACGTCAAAGTAAACGTCAAGCCATAGAAAACTGTCATTATTGACGCATCTTGAGATGAGGATTACCAACGAGATCAGTTTATAAATACGAGCCTTAGTTACTTAAGTTGTTCTTTGTTGATTAGAGTTTCTCTGTTAATCAATCCAATTCTCAGTTGTGCCCGTCAAAGCTCGTGAAGACAAGTTCCACCGTACAGGATCCTTCGCTACGTGCCTTGCTTCATACGAATAGTTTCGCTTTACGATGTTCATATGTATAATCAAAGAGCAAAGATGAAGTTCTAGCGAGTAACTATGGCCATGTTCAGTTTGTGTCAATTTTCCATCGCGAAATACTCATTCGCGAATTACCAGAAACGAGAATATTATAGGGATATGTAGATTTCAAGGAACCGCTTCAAACATGAAGACTAGATAGACTGCCAAACCTCATTAATTACATATGAATCACTTGTCGTCAAGGAAAGTGCAATACCGCCACAGACATTAATCTAATTGAATAAGATTTAGAATTTAGATTATTGTCTATGAATACCTTACAAAATCAAGTGACGTATTGCACGTCACTTGATTTTGTGTCATTTAAAAGGAAACAGTTCTTGTTTTTGCAACTTGTTTAATTTTCTAGTTGCACGGTATAATACTATCCCGGACCTTTACTTTGAGATTTTCCAATCACTGACATATCTAAAACCCTTTCCTGGTGTTTATGAACATAAAATAATAATGGTTTAATAATTTAGCGAAGGTAATCAGTAATCACACAGTGTAATGATATCCCAACAATACAGAATTGACGAACTATTCTTACAAAAAGCAAGTTTTTAGAAACCTGTCATTATGACCCGATTCTTTCGTAATTTATTCATATTAAAAACGGCTAAAACTCCTTCTGTTTTAAAATAAAACATAGATAATGCTTTTTATTATTTTATCGACGTTTTCTACTGATATGTAACTGTCATGATGGAGTTCAACGGTTTTTTCGTCAGTTTTGCGAGTTACGAGCCGCTCCCCTACAGCCAAAACTACAAGTAATAAAAATCAGAAAAATGAAAGCACTAACGGATTTAAAAGGAATACTATCACGACTAAGTAGGCTTCATTGTATATTGAGATACAAGCGACTAGAGTGTTTAACTTATACCTACTAACTAAAATGTTGTTGAATCGGCGTTGGAATGTTATGCTGAGCATGGTCTTATAAGCTCTTGCCCGGTTTTAATTATAATATTAATCTCCAACTTTTACTACCTATCAATCTCAATGTCAGTGTCGATCAACTCAGAAATAATTTATGCAGGGCTGGTTCCGCGATACACGGGCCAAATTTTAACCTTATTTTTAATCACATATATACAAGTTGTCACCAAAAGTTCACCCCTTCTTATAACGATCTTCTAACCTCACTGTTACAAAATAACTACGGTAACGAGTATAAAGATCAACCACTCTCAGCGATTAACATGTAAAATCAAGTCTGTTTTATATAATAAATACTACGATATAGCAATTTACTATACGACTCTGATTAAAGCAGTCATCCGCTTTGAGAAACCTAATTATAGCTAGAACGCCGCGCGCCTTAACAATGTACAACTCAAGTTCAAGAGCATTACCTGTCCGCCGCCCTTGTCTCCCTCCCCGATGCACGTTCGACTTTTTCCTGATAATGAGGTTTTTAAAGTTACATTGTTCGGTTAGAGGGTGTTCGAATGCAGCCCGTAAAGGTCACCGAAAGAACAATTTACAGCTACATGGTTGACAGTGGTTCACATGTTTTTTCAGTAAACGAACCTTAAGAAATAATCGTTCAAATTTCACTAAATTTGGAGTTAGATAATTTATTAAATATTCATTAAATAACAACGTTCTTAAGCAACTTTTAGGATAATAGATTTAGTGTAAGGAGTGTTTAAAAAAAAATTGAAATCACCCAATGTGTATTAGGGGTGGGTTACACTGAGTCACCCGGTAGTACACAGTGGGCCAAGGAACATTGCTACGCAATATTTAAAAGCTAACTTTAAACGAAAACGTCAACATAAAATTGTATTGTCTATTTTTTTGAAAATACAGATAACTTACGTAAATGTATGCGCCTCGCAGTTGATGTACAAGTTTACTCGATCTTGTCGGTGCTCTCGCGCTACGTAGCTGGTACGGAGCGAGTAGGAACGTATTAACGGTGATAATCGTCTTTGCGTTGAGACAGCATCACAAAGGACTGTGCGTATTACTGTGCGTAACCCACTGTGTACCAGCAACACACTGCTAACCCGGTGACCCTACACTTGATAACCGGCTTTTTCATAGTAAATAACGAATCCGGTTAAACTGAATGCTCCCGACGTATTCACGGACATGGACGCCGCAAAAAACGTAGGTATATTTCGACACTCTCCAGTGAAAAGATACAAGTTATATGAGGATTTATATCTGAATCTGAGTGGTAGGTAATAGTTCATTTCGTCCTCTATATTTTGAGATTCAAAACTCATTATCAAAAAAAAGTGACTAGACATGTTCATTCCGTGGACCCTTCATTTATAGGGTATTTTCCGTTAACCTAGAACTATGAAATTTGGCAAGTACCTAATACCGTCTTATATTACAAGTAAAGGGAAAAGTCTGAAAACTATACTTTTTAAATTAAATTAAATTATCCCAAAAAAAAACAGGGTCTTTATACAAGGAACGGCGACGGTCCTTTTGAATTGAGTTTTGAGAGTGCGAGTCCGACTCGCACTTGTCCGGTTTTTTAACATGGCAACAAAACCAGAATCACGTCATAATAACGGTCCAATGTGCGCGCTTATAACTTTGTACTTTTATTGCCCTAGATCAAAAAATCGTGCCGCTGCGCGGGCGACTTTTGTGGGCAATGTCGGCCACCACGCCTGCGTGTGTTACGAACAAGTGAAGTTAATTGCAGTGAAAGAGGTGAAGTGAAGTATAACGTTAGGTATTATATATCGATATGAAGCTTATATCGTTGTGATGAATACCGCCATGGATCCGAGTTTTATAACGTTATAGCGTGCGAATAACGATACACTTAATTAAAAAATAATCTATAATATTCTGAGAGGAACAAAAGAGTTGGTCCAATAATTAAAGTTTTTTTAGAGAATCGGACAATTTTATAATTTTAAAGCGTTGTTAAAATATAGTGTAAATTATTTTGTATGTTACTAACGCAAATCATATCCAGTAAGACTGAAAGTAATGCTATAACACATATGCATATATGCAAAGGCCGGAGCGATATCGCTCGGATATAATTGAATGTAATTTGATCAATTACGTATTGCTTTCCTCGAATCCCTTGGATACCGGAATCAAATCCAATCATGTAAATCACACTCGAATTAGCTACAAAACTGGTCCAGGCAACTACAGAGACGGGTGGAAGTAATCCCTGACGTTGTTTAGCATTTGATAACTTTTAGTATCATGCATGAGAATCGCATGTATATTTATTACGTAATTTGGAAACCACAAAGTTAACAGAGTTTGGTCCTTTTCGCATTGTGTCCTATTTCGATCGATAGACTTATGGTGACAAAATGCGTTAGCTCACAGAACTGACCAATAGTATTGGACAGAGTTGAGCAGAAACTGATGCTCTGTTGAAGTGCTGTTCCTTGAAGGTAGCTAACTGTAGCTGCCAACCTAGCATACAGTTATCCCATACTTACCAGCTGGCTATCGCTATCACACTTGCACTCGCAACTTACGCTATATTTGTTGACCGTATTTAATATAATAATGAAGGTTGCCGATAACTATATAGGGTAGAAGTACCGGCTTTGGCCATCTTAAGACCGTTTTCGGCCACTTTAAATTTTAACTAATATGTAAAGCATTATGAAAATTACAGAACGATTTTTATATTTTTATCTTAATATTAATCATCAGTGTTAACCATTTATGAATATTATTTTTTAATATACAGTATTTTTGATACTCATTTCAACCTTAAGTGGCCAAAAAGGGTACAGTGGCCACAAACGGCACTTCTACCCTAATTATGAAACATTTTGTATGGGTCTATTTTTTTACCATATCTATCCGCAGTTTGAATTTTGTCAACGGATATGGGGTGGAATTCGAAGTATAAAACTCACCTTTTGACCGGCGTCGCGCATTCCCTGGTACAGATGCAGCTTGCGCGTGGCGTCGCGTATGAGGGCGGTCTCGCGCACGACGCGCGTGGCCCAGCGGCGTGCCTCCTGCGCGAGAGTCTGCGCAGTCGGCTCGTGGTCGGTAGTCACCACGTCCACCTGGTCGTTGTCGCACGGCTCGTAGTCGTACTGTATAGAAAAACTGCTCAGCGCGGGTTGACACTAAGCTTGCGCATCGACTGTTTGACGTAGACTGAGCCTTGTGACCTTGCCTGCCTACGAAGCCGGCTATCCAGGTTCCATTGCTGGTAAGGAAAAATATTTGTATGCTGACGTATAGCGTTGTCTAGTGCCTACTGGTTTTGATACTTTATTATAGCCGTATTATTGGCTTTAGTTATTTCGCTTTCAATTTTTCAATTATTAACTGCAAACTGCTCTATTTGGAAAAGTATTAAACGAGCTCAAAGTTTGACGCAAACTGTGAGGCTCGTTGTTGTTGTACAAACTCCCGGTGACCAAAAGTTACTTTGAAATTTATATCCCTAAAAAATGACACAATCTATATTTGAAATGAGCCCCTATTTTAAGTTTTCCAAGCCGGATTAATTTCCGAGGTATTATTAAATTATATCTAGTTGTCAACCTTTCAGACTTGAGGAAATATTTATTGAAAAGGTGAACTGAAATAGCAGCTTTGTCTCGTCCTCTTCGTGTCTTGTTATATTGTTAACACTGTTTTTCGATTCCGAGAAATAGGAAACTACATTATCCCTGACTAAAGGCTCCTTTTAATTTTGTTTGCTTCGCTGCGACACGGCTAGCTTCGTAAAAAGTGTATTTTGAAAAGAAATTTTATTAAAAAATGGACGGATGTTTTTCTGATACTAGGTAACGTGTTATGTTGGTCGATGGCGGAGCACGCTTTTCTAGACAATGCCATTATGTTTTGATTTAAATGCATTGGGGTTATAAGATACTAAAAACACATTTTGGGTAGTCAGAGAACTAAAGTAAGTTTTGTTGGAAGCCCTTTTAACCTCTAATTGATAGTGTAAGAAACCAGAATGTAAGAGGAAGCTTTAAAATGACACGAGTTGTTATGGAGACTGATAACAATACAATGATGTTTATAGTATGAAAATAATAAGTGGCTACAACGCTAGAAAAAAAATATGACAAGAACAAGAATGAATAAAGACATGGCAAAATCTCATACATGTCGACCTATTCCCAAATTAATTAACATCCAAGACTCAGGAACAAATACTCATTCTCAGCACATAAATACCCTGGACGGCTACCTTCGTAGGCGGTGTCACTACCAACTAGGCTAAGGTATCGTCAACAATGGGACATAGGAAAGATATAGACAATTCTAGCTTACCTGGATATGCTGCTTGAGCACCGGATAGTACAAGTAGACGCACTGGAGGTTGTAGTCCCTGGTCAGTTGTTGGGCCTGGTCCCGGATTTTCCCAAACGAGTGCTGGGTGGCCGAGCACGTCAGCAGCTCGGTGCGGCCCATCAGAGTCAAAAACTCAGAAACCCTCTCATAGACGGAGGATTCCATGGTCTGCATGCACGTCTGCAGGTCAACTAAAAAGTAGCGGTTCTGGGGACAAACAGTGTTTAGCACGTGTGTTCGTAATGCCACCAAGATTCTAAAAGAACTGAGCGTGTACGGATCGATAAATAGCCATCCACATATCTGCAATTCCAGAATTCCAGAAATGTGAAACGTTCGTGATTCTAATATTACGTTCGTGTTAGTTACTCCGAGGCTAATGGCCTTGGATGGATGATAGCTGGGTGATGGATGCATGGATGTAGTACCTGGTGGGCATTGGCAGCGGCAATGCTGAGAAGGTAGTCGTTTCGGGCACCAGTGGACTTCTCTTCGAGCTGATCGCGCCGCGAGGACACCTTGGCGCTGTTCTTTTGAAGCGATGTGATGGATTGAAAGAATGATCCTTTTTTCTTTTTCAACCTGCACAACAACGTATCAATGATTGAACAGTAATATTATTATGACGGCTGAACGCGTTCTCAATGGACCCTAAGCCTGTCTCAACGAGACTCTCAGTTAACTACAATTGTAAGACATCGCCCCACGTCGCCCTTATACGGACAGGTGACACGGGTGGCAATGTTTCCCACGCGTCCTCGCATTGAAATCAATGCAATTTCAATGCAAAATTATTTTCTTGTTAGGTTATTATGACTGGAAGTATGGTAAGTATGGAAGTATGGTCACGAGGCGGAACGCCCCTGAGATTAAATTACGTGCAAATTGGAAATAAACTGCCTTGGTTTTCTCTGGGGCGGGTATGAATAGGCATTTACCCCGGGATCACTCAAAATATGAAATCATGATCACGCAGCAAGTAGGGTTGCTTGGTCACTAAACTGTTCTTTCAAGCCGAGTATTTAGGTAACAGCCCAGACTGTTTGATCAATTGTTAAGAAAATCTGAAATTCGGTTCAAAAAAACGTTAAATCACCAAGATTTCTTTGTCATGATTAATAGCTCGGGTGACGGATTTGAAATAAACCTTAGACGTAAAACAAGTGAAAAACACCTAAACATAAACGCCGACCACACCGTATCACTTAGTATTACAAGCGATCAAAAATAACAATCAAGTTTGGCTTTATCTCAGCGACAGCCCTACACGCAGATCGCCTCATGCTTAACAACCCTGGGGTCTAAGATGGAATGGCTGTTCGCTAGTAAAGTAGGGTACTTACTTTTCCTCTATGTCCTTGGCCTTGTCCCGCACGTCGTGGGCTGTATGTTCTTCGTCAAAGTACAGCTTCTTGTTCTTGTCTACGTCGATGACGGTCAGCTGCAGCTCTTTGTGCGCTTGTGCGAGCGAGTCCGTGCACTGTTAAACAATCATAAACTAAGAGTGCAATTCTATAAAAGTTTAGGTAAACGCAAAATTATTTTCTTAGTCGTGCAGGGAAGCTAATCGGTGGACCTTTACTAACTCAATGATTGCTTACTTGTACAGTTTTGGTGATATCGCACCTTATTAATATAGCTACCATTGATCCTATCACAAGAAAATGCTTCGTTTCGTTTACGTGAAAGGAGATTGCCCATTTTTGTATGGGAGACGGACCAAGATCTGCCTAAAATGAACACTTAGTGCATTACGTTCCTTAGGCTAACACTAGACTGTAGATTCTAATCTAACCCGGGACACAAGAAAAAAAAACTTTTTGGTAGGAACTTGATCATCAATAAAATCAATTTAAAAGTACATTACGCTCTTATTGTCGTCATCTTCGTTGATAATAATTCTATCGAGGAATAGAGCATTGACCTAAAAGGTGCCTTGGTACCTATAGCCCACTCTAAAAACCAAATTAGGCATATAAAGTGCGCACAACATCCAATTATTCCTAGGATCATCCACATAAAGCAATATTCAAGATCGCTTTATCATTGATGAATGCATCAACAACATCGTTATTCGTCAGTGGCGTTGTATAATAAAGACTCGTGACCACATTAGACGTTGTTGGCGCTTAAAGGGTCCATTTGATAATCGCTAACAGAAAAAACCTTAGAAAACCAAAAGTGCAAAGTAAATATCGCACTGCTAGATCAAAACAATATCAACTCAAAATCATTATTAGTTTTGTTTCAAGCTCATAGACGTTGTATTAAAGTTGATTTTAAAATACAGTTGTATTTTGAGTTACTACTGTTTTGATCTAGCAGTGCGATATGACAAAACAAAAACTTTCATTTATTTTTCTTTTTCTTAAACAAATTTAGATAATATGTGTTATTTCCAATAGGTAGTAACGTAAGGAACGCGTTAGAGGTGTATTCACTTCGGAGCAGCATTTGGTCCAAACTTGTCAATCTCCTTTGATTGAAGTATCATCATTTTATAAAGTCGTCGGGTCCCAACATGGACGCAACACAGGAAGAAGAAGCAATACCTCCTATCTAAATTAAGTCGCAGAACTAAACAATCCTGACCAGATTATCTTAATGTGTCTTCGTCGATATAGCTGCTCTTGTCACCATTATAACGGAAAATTAAAGGACAAATATTAAGGGCAGCAAAATATCAGATGCATTTCAATAGGCTGGTTCACATTAAAACCGTTGGCGACTACACATTTACCGGACTTGTATTCACCATTTCTGTCTGGTCGGAGATAATATTGGCATACTGCTTTGTACAACGCTGTTTGCACTAGTGCGCTCGCAGCGGCAGCGAACCCGAGTGATTTCCGCTCTTGTCAGCGTGTCCGGCGTGTACGCAGAGAGGACGCATTAAACATTGAGTGTGAAATTAATGTGGAAGTTACAATTTCATTTTGCTCGGCTATGATTGGATGCACCCAATATTTCCTTTTTAATGTTCTTCTGTATTATATTTACATACCACATTGTATCGTCGTCATCGTCCATTTTATGCCAAAAGCAAACTCACAATTGGGATTGTTCCTATTTTCATAATTACTCTCATTTGAAAACCATTTCAGGGAATAGGGTTTTAAAGTCGTTCTGCATTATTAAGAATTTGATATACTTATTACTCTTTTTCGGAAATTTCGACAAAAGTATATTTGACCTTTGTTTGACTTTCGTTTTTGGCTTGAAGCCCTCCTAGGTGTATCTTACGGGTTAGGCGAAAACCGCTTGAAATAGTATGTTTTATTACACTATTACAAACACTTTTTATCATTAGATATCATTTAATTGTTGTAATTTCTTAGAAAATGCCAACCCAAGTTTAAATGAACATTGTCATCCATAAAATGTCTGTTAAATAATTAAAGATATTTAAACAAAACTCAAATTCAAAATTAATGAAATCGGAATCTTAAAATGATCTATACTTTCGTTTCGATTTAGAATGTAAAAACCAGGAGTTATTTTTTTTTTAATTTTCCCATTTGTGACGACGGCGAGTGACGAGCCGGACAGCGACTGCGATGTTTGTATTAAGTCGGACCGGTAGCGTATAACCTCGTCCTGCCCAAGCACTAATACTTCCGGTTACTGCCCGATGTCCTCTATAAATGCCAATTTTACATATAAAATTTTATTTCCCGGGTAGAAACTGCCAAATCGAATGTGTCCTTTATTAAGAACACTGGGCAGGACGAGGATAATGTGAACAGCCAGACCCGACAGTCTGCCGACGATAAAACAGTCGGTCAGACTTTATGTGAACCCACTCTGATGTACAATACAGGTAGGGCAATTTGCGTGAATCGGTTTTATGTATGACTTTTCAATTAAAATTTCGATTTGGAGAACTTATTAAAATGTATACGTTATATTGATATCGAATGTAGTAATAAGTGGAATATGTGGGCTATTAAGTAGCATTAAAATATGAAAAACCATTAGCAAAATATTACGACACTAACTTATTTTTTTGCGTTTTCGATTCAGTAGACCTATGTATTATACACTCACGCGTTCATTCCCAGAGTGGGGTAGGCAGAGCTACAGAATAACCAACAAGTCTAAAATGTATTGTTTATTCTGTAACCACAGTTTGCGCAATCAGGCAAAGTTGTTTTTAGCAGTGTTAGATACCTAAATATATTAGTGAGAGGTTGCAAGCCCATCGCCTCACAATACCACAAGCCTTCATTAACTTAGTCGCCTCTTACGACTTCCACGGGAAGACTTGGAGTGGCACTATTCTAAGCCGGCAACCACACGGCCTATACTACCTACGTAAATATGTATGTAGTAGGCTTGTTTATATTGTTTTAAATTACCACATATTGTAAAATTAACTTAAGGATCAGTATACATACAAAATGTTCCAGAACTTCAGAAGTTTACGTCAAGTTCTGTATTAATAAAATCAATTGTGGTAGTCGTTTATTTACTATAGTTCTTTTAGTTCTGCGGTTTGCTGCAAAACACAGATTCCGCAAATAGGCAGTCACTGCTATTAACCAATCTGAGGCTGTCGTGTTTGTACAAACGTGTGAAGATCCGTTATACAGCCCGGGTTTGTCGACTTAGGCCCGTAACAGAATTGGAAATGCACCAAATTCTTACAAGGTTATACAAAAATGTAATAATTTCGTGAATTACGGCCGCACTGAGTGAGATTCAGTCAATCCTAACACTTTACACAACCATGAAGTTTCTAAATGTTGATTATGTTGACAGCAGAAAATCAATGATCAACTTATTTGTTTCGTGTGAAGGAACAGTAGTAAAAGTAGGTAGGTATATTATGAGTATTAACAGCATTTGTTTTTCTGCTGTCAATGTCAATAATATTATTTCATATTCCCAATTTTTACATTTGTTTGATAACCGACTCCAACATAAGGAGGAGGTTTTCAATTCGTCGGGATCTTTGTTTTTTTTGTTTTAAGGTTATACTTTCTAGTTAGTCCCATTGTCAACACGTCAGGATCTGATGATGGAATCTTGGAGAAATCAAGGGAAACATTCAAATATTATAGGCACATCTTTAGCGATTTATTTATAAAAATGGCACGGCTAGTTTACGTGTTTCGCCAAACTGCTAAACAATCTATTTCCTTGACTATAAAATTCTTAATCTCACTTCAGATCGGGACTAAATAGTATCTAGACCTGACCTGGAACTAGCTCAATTTGTGGAAGATTGTCCTTTGATATCCATTCTTTTTAGTTATATTATTTTGTCTACGAAATTTAAGCTAAACTCCTAACGCTGCTCGTAGCAAAACTGACATAACGTATTCGCTACGGCGTAGCGGAAGCGAAGCGTCATTAAGAATTCTCTGTAGCGGCCCAAACATTTAACCTACACGTAGCAACTAGCGACTCATTTGTCATTCAGTGAGTCTTTTCGTGTCATAAGATACCAACGCTGTGGTTAAAGATAAAAAGAAAACACCCGTCGGATTCATGCCTGACCTGTTTCAATTATTGTATAGGTTGTTCCAAAGGAGCTGCGATGAATGGAACGAACTAGAGACGGGTAAATCCGGTCTTGAAGACGTAAATGATTTGAATCCGCAGCCGGACTCGATTCCTTATCGACTCCTTTCAATTGTTATCGGATCAAAGCCGCTCGGTGCACCGGGACTCGGTACCGACCGACAGAGACGGGCGCCGCGTAGATTTAATATAAACGTAAATAAAAAACATCGTCAGAATCGCATGATGCAAAAAGTAAAAAACCACAGTATTCAAGGTGTTGTTGCATCCAATCGGATTAGATAAAAAAGAAATGCGTTGATAAATAATTAGATTCTGATCGAGTCCGGAGCGAATTGATTTGAAAGATCCAAAGGATTCAAGGGAGTTGAAGAGTCGATAAACGGAGTCAATACCGATAGCGGAGCCGAATTTAATGATTTGAATCCCTGCTCGGAGTCAGGATTACCCTTCTCTAGAACGAACCAAACTAAAGTCACCTTTGACTGAGCACCAATTTAAACCTGTATTTATTTTATTCACTCTTTCTCTCCATTCGCGGCAGTGCTATAGAAAATGTTTACATTTACTTTCAATCGTCGGTTTGACTTTAAATGTCGAGCTGATTTACGGCCGGCATTAATTAAGGAAGCCGCTTACTATTGACTATTAATATAATTAAATGAAATTCGATTAAAGCGCGGAAATATCGAAACAGAACCTTATTTTTGTTCGTTATCTAACCATTACCTTTTAATGAGTATTTCTTGTAAGTCTATAATGTTAGTTTCGGTTTCGGGGGCGAAGTTTTATTTTTAAAAAGCTTACCATCCAGGTACTTATAATTAAATAATCGAATACTACAAGATTGTAGTATATACCTATAACGGTAATTAAATGGTGTTCGCTGACAATAGAGAATATGACTTTATAATTACCCAAAGTAAGCCTTCACTAAAGCATATATCTTATTTCAACACTTCGTAACAAGTTGCTGATACGAGTATGACCTGTTCCACTAATTTGTCTTGGAATTAAATATATATTTATTAATCAGGGATATAAAGTATACAATAGGCTAGAATGCATGTATTTGCGTAGATTAAAAATAACCCTATAAAATATTTCCTTTTTTTAAACACCACCGGCCGCGCTCTGAGTCGGTTTATGTTTAAGTCGTTACTCAGTGACGATAATTCATACTCAAGTTTGAAAAAGGAACGAGTGAATCGTCTCTGAAATGTTTTTGAGAATGGAGGTTCAGTTTATAAGTTTCAAAGCTCCCAAATCTGCGCAATAACAAAGTGGGGTTGTCAACGTAAAACATCCAACAACAAACATGAGCCGCTACTTAAGTACAATAGAAATAAAATCGCCTTTGAAACCGTATTTATACTCGAGTTCAGGTAACTTTTTAAAAACTTTTATAAAATGTCTACAAATGCAATACGCGGAGCTCTCACAGTGAAGAAAAAGGAATTAAAACGAAAACTTTTCAGACATGTACGAGTAACTCTATTTATTCCGTTTATATTTACTTTCTTTTTTTAAACTGAAAAACGAGAACGGAATAAAAAGCGAAGGAAGAAATGCAATGCAACGCAAATGGCACCTTACAAAAGAAGGACTTATCATGAGAAAAAACTAATCAGATCTATACTCGAAATTTGAAAATAGAAGTGGAGCATACAAACTGCCGCTTTTGCTGCATATTTTTCTGAAGAAATTCTTAAGGAGTTGTCATAAAAAAATTCATTTCACTACGTTTGGCCATATTTGGCCACTCTCAGTTCGTCTCGGTGGGTTCGCTTAAACAAGTTGTTTATCATTGACAACTTGTCTGTTTGTCATGTTGGTATGCAACTTTGTCAGTGTTTTTGTACTTGAAGTGACAGCTATTTTAGTTCATGATGCTCGTGTGACTTAGGGCCTGTTGTTTGATCAGTAATTAAACTAATTAATCGTTAAAATTCGCAACTAATTGTTAAATCTCAAAAAAAATGTGTCAAATTTCCGATTCCTTTTTTGAATTTTAACAATTAGTTGAGTTAACTACTGATCAAATAACGGACACTTGCTAAATGCCCCTCTGTGACTAAACACAGTGATAAGGACGTCAGTGACCGTTGCGTCAGTCAGCGTACGTTTAATAAAATATAAGGTCCATCGCGATAAGAAGTGGTCTCTGTCTACCCCTCTGGGAAACAGGCGTGATTTAATGTATGTATGTATGTAGGTTCATCGCGGATTTAGAATAATATCAATCACAATTGCCGTGTACTTAGTAGAGCCTAACTAACTACATAAAAACCCTCAGGTAACAATCAGGTATTAAGGTTATATCTTTTCATAAGTACCCATTTGAGATACTCATTTAAAAAAAAAAGTTGTCTACACTTCAGGTCCATTCACAAGAGCTCACACGAATGGGTGAGTGAAACTTTATGTAAAACTTAGTACCGCCCCAGAATGGTTTGCTCGTATTTTTTTCCGATGTTATGTAAGTTACTCTGCGGGGGTGGGTCCAAATCAACGTTAGTTTGCGACCGGTCGCCAGATGATATGGGTCCGTCCCTATGTCAATCTACTTGTCCGGTAGTTGGTTTGGCTAACGGCCGAGGGTGGAGCTCACAGTTGCTATGATACCCCAGGCAAGACTGGTTGTGTTCCTTCCCGAGGTTGCTGCCTGTCAACTACTCGGTTTCCCGCATTAAACGAGTAGAACAGAAACAACAGTCGCACTCCTGACCGTCCTGTTTTCACCCCTCCACGCCTCCTTCATTTCCTATCCAATCAGCTGCAAGCGATATTGTGGCATGTCGCAGCGGGCCTCCTATCCAATAGGAAAGGATGGGGGGCGGTAAAATGCCACCCGCGTGTTTGTGCCGTGCGCGGGGACCCGTACGGGTGGAGAACGAGATCCTGGTAGGCTGAGTTTGAAGAGGGTCGGAGTAGTTACCCTCGGATAACAACACGCCACTTTGGCTCGGGATTCATCTCACACGGGAGGTTCTGGCCCAGCCAGTCAGAATCAATCGGCTGTCGCGTTTACAGTAGTCTGGCCGCGGGCGAGCGTTCTGGGGTGATGAGGTCAGTAGCCGGCGGAGTACGGCCCCGAGTCGCTGTAGTGGTGACGGAGGGCCTGACATCGTGCGGGCTCACTTGACAGCTCACCCCGGAGCGCTATATCGGACTCGTATCCCTGATGGGTCAAACCATCCCCAGTAGGAGGGCTCCGAGGAGGGTGGGGAGCGAGTCGGATGAACATTTAGAAGGAAAACTATGGAACACAAAACAAACCAAAAAGATGTAAGAAAGGGAGCGAAAGAGGCAGAAGTGGGAGGGAAGCCGAGCACCAACAAGATGGTGCAAGGGGGACCCCCGCAGATGCCAGAGTGTAAGGGAGCGGAAGGGGCAGAAGCAGGAGGGATGCCAAGCACCGACAAGAAGGTGCAAGGGGGACCCCTGCAGATGCCATGGAGTGAGCTGGTGAATCTGTCCTTGGACGACGAGGAGCGTTTGCTGAACCCACCATCAACTTCGGAGGAGGGAACCGCCACGGCGGCAACCCCGACGGAGGGAGGCGAGTTCAGCAGACTACCGACCAAGGCAGAGAAAAAGAAGGCTAGACAGGCCAGGAGGAACCAGCATAGGTTAGCGAGGGCGGCGGGAGAAAACCCTTGCCACATTCAGGCGAAGGGGAGGCCCCCGCCGCCAGGGAGGGCGCCGAAGTTGAAACGGCAGACAACTGACCCGGACGAAGGACCCTCGACACGGCCTCCAGCGAAGAGACCAAACCGCGGTGACTCGCTCGCGAGCACCCGTGCGACCGCTAGGGAAACACGGGAGCTCGCAGTGGCGATCTGCCGCGTGGACGGTGTACCGCTGGATGAGTCGCTAGGGACCGAAGTCCGGAGAATTGTCAGCCGTTTCATTACGGAGGCGATTAAGGAGCAGGGAGTTCGAGGGAGGCAACTCCAGTTCGCCATGTCGGGATTGGTGTCAGAGGGATTTTTCCTTGTGACACCATCCACGGCAGAGGCGAGGGAGTGGCTTCTTGAGAAGGACCTGGGGGAGCCTCAGGGGCATAGGCTGCAGGCCCGGATGTTGAGCAACACCCGGGTCAATGTCTGGATCCCAGGCCCGCCGGAGGAGCTCCTGGAGGATCCGCTCCTCTACCTGAGAGCCCAAAACTGGGACAGGGAGGGGGAGCTGAAACTCCAAGAGTGGACGCAGGTGGGGCGGGAGAACCTGGCCACGGGTATCCGGGTGTGTTACTCGGTGCCCAAGAGCGTAGAGGATGCGTGGGGTGCGGAGACTAGCCAATGGCTATTTTTCCAAGCCACACGCATCAGGGCGCGATTGGTCAGGGCTCAGCCCCGGAGGAAAGATGCGGAGGCAGAGACCCCGGGTGGGAGGGGAAGCTGTAGCTGCAAGTGCAGTTGTGGCGACCCAGCGCTGCAACCCGGAAACCAGGCAGAGGCAGCCCCGATCGATGACCATCCACCACGGATGGAAACCGAGGGGGGCTCCTCAGTCTAGGGAAACGGGGGGCAGCAACACTACACATAAACACAACCAGCAATGGACAACACAGACAAACAACCAGCACTACACAACAACACACACAACACAAACTACAAAAAAATAAGAATATGTCAAGTAAACCTTCAGCATTGTAAGGACGCAATGTCGGAACTATGTCAATACATAGTAAGGGAAAAGATTGATATAGTCCTGATGCAAGAACCGTATGTATGGAAAAACCAGGTCACAGGCCTGGGAAGCCTGGGGGGTGACCTACACTTCGAAAGAAATGGTGAGTTACCACCTAGGGCATGCATTTATGTTAGTAGAGACTTAAGAAATATGGGATGCCTTGTGACCATATGTTTCAGAGACCTAGTCGTGGTAGAAATCAACCTCGTGACAAGGAGTGGAGAGAGAATCAAAGCAGCGATGGCAACATGCTACATCCCAGGTGAAAGCAACGCGCCAACTAGAGAATTGGAGGAAACGATTATAAGATATAAAGGTAAGAAAACACCCATTCTTGTAGGCTGCGATGCAAACTCACATCATGAGGTGTGGGGGAGCACCGACACCAACAAGAAGGGGGAAGCACTACTAGAATTTATTGTAAGTAATGACCTGGACATACATAACACAGGGACAACCCCAACCTTTGTAACCAGGGCTAGAGAGGAGGTATTGGATATAACAATTACCTCAGGGGGGATAGGCAAACATGTAAGAGACTGGAGGGTGGACAGGGAGGACAGTATGTCGGACCACAGAAGACTACTGTACGGCCTGGACTACTACACGGAAAGAACGAAAATAAGAAACCCTAGAAAAACGGATTGGGAGCAATATAACGATATACTGAGTAAATGGACACCGAGCCATAGAAGACCAGAAACGAGTGAGGAGCTGGACAGAGCTGCAGAAGATCTGAACAAGGCCATATCAAAAGCCTACCTATCGGCGTGTCCGGAAAAAACGAGCAACGGAGACAAAGGACAGCCGTGGTGGAATAAAGAGATACAGAAACTGAGGAAGAGATCTCGTAAAGCGCTAAGATCAGCTCTGAAAAGGAACAATGATCAGTGCTGGCACGAGTACAGAAGCATTAGGAACAAATATACTAATACTAGAGAAAAACTGAGAGCACAGGGATGGAAAACATTCACGGGAGAGATACAACGCTACACAGAGGCAGCGAGATTAGTAAGGGTACTGTCGAACGAGAGAACCTGCCAACTGGGTAGCCTGATAGTAGGATCGACCGAACTGACGGACCCCAAAGAAGTACTGCAGCACATGGTAAAAATACACTTTCCCGATTGCAGGGAGGACAACTTACATGAGGCTGCAGTAGAAAGTAATAACGAGATAAGGGAAGCAGGGGAAACGATGAACCTCAAGATAAGTGATGAAGTGGGGGAATGGGCTATAAACTCCTTCGCCCCCTACAAAGCGGCAGGACCAGATGGAGTGATACCCGCACTACTACAAAAGGGGTGGAAATACATCTGGAACCATCTGAAAGAAATTTATGAAAGAAGTCTGGTGCTAGGCCACATCCCGAAAATCTGGAGCGAGGTAAAGGTGGTATTTTTACCTAAACCAGGCAAGAAAAACTACAAGGACGCTAAATCCTTCAGAAGCATAAGCCTCTCATCATTCGTTTTGAAGGCATTGGAGAAGATCATAGATACACAGATAAGGACAAGCATGCAAGGTGGTAGACTACCCTTACACGGGCATCAACACGCCTACATGGAAGGTAAATCAACAGAGACAGCTCTGCACAACCTGACTACAAGGATAGAAAGAGCATTAGAAGACAAGGAGTTGGCACTGGGATGCTTCTTCGACGTAGAGGGAGCATTCGACAGAGCTACTTTTGGTGCGATAAAGAAATGTATACGGAGGGATGACATAGACCCCGCAGTTAGGAGATGGATAATGGCCATGTTAAAAGAGAGAGCGATCACAGCACAACTGGGGGGAGACTCAATAAGGATAAAGACGAGCCGTGGATTCCCACAAGGAGGCTGTCTGTCACCACTCCTATGGTGTCTCCTACTAGACTCGCTCATAAGAGAAACTAACACAAGAGGTATACACATGCAAGCGTATTCGGATGACGGGGTACTCTTAGTGAGGGGAAAAGTCCTCAGTGTAATGAGAGAAGTCATGACAAGAGGGATAAAACAGGTACTAAATTGGTGTCAGAACAGGGGACTAGACCTGAACCCGACCAAGACGAAAATAGTACTCTTCACCAACAAAAGAAAGCTGCCCGTCCTAACACCAATAAAAATAAAAGGTGAAGAGATAGAAACACTCAAGGAAATAAAATACCTTGGAGTAGTACTAGACAGTAAGCTGCTATACAAGACACATGTAAAGGAGCAATGCAGAAGAGCCACTATAGCCCTGTGGCAATGCAGGAAAGCCATAGGAAGGAGATGGGGACTAAGACCAAGGATAACGCAATGGATATACAGAGCGGTGGTCCTACCCAGACTCCTATATGGAGCCATCGTGTGGTGGCACAGAGCAAAGATAAAAGATATAGACAAAGAATTAACAAAGGTTCAAAGACTAGCATGTCTGATGACAACCGGGGCAATGAGAACAGCACCTACACAAGCCCTGGAGATCATGCTAGGATTGAACCCGGTGCGCATAGAGGTGGAGAAGAGAGCCACAGAACAGTGGTATAGAATAAAAGCGAGCAGGGAGTGGATCGGGTCCGAGATGGACAAGAGACACGCAAGCATACAGAAAGAGTCAATGTCAAACATGGATATGCTCATGGTAAACAATGACCTAATCAAGAAAAGGAAGAGGTTCGACAAGAAATACAGAATCCACATAGGAGAGAGAGACAGCTGGGAGAGAGAAATACCAGAACCCAAAGTGACATGCTTCACAGACGGTTCATGGAAATCCTCAACCAAAAGAGCGGGAGCGGGCATATATAGCCAAGAATCAGATGAGCACACGACGATACCACTAGGAGGCTCCACCAGTGTGTTTCAGGCAGAAGTCTTTGCCATCATGAAGTGTGCCCTGAGCCTCAAGGAAAAAAGCAATGTAACGGGTAGTCACGTTATAATATACTCAGATAGCCAAGCGGCACTCAAAGCACTAGGCAATCCGGTGATCAAATCATCTCTAGTGCAAGAGTGTAGGAATGAACTGAACACTCTAGGCACCACATCCCATGTAACACTGGCGTGGGTGCCAGGACACAGTGGAGCAGTGGGAAACGAGAAGGCAGACGAACTAGCCAGAGCAGGTGCGGACCAACAGTACCTAGGCCCGGAACCGGTTTTACCGATATCGGAGATGGTAACCAAAGGAGTTATCGCCAGAAGAATGGAAAAGAAAACAAATGAGGCATGGGGGATGACGCAAGGGTGCAGACAATCCAAACTCATGATAGGAAGAGTTAATAAAAACAGAACAAGGTACCTTCTAAACCTGGGTAAGTACAATCTAAGCATACTAACAGGAATCCTGACTGGACACTGTCCGCTCAACAGACATCTGACGGTAATAGGTATTAAACAGAACCCTCAATGCCCACACTGTGGCAAAGAGGAAACTAGTCAACACGTCCTAGCCGAGTGTGTCATGTACTCGTCACTGAGATACCAAACATTCGGAGAGGACGTTTTGTCCACAGAAGATCTCAAAAGCATCAACCTACGGGACGCACTGTTGTTCTGTAGGAAGACAGGAAGATGGGATCGATGCTGGATGGGAGCGCCGCCGGGCCAGTAACCTGAGGCACGACTGAGGGGAATAGGGCAGAATGAACGGCTGACCGAATCGACTGCCCGCCTGCTTCGGCTGGGCGTCCCCACCTATCATCATCATCATCATCATCATCATCAAGTTACTCTGCTATTTGGGGCACAGACAAATCGAACCAACCAAAGATCATAAACATCGGTCCAGCCATTTTGAGTTATGGTGGTGTGATTATGGTGTAACTAACCCGACTTTGTTATATACAGTATGTCACCAGTGGCGTGCCTAGGGTTTCATAATAGGGCAAGCCGAGAGATATGTTTTGTAGTTTTTACGGTTATTATGGATAAATTTATCTTGTTACCACATTACTGATCAATCTTCACTTCACTATGCAGTTGTATAGGCATTTGCTTACGTGGACGAGCTCACCAAAGCACCATGGAGGCATGTTACCACTAGATATAATTTTACAGACATATCAGCAATTGCATACTTTCGGTGGCCTTGAAAAAAGCCGCTTGGTTTGTATGAGAGAATAAAATAAAGGTTCAACTTCTTATTTTAACTTTGCTTGCCTAGGGAGAAAGCAATAAGTACTTACTTTTATTTCAATTACCTATCTAAAAATTACATACATATTACACAACATAGTTAAATTAAATTATTATTTGTATACATCGAATGTGTTTTTCTAAAACGCCATCGTACCTATTTTGAAAGTAGCGACACAAGCTCTAAAAAATTACCCTTATTCAATGAAGTTTTAGACTCATCGTGACCTCTGAAGGGAAGTTCTTGTTGTGCTAAATGACAAACAACATCGACTAATCTTTGAAAAACGCTACTATTGTTATCAACACGCATGTTGTTTTGTAATTTCCATTGATAATTGGCGCGATAAAGATGTCTCAATTCGCTGTTTACCAAAATCACTAAAAGAAATTACCGCGTTCATGTGTTTTCGAGAATTCATGTGTCTTTTAATGGCGCCAGCTAAATTATTTAAATCGTCATAACCAGATGTATTCCACACGTTTTTGTCGTTAGAAAAGAAAATACAACACCAGCAATATAACTTATTAGAGTGCGAACAACCAACAATCCAATGAGTTTTGTACACTGACCTGTTAAACTGTCTTTTGTGCGATTTACTACTCTGAGAAATACACAAGTCAGGCGTAGGTTTTGCCGAAGAAATAAGTACCTTTTTCTCTGCAAAGTCCAAACACTTTACCTTTCCGTCGACAAGCAAAGTTTGTGCACACTTTAAAATATCACAGTCACACGGGACTTCCTCCATTGTCAATCTAATTGAATCACAACTCACAACACCACAAAAAAATCTTATTATTGCACTGACCGCGCCGCGCCGCTCAACGCTCAACGCCTAAACAAACTATTCAACACGTGAATAAAAGCATTTGTCAACAAATAGCAATGAAGTGAAGTTGGCCGCCAACGCGGATCAACGCGCACTCCGCGCCTGCGCGATGCGAATTTCGCATTTACTATGGACTCGTGTACAACTTCATACGCAAGCAGGGCTTTTTACTCTCATACTATTTGCCATATTAATACACGAACAGACGTATTTGGGCATATGCCGTTTCGGTGGGTAAGACAGAGAATATGAAAGCCCGATTGCAAGCCAATACGTGCGAGCGAGATACGAGCTAGCCGCGTCATGAATAGTTCGACTGGTTGCCGCACAGCGCTGAGCGCTGTGCTGCGTAGGTGGCGGCCGGCGGTGCGCGGTAAAATTTAGTAGGTACTACTGTTGCATGTAATTTGATTTGAAGAATTTAGTGAGAGCGCGCGGCGCGCGAAGGTGAAATACCTATCTAATACATTACGTGGACTTAATGAATAGTTATTTTTGTAAGGCAAGGCAAGCCCGGCTTTTGGGCTTATATGGCAGTACCGCCACTGTATGTCACTTCCATAAGAACATATATTTAAGAGCTGAAAATATAAGTATAAGCAGTAGTTTGTACCTCTAGTTAAAAAAAAAAAGTTTATCTCATTTGAATTAATTCGGCACGCAATGTATCGGTAACAAAGCTAACCACTGACAATAAAATAAGATTGCTTTCCAAATTCACTCTTAGTGATACCCTGACACCTCGTCAATTACCTACATTTCATTGACTAAGAAACTTCATATTTGGAGATTTTTAAGAAACTTTCCATTAGAATAGGTTGTTCGTATATTTTTTCGATAAAATGGTTCACAGCACCTGTTCGATATAATATATTTTATATTATAAAAACCCCCGACATAATGGCGTACGAAACACAGTGTACGAAAGTCTTGAATTGTTAACAAAGTCTAGCGTGTATTTTTTACCTGCAGAGTTTCCGTCTACAGTCAGCTTTCTGACCTATTCGAATACGAGAGAGGGATTACGGAAGAGCTCTTTAATTTGCTAGGAATGAAATAAATAACCAGGAAAGACGAGAATTTTTAATTCCCCAGTCAGGCCAACGAGAGAAGCCCCGACGGGTCCGCCCGACACAGACGACAGATATTATGGGTACTGAATTGATTGAAATACCGAACATTCATAATCCGAAACTGCATTTTTTAACTGATTTTTTTTTTGATATTAAATCAAAGTTAGTTAAATAAAAGTTTTTTGGACTGATTTAAAACGCATGCCTAAACGACGAGTATGTATCATTGTATGTAATACTATTGTAACTGCAATATTTTAATCTATTAGGGCTTCGAAGCTAATACCTACACAAAATGTTTTAGGTGTATGTATCTCTGTTTGTCCAGGCATTTCTCCGAAACAATTGGACGAATTGTTACCATTGTTTTTTTAACGGCTCACGTTTTAACTTCAACTTAATTTCTTACTTCAACTTAAGGAACAGCGCAAGTTTCATCAAAATCGGTTCTTTATTTTTATAGGGCATTGTTCTTTCGATATGTAAATTATTATTTCGGTATTTTATTTTAGATTTTATTTTTTTATATTTGCTTCTTTAATTTTTGTTAATTTATATTAATTAATTGCTTTACACGGATGTATTACCTGTACCATACCCGTTACCTCCTTAGAGTTTTATACCTAATAAAGCGTGAGTCTACGACTGTTACCCTGCAGGGCACCACTACCGGGTTTAAAATCTATTATCGCATCGCACCTCCACTCCACTCGGGGACTACGACGTAACCTAACGTACGTAAAGTAATTTTTTTTGATTTTTTTTTATTTATTGATTAAGACAAAAGAAATACATATTAGGTATAATTATACCCATCTAAGCAAAACCTTGGAAAGGTTTGTGTGCCGATGGGGAGTTCTTACTCTGATATTATTTATAGTAGGTAGACATAGAATTACAACCCAATTAAAACATAATTACAGAATATAGGATAAATTTTTAGATTTTAAAAAGTGCCTTTTCAAGATTTTTCTTATATTACAACCTTTCACATATAAGTTTTGTACATGTTCCGGTAATTGGTTTATTATTTTAGGCAGTAAGTATGAGTGTTTTCGAGCACCATATATGTTATTATATTTAGGTAAACAAAATTGACTTTGGGATGTTAGTTTTCTTAATCTAATACATCTTTTCTTAACTTTGAGTTTTGTTACATTGTGATATTCTTCAATTAAGACAGCAAGTTTCATCTTTTTTTGTACAGGAAGTAGATTACTGTATTCAAATAGTTGTGAATAGTCGGTTACATAAAGCTTTTTAATATTATTTGGTACAATAGTTTTTAGTATTCTAATTCCACATAGGTCTTAAAGGTTCTACCATAGGCACCCAGGTTGAATCATGCATTCGATCTAAAAATCTCCAGTGGACCTACTCGTAACATTGCTTTCGGAAAATTGACAAATTTGCATTTGGAATAAAGTTTATCGGAATTTGAAGTTGTTCACATTTGTGTATATTAATATAGAGTAGAACTCGGCATATAAAGCAGATGCTGTAATGTACCTTCAGCTATTACTCAGTATTTACTTACATCTTCATTTTATAAGATACTAGGGTATAAAACTAAAAATATACATAATAACTGTCATGTGCCTTCTCCTGTATGTTATTAATGTTATTATGCACTGACCACTACTCATACAAGTTAAAAAATAAAGGCTTGAAGTCGTCAATGTCATTATAGATGCCGAATCATTTGTAAATTATAGGAAACTCAACTATAGTTCTAGAATGTTAGATTGACTTTGGCACTAAGGTTTTTTTAAAGCTGAACTAGGTTTCGCTCGACGTTAATGTCAGAAATGAGACCACAGAATTAAACAAAGTTGATAACTTAACTTAACTTGTCATTTTTAAATCCGGGTGCTCTCGCTTTAAATATGCAAATAAAATATTTTTATGCAACAGACTGTCATTTGTCTTACTATATTGAAAGAGGTCACTGGTTTATAGCATACAATTTTAAAATAGGTCACGTTTTAGTAGTTATTTATAGAGGATGTTTGGTAGTCGAATGCAGAGACTTTAAGAGGTGGCAGAGGAGTTAGGTTCTTGAGATACTGTCCGTTTTATTTATTTATTTATTAAAAATGTTCATAAACCTGTTTACTGTCTGGTTTATACATAGAACTGAAAACAAATGGATAATTATGATTTTAGAGCATTATTTTTTTACTTATTTAAAAGGAAACTATTTTTAAACCCTCATAAATGTTTATAATTGTTTTTATACATCGCTGTCAACGTTTAATGTTGTTAAAGAAACAAAACATAGAGCTTGGCAATATTCAATTGAATAATTTATTTAGGACATGAAGTCAGCAGTTACTGCAGTTGACATTATGTCACTAATTTCAGTGAAAACGTTACTAATCAAACACCTATAATTCCACTAGTTTCCGTTCACATTTCCTTGTACAAAAAAATATTTGGGCGTTGCGTTTCAATCACCTCTCTCCTGTACCCTTAATAAAGAAACCAACTGACCTTTTTAGCGACAACGAGCTTGTGCTGCCGCAGCATCTTGGCCTCGTCGGCGATCTGCTGCTGGAACACCTCGACGGCCGCGAGCCGCGCGCGCGCTAGTTTCTCGTTCTCTTCTAGAACGGTGCGCCAGACGTTCCACATGTTCCTGTATAGGGAGGGGTATGTCATTGGAGTGTTAAACAAAGAGAGCTGGCGGCATATCGCCCTCTCATGTTTTCCGGAGAGGAACGCACTCGACCAATCAGTGAATTTCAGGGGTGACTACGCCAAGGCTGGCCCTAACGAATCCACGAATACTACCTATCTAGCTAAAAAAAAATGATGGATAAATTAAGTAATCCTTTCTGTGGATTTCTTCGCGTATCGTTAATTGCCTCGCACAGCTTTGATTAAACACAGCCTCACAGCCTATAGGGTTAGCGCAGTTGTATTTAATGAAAGCTAATAAGTGTAGAATCTAGTACTTATTCGCAAGCTGATGTCCGCTAGCTATACATTATAAAGTAATGCAACTTGTATAGGCCTTTGCGCGACAGCGGGGGCGACGGCAATGAGCGGTAAGCGGTAAAAAAACAAAAGCATAATGATGATGTGATGAAGCATGCAAGTCGCCGTGAGAAGTCATGATTGATTCGCAGGTGGTTATCACCACAGCCCACGAGTCAACTCAAAAGGGATGCGAGTCGTGGGTTGAGGTGTTAACTTAAAATATATGTATGAAGTGTCGATCGTGTATTATTTCTACATCTCAACGAAGCAATATTTTGTAAACGTTACGTTAAATGACATTACATTTGTATAAAAGCGAGGCTATTCTAAACCTAATGGATACGTTTGCAATTGTTATGGGCGTTATGGCATTGCGGGACATAAATAACGGTCGCATTCCGAATAGGCACGCACTTTGAAAATCGAACCTCGCAATGAAGTGCAAAAAGTAGACCGAGCTATTGTCGACGTTGAATGCTACTACGAAGTAATTTAGATTTATTGTTGGATTTCGGAACCATACACCGCCTTCGAAAATATCAACGTGAATGAAAATAACGAATAACAAAATTAAGCCAAATTATATGCATTGCATAAATGCGCTTAAAACCAGGATTATAAGTTAAGCTGTATAAAGAAAATGATTAAATATTCGTGTTTTAAACCTTAAGCAGGAAAACTATGGGATAATTTATTAAAACCGCATGTTCTGTTTAAAAATTTAATTGATATTTGGATAAATTGAAGCTGTCATTTAACATATTAAGTACTCATATGAGCTGCACAATAATAATTTTGGGTTGAAACGAATGATTTGTATTCATGTTATTAATAACCTTAATTAATAATGATGCCTACCCCACTTTGGGAATAAAAGGCGTGAGTTTATGTATTTATGTAATAATGATGCAAGCGAATGGGTTACGTATTGTCAGAAGTCCTATTTATTCAAAAGTAATATGTTATTAGGATGAAATATTTGATTACGATTAATATTATCTGTTTAATTTAATATAATAAAGATTTGATGTAAATGATATAATAATTAATGTATTCAACGGACAATATCCGTTGACAACACTTACTACTATTTGTAGCTCTAATTGATGAAATATTTCCCAGTGAAATGTTATACGTAAATAGTTAAAGTAAGATTTAACATCTACGCAACATTCTTCATGTTGCGTAATTAATTCGCGAGAGTAGATGTCACATGTTAAAAATAATACTGATATTATATTTATGAGTTGACAATAAAACTTACACATAATCAGGACTATGACAATTTATAATAAAGCGCGCTATATGAAAAGTGAAAACCCGTGACGTAAAAATACCTCTGATCTTGGATGCGTTTACTCAATTGTAGACTCTAATCTAGTTACGAAATAACTGCATCCAAGTTCAGCGTTCTTTTTGACAGGATCTATAACAATGATTTAGAGTTTGCTGGATTTCAAATAGATGGTGCGTAATTAGATTAGTTGTACATTCATATTATTAAATCCTAACTACGTACAACCTTTTTCAAATCCACCCGGTTACTGCTCTAATAATTTTCTAAATTGTAAGCTTATTAACAATCGCGAAGCGCATCTTGAGTTACTACTTAGCCAGCGTTTTCATCAAACGTGTTCTCTTTTAAAAACGGCTTCTTTTCGATCGGGCAATTCAGTGACCAAATTCACACGAGTTAATTTTAAGATACATATATTAGGAACGCACGCCCTAAAATACTTTAACAAAACTTTAACTTTCCAGTAAATACTTCGTCCGTCGCGTTAAAAGCGGAGTCTTATAAGATAGTAGAGCTGTGCGATGGAGCTTAGCGACGAGCTACAAATATAATCAATAAAAAAATACTCGTAGTTCCGCTGTAATAGTCCAGATAATCATTTATCTGGAACGCTGTCGTTTTATTGGAACTTTCCTCACGCACCGCTAAGCTGCCTCACACAGTTTTGTAGCAAATGCAAAACAGAGTACGCTATACTTAAGCGACACTTTGGACCTTATCGCTTTAACAGATTAGAATAGCCATTTATAAAACTGCCAGTAATTAATTAACAAGTTACTTATGATGATGATCTTGCAGTTGGAAATCGAGCAGAAGGTGCACCTTATCGTCATTATGGGTACTATTTTTACCCTTGAATCTTATACTCATTTTCCAACCACATGTCCCAAGGAACTTAAATTATAATTTATCCTTCGCTTGTCGGTGCCATAAGAAGATGACTTACTTATACATTTAGAAAACAAATGAATAAAAACATACATTGAGCAAAATTAAAGTGTCACTATATAGTCTCAGTGATAAATGCAGTGTTTTTATAAAATGAAATGATGGTTCCAATACTACTTAGTAAATACAAACATGTAACAGTCCCATAATCAGTAGAACGACACAAATGCAACAGAAGAAACTTTAACCTTTGAGCGCTACGTTCGTTTGCGAATTAATAATTTACATGCCCCAGACGTCGACGCCACATCGGTCAAAATGGCATTCATGCCAATGCCAACACAAAATTAGAACGCGATGGTTCGAGTTCCGTGGGACCAAAATCCAACAGAATTCCAGCTAATGCCTTGAACGCGAATAGCTATGCCTTTTGACGGCAAGCGAACCTCGAGTTAGATAAATAAAATACAAGATGCGGCGCGAGGAGAAAGTCTTCGGCAAGAGGCGGCGGCAAATGCGTTAATGTGTGAGCATACGAACCATTTTTCCTCAGCGCCGTCGACTTTGATGTCAGGGATGTTAGGTATCTTCTTGCTGAGATATCCTGATGATATTTTGAGCAGGGCCTGGGGACAATCAAATACATCAAATTAAATCGATAGTCGTCAGTGAGAAATATAGAAACAATTACTTAGGGCGCATTCGATCAAAAGAGAAAAAGGTCTTACACCTAGATTAAACGCCGAATTTGTATAGACTAATCTCGGAGTAAGTCTTATTCCAGTTTGGTAAAAACGATAGTTAGTTAGATTTAACAAGACACATCGGATTGAATTTACACCGAAGGTATTTTTACTAAATTTTAAATTTAAATAAAAATAATGATTACGTGTATCTTGTCATTTCCAGTAAGGCAATCTATAAAAAATATAACTCAATGATTATGTAAACAAAGACATTATGACTTAAAAATTAATGGGACGGGGACCTAATCGATATGAAAGTTCGAGACGGTATAATTATTTGTCTTCCAAATTACGAATTCATGAACTTTGGAAGAGATCTTCTCATTTTCACTGAAATAAATAGTTTATCCTCCGGATTAGGGCATAGAGTACGCATTGATTCGGAAAAGTTTGTCAACTTTTGTCAACTTTTGTCAACTTTTAACTTAACGTACTCTATGTTGAATAACCAAAACAAACTCTACGTGAATTAAACTGCGGCAAAAAACAAAGTTATTTAGACGTTATTATACACAAATTATTAGGTATGGCAATAGCTTTTTATTTCGCACCGGAACGAATGTTAGAATTACGTGATTCTCAACCGACAGTTACGTATTAGTGCCGCTTGTGATTGTGATAGTCTCATCCTATATGCAGCACGCAATCACCTCTAAATGCAAGGTAGTGCACTCAAACTGACATATCGCATTGTATATTCACGAATAGGTACCTAAAAGCAGTGAATCGTGACCTTAAGTCCTATCGACGACCTAGTTCTGTTTCACCCGTATCTAAAAGCGGATAGTAGGAACCTCAAATACTGAAACATTTTGTTTTTAAAACTAGTAACTTAACCCAACAAGGCAAGTTATCGAAAACCAACGCACGTACGATTTGGAAATTGCGTATCCGAGCAAATATTCATGTAACATTGATCTGTGTTATCGATACTTAATGACTATTCGTTCAACTCAGACGCTGGGAACTAACGATTTATTTTTACTGATCCACAAAGTGATACAGGTTACAGATCTCCCAATTTGGCGATATAACTAACTCATCATTGAAAGACAAGTCAAACAAGACGAACCTTATTACCTAAAAGCTATTGAACAGTTAAATATAATTAATTTATCCTCAAATAACACAGTTATTCGAGGATAAATTAATTATTCTTTCATAAAAGTGAGTAAAACTTCAATTAAAAGAGACAGTCGCTACATACACTTGTTAAAATCTTTACAAGCCAACCTAGTTCTAACTCAGTTAGTTGAAGTAAAGCTAAAAATGTTTATTGCACGATTTGTATTGCGTGGTAAATAACTCCAAGTATATTTTTATTAAGTTCCCTTGATTCAGCGTGCACAGGGCCCGTGGTTATTTCCTGAGTGAGATTGCAATTGGCTAGTTATTTCCCAGCGAGAATTTGCCACTAACAGTTTTCAAAGCTGTGTTAGTTGTCGTTTGCTGCTCCTATTTAATTTAACTGACGTTTTATTGCAGTTCACTCTATTTTATAGGTACGTGTACCAGTAAATCTTGCTTTCGGATCCATTTGGTTTTTTGACGATACGGTCTTTACTGTTAAGTGCATGGATGAGGTTTTATTTTTATAAACCAAAAACTATACAACTAATTTGTAAATTTGAAGGTTTTTTGAAGTGAAAAAGTAAAAGTAGGTAGGTCGACATAATCTACACCGTGTTTTTTTTGATTTACGATAACTTTAAGGGAACGTTCTTTAGGTCAAATAAAGTTAATTTCCCTAAGACAGACAAATGATAACTGTGACGGTTTTAAAGATATTTAATTTTTAAATTTAATCAGGTAATCACGTTGAACTGGTCTAAAAGGCTCTTAACTTTCTTGTGTATGTCACGCCAACATTGACGTATTTGACACTGACTATGAGGTCTATGAGTTAACTCTAAAGGCCCTTTTAGAATGACCAAAGATACAACATTTAACTACTTTGTTCCAAACAGAAAAAAAAATATTTTATTGCAATATTTAAAAATGTAATCTACCGCTTAGATGTACCTAGTAATATGCCGAAGTTATCGTAAATAAAAAAAAACACGGTGTATAACTCAGTGGTAAATGATGATTTATGTGTACAATGCAGTTAGAAATCAAAATCACATAAAAAAAAACCAATGAAAATTAATGAATGAAAATCCGCAAGCCCTTAAATAATCAAGAGTAGTGTGCTGAACTTGGTCAAGTGAATAATATAGGAGCTACCATAATTTAAGACACGTTGGAGAGATAGAGGGGGTGGTGGTCCCGTTGTATTTGTATCAAATTCCGTTTTATAAGTCAAGCTAATACAGTTAACTCTCGTAGTGATTTCCAACGTTTCCACACCCCGTCATTGCATATTACGAACATTGTTGGTGCAACCATGCAATGTCAATTAGTTTGGCGGACGCGCCTCTATATACGAGTCGAAATAATACAAACAGATGACAATATTAACAGACAGCCTCCCACCCTCCCCCTAGCAGTGACGTGCGCGCGTCAATTTGGTTCCTGAATTATTTTCATGTTGGTACGTACCTGCCCATCCCTAAGTCAAATCATGTGACGGTATTTTTTAACCACCGCTATTACGTAGAACAAAGGCAGATATTTCGTATTTACAGTAACAATTTTATCATAATCACTTCGATTATCGATTTCATAATAGGATGGTAAATAATGAGATTTAAAAAGGTAAAAAAGATAAAAAAAATCTCCAAAACAATGTCGAAAAGTAACAACGAGGCGACGTGTTGTGTTGGACGTCATGTCACTCATGCTTAACTAAAGTGACTGATCATTGTCTATGCAGTGGTTTCAATCCGCTACTCGCCATTGAATATTGCGAACATTGTTGGGCCAGTATTACGGTGGTATTTGAATAATTTTCAAATACGGTGCCCTCATTTAGCACGTACTCCGTTTATACTTCACCGACAACATAGTGTTTTTCAATTTACTAAGGTGCACCGCGCCAATTTCATTGACGTCGTTACGTCGCTGTGACGTTGTTACGTCGCTTCGATGTACGTGAAATTAAATAGGTAGTAAATTTCTCGAACATTGATGCAACCGTGCACCGTCAATTAAGTGGCAGAGCGCCGCTCCGTAAATTTATAACAAGGTAGTAAATTACCGTCATTAAAATTGAGGGGAGTTTAATAAAGCTTTTAACCTTATATTTACTGTACTAACAAGTGTAAGTAAATAAAACACACATTACATTTTGTTTGGAAACTATTCCTATTAAATACTTTAATTAAGCGTTTCTGTTCACTTGAAGATGAAGAAGTGAGATCTGTGGCCCTTAGACATTTGTATACACAATACTACAATAAGAATGTAATCCTCAGCCGTAAACGCATTGCCCACCCTGAGGACTAAGATTATCCCCAAATCGGAACAAACATCGGTCAAAGGTGACGGAAACAAAAGTGCTACGAAAATTCCGGTCTCTGATGATTAATATCTTTAAGAGCAACTTGAGAGCAGGGCATCGGCATCAAAAGTGCAGATCTTGTAGCTGTTAGTGTACCTTTCAGGGAATGACATACCTATTATTACTATTCAAAGACTGGATAATAATGCGGAGGCCTTTGTGACTCATGTTACTGACACGCGGCCGGATAATCTAAACGGACGGCCAGACCAAAGGGACGCCCTAAAAGCGTGGGGAGAAGCGTGTAGGGGAAGCTTTAGGATTTAAGTCTAAATGGACATCATGGCGGCTAGCGCAGCTGGCCTCATTGATGCTGTTTTGTTATTTTTATTACTTGAACAATGACCGTTACTTTTATATTTACAAAACCTGTTTGGGGAGGTAAGACCTCGTGTACGACCCGTCTGGCTCGCTTCTACTTTCATACTCTCTAACTTAGTGCAACGTTCAATTTCTTTCATCGTGTAACTAAATTGAGTCACACAATTATAACATATCGTCGTACCTAACAAAAGAAAATAAAGGTATTTTTAATTGAGTCTTTAACTACCTCTGTTCAATATTTTTGAAAGGTGAACTGATTTGCCCGCTTTTGTGAAAAAAACATGTCGGTAATATTTAATGTCGATTGGATAACATTAAGTGCTCTTTTCACCCTTATTTTCACCAATTTCCGTTAAATCTCAGTAATAACCAATTAGACATAATAAGGCAACAAATGATAAGCCAATACAAATAAGATGATCCCTCTCGGCGCTGTTGCCACAGCGACGGGCAGACAGACCGAGGGTCCAAACTAATATCCGCTTTGAAGTCTTTTTTATCGGGGATTAACCGCTACGCAAATAAACTCCCTCGTAATTTGAGCAGTCAATTATTTTTGATGTTTCGTTTGAAGCTGTAGAGTTGTAAAGCCAAATCGATCCATTATTTCGCTGAATACACACGCGGAAGCATTACCAATACTCAGGGCTTATGCTTAAAATCAGACAAGCATCGTTATGACCACTACACTCCAAGACCGTATTATGATTCTACGTAGCAGGTGTAACAGAAAGAAAACGACTTTTTCCTTAAGAGCCAGACACTGTTTGACTGAAATAACTTAAAAGGAAATAAAGATCAAATATCAAATATCAAAGGTCAATGCCACAAGAAATAGACGACAGGTCTCGGGAAAAAAGACAAATAGCAATCACTAGACCGATAAAATAAATAAATAAGTACCATTGCAGAATTGCTGTTTTTCTTATAATTCACTTCGTCTCTGAGCTTTCCAGTTAGGTGGTTCTATTCGAACGAGTCGCTTTTTAAATTTGAATTTTGCGAGCAAGCCCAGGAGCTCCCGAGCTCTTAATGAACATTTTAAGAGCATATGTATTTTTGAAATACGAAGGGACAAGATAAAACCAGAGACAAATTACTGACGATGTTGTCTATCTAAGAGATAATCTCTATAACCTACACAAGATCGTCAATAATTCAATATAAAACTGTATTAAGATAATTTATTTCCACATAAAACAGAGAATCAATAACTGGCAAAATTACTTAGAGATCAAAATTACCGTTGTGAAATAATACTTAAGGAACCGTATCAATAATACAGTCGTGAAAAGGAAAAGTCCTTTCACGCGTGAACAGACAGGACGTGGGGTCCGGACCCCACAAGCAGCACCCGTCCACGAGTAGGTATGACGCTTATCTCCGCCGCCGCCTCCCTCCCCATGTGTTGAGCTGACAATTAAGCGAAAGGCTACTTAATTAATGCGAAAAAATTAATCAATTGATGTATGTAGGCATTGTAGGCAGACCATCCTGGTTTGGTCTGTTCTTGTGCTCGTTTTACTTTGTTGATGGACATGCCTAACGTCTCGCGTAATTCTTAAGGATGCAAATTGTTAACATGGATACTGAAGTACCATTGAGTTAGTAATACCATTGATTTGTCATTTATCTTCAAGATTAATAGTTTTTTTAGAATTTGAATAAATGGTGATTCTTCTTAGCAATGTCGGTGTTGTCTGAATCGTTAGTAGACCGACTTGTAAAAGAATCCTTATTTGGCCAACTAAGTAAATAGTTACTTATGATTTGTAGTGAATTTGATTTTAAAATAGCGTTGATATTGTGTGGTGATATGCAAACTTTCATGTGCAAATAGAAGTCAAAATAAAGCGGTATTAATTTTAAAGTATCGCCATCAATATGTGATCGACTCTTAACACGTAAATGCACTATTCATGTTGCTGCCGCGGCAAGGTCAAACTAAGTGATCACGTCCGAAAGGCCGTCACATCCAAAAGGATCGGTTTATTAACGAACGGGCTTTTACGCCGCTCGCTCGCCAGACCAACTCTTGTGACAGGTTTTACTAAACTGATTAGTTAATGATGTATGCGAATTCAATTTTGAGAATTGGAAAGAATGCTCTGGAACATTTTGTCTCCATTCTACAGTGGGATGGGCAGAATTCTTGTTTGATCCCTGCGTTTTCGATTATCTGATTTGAAATGTTTAATATGTATCTTAACTATTATTTTTGCAAGTCAATAGGGCTTAAACTCAATTTTTTATACTATATTTTATTATAAAACCTACTACCGTTAAAGCTCAATGGTTTTTGCTGATGAATCCTAGCTCCACGCTACGGTGTTTTTCAAAACCTCGTGACAGAGCCATTTTTCGATTTTATATATTAGGATGTAAGTAGATATCCTCAACTGCACGCCCTTAGAACTCGCCAGTCATTAGTCCCTCCTGGTTCTGTGATCCTATCTAAAGGAGGCTGTCTGTGAGTGTAATGGTAAAAGCGAACATAAAAATAATTAGAACAAAAGAAACGCACCAAACTCCACGGCGCGAGTTTAATGATGGATTTCACTGGTTCAATTATCTTCAATTTGGACGTGGAAAAGCAAAGCTGGACTCATTAAGGTACCCATATCAATAACCCGCGGCGGCGTCCCCATGATACCCTATCTCCTGTCTAGACAGTAGCCAGGTGGGACGAACGCCATTAAAGCCCTCTCCCTCCGCGCTCTAACGTGGACGTGCCCCGCCGCCTGCATCCAGCGTCAATTCGATTGAATAATTACGTTAACAAGCCGATTTTATTCTATTTTGGACCCAAAATTTACTAGTTAATTTATATATTTTGTATGAATTAACTTGATGGAGCATTTTGCAACCATATTAGTACACATAAAAGTTTGTTAAAAGCAGCACAATTTGTTTCATTGTTCGTTAATAACATTATATTATAATTCAAACTTTGATGAAAACAATACCAGCTTGTAATTTGTGTTTAAAGTTAATGCAAATGTTGATATTTAATAGACGATGCAACGTATAGGTACCGATAAAGCAGCGGCGGTTAAATCCTTACCGTATTTTGAAATGTTATGTATTGTTAGCAGAGGCCGGAATTCTCGTAGCACTTTTGAGCTGTCATAGGGACTTCTCGGTTATCGACTTCCGATGTACATATTTTATCGATACATTATAAAACACAACATATTAAAAAACATTAATAGAATAGAAAAACAACAGGCGGTATAATCGCTAAAGAGTGATTTCTTTCAGATTACTTTTGAGTAATTGAAAATGTGAAATAGGGATTTGCAATGAAAACAATGAAAACTTAATAGTTGACAATTTCACATTTAAACAGTTCAGTTCAGTGTTTCAGGTTAAAGGTCTGTTTTAGTGCTAACAAGTGTTTCATATTTATTTTTTCTACAAATGAAATAGATAGTCACTATCTGAAAGAGGTCGCTCCTTAGCGATAAGACCGCCTGTTGTTTACCTCTACCATCTTCTTTAATATGTTGTGTTCTATAATGTATTGATAAAATATGTACATACGAAGTCGATAAACGAGAAGTCACTATGACAGCTCGAAAGTGCTACTAAAATTCCGACCTCTGGTTGTTAGTGTTGTTGGATGGTGGCCGGTCGCCGCGCAAAGTGCTACATGTCAATTGTTTTAAGCACGTTTTTATTTTGAGCTTCAACTGTTTTGTTGGATCGATCCGGCCGGCGTATTGTCTAACTAGCAATCGCAACCGATTTCAAAGCGGAACAATTGTTTTCATTTTGTATGCAGACAAGCCTTCGATTTTCAAAATGAAGACGATGCGATTGTGAGTGCGTTAGGGCCATAGCCCCTCTGGGCCTCCATTCTAGGCGGTAAATATCTTCGATTAGACTAAGTGATCGTTTTTTGCACACGTTTTTGCTATAACAAGGTTAAAATTTGAAATTAAAAGCAATAGTCTGTAGATAAGTAATTAATAACAAAATATAGATTTACACATACAATTTGAGTATTATCTACGTTATTAAAGAAAACGTGTGCAAGTTTGACCGGTATTATTCTAATATTAAAAACACGAAGTAACTATTATATTTAACTGATTAATACATTTTTTTTTAAATATCTTACTTGTAAAGTAACGTGCATCATTGTTTAGTAAAAATAAGCTTAACTCGTACATTTCTTTAGTAGAATCTAGTAATTCAATACTTTAATTGATTGATTTGATTGCTTAGCAGTTAATTTTAAGGCGAGCGTAAAGGACACAGTTATACCAATTATATAGCTCTGTCGTTTTCTCTCAGCGTACACTGAACTGCATAACTACGTCATAACAACCTGTATTGATTAAATGCATAATTACTAATTCGATTTCCGCAGGTTTCCTTGTGAATGGGCATCTTGATTGAAAACGTCCCTAACAAGCCGTTACAATTAAATTAACAATTGTAATTAAATCACTACTCAACTTGCTATGGTTGATCGTATCCATGACAATCATAATCTATTGGATGTAATAAGATCCGGCGTTAAAATCATCTTTCATTATAGTTATTTAATTTATGTCAACTTGGAGAAAAACTTTCTAAGTTGGTGCATTTATTTTTAGAGTGCAAAAAATAGCGAAGCCAGGTATCGTTATATTCGTCGTTGCGTTGCCAGTGTCTCTGGGTACAGTCATCATTATAACTAGTGCAGACTTTTGTGCCGTGTGCCGTCTCTTTAACGAACTTGACATAATAGTGCAGCAGTTCAAAAATGACGTTAAGCAAACACACTGCGAACAAAGTGACATAACACAAAAAGTGTGTAGATACTTTTTTCTTGTAGGAGGACCTTGTGCAGGGTCCGTCCGGGTTGGTACCACCATCTTATCCATTAACCTACCGCCAAGCAGCAGTGTTCGCATTGTTGTGTTCCGGTTTGGGGATAAGACAGCCGGTGAAATGACTAGCATAGAGGCATTCCATCTTAGTCCTCAGGGATAGCAACGCTTTTGCAGTCTTGTGAATACGAATGTCTATGGGTCACAGTTTCCACTTACCATCAGGTGGCCTGTGTGCTCGTTTGCCTTCCAATGCAATAAAAAAAATATATATATATATATAGGCCAACCGTACTTAGGTACTTGAATTTAAGTAATTAATACGACAAATAGCGGATTTAGCATGGATAAAACATATCATGGTATTGAATTTGGTGTCCTGCCTTTTGTCCGAAATATGTTTGGCCGAATGTATCGTTTCCCAATTGTTTCTCTTGCCAGCCCACTTTTTTTCAGTAACTGTAAATATTTCAGGGTTCATTTCAGTACCATTAGGTTAGGTTAGGTTAGTTTTTATAAAAATCCTGTGATATTTACAGTTACAGAAATAAAAGCCGGGTTGGCAAATGAAACAGTTGGTAAACGATTCGACCAAACATATTTCTGCCAAAAGGCCGTCAAACGTAAAACCCGCCATTGCATCCCCTCGCAGCGTCGAGTCAAGGACGCTCGCAGCGTTACCCCGCTGCACTGCGATGGGTACCCTTTATGCAAATAACGAAAGCAAACTTGAAAACCGAAGTACATGTTTGGATATCGTCGTTCTATACATGTAAATTCAATGAGTAAGTTCTTATGGTACCGTATTTTTTTTGTAACTTTGAAAAAAAAATAACACGTGTCGAAAAATGTTTGCAACTAGCACGACTCGTTAGATTATAAAAATATGTTTCCGCATTCGTCACTCTCTTTATCGCGTGACAAAATGTGGCGAAGACTTTCGTCACTTTCTTACACATGAGCACGACAGTGAAGAATGATTGATCCGCATTTTATCAAGCGATAAACGCAACCATACTAGGCCCGCAGATCTGCTGGCTCTGTTGATTAAGCGTTATTATAAGACTAGAGGGCCTAGTACCTAAAGGTGCGTTTATCACGTGACAATTTACACACGTGTCAAAAAGTAACGGATGTTTTATACACATTTTATCACGCGATAAGCGCAGCCGTATAACGCCCCCTGGTGGGTGATTTTCATAAATAATTCAATTTTCAATTCGTTGTAGAGTTATTAACCAGCGATTCTAAGTCACCCTCTCGGAGCATTATGAACAAGTTAGTGAGTGCATTTTGAATTTGGTCGCAGGTTTCGACGACGCAGCAGCTCAGCTAAAGCCGTAAGGTAAGTAGGTACCTCAGAAGGTAAGTACGGCGCCGCACGTACCTAATACGAGGTTACGAGAGCTCGGAGCAACTTCACTTTGTCGGTTAATCGTTAGTTGGCCGTAACACAAAAAAAGAGCTGCTCAAGAGAATAATAGGAACTGATTCAGACATAGTATAGTCAACACACACACACACACACAGTACGTCACAGTATAGTTGACGACGCGCTGGCCTAGTTGGTAGTGACCCTGCCTACGAAGCTAGCGGTCCTGGGTTCAAATCCCGGTAAGGGCAGATATTTGTGTGATGAGTGCGAATATTTGTTCCTGAGTCATGGATGTTTACTATGTATTTAAGTATATATTTCTCTATATAAGTATTTATATCATTGTCTAGTACCCATAATACAAGCCTAGAGCTTAAATTGTGACTAGGTCAATTGGTGTGACATTGTCCCCTGATAAAAAAAAACAACTTCAATAGTTGAGCACCTATAGAACCCTGTCATAATAACAGCAGACAGCGTCAAGGATTGTCTTTCTATGACAGGGTTCTTTAGGTGCTCAACAATGAAAGTAGTTGACCGTACCTTATAATAACCTAAAATTTTCTTAAACAATTCGCCTTACAATTGGTGAGCGAAATATTAACTTCCGCGTTTAACCTTTTTAAGGTGACATATTTATACCTTATGAATTTAGAGTACCTACTTATAGTTATACTCATTCCTTAGGTTAAATTAAGTTAGTTGGGATAGTTCATATTTTTACAATTACTCTATTTTTAAAACCATTTCGAGGAATAGGGTTAAAAGCCGTTCGGCTTTATTAATTTTTTGAAATATTTGTCTATTTCTGATATTTCAACAATAGTATATTTAACCTTTGCTTGACTTTCGTTTTCGGCTTGAAGACCTCCTCGGAATATCTTACAGGTAAGGCAAAAACCGCTTGAAATAGTATGTTTTAATACACTATTACGATCACTTTTTATCATTCGATATTATTTAATTGTTTTAATTTATTAGAAAATGACAGCCCAAATTTAAAATAATCTTGTCGTCCATAAAATATCTGCTAAATACATACATACATACATAAACTCACGCCTTCATTCCCAGAGTGGGGTAGGCAGAGCTACAGAATTACCAAGCACTCTTAAATAAGTTGTTGATAATTCTGTAACCACGTTTTGCACAATCAGGCTAAGATGTTTACCAGTGTATTAGTGACAGGTTGCAAGCCCATCGCCTAAGAGTACTAGAAGCCTTTATTTTTCCCTTAGTCGCCTCTTACGACATCCACGGGAAGACATGGAGTGGCACTATTCTAACCCGGTGACCACACAGGTCTAACCCGGTGACCACACAGGTTAGGTGCTAAATAAATAAAGATATTAGAACCAAACTATTGGGTCAGATACAAAATTAATTTAATTAGTCTCTTTAAATAACCTATTCCATTGAATTAGAATGTAAAAACCGTGATTGTTTTTTTTGGTCTATCCCAATTTCTCTAAGACACTTTTATTCTAAGTAGCACTATTTTAAGGATATTCAATTATTTATTTAAATCGATTAAGCTCCCAACACAAGTTTAAAATTTCCCCAATTTTTTTAAGTTGTTTACCTGTCAAATTTTATCTTTACTTGTGTGTGTGATGTGTGATGTCATTCGGACATCGTCATATCATAACATAATTGACACTAATTTTAGATTAACTCAAGAAACTCTTTTACAATAACCATTGAAGCAATATTACATTAGTATGTATTAAGAAGTTAAAAAAATAATTATATTTCAAATAATTATTCTACCATTTGGTAGAAGCCCTATGAAGATGTCCGACAATATGCCAAAGTTATCGGAAATGAAAAAAACACGGTGTATTTTCGAACACTGTAATATCTGTCAACAACTATATAACGGTTAAAATATTCCGTCAGAGCGGATTAATAAAATTTAAATGCGTATATGACAATCATGTACAATGTAAAAATGATGTTACAATTGAAAGGAAACCGTTATAAAACGGTTCTGGAACTGGTTTATCATTTATACAAACCGGGCAAGAGCCAGTCGTACCATGCTCGCAGTTTCCGGCACTATTATGTTACTACAAATATAATAATAAAACAAAAAGCAAGCCTTACAAAACCCGACTGTTATTGCTAACCAACTTTAAAACGTTATCCTAAATTATCGTTCAAAATGAAAAATGATGATTTTTAAATACCTATTCAACGTGTGGGTGCCGGGTTAGAATAGTACCACTCCATGTCTTCTCGTGGATGTCGTAAGAGGCGACTAAGGGAATAAAGGCTTGCAGTACTGTTAGGCGATGGGCTTGCCACCTGTCACTAATACACTGGGAAACATCTTAGCCTACTTGTGCAAAACGTGGTTACAGAATTATCAAGAAGTTTTGGGACTTGTTGGTAGTTCTTTAGCTCTGCCTACCGCACTCTGAGAATGAAGGCGTGAGTGTATGCATGTATGTATGTATTCAATGATCACCCCATTTGTCATAGCTCGTAGACTTTTTTTTCTTTTACTCGTATTTACAATAAGTCGTCTAGTTGCCGCCATATTGATTTTTAATTACAGTCATTATTCTTCAGTGACACACAAGACCGATTGACATGAGAATCATCAAAATAGCGTAATCCTTCGGCAGTCGGGTAAAACGATCAAGTTCAAGTCGGACTCGCGCACCGAGGGTTCCATAACTTCGCAAGTAGGTATACTATATTTCAATTTCGAACCGAATCAGCGCGAGCCCAGCTCAGACGACATTTTTTTAGGGTTTGCACTATAATACCAAATTTGATGCTTGCATATTTTGCCGTTTTTACGATAAGACAATAAAACGTTGAAATCTTGTTTCTTTAAACAAATGTTAGTCAATCCATACCCTGAAGAAAAAGAAACCTCTATCTATTAAAGTTCAAATGATAGAGCTGTTTAAAGCTAGGACGGACGGACGGAGACCGTATTAATAGGTTCCCGTTGGGACTTCGGGTACGGAACCCTAAAAATATCTCCAAAACCAAAAGTATAAACGAATTTTCTATTTAGAGTCATTTGGTGTTGTCTCAGACGAATATTTTTAAATGTAAACGCTTTAGTCGCCTCCATCAAAGATCAAGTCTATTTAGGCGTAAAGTTTCCCTTTTAAATTCGTTACATGTACTTTCTGATTTTTTACTACGGTCGCGAGCGTTAATTTTGGACCCATTTCAAGAAAAATATGCTTGAAGTTGTCAATGTCATTAGAGATGTCAAGTCATTTGTAACTTATAGGAAACTCAACCTAAGGTGGGTACTAAATTTAATCTCGTGACTGTACCTACTTGTAATTTTGGCTGTAGGAGGAGTAACTATCAAACTCTAGAAAAAAATATACTTCTTGAAAATATTTCCTACATTGTCCCCCAAATCTATAAATTTATCATAACAATAAATATCAGGGGAAAAATGACACAAGAGATGACCTAGTCCCAAATTAAGCTCTAGGCTTGTACTATGGGTATTAGATAACGATGTAAGTATTTATACATCAAGATAAATATATACTTAAATAGTTAAATACATAGACAACATCCATGACTCAGAACCAAATATTCGCGCTGATCACGCAGCCCTCACCGGGATTTGAGCCAAGGACCGCTAGCTTCGTAGGCAGGGTCACTACCAACTAGGCCAACGCGTCGACAAATCAATAGATAAAGATTTTAAGAGGTATCCTTACTCGATATTATTATTGAAATGAAATAAAAACCTTTGCTTGACTACATGTAAACTTACTTAAATGAGAGACACGGTACCCGAGAAAAAAACCCAAGATTTTATTTTACTACTTAAATTTACAACTATGGCAAATTACAACTTTGAACTATGCTCCATAGTAACTTTTTTGTATGTTACTGATAAGACAAGGCCGATGACAAATTTTCTAAAAATAATACATCCAGCTGCGCAGTGAATGAAAGCACTAGAATGATTTACAATACAGAATACCTCAATATAACGATGGAGCAAGATTACCCGTGGGGCACATTTTACGGTACCAAGAGATGGCGGACGTGGCGAAACTGCAAGGGTTTCATGTTGACTAAGGAACCCAAAAAAAGACTACCCCCATGATTTTTTGCTTAGGTCGTCGTTGTGAATACTTTTGTCACTTATTTATGATTCCTCAAAAACTTACAACTAAACTTCGTCCAATCATAAATACGAAGTGACTAATTAAAGTGATCAAAGGACGGCTAGTGTCGAGACAGCTTCCGGCCTCAAATTGGTTTGCATAGGTGCCAAAGGAGGTCTTTGACAACGCAGCCGTAGCAATGCAATATCGTCGTTCATAGACGTCAAAGGCGATGTGTGTACCGACCAATTTACACTAAATGCAGTCAACTGACGTTTGATTAGGTGCGGCGGCATACTGTCTACATTTAAAAATCACAATTCCTCGACCACATTTTGCACAATCGGCTATGATGTTTATTTATTTCTACTAAGCCGTCTACTAGCCGCTTTAAGTTACTCCAAATGAGTAGTCGCCAAAACAATATATTTATTAATTTATTTTAAGAGTAAATGATGGAGCTTCGGGAGATTTATGTTCACCCGACTGACGAAGGAGGAGGGTAATGTGTTTATTTGCCTGTATATGTATATTTGTTCCTGTATTGAAGATTGATGATTCTTATGGCAATCGATTTGTCTTAATCTTGCAGGGCACCAAAAATATGACAGTAATTAAAATTCTCTGTGGAGGCAACTAGACGCCATATTATTACAAAAAAAGTCAACTAACTATGACAAATAAGGTATTTTTGAATAGTTATTTAAATATAATCTTTAGGTTTGGTTCATAATTTTTCATTTGGAACAATAATTTTGGATTTATAACGGTTTAAAGATGGTTAGCAACAACTTCTCATTCATTCCTGTGCTAATTCACTATCTTCACGTTTAACTGACTTCACTTTGTCTTTCTCAAATGGCAAATTTGAAGTGAGCATCGGGTTATTGAATCAGCCATTTTTGCTAGGATTTGGGTCATGTTAATAATACACAAACAATAAAAAAAAAAATGTTTGTTTATAATTGTTTCAAGAAAAGGCGGGTGGTCAATGGGAAGACCTACACCTTAAGGCTTTTATTCTGGTAAAGTTGTTTATGAGTAACATATCTCAGTCGCTCGATAAAGTAACGCCAGTCGTTTAACCTTTTGAACGCCGTACTTCAAATACAAAATGCGTCACTCACACGCCAAACATGTTTGCTATGTTAAGCAAATTACAACTTAATCCATACGAAAAAAGTCTCTTTTAATCTCTAACTTGTGTCGGCTGTGGCCGTCGGTCGCGTCAGTGGCACGACTTTCAGTTGTCGGCCAGAGCCGACTGTGGCGGCGTTCAAAAGGTTAACGGAAACAGCTGTAACTATTATGAAATAACTAAATGCTCCATTAAAAATTGTAACTAAAATGTCAACGTTATTTTAACATGACTTGCAAAAGAAGCATTTGCGTAGAAATGCTTTCGCTATTGTCCTGGGCCTCTATTCTAGGTGGTAAATCCCATATAGTTTTTGATCTGTTATCGTATTGGCAATGTTTTGATATCTCTTATTTACTTGACAGTAATGTCGGTCGAATTAAAGCAATATGTTCAAAAGACTATGTTGTTGCCACATCTATATCTTCGAGAACCAAATAGGTACGTAGGGAAGTGCTATGAAAACGGATACCCTATTGTTTATATGACTCCGCGAGAGATCAACTCTATTTATAAAAGCTTCTTACGTTTATTATTTTTCGTTACATGAATTCTGTAAATCGAGGTTTTATGAATTATTTTACCCTTTTTCAATTACGATTTAATTTTGCTTTTTATGTCAAGTGTAATTCTGTTGTCTTGTTAAAATCATAATTAGTTCATTGACATTATTACACAACGGGGACAATTCCTTCGCGACTGTTGTGTCTAGTTTCACAAATGTTAAGTAATGGTAAGACTCTAGTCTACCAATAATCTAAGTCTAACGTCTAACGACAAGTCAAAATTTACTGAATACTTAAACGAATTCACCCCTGGCTAGACATACCTACTTTAGAATTCTGAGTTGAGGGAATAATAAGTACATATATTTGTGTGATGAGCTCGAATATTTGTTCCTGAGTCATGGATGTTTTCTATGTATTTAAGTATATATTTCTCTATACAAGTATTTACATCGATGTCTAGTTACCACAGTTTGTGTGGCATTGTCCCCTGATATTATTATTGTTTATTGATCGACTTTTCCATTTAAAACAGAGTACCGTTTTCACGTAGGTATGCATCAAGAAAAGTTAATACAATCATGGATAATGTTGGTATCTTGATAGCTTAAAATAGTAGATTGTTCAACAAGGGACTAAAACAACACATTGTGGAATGCCATTAACTGTTGAGTATTGGGTATTGAACACAAGCCGTAATGACACGAGGTGTTAAGCCATGCGAGCGAACGAGCGAGCGAGAGTGGCTAAAGTTCGAGTGTCATTATGGTTGTCTAGTCTCGCGTTAAACACTCTGCTTTTCACGTTGAATGCGAGGGCGAAGGACGAGGAAGTTTCTCACAAATTTGTTTCGCGGCTGATAGTTTTTTGTAAAGTGGCACTTTAAATGCTTGCATATTTAGCCAGCAGATACAAATTTGAAAACTATTTGGACCATGCCTTGCCTTGCCTAATAAAATAAAATAATCCTTAATATATTTAAATGAATTTATATTCGTAATCATTAATCGTGTTTCACGAGATGTTTTTTTTTAAATGTTTTTGCATAGTTGTAATTTTGAGGTTAATTCCAAAGCCTAAAAATGGTCCATACACAATCACTGAAAACGGCGATAATCCTCCATTCACAAACACCGAGATTGGTTGTTTAGCGGTTTCCAAAGTAAATTAAAAAAAAAACTTTAATCCTTATACATTAATAAGGAGCTTTACCAATGTGCAAAGACTAAAGTAACATTTTAAGGGCATGAGAAGTGAAAATGTATAAAATGTTTGTCTAAACAGCTAGCGGGATAGTATTTTTTTCTGTTAAATGATAATTTAAATATCAATTTTCAATTAAATATAGTGATTGCCTATTTCTGCATTTATCTGAAACATCAATTCGAATATTCACAATTGTTTTCATTAGGACATTGATTGGAAAAAGCCGAAAACTTTGCTACCGCACAACACGAAAAACAGTTGTTTGGCTTTTCCATTTGTCCGAAACACCAGTTGTATTCGAATATTTATTTTTGTCTGGCTTTTTGAGCGTTCGCTGACTTGTTTTTCTGTTTGTCTATAGTTTTTAATAAATATAACTGAGCAGAATTTTTCTGTTCCGGTTTCTGTGAAATATTTTGTTGTTTTGGTAAAAATACGTTACGATATTTTTTGATATTTTACGATTTGGCATTTTGTAGTGTGAGAATGTTTTCCGGACAAATATTATTGCTTACAAAACAATACATTAAAATGCTGATTCTCAATGTTCATGTCCTACAATTTGCAATTCACACATCGCGATACGATCACCCGTTATTAGTTTGGAGTCTTTGTACCGGGGATGCTACTTCAGAAATACTAGACCTTAAAATGATCGAAATTAGTTTAGGATCATGTGGTTACATATGGTAAGATCTTGTTGTTCGTTTGGTAGGTATTTAATAATAACTGCTGTGTTGCACTACCTGCCTGATGTAATTTTTTTTATACTTTCTTGTCCTGGTAATTTGGACTGTTCATATTTTTTTAATTACTCAAATTCGAAAACCATTTCGAGGAAAAGGGTTTTAAAGCCGCTCTGCATGATGAAATTTTTGAAATATTTATCCATTTCGGACATTTCGACAAAAGTATATTGGACCTTTGTTTGACTTTCGTTTTTGGGTTAGGCGAAAACCTTTATTATAAAATGCCAACCTAAATTTAAAATAATCATGTCATACATAAAATATCTGCTAAATAAATAAAGTCATTAAAACAAAACTATTGGGTCTAATACAAAATTAAAGAAACTGGTCTCTTAAAATTACCTATTCTTTCGAATTAGAATGTAAAAACCGTGTTTTTTTTTATTGGTCTATCCGAAATCACTAAAAAAAACAAATCGATCGAGCCGTTTTCGAGTTATGGCGTGACTAAGGGAAACGGGATAATTTTTTCATATTATATAGACTAACGGCCCGCTGCAAATTTCCGACCATCCCTGCATTTTTTTTGAAAGACATCAAATAATCATTATCCAATTTGGTGACAATTTTTTAGAGAAATAGGCTTCCACTATACTCTATTCCAAATATCATTAGGCTAAAATTACCGTTAATTCAAAATACCATCACGAAATGTGGTGAAAATCGAATGCCACTTTCTGAAAGTATTTTGTCGCGGAAGTTTTCAATAGCAAAATATTAACTAGTGATGCCGTCGACATACTGCGGAATATATCGCGAATTCAACCGTTCCTAATTTAATATTATTCAGAATAGAGAATAGTTTCGAGTGGTATGTAATTTTTCTATAAAAAATCCATTGCAATATTTTATTTCAAAGTTGATTTTGACATGTTTAATTAATTATGAACTGGACTGAAATTTTTCAGCCAACCTATTCACTACATATTAATTACCATATAAAATACTTTTTATCGAATAAACAACTGGGTGAATGTCGTCTCCTATTCCCATTAATAATTAATAATGATAAATAATAATTAATCTAGTATTAGGATACGGTTATTCGAAAACCGATTGAAGGAATAATTCTTAATAGGGATATTCATTAACTTTCGCATCGCTATACCTAATGTATTAATTAGTATTGTTAAATTAAAATGTTACTATGATGGACATCAATAGAATATACCTACGACGAAACCGAATACAAAAAAAGCACAAAAGTGTTGTAAATTATCTATTTGAAGAAAAAAGATTTTATTTCTATTGCACTAGGAGTATATCTTTGAAAATCGACCAGCCAGCGGTTTAAATATCTACAAACATTTCATCTACCTACGTCTGCATGCCCTCCGATTACAATATCTAATATTCATAATTTTTACAATTATATGAGTTTTTAAAGTTGTAGGTAATTCTGTAGCTCTGCCTACCCCACTTTGGGATTACAGGCGTGAAGGTATGTATGTATGTATGTACAATTATATTATAATTTTGAAACCAAACAGGTACAAGTAAAGTTCGATTACGATGTATACAAAATGGGAAATGAGTAAAATATGGAATGTTTTATATTATTTGTCCTGAGTTTTTTGTGAAACCCACCGAACGGTACGCGTCTGTAATAAAGTAATAATACCTTCCTATATGAGAAGATAATTACTTCACTGCATGCTCCCCAGCCGCTTTGAAACGCGTGCAAATAATAGGGATGGATGGCGAGAACGAGGGGAGGGCTTAGCCCTGCGAAGGGACCCTAGCACAGAGCTAATTAAAATCTGCTTCATTCGAGCGAGCGTATGAACCAGTCTGTCCAACGCAAAGTACACATTCTGTTTGGTTAAAATGTTTTAATATCCGTACAGTGTATAAACTACATACAGGCGTAATATTAAAGGCGTAATATGTATTCTAATTACGAGTAACACAAAAACATACGTATCGTTTACATAAGTTTTATTTTTTTATTTAGACTTGACCTTTGTTTCAACTGTCATAGGTTCGATGGTTATTGATAGGTCCCTTCACACTTTCAGTAGATTTGAAAACACTGCGTTCGATCCTTAGTTTGTCCACGATGTTCCAACTTTAGCGGTGCGCTCTGCAAAGTACGTGCGGTGTACTTATGTTTCGTCTTATGCAGAAATTATAGCAACGTTTTTGTGCAAATAAGATTGATTGATAATTGATACGACTGACGGGCGGCTCGATCTGGTTCGGCTAATGTTTTAACCCTCTGGTTAAAAGTATGTCTGAGGCTAGACTTGCTTAACGCTATCGCAAACGATTTTCATAAACTGACCAAATGTATGGGATTAAAGTAGGCGCTCGACGCAACCGTCGAGCTTACGTCAACCCCATGCATGCAAAACGATAACGAAGTCAAATGCATCTTGTCTAGAGCCTGAGACAGTTTAACTTTCTACTTCAAAGTGGATATCAGATGGTTTTTTATTGAATTGAGTACTTAAGTCGGGAAACTTGGAAACGAATTCCAACTACTTCTAACTTAAAATTTTTAATAGGTCAGTCAGGTGAAAGGGAGGCGAATTAAAACTCCAGAAAAGCACATCTGAGATGGACTTAAAAGTTTTTTTATTCGCTTCAGCGAGAGAGACCGACGAGAAACTTTTTAAATTGTAAATGATCCTTATAAGAAATTCTCGGTGACTCCTAAGTACATTTTAATTCTTACATACATATATAGTAGGTATTAATTTAATTTGTCTATTTTTAAAAAGGCCCTGTATAAAGATATTATATTCATATACATATCATGGTAAGTATTTAAGAAAGTTACAAAAACAACAGTCAACATGACGTGAACCTAGAAATGTACAAGTTGCAGAACATTCTAAGAAGTTATCGAGAATATTAGACAATATTATCGGAAACATTTGAGAGTATTGAGAATGTTCTCTTTCCATAAAAAATTGAGAATATTCATAGAAAGGTCCGAGAGTTTCTCATAAGAAACTTTTACAATTTGAGAAGTTACTTTTCGGTAAAATGTTACATGTACCTACATCCAGAAAATGCTGAGCCACAACCCCAAGCCTACCAACAAATTAGCAGCTACGTAAACTCGGGCAACTACGAGTATATTCCTAGTTTGCAACAATAGTCGAAGCTTCCTCATCCGTTCATCAATACATATTACTTTTAACTTTCTTTAGAGGTACGATTTCTATCTATGGAGATACAACAATATATCTGCAATTGTATTATGACAAAAAAATATTGGTATATGACTTAATTCCTGATTAATCCATCTAAACACATTTTCGTAATTTGTGACTATGATTTCGTAATGAGACTTTTTAGGATAAGTACAACGTTTTTCTAGCAACTTCCGGTATGATATTTTGGTGGATTAAAAAATAACACACCTAAGTCAAAATGAAGTACTGGCAGCAGCGAGCTTTCATATTTTTTTCGCTTAAGTATGAGCAAGTTTTGACTATTATTTGAATAAAGCTAGGAACATAGATATACCTCAATGTCGCGTCTTGAATTTATAATTAGTTTATTGGACACAAAGGCAGTTTGATGAGGAAGGTAACCGAGCAGCGGGGCTACAGGTGGCCTGCAACTGACTCTGCTCAGACAATGGCCTTGTCTAGAGACAACATCCTATTGAAAATGAAATCTACTTAAGTATAATGCGGTTGAACAGTTGGAGTTATAAATCCAATGGTGTGTGCACAGTTGCCCAGATATAGAAGTACTTTCAGCTTTACGTTAAAAAAGAAGACCGTGAAAGATCTGTTCGAATGCTTGCAGTTCACTGAATTAGAAACCAGGCGGTTGCCAGCGTATGTATCAGAAAACAGGCTTAAAACATACAAGTGTTATAGCTTTTGATTATTAACGAAAAAGTAGGTAAGCCTAAGCGAGTTAACCGTAAAATGTTGAACCGGGTCTAACAGATTTCATTAAATGCGCTGGTAGAATTGCCCTACTCGAAATATGAGGTGAGCTTCTCAATTCAATACTCTAATATGTATTTCACGCGTTTTCCTTTGGTATGATAAAAAACAATGACCTGCAACGTTTGTATGACAATCTAACGAAGGAAATGTGACATTAAAGGGCCTCATACACCACCGTAGTTTGGACCGACGATCTGGTAAACATCGCTGAAAACCGAAGGATGAGGGTAACACGGATCGTCGTGGGGTTCAGTAGACGTCTTTCGCCTGATGTGACGGTAAGAAAATAGTTCTGTGGCCCTAGTAAAAAAGGGAATAATAAGTCTTCTCAGGTTTAAGTGAGAAACAGTAGTAGTAAATTCTGTAGTATATGGTTTATACGTTTATTAACACGCTTTTTTCGCTTAACTTGTAACTAACTAATTCTAGTTAATTAAAACACGATTACAATCTACTTTCAAGTCTCAAAATGGCCTTAAAATGATGCATACTGATGATAGAGACAGTTGGTGGCCATAGGCTCTTATTTAATAGGTCCATCGAGCTTGAGCTTGTTTGGCTTACCATTTAGTAGTGAGTTAGTTAGTTATCAGTGATACAATCGGCAAATCTATTCTAATATCACAAAGAGGTGAAGTTGTTTGTTAATTATTATGTAATGTCTAGAATTTTAAACTCAATTTTGAAAAATCTTTCACCAGTAACGCTATTTTGTTAAAATCCGTATCGGTTGTTACCAGGGCCGCATGGGACAGTAGAGATGTAGCTTACCTCGGAGTAGCTCTTCTCGATAGCCGACCGCTTGATGGTGTACGTGCGCAGGTCCTCCAGCAGGTCGCACTCGTGCTGGTTCTTGGCGTGCAGCTTGGCGATCTGCTCCGAGTGCAAGTTCTTAAGGAACTTAGCATAGTTGCTCTGCGAACAACAAAGCTTAGTAAGCCAAGAGCTTTTTTGCAAACAAACATTTTAAAACATAACAAACAAACATAAACTCACGCCTTCATTCCCAGAGTGGGGTAGGCAGAGCTAAAGAATTACCAACAAGTCTTAAAACTTCTTGATAATTCTGTAACCACATTTTGCACAAGTAGGCTATGATGTTTCCCAGTGTATTAGTGACAGGTGGCAAGCCCATCGCCTAACAGTACTAAAAGCCTTTATTCCCTTAGTCGCCTCTTACGACTTCCACGGGAAGACATGGAGTGGCACTATTCTAAGCCGGCAACCGGCATTTTAAAATCTTTATAAATAACTCAGGTACTAAAGGAAGATTTGTAGGTGTTACATGGTTCAACGTTATGATACGAGTAGCTCTTGCTTACGTGACAGTATGGCGGTCGAGTTAAAAACAATATACTATGATAACATATCAATAACAATATGGTAATACGGAGTCGACTAGAGCCCTGTCCTCCTTCTCAAGTTAGATTAGGTGCAGCTAAACCAAAATAAGAACTTCTGATAGAGATCATCATCATCATCAGCCTATATTAGTCCACTGCTGGACATAGGCCTCTCCCAATGCACGCAAACGAGCACGATTCGTGGCCACTCTCATCCAGCTGATAGAGTTACGAACATATAATGCAGACGTAAAGTCTGTCTGTGCAAAGTTACACAAAGTTCGGACCGCGGTAAATGCCTCGCATCGCCGCCGCGCCGTTCCATCCGACGTCCTAACTGGGGTAAATCGGGAAATAACATTTCTAAGTCTAAATGTCTCGCGAAAGTGAATCGTAAATAACGTTTCATCACACTTTCTCCTATTTAAAAATAACGTTTTCCACATCCGACTGGGAAAGTGATTTTAAAATAGAATTGGGGAAACTCACATCTATATTTGACTAAGCGTAGTTATCTTGTGTGATTGGCGAGGCTTTAGCAGAGCGTTATCAGAGACGGCAGACTCAGACTTGGCTAGACGTAAAATAAGTGTTATCTAGATTATTCCACATATAGTTAATTCACCGTATTACCTTTATTTATTCAATTATGTACTACTACAATTTGAAATAAATTAATTAAAACACAGAAAAGAAAAATAATATAAGACACACAAGCTCAGCGTGGCAAGGCCGCGCCATCATCAAAACCAAATAATTTAGCAAGTGGTTTAAATTTATGTCGCGTACCTCGAATACACATGCTGGTGGCCTGGATTATTGAAATAATGATACGAGATCTTAGCCATCCCATAACTGAGCTAAGGGATCTATCCCAGCGATTGGCAATAGCTTCTCCAAGGTGTTTTACAAAAGCGGACATTTGTGGAGCGAATACTCCGTCAACTGTTGCTACAAGTGGAGTGAAAGTGGCATGTCGCATTTCGCAAGCGTTAGAATATTTCCTATGTTTTTCATATTCAGCAGATTTTAGTACAGAAATGACAGGGCGTGAAACATAAGAGGGAGCGTCGGTGTCAACGACACGGATATCGAATAACGCCTCCCTCTGAGAATAGTATATATTAGTATATATTATATATATTATTCCACATATAGTTAATAGTTATATCGTGTAGCTACTACCATTACGTCATTACTTAAGTCGACAGCTCAGACGACTCCAAACCCTGTGTGGACAATTTGTTTAACTCTTATAATATTTTTATAACAGACGCCATCAAGCCACCTATTATTGCGTATTGCGGTTAGAACCGGTTTGATTATCAAAGATTTTGAATGCTGTTACCATTTCAATACAAATCTTAATAATAGAGTAAAGTATATTACAACAGTTCCGGTGGCAACTAAAGGGGTGTTAGTACATAGTAGACTATAACTGTTACTTATTATAACCATTATACTAATAAATATTGAAATTGTAGTATTTGTATTACAGTGTATTATAATTGATAGTAAACAACAGCCCAGGTTCATTAAGATCTCATCACTTGGTTATACGTTAATTAGCGAACACCTGTATATTTAACAAATCATAGAAAGCAATATATACTTGAGTTTTGAAAGTGGCAAGTCGTTTAAATAACTATGTAATCTTAAAACTGTAACGTTTTCCTACTTTTAGAGCAAGGTACATTTGACAGGTATCGGTTTGGGTTACGTAACCGATATCTGTGAAACATACCCAAAATTTTTGGATTGCTCAATTATTCTCTTCCTTTATGAATAAAAACAAAACCATTTATTTTACAATAATTTGAGATCCTCATAACGAGACCTTTCATTTGATATATGCCACAGTGAGGCTAACAAAACTTTTTTTTTAATTTTCTAATTTGTCCCCCGGAAGCAACACTTCTTTTTTTTAATATTTACTTCGTAGCAAATTAACTGTGAAAGACGCAAGAGTGATCCTGTAAGAGTTCCGTGTTTTTCATTATTTGTATGGAACCCTAATTAACACCGTTACGTTGCATTACGTCACGATAATTAGTTATACATTTATAAATGTATTGCCCTCATGCACCAACAGGCGGTATCTCACATTCAATAACCGAAGCAGTTAAAATCCTCACTCGTAAGTAAAATGATTGCATTTGCTACAGTAGTTTTGTCTGAGAGGCCACTGTTTGTCTTATATCAGTGTAGTTAATTGACTTGACGTAATGGAAACCGCCAAAATGAATACTTCAGTACGATCTTTGTTCTCCATTTACACTAAAACAGCATAGAATTCTCATTTGGTAGTTTGGTTCAAACTCCAAACGCATTTAGATTTTCTTATTTCAAATGTTTGACATGTGTTTTGACTATTCATTATTTGATACGTAAAAACTGCTTAAACTCGAATTTATTTTGATATTTTTATTTAATAATAATCTGGATAACCAAACCAACGACCACGTTTACTCAATTTTTAAAACAATTGTCAGACTTCGTTAGCAATCAATGGTGATTTTTCAACGCGTTAAGTTACTTAATTGAGTGATCGGCCGCCGAGCGCCGCGCCGCCGCTATTTGGGGCCTGCCACGTTATTATCAATATAAATTTCGAACGGACCATGTTATGTCTGAACTGAAATCATTTTAATTATTGATCGCGACTGAAACACATTAAGTTATCAACATTTTAACATGATTTCAATTAAGTTGAAATATGTCAGCAGTCTGATGAAGTAGTGAGCGGCAAGTTGCAATTTTGTAAACCATTTATACTTGTACAGTTTACTCAACAGAACTTACTTCAGGCTAACGGGTTTTTTTAGTATTTTTTTGTTGACTTATTTATAAATAAGTCTAATGGAACTTTGCAGTTTCTTATTTCTGTTCCTCTAGCAAATTAATTATTCAAAACTTATTGCAAAGTTCTCTCGGCGCCGATTAAGAATTAAAACTAAACTACACAGAGCCAGTTGGCGGGAGCGGCGGCCGATTCCGGCGCAGATGGTGGCAAAAAAATATTATCCCTGAATCGGTTACCGTAACCTAAGTAAAGGTTCAGCCGTCCAAATAAGCCTTCAGTTTTGACAAAACTTCCTATTGAATTACAAACTCTATCCGTTGAATTAAAAGGTCCGGAATTCAAACTTGTGGCATACTAAAACTATTATGCAAAAAAACGTTTGATTTTTATTTTTAATTGATTTCATGAAACACGGAGCTTAACAATACATTATCGATCGGAAACTACTTTACATTTTTTGAGTTCCGGCCACATCATCCCAATAGTCCACACTTGGCGTAGTGGTTGATCTTATGCCCGCTGTCCTATAGGTTCAATGGGAAAAGATTAGCAACCGATATCAAAGACGGGACGAGATAGTATGGGTTTAGGTATCAACTTGGTATCGAGATTTCGACCCTGGATTTATCTTTATTAACATAGTGTACATTTGAAATAGCTTAAACTTTAATTTGGCAAGGTCCTGAATACTGAGCATGGTTACCATAATGTTCACTTTTTTGTTTAGATTGTGTTTTTATTTTTTGCTGATTCAAAAGCAAAAAGGGTTTGAATATCCGTCTTTTTTTATTTTTGTCATATAACCCTTAGTTAAACAATACAGTTTCCGACTGATTTCCTCATTGTTAAGTTTCGTCTTGCATCACCAAGAACCGAGAACTAATAGTGTCTATGGGGTCAGTTGTAAGCAAGGCTATTGATAAATAAGAGATTTTCCTTTGCGGAGCGGAGCATACGGTTGATTTAAAGATCTTGCACGACATCGCTGGTTACTGTAAAGTGAAAATGTGGTGAAAGCAGAGCCATGGTGCGATGATGGTGTCGTGGTAAGTCCTTACTATATTTGGTATAATTGACTTGATCCGATTTTTATGTAAACACTTATTAAATTAAGAATTTAGAAAACTTTAGGTGAATGTATTTTTCTTTGTAATAATTCAAATAGTCAAGTTACAAGCCCATTTTGGAAAAGTAAGGGATGTTCTTTTTTATCAAACTGTGTAAATTACATATCATCAGGGCCCGTAACTTTTCATGCCGTTGACGCAAAAATTATGTCACGCTACATAGAGTATAATTCTAAATGGTTTATCGTAATTATTAACCATTAGTCGTCAATCGTGCATGACTCGATGTATGAATGTTGAAGAAGCGAAAGAAATTTGTCAAGATCGTAGCAAGTGAAAAGAAGTGGTATCTGCCTACCCCTCTGGGAAACAGGCGTGATTTAATGTATGTATGTATGTAGTCGTCAAGCATTTAATCATGTACAAATGAGTTAAAAATAAATCCCTACTTCATACCTAAATCGTAAATGAAACTATTTGATTGAGAAGGACAGTGGTAAAATTTATCGAATGACATTATCACAAAAAGGTGTTTTTATGTTGTAATAAAAATTTATACGATTAAATAGTCATAAATACAATTATGGCATTGACATTTATAAAAGAAAATTGTTTCAATTTGGCATTTTTAGTAATGAGTGGTGTTTTTTTTTCATTTTTTTATTTGTACCAGTTAATACATACCTAAACACCTGCCAAATAAAAGCAGAGCCCTGTGTGTAAAATTTCGAAATGTTTACGTCATTCTCATCAACCCTTCGACCCCTGCATAATCAAAGACTGCACTGAGCATGTTTAATGTACCTACCTACCTACACAAATATGGTTCTAAACTTTACCTTTTACCAAGCTAAATAGATATAGGCAATTTCACATGGCTCGCCTTAAATCAATTTTGAGTCGTACCCGTAAGGGTACATTTATGAGCCCTGCAAAAGGGAAGCTCTTGTTTACCAAATTCCAGATATTGCATTTTGTCGTACAGACGACGCGACTAAAAGGGGAACAAGAGACAAAACGAAGCAAATGCAAGCGGTCGAAAGGTACCTCTCGTTTCAGTCAGACTAATTGGGAAAGGGGAAATGGAATGCTTAATTTGGAAAACCTAAACGAGGCGAATGCTCGTTTTTTTAACCTATTACTTGTACAATGTGAAGTCAAATTAAGTTTAAAATTTTCTTTTTTTGTACCTAACTTTTGTACATTGATTTTCTAAATGTTGTCGTCAAAAAGTTTTAATCGCAACTATATCATGAATTATGTGGGTGTCTTTAACATAGGGTTGAGATCTATAATAATAATAGTAATAATGGGGATTATTTAACCAACGCAACGTTTACAATAAATTAACAAATCCCTTGAATTTATTAGTTTCCGTATTCGATACTTTATGGACCAAACGTAATCTTCAATGAAAACAAAAGTATATTCAATTAAATTGATAAATATCTTGTTTTAACCTTGTTCTTCCTAACCAATCACATTTTTGTTTTGGCCATAATAAGAATAATTTGATTTATTTTGTAGTAAGTAAATAGGTATATTTAGATTAAATTGTACCGCACCGAGACGATGCGAATAATTGTGACATCAGATAAAAAACTGCAATATACTTGATAGTATATTTTAAGTCTTAAATAACTTGTTTTTGAATGTTAAATCAATATATAATAATCTCATTAGTTCAAAAACGTTGAGAATTGATAAAACTACTCAGGCGTTTCAACGAAAACCATTAAAATGGTCCGTCTGAATGATAACGTGTGAATAAATACGGGAACTATTTATTTGTAAAAACCAATGCACATTCAGAAAGGCCCCTGTTTCGCACAGACCAATTAAGTGAAACATTATTTAAAGCCTTTGTGAAGCTCCCGCCCAAACGCGATACCTGCCAATTAATATTGGATTTCACAGGAATACGAGGACCTACACCATTATAGCCCCATCACAAAGGACGGACATGCAACCCCACCCGCGTCTCGACTGCAACAATATAATGAGTGACGTTCCTGTTATTGTTGTTGAAGGCTTAAATTATAAAGTGAAACATAGTTTAGCGAACTAATTAATAAATTCATTGGATAAAGGATCATCGGCACTATTGCTTTGAAATTGGGAGTGGCACCAACAGAATTGAAACCTATTTAAAATGTAATTAATTAGGCTAAACATTATTTCTTAATATGTCCGCAAATAGCTAGCTCACCGAAGAACAAAAATACGGCCTCTTGAAAAGGTGTTTTCACTAAATCGGAGAATTGATTTGTTGTATAGATGAATACAGAATTTATAAGATACATTATAATAACAATTGACCTCCGTGTAACTGTCTTCCATTAAGTAGCCTAATCGAAGGTTATGTTGATGATATAGTGTAGATCTCTCACTGTGAAGCATCTGGACGGAGCCATTTATTGAGATACTTCGTAATCTTCCGAGTAAGGTGTTGTTACGATTATTTCTAAATAACTTTTTAGACAAGTTCTGTAGAAAAACTAACATATTGTTTCAAATATATTTTCTATATAAAATACCGCCGCCGCCGCCGCCGTAATATAGTGCCGTGTGGTTGCCGTGTTAGAATAGTGCCACTCCATGTCTTCCCGTGGATGTCGTAAGAGGCGACTAAGGGAATAAAGGCTTGTAGAACTGTTAGGCGATGGGCTTGCCACCTGTCACTAATACACTGGGAAACATCTTAGCCTAAGTACTTGTGCAAAATGTGGTTACAGAATTATCAAGAAGTTTTAAGACTTGTTGGTAATTCTTTAGCTCTGCCTACCCCACTCTGGGAATGGAGGCGAATGTATGTATGCATGTACATAAAATACCCTACACCCAGTTCTATAATTAATCGTCACAATTTTATATTCCTTAGTGTAGCATTTTTCAATTAAACCTAGGGTTGGGATTTTTAAATCCTAGCACAGTCGAGTTATCAGAACACTAATCTTATTGAAGTCGAATGTACAATTGAGCGAGGAAATGCCGTTAGCATCTTTGACATATGGCTACGAGGACCCATTTTAGATTTAATAGTGGATTATAGATTTGATAGTAGATAGATAATGGTGGTTTTTAGCTTGTAGTCATTTATGAAACCACAACAGGCTATATAACCAAAATAAATGCTGCCGTTCGATTCAGTTTTTTGTAAGGTTCAGATGTAGGTATATATATTGGACCAATTGAAATCCGAGTACTGCGAAGGTCATAAATGGGAGTCAAAGTCCGACATTCCTAATTCGCTTTTATAACGCCCCATACAAATTGGTACTGAGCTATTAAATGGGGTTTTTAGATTTGAACCTTGCAAAATATCTAAACAATGTTTTTTTCTTGAAGCTTTCCAAAAAATATCGAAAAATTCAACACTTTCCATGACCGAATTTCTGCTTCACCTTAAGGTTGACTGGTAGAGAATGATTGTAGCATTAAGTTCGCCTTTTGTACACTACTTTATTTATTGTGCAATAAATTAAACAAATAAATTTGTCTAACGTAAGGTTTAAAAATAAACATTGTGTCCTGATCTTAATTATTAATATTATTGTAGTGTTAGAATCGTAGAATTTATAAAGTGATCATGTCACTGAAAAAGTAAAATTATAAACGTTATTACTATTAGAGAAAGAGGTTAGGTTACCAAACATATTAAGAAAAACAATAAACATTTTCTTTTTCTTGAAACATTTACTACCGAAAAATAAACCTCGGAAACAAACTTTGAATATTAACTTTTTTTAAATAGTCGTAATGCATCAGTAAAGTCACAGACAGACGTGATAGTACTTATGACTCGGCGATGTTACTCGTCCGAGTGTCGCCCTAAGTAAGCGAACTTCTAAAAGGTAAACCCAGGCGACAAAGGTCGTCGAGCTTTAAGTGCGCGTACTCACTCGCACGTCTATCTGAAACTTCATCGTAATGGCCTGATTGTTGCATCCCTAGTAGATACCTAGATATGACGTATGGATGTATGGTAAAACAAGTAACTTGTAATTTTGGTAATGAAAAACTGCTGCTTAAGAGGAGTGTGAAGCGCTGCTAAAATCACGTAACTGCCAAAAAATTATACACAAATTTTGCTCCGGCCATTAACGTTTCTCACCCCATAAATCAAGTCCGGATTCCAAGATGTTTTAATATTATGTAGTTATTATAAAGAACTAGGTCTGAACGTTCTGTCTTTGTTTTTTAAACTTGTTTCATTCTAAGAAGTATTTTCGTGAAAAGGAAAACTTACAGGCATAGTTTTTCATGATATCTACAACATATTTTAAAATCGTAAAAATCGGACTAACTAAACGTTTTCGCATTTTGTATGTAATTTTTTAGCTTAACAACACAATTTTATCGAAATTTGAGGTACCTATCAAAACCTTAAATCATTTTTTTTTTGTTTTTCACTTTGTTACTGCAATTTTCAGTTTTTTAATCCATATTACTAGACCACATAGTAAACTTCCACATGAGTCAACATCCCTATCGTGAACGAATGTTTAATCGTGTTATTCTATACATGAACAACTCCATTTAAATATACCTACAAGCCACGACAGTAACGGCCGAACCCTATATTCAAACCGAGGACAGATAAGGCTTACCTCGGGTTAAAATTTGACATTTGCCCATACAAAATGCACGACTATCTCAGACAAACTGGAAAACCTAACAATATTGGTACATCAATGATTCATGGTTTGTTGCGTCGCTCTAACTCGGGATTTCACGTGAATATCAGTGTCAAGTGTCGCTAGCCAACAGGCCGCACTAACTAAACCTCAGTTATTCCAGAACAGTGAGAATACTAACGAGACTTCACCGCTCGACGCGATTTTGGTAATGGCCAATCGCATGGTGAAATGGAAATACCGAATATTTGCCACAGACTGATTTCTCTTCACACGTGATGATCTTATATTATAAAGAGGAAGGATTTTTATTTTTGTATGTTTGTAATGAAATAAACTCAAAAACAAGTGGACCGATTTCAATAATTATTCCACCATTAGAATGTTACATTATCTCTGAGTTACATAGGCCGCTTATTATCCCGGAAAATTAACGGTTCCCGTGGGATGGCAAAAACACGAATTCTACGCGGACGAAGTTGCTGATAGAAGCTAGTATATGTACATATATTTGTGATCACGTCCTAAAAGAAAGCTCGAACGATTTCGATGAATTATGCAATGTAGGGATGGTTTCATGGGGGGGAAACAACGATCCGTCCAGTGGTCATCTTTGGGTTTTTTTTAACGCGAGCGTCGCTCGCGATTCCAGGTACTTATAAAACGTAACTTTATTAATTCTTCAGTCTTACGGGACTAACTTGAGATCGATCGGAAGAATATTTATTTATTATTTAATTTAATCATCATTGCACAAAAAGAGTACCTACAAAAGGTGAACTGAATTCCTAATGGCATTCTCTGCTATTTCGCCTGAATATTTACGTTTAAGTTAAGTGACTTTATGTTTTTAATTAATTAAAAAAATTGTAATTTGCTTTCATAACAGTTAAAGTTCTTTTAAAATGTCTGTTTCAATTCTAAAATGTACTTATGCTAATCATGGGAGAGCCGGGTCTCCTGGCACAGGTATTTGTATACTTAAAAGGAGACCTCAACCTTATTTACAGCTATGTAAAAAAGCAAAATAATAAACATTTTATCATTTTTTTATCACAACAAAACATTTAACCTTTGTTAATCGAAAACAATACGTTTAAACATTGACTTGATCCAAGCGCTGAAACGATGTTTTTATTGGTTTTACTTCCCGCAACGTTTGGTCCGCATTCAACTGTATGAATATACAAAGTAATAAAATAAACTTCACTGGGTTTTCAATCAACTATTTTGAATAACAATGAAACAGCAATTGCATAGAGTTCAAAGTTGCTCGATCGAAACGCATTCAATTTATAAAGTACAGACAAATAAAGGTTTAAAGAGCGTATTCGAGCGGGGCTTTGCAACTATAATAGAGACCGGTTGTTGCACAGAGATCTTACCATATTGTGCTCCGGCAAAGCGAGGTTGTTACCAGTTAATAATTTAGCAAAATCAAAACGAAGGGGGTTGGTGAGAGTACAAAGAGTATAAATAATAAAATCATTCTCTTATCGTCTCGTTGGTACAGTCTACCGTTTCTGATGACAACGATCCTAAACCGGTTGCATTCTGCTGGCTATTGAGGAAATGCCAAATGCAATGGGGTATTAGCACTCGATTAAAAATGAAAGCCATGCAAACACTTTCATTCAATCTTGTAACTACCGGCTTAAGTATGTACAGGTTAGAATTTTTCGAGTTCATGTGTGTAAGCGGGAACACTCAGATTCTGTTTCTTTTTCCGTATTTGAATGTGATGCTGGAGCCAAGTAAGCAAGTAAGGTAAATGCAACGCAATATCCGTCTGTCCTTTAGCTTGGTTATACATATTATTCACGCCGAGCAAGTTGTAACATTTGTATCCAGGTACGCGTAAATGGTTTGATTTTTTCTAGTCTATTTCATAGTAAGAGTTGCATTGGATAGCTATTTCAGAATGGGCTACAAAAAATACCTTTATCAATTCACGGACCGGGTTGCAAAATGTTAAGCTTTAAAGTGAGTAATTTTTGTTTCGTACGAATCAACTATTTCACGCACACGACTTGTGTCTCCTGTGATCAACTTCCACACTAATTACTTAAACTGAACTTATATTTTTTTAATACTATTACGATTTGAAACAGTTAATCAAAGGAATCCATCGGTATAATTTTTTTTTACCAAAATTGTACAAAACATGAGCCTGCGTTACCAGACAAAATCCACCGATAAGTTATTTTACCGGTCAAGTATCCAGCTAAACCATTGTTTCTGGTTGGTGACCACATTCACGGAACCTAGTAAGTAGTATAAATAACGAAGTCAAAAGGAAAACTATCGCAACTAAGTACGTTTTAGTGAGTAATACCTAGTTAGCCAAGTTATTAATGGAACCTTACACTGAGCGTGGCCCGACACGCTCTTGACCCGTTTTTACAATGTCGCTTCAATAATTCTAAATATAAAATGAAAATTGTACACCCTTTTACGTTGTTAAATAGGTAGGGGAGTACATATTTTATTTTCCCGTCATGTGCATTTGAAGGGTGCACGGAAAGAACATGTCTAGTCACCGTCGGAACTATTTGAAATCATTTCGAGATAGCAAAGTTCGGAACGATGTAATTTCGTATGCAATTTTCGTGTAGAGAGGTTTATTTTAATCTTAAAAATAAGAGTTATGTAATATTTTATTTATTTATATTTATAACTGAATGGTAAATGATAAATAATAATAATAACGAGTTCATTGCACAGTCTACGTTTTGTAATTACAATTTATGTTCTGTAAAGTGGTTAGACATGTTTTTTCCGTGTACCTACCCTTCATTTATCTTTAGCTATGATTTAAGTTAGTAATTAGGTTCACTTCAGTCAAAAACCAATAATGTTTCTAGCTTTAGTTTCGACGTAATTTCATTCTCGTGGTTCGTTGCTGACAGTATTGTTATGGTCACAGTATATAAATACCTGGCTAAAGCAGTAAAGAAACTAGCTACGTACAAACGTTTGAACCGACGCACTCACACAGGCGCAGACCTAAACGAGACTCCGAAGCGGACACGGCAGTGTTATCAGTCGCGAGTGCCGCGCTTCGAGACGAATGGGTACGCTTTGAGTTTCTATCTATCTTTACAAATTGGCCACGATTGTATTGCGTAATATATTTTGATTGCTTCCAAAATCGAAATCTGAGGATCTATGTGGTCTCTGACAAGGAAAGCTAACAGTCTAAGAAAAAATAGGCGCTATGTTTTTAGTTGTTGTGTTGTGTGTGATTCCAAAATTGAAATCTGGGGATCTGTGTGGTCGACAACAATGAATCCGGTAACAGATTGAGAAAACAAAGTAGCCGCCATCCTGAACTTTTCAGTGGTTCGACGTTTTTCAACATGGCTACTTTTTCTTATTCTGCTCACGGATTCGTCGTTCATTATTTTAAATTTAAATTATATCTAAAACATGGCTCACTTAATTAATTACTAGTTTAGGAGAATACATTTATTTCAGGCGAGAACCTAACTACGTGAAGCAATAAGGTGATTTCATTTCTTGGAGGACTTGTTTCGGCGAAGAGAGCCGCCCATTTATAAAAGAAGACCAAGAAATACCGAAAACATACTTTGAAACATGCGGTCGTAAAAGGAATAAATATGATTTTGAATAATTTGCAGGTATTTGCAAGCAATGGTGCATCTAACCGGATTTCAGAAGACTTTTTATGCTCTCCGCATTTATTGAAACGGAAAAGCTTTATGGCACGAAATACCTATGCACGAAATGTACCTCAGTTACGAATAGTTTGTGAGGATTCAGTTATAAAAATCAAGTTTCCCTAGGCAAAATATTTTACTGAAGCAAACCGGGTTTGGTATTTCCTATATTAAAAGATGGTGCTTATTAAATTTTATAATTGGGTTTTAAACGATCAAACTGATCGTCCATTTTATCTGAAATGACGCCTCCCTCACCCCCCGACAACTGCGTGGTACCCACCACGCGTCACTTCAGCATGTCCGCTAAGTAGCGTTTAATTAGACACGTCACAGATTTACCGGTTTAAATATTCGGAACGTTCACGAGTCGAGCTTTATTTCTCCTATCAACGTCCATTTATTATAAGCTCATACAATATTCGTAGTGATATTTTCCAGATATGAAATTTTAAACGAAAATTTAAAGTACCTATGCGATATTCGAATGTAGTAGTCGAATGTTTAAATTCAAACTCAAATTCTGATTTATTTTATTAATGTTAGTAATCCTAAAATTGGCAATTTTTGGCTAAAGCGGTTGTTTCCTCGTAAATTAATAAAACAAAAGGAGCATTTTAAGGTAATGAAAATGTTAACTCAATAAGACAAGCCAAGGAAACATGAATTTAATTTAAATATTAGAGGTGGATTCATCTCCATCGCCGCAAAACCGCGCGGCGGCGTCGCCGGCGGCTCGCGGCGTCGCGGCTATGTGCAATGTGCATGCTGGGCGCGCTGCTTTACTTCTTGGCGACGTAGATAACACACACAAACCACAAGTGTATGGTAACTGGCAGTAAGTTTCAAAGCGTAGATTTAAAGGGCTCGGTTAAGCTAATAATCAATTCAATACCAAATAAACAACACTTCACAGCGCTGATAGATTGCGTGTCAGTTGCAATCAAATAATTTATTTATACCTGCCTGCATAGACTGTTGCAAGGCTAGAGCAAATTAAATATGTATGCGTGGTGCTAACGTCGCTAACCCCCTTGGTGGCAGCACACCTAGTAATAGAATTTATGTCTCGGTTTTCTAGAAGACGAAGATCTTTATGCACGTCGCCGCCGCGCCGGGAGCTTAAATAAATTCTTTAACATTTTACAGTTTGTTTTCGACGTAAACGTGTGAATATTTAGCGTGTAATATATTTAGAGTTCAACTACATCCGCTTCAATGCTGTCTTTGGGGAAGATAATTCAGGGTGTAACTTATTACATTATTATTCATTTTAGGTACTTATACCTAAATCCTTATTTTAAGTCTTAGTTCGACGGTTGCATGTCGACCAAAAACTGGACAATGTGGTCGGGTTACGTGTGCGTCAAATCGAAGGGTTAAATAATGATAGTTTTGTTTGCTAAGAAATTATATCAGTGACTGGACGAGTAGTGAACAAGACACTTTGCTACGTAAAAATAACGTCAAAACAAATTATAACAAACTTCTTACGATTTGAATAACTCACTGAATAATTTCAAATTGGCCTCGAAATTAAAATGGTTGACTTACATTTATGAATTCATCGTAATAATAGTTGATCCATGGAAATCACAAAAAAACACACATTTTGAAAACAGGAGACACTGGACGTATCATAAAATGTAATATTTGAATTTGATTTGTCTCATCGAAGGAAATAAAGTGTTATGTAATCTCAATGAGAAATAAAATAGAAATGATTCTAAATTCGGCCTAATACTAAAAATCAATTATTTTGTGTGATTCTTTAGATAAATAAGCTTACAGAGGGAACATAAGTAAGTTTTTGTTTTATTTAAGTATATCAGGCCGGCCAAGAACAATGTTTAAATCGGTCAGAATACAACGTATTTCTCATTTTCAGTTTATGGGTTTTGGAGTGGGTTCTATAAATTACGTTTAGATATAGTTCATTTTAGTATTTAATCCATACCATCTGTCCACTGCATTTACTTTTATTTTGTAATTTTAGGTTCGCGTGCCACGAAGTTAAAATATAACTGCAATCACTAATCCTATCGATTTGAAACTTAGAATTATCTTTAATATTGCTCACGTGAATAGAGACAATAAAATGTTCAAGTATTTTTAGCAGAATCAGCCTAGTTGTCGCTCAGACATACTTTATTCGTTACAAGAGGAGGCCCGCGACTTCGCACGTGTAGAATTAGTTTCCCGCTACTCCCCCCATTTCTTCCCGCTGGGGGTCGATTTTTGGGAAACCCTTTCTTAGTGCTCACTTACATCTTAAAAGGAACGCCTGTACCAAATTTAAAGTTTCTAGGTACAGTCGTTTCGGCTGTGCGTTGAGATATAAGTCAGTGAGTCAGGTTTGCCTTTTATATGTATAGATTACGTAGACGAATGAGAAATATGTTCAGAAAATGACTTCCGCGGATAAATGTAATCTTGAAATTCAATTGACCATATTTTGTTGAAGTTCTAAAAAAATCTATTTCGAGGATAAGTTTACACTTAATTTTTAGATGTTTTTAAAATGGATTCCCTACAATATATTCGTCTCCTTTGTAATTTTCGTAAATAATTGTACCAACGCATCAGAACTTAGCGAAACTTAGTATAAAAAAACTGGTAAAGTGCGAGTCGAACTCGGGCACTGAGCATTTCGTATTTTAGGTAGTATGGTTGGAAAACGCATAGGAATTACTCATTTTGTTATAAAATTTAATTCCTATGCAATATGGTCCATTTTGAGTAGCCTTAATTTTAATATATAATTATTTTGATAATATTTCCAAAACTGTAAAAAATTACATTATTTTATTATTCGCGTAAAATTTAAATAATTATCTTAAAATCAGGATTTTTTCATATTTCTTGCTCCATAAACTTCGGAGACAAGGGAGGTTTTTTTTTATGTGCAGATAGCGCCCTTTTTTTATTCAAACAGATGCGAGCAAGCAAGTTATACAACTATGCCAAATTTTAAGCTCATATTTAGCTTCCATAGTTTCATAGAAAAACTGACAAAGAAAAACTGATGTTCCTTTTTTACTATTTTCGTACGGAACCCTAAAAACCAGGCACGAGCATGTCGGACCATGCTCAGTGCAGAGTACCCATGCTATTATAAAAAAAATCTATCTCGAAAAACAACAATTATTGAAAGAATTTTCTATTTAAAGTTATTTAACATCAGGTGAGACTGTGGTCAAACCGTCAAACGCTAATGCCATTATGCAATGTAAATACGAGTAGATTATTAGAATATAATAGAATAGAATAGAAAACATTTATTTCGTTTAAGTTTTAAATATGAAATGGTAAACGTATATTTGGGTTAATATTTTAGGTGTAGGGGAGACCGGGGACAATTGAAACACGTCATGACTGAAACAAGTCAAATTTCTCAAAAACTATAATACCTACGAGTATGACGCAACACTCAGGACTCCGCCGGCCATATCTTAATCTATGGTCAGTAGAGCGCGAGCGACCGAGCAACGCAGCGGTGTCACGGAGCGATTTAATTTTTTCGTGGTCAAAAGTAAGTATTTCTCATCTTGTATATTTGTTAATAACTTTGTTTGTTCTTGTATTTTAACTGATTTAACTATTTTAGCGTGATTGTGATAAATTAACGAATGTTTATTATTGCCAATTATCAGTGTTCGAGTTGTTTTTGCGTTTAATATTTGACCTTGAATTAAAAACTGTGATTTGGGGATGGTAGGAACAACTTGCGTGTGGACGATTGAAACGTTTCATTCGTCCTGACGTTTTAATCGTCCCCAAATATAGTCGCCTTTAAATATGAGGTGGTTCTGTATTTGACGCATGTTTTTATTTAATAAATGTGAAAATGAATTTGCGCAAATGGCTTCTTTTTTATAATGATTTCTTTCATGGTCAATAATTATTATACCTACACTAACTTTTGCCCGTGATTTGGATAAATAAACCACTAGACAGAGTTACTTTATTCATATTAATATTATAGAAGTATAGATATAGGTGCCACTTTTGGTATTAGTCCGGTATGTGTACCTACTACTTACTATCATTCTGACGAATAGGTGAAAAACTTAAGTAACGCTCCTCTTGCATGAAGTTGTGTACAAAACTAGAATGGAATTTATGTCAAATTTCAAATATAGAATGTCGAACAGTCTATACAGCTGATGTGTTACAACTACATGCAAGAGGAATTACGTTTTTGATTTTATTTTAATTCGGCATATAAGTAGCCGTGGTATTATTTTTATTGTAACTGTTTTTGTTTTATAATAAAACGATCTTAACCGATTATATTGTGTATATTATTTAAAATCCCGACGTTTCAAGTTTATCCATTCATTAAGTTATGATTGAAACACTGTTATGATTGAAACAAGCATTTTTGTATGTAGTATAATTATGTATTATTAACACAATTCCATATCATTATAGCTTATTATAACATTCAAACTATTTTCTATTAAGCTTTATGTATAAGGTAGCCAGCAACAAAGAAAGCTACAAGTCATATATTTTTTTTTATCTGCGTTTGATGATCGAGATTTTTTGATGCTTATAAATGACGATATGTTTATGTTATGCTTGTGAACTTTTGATGGTCGTATTATATACCAATATAGCGATGAAAACGAGTAGGACTGATAACATTACTTTCATTGTGTCAAAGATATTACGGTGTTTCAATTGACCTTACATAGTGTTTCAATTAACAACGGTGTGAGGTCAATTGAACCACATTCCCCCATTCTCTTTATTACATTATTGTAAAATAACTATTAATGATAGACTTACCAAATATACTTTATTTAGGAACCAGATAACTAACCTTGAAATAATTATGGCAAACATCTTTCTAACTTTAAAAATAAAACGGCAACAGGCAGTCAAAGTCAAATCGTTTCAATTGTCCCCGGTCTCCCCTATGAGATTTCGATTGAGATGAATATTTAAATTCCTAATACAATCTGGATATAACTAAAAAACCGTTTAGAGGAATAAAGCCAATTCCCCTTTTTCATTATTAGATTTCATAATATGTTCATTACAATTGATTAATTATGAGCATTTTATGTAATAAGTAATTTTACTGTAGATACCGGGAAGCACGCGTTTGCTGGACGAGCTATACACGAGTAAATAAGGAAATTGAGCACGTCTACTGCGTCACTTATACTTAATATAATTTTTGTTTTTATTTTTATATCTTAATTTTGGTCTTATTTAAGCTTATTTTTACTTTTTATTTTCAGTTACCTACTGTTTTATATTTCATGTATTATTTTATGTCATTTTTTCAAAAAAATATTGGTATATGACCTTTTCATTCGATTGGATATGAATGGAAGATACAAGTTAACAAATTTATTGTACAACTGTTTTTATAGTCCAAACAAGGTGTTATAAAAAAGGATAACCGTCGAATAATTAAATTTCATTACTTTTTCAACAATAAGTAAGTTAACATTTCCGAATATATTGCAGAAGATATGTTTTAATAAAGTACTAAATCAAACGGTAAGTTAATGAAATTATCATCTCAAATGTCCGTATTCTATCTAACAAAATAAAGATACGATTGATTTCACATGTATTATTGTATTGTAATTTCTCAGCTTCATAATTATGATTTAACACGCTTCGTAGCATCTCCAAGTGCTACGAACAAGGTGAGTGCTACAAATCTGTAGCGCGTAGCCATCGATTCCAATTCTGCCGTGCTAAGCCAAAAAGGCCTATTACCAAATTCTGTTTTTTTTTTGCGTTGGATTCCTTAAGCTACAAGGAATAAGATTCTGTTAACGAAAAAGTCGTATTTTTATTATAAGTGCCTTAAAACGACTAAAAAATAGACGTAAGACTAGTTTTTCCCTTAATTCCTAAGAAAATCTACGTATGTATAAAATACTTAACAATTTGGTCGTATAAGTAGTTCCGTTACGAACTAATAAAGAAGGTGTCCATTGTAGTAACATTAACGCATTCCTAAGCCAATTTGGACGTAAACCATGCTTTGTCCTTATCTGTCATTGTGACATTTGAATTTGGCAGATAAGGACAAAGCATGGTTTAGCTACCCCACGGTTATTTCACGTTTAATTATAATAAATAAGGGCATTAAAGACTACTTATTTCGTTCATTAATTTGTTGATTTTATATGTTGTTAATTATTGAAAAAGATACTCATTTAGTCGTCTAATCTAAATAAGTTCTATTTTGCTCATAAGCGATGATATTTATTAATTAAATAACTACTAATTGGGAAAAATAGAGATCTCATTTCATAAGTATTGATTACATTTCATAATAAATGTAACTTACAAAACACAATTAGATTGCTTCAAGATGAGTCATCAATTTATATGACTAGATCTGTTTATTTTAATAACATTTGCTAGGAGTACTTAAATAAAAGTTTAGTTTATACCAATGTACATTTACTTACTTAATACAAACCAAAAAAAAGGAATGTTTTCTTTAAATTGTAGTGAGACAATGAAAGAATTGACTGACTATAATTTTCTTAAATTTAAGTTGAAACAAGATGTTTTAAGTTAAAAATATATATAATTTTGAGTTCAAAATACAACAAACGTATGGCTCTTTTTTTAACTAAACCATAAGTAACAAAAAAAAATACGAAACCATCAAAACGCCTATAGGCCTTTTTGGCTTAGCACGGCAGAATTAGTGATGAACTATAATAATAATGGTAGGTACGTCATAACAAATATATAGTTCTAATTTAATCGACGGAAAAGCCGGCCGTACCGTAAAAGAACCACAATATGTGAAAGAGAAAAAAAAAAAAAAGAAGAACATAAATTTTGATGACACAAAACGAGTCAATTTATAATATTATTCATCAATAATTACCTATATTATGAATAACAAGAAAAGAGTAAAAGAAGAAAACAGGTATATAAGGATGGAAAACGATGAGAGAAACTTCTTCAGATAACAATTCTTAAAATACATAATAAAATGTAGATAAGCATATAACACTCATTTGTACTGGTATTTATTTGTATGCAGATCCCCACGCTGCCCTAAATAATGTAGTTCAAGAATGGACAAATTGATAAAAAGACGCCGACGGAAAACTAAATAAGCTAGGAAAAAGGCATACGAAATCCGAACATACCTCATAATTTAAAAAGAAATGTAACGATCCCTGCGGACTTGACATACAGGGTGAAATGAGGGCATTGGTGTGAAGGTAGCCCGAGGTAAGCGTGGGCAATGTTTGGGAGGTTTGGACTCGTTGCTATTGATTCATCAATTCCTCGATATCCGATGCTCTGCGTCAAATACTGCCGAAGACTATACATTCTTAAAAAAAACGTCACTCGAACAGTTTTTACAATTTAGATACATTCGATAATCTGCCTCCTTTTGGTAAAATTACTTATTTGGAGGCACAGTTCGCACCGCTCGATCGCGGGCAGTTCCTCGGAAAACCAATCTGTAAAACTGCGGTACACTCGAAACTGATTTCATAATTGTCAACTTTTTATTTATTTTCAGTGACTGTAAAAATATTGTCTCCAAAATCACGAGTCAACACTAAAATTGCGTAATAATCACAATTATATAACATTAAATATGAATCTAAAAATTTTTTTTGGTAACGTTTTTTTTAGAATTGTGTAATAATTTTTAGTGTGTATTTGTGTTATTTAGTTACTTACTTTTCTCGGCGGAGGCTGCATGGTGGCGGCCGGATCGATGTCGGCCCAGGGAGGCGTGCGGTGCCGGTCCCGGCCGCGTCGCGATAGCCCCTCGGACTCCTAGCAGCCGCGCCTGCGCGCTGCGACCCACGCACTCCCCATAGACAGACACCCCGCTTTTTTAGGGCTGCGCTACCCCTTGTCAAAGTTGACAGCAATTTTTATGTTGCCAGTACGCATAGATAATCAACGTGAAACTTCATCATCGTACCACAAACATTCACTAAAAATAAAACAAACCTTTTACAATTTTTAACGCTTCCCGCGTTTGCTAGGCCTTTATTGTTACCATACCTATTTTTTTCGTTTTGGTAGCCTTAATTAACTTGAGAGAACAGAAAGCCGAGTCACGAACAATACCATTGCAATAGAGGTAAAACAAAGAAGAATAGAGGCTTTGGGCTTCGCTTTTTCTTTTTCATCAACCATATATGTACGAGTAGTTATCATTATAATATTGCTTCCAATTACAGCGCCGCCACCGACGCGTTGGCTTCGTCGTATTAATAAGAGCGCTCGTAACGTTATTAAATACGATTATTACAATCGAAAAATAAAGTAAGTAACACAAATAAAACTGGGTAAGTATATTTCAATCAATAGGTCTATCCATTATGGGTTTTGTGACCGTTATCGAAGACCGAAATCAATGAAAATGTTTAGGATTAACGTAAGTAGGTACGATGCCGACGTTGGCGTCGAGCGCTCAGGTTAATTTCATACACTTTGACAGTTTTCGCCAGTCGTTAGTCGTAAGCTAGTGAGAAAGAGTAAAATCGTAAAATGCTAATAAAATACCGCTGACAGTAAGTTTAAATTAAATCGTTCGTATAGGTATTTTATTTGGTCCGATATTGATCTCGCTTCGGTAAATGAATGAATGATAAAGCAAAATGAGACCGCAATACAAATACAAATTAACAGACCGTGTTCAATATCGTATAATGATTCACTATATTTGCAATTGCAGTGCCGTTTAATTATTACATATCCAACATCAAAGCGCAGACCGGGCTTTGATGTTGGATATGTAATTATTAAAAGCCCCTTCGCATCCGACTGTGAAGTCAAAAAGAGTAACGATTTTAGCAATCTATGTATGAGAGTTAGTACCTATGTGATGAAACCTCGGTGTTCCCCTCGCCCTGAGCCATTGCCAGACCGATCGATATAAATAGGGTCTAACCCCTAGGCCTCGTTGTTTGATCCATCGTTAACTGAAGGAATGATTTAAAATTTATAATTGTAACCAAATGTCACAACTTCGATTCGATCTTCGAATTTTAACTAGTACAGTGAACTACTGATCAAACAAACGGCTCTAAGTGTCATTTTTTCAAACTTGTGTTTGGGAAATCGACTCTAAAGAACTCTGAGTGCGGCTGGTAAGGAATCGTTAAAAACGTGCCAGTGTTATGGTGTGCTTAACCGCCGTACTCGGAGACATTCTGGAGACGGTTTTACTCGTTCCTTTTTCAAAATTGTGAATGTAAATCCGAGTTCGGTTCAGGAGGACCGAGTTGTTTTTTGCCCTGGTAAGCAAAATGTCTCAGTTGTAAAATGACTAAGGAAGCAAAATGACTTGTTTGTTACTTAGCAAAACGTCCAAGTCGTTAAATGTACAACTAGGCATAATTATTAAATGGTATAAGGTTTTGGTTGTACAACGACTGTGCGACTCGTATAACGTCTTGGTTACAAAATGTCCTTATAGATGAAACGTCGTAATTGCAAAACTATCGGTATTCGAAAATTACGCGTCCGTAAAGTATATAAATCATTCGTTGGTCAATACATTCATTTCTATAATAAATAACCTGACGTAGTGTAAGCTACCGTTTCCAGCACTTAACTGCCTTTGAAGTACCATGCATGTGATATTAAAATAATGTATTGACATTCTACAATCTAGAGGAATTGTTACTTAGACTTTTTTTACATTTTGAGTAACTATGTAGTTTTTATGCTACTAAGAATTCAAAATTCAAAATATTTATTCAGTAAATTGGCCACATGAGGGCTATTTTACACGTCCGTAATATGGAGTGAATCTACTAGCGCTTCGGACAAGACCATCATTGCGGAGAAGAAGCGCCGCAAGAAACTCCGGCAGAAGGTCATTTTTTCAATTATTAAATACAATAATACTTAAAAGTAAGTAACATTACAAGGTAATAAAGTAATAAATAATTATTTTTAAAACGAACACAAATAAAATCATTACAATCAGATAACCGCTAGAGGGCGCCAAGAGTGAACTGCTTATTTTATCGGTGCTCCGTTTTTTAAATTAGCTAAAATAGTATCTCCCTTGTAATTAACTTTATGGGACGCAATATTGCCCGAGTATCATTTCAGTAACGCGTATGAGTGTTTTCGCGGCCAGTAAACAGTGCAAGTACATTACAATCCAGATTATCTGCCCGCTACGCGCGGCCGTGTTTTTACCGAGTACGGTAGGTAGATTTTCGCTGGAACCTCGCAGTGTAAGCACGTACATTTAATCTCACTGTGTATTTATAGCCGCGAACTAATATATCTCTTCTGTAAGTTATTTATATAAACTAGTATCCGTCTTTTCTCTTTAATATGGTTTGTGGAAAGTGCACAAAAGACATTAGTGATGCAGAGTTAATAAAGTGCAGTGGGTGCAATCTGGAAATGCACTTTAACTGCGCGCAAATACCCGAAGCCGATTTTAAGAAGATGCTGCCGATGAACAAGGCAAAATGGAAATGCCAAAGTTGCAAAAAACCGAAACAAAATCTATCGCAAAATGCACAACAAAACCCGCCGGCGTCCATAGTTAACCTAGATGTCGACGCCTTAATGAATTACATCGACAACAAATTCTCGACTTTTCGCAATGAACTCCAACGTGATTTAAAATCTATGTTCAGTGATGTGAATGCGAAGCTTGTGGATGTCAGCAACACGGTCCAGCAGTACACAAGTAAAATTGATAACCTTGAGAGTGAATCATCGCGCGTCAACTCTGAGATGAACCGCTTAGCAAATGAAAACGCGGCTCTTAAAGTTGAAATTCAATCCCTGCAAAGAAATTGGGATGATATGGAGCAGAGATCGCGCTTATGTAACATCGAGGTTCAAAATGTACCGGAACGTAAGGGCGAAAATCTTTATAGCATTGTGGACACGATTGGCAAAGTGATTGGTGTAGATTTGTCACCGGACAGCATTCGTTCCGTACACAGAGTTGCTCATAATACGCCAACTGAAAGACCTAAAAATATAATTATTCAGCTATCATCTCGTCGGCTCCGGGATGATGTCATTGCAGCGGCAAGGGCGCGTCGCGGCCTCACTGCCGAACACCTCAAGCTCGGATATGGCAAGGCAGGTCAGTCGGTTTACGTCAACGAACATCTGACACTCAAAAACAAAATATTGTATTCTAAGGCCCGTGAAGTTACAGCGAGCAAGCAATACAAATTTTTATGGGTCAAGAATGGAAGCATCCTTGCTAGAAAATCCGACGGAAGCCGTGTATTCCACGTGACAGTGGGCAGGCTGTGACTTGCATTTTTGGTGTTGTTGTTATCATACGCTGTTTTGCCACCCCGTTTTAGCTACTTTAAAATCCTTTTGATAGTAATATTGTACACTTATAATCGCAAACACCAATCATTTTTTTCCATATATATTTTTTATGTCATTTATCTTTCTATCTCCTTGTGTGTTAATTTTTGTGCGGAAGGGAATATAATTTTTAAGAATGAAATTATTTACTTCTCTAAATTGTTTTATTCAAGTGTTTATCAGTATTGCTTGTTTACCAATAACATTGCATTACGCAAAAAATACATCAACCCTCCTATGTGCAGCTATAGAGGTCATCGGCACTCTGGCGCGCGGTATTGTAAACAAATTAAACAATACCTCTGCGTTTTTCTTAAACCGACCTAATTCCCAATGATATAAGAGTTTATTACCAAAATTGCGGCGGTATGAAGTCTAAATTGGATCAATTACGCCTCAACATCTATTCAAATGACTATGATATATTAATATTTACTGAAACATGGCTAAATAGTAGTATTTTAGACTCAGAAATTTTAAATGAACAGTACACTATGTTTCGCAAAGATAGGAATACGTACTCCTCTTGTAAAAACCATGGCGGCGGAGTGCTGATTGCAATCCGGTCGCATATCACAGCTTATCGATGTACTGAGTACGAAAATATTCACTTAGAGGAAATATATGTATCTGTTAGTCTTAAAAACAATAATTTAATTTTATGTGGAGTTTACATACCCCCATCCTCTGATCTAGCTTCTTATGAAGCTCACTTTCTCAACCTTCAAGATTGTCTAGATAGCTGCCCCAACTCTGTACTTTGCGTCGTAGGAGACTACAATATCCCTGACTTGAACTGGTCATTCAATCCTAATAATTTAAATGGTACTCCAACCTCACCGTCAACCAGCACGGCTACCTTACTTTTAGATTCGTGTGCATACATGAATCTTAAACAATACAATTTTATACAGAACATTAACTTACGGTTTCTCGACTTAGTGTTATGTAATAATGAGTGTATAGTCACTCGCCCCGCTGATTCGTTACTGAACCCAGATAGACATCACCCTCCTATTGAATTCAAATTAACTCTAACTCTCAAAAAATTCATTTCCCCTATCGAAACAAAAAAATATAATTTTTATAAAACCAACTATTGCGAAATAATCCATAAGCTTGACTCCATATACTGGCATGATGAACTTGGCAACTTAAGTGGAACTCAGGCTGTAAATAAATTATACAGCATTCTTTATCAAGTTTTAGATGAATTCGTACCATTCATTAAGTTACGTTCTAATCGTTATCCCTGTTGGTTCTCTAAACCTTTAATATCTTCTTTAAAAAGAAAATTAAAGATTTGGAAAAAATGCAAAACTTATAGAAATCAACGTGACTACTCAGAATTCAGTCTTTTACGATTACGATGTAAGGAGTTGATCAGTCAATGTCATAGTACATATTTAAATAATGTGCAGAATTCAATTCCCAAGAATGTTAAATGTTTCTGGAAGTATGTCTCTCAATTAAATCAGTCCAAAAGGGGACTTCCGAATAAAATGTTTTACGGATCGCTAACATCTGAGGACCCGAATGAAATTAGTGATATGTTTTCCAGTTATTTTGGATCAGTATTTGAGCCTAGTTCTTATGTCACTGATGACGAATTAATGTCGATAAATCCAAAAATTGAAGCGCCGTTGCTGAACCGAATAACTGTTAAAGTCTCATTAGTCAAGCAGCTCTTGAGATCCCTGGATACTAACAAGGGACCTGGACCAGATGGCATTTCTCCATTTTTTGCACAAAAAACAAACTCATCGCTATGCTTACCTTTGACAATTATTTTTAACAAATGTCTCCTGGAAGGTATTTTTCCTGACAGATGGAAACTAGCATACATCACGCCGTTACATAAGTCGGGCTCAAAATCACAAGTAGAAAATTACCGGCCAATATCGATTTTGTCAATCTTTCCGAAGATATTTGAGAAGGTGGTACACGCTCTGATTTATCCTTCGTTGGAGACCTTAATACTTGAGGAACAGCACGGGTTTGTAAAGAAACGGTCAACAGTAACAAACTTAACTATCTTTTCGAACTTCCTTTTTGAGAGTCTGGATGATCGTGTCCAAATAGATGCGATATATACAGACTTCCAAAAGGCTTTCGATAAGGTGGACCATTCGCTGCTGCTTAAAAAACTCGCCTATAATGGAATAAAGGGTGATTTACTCCGATGGTTTAAGTCATACCTTACAAATAGGTCTCAGGCAGTAGTCATTAATGGTTACATATCAAAAGAAATGGTCATAACTTCCGGCGTGGCTCAAGGATCCATTATTGGACCGTTGCAATATATTCTGTTCATTAATGACATAAAACGTTGTTTTAAGTATAGCAGCATTTTGATGTACGCGGATGACTTGAAAATTTACAGAAGTATTAAAACCTATGATGATTGTGCGAAACTACAAGAAGACCTTGATCGCCTTAATTTATATTGCATTGAAAATAAGTTGTCTCTCGCCTACAATAAATGCCATAGTATTAGTTTTTCCAAAAAAATATCTACACTTAAATATGACTACAATATTAATGGACACGCATTGCAATCGGTTGACCAAATACGTGACCTAGGCGTGTATTTTGACAGGAAACTTGTTTTTGATAGTCACATATGCAATAAGGCATATAGTTTGTTAGGCTTTATATTTCGATGTACTGTAGGCTTTAAAAGACCCTTAACTTATCTTATCTTGTATAAGGCACTGGTTCGTTCACAGCTTGAATATGCAAGTAGTATTTGGAGTCCTTACTATAATGTTTATAGGGATAAAATCGAAATGATCCAAAAAAAGTTTCTCCGTAGATTAAGCTGGAGGCTAAAGCTGCAACATACATCCTATAAGGATCTCTTAATAAAATATAAAATGACCTCGCTAGCTGATCGCCGAACTTCTGCAGATATTCTCGTGCTCTGGAACATCTGCTCTAATGTATACAATTGCCCATCTTTAGTAGAAAAAGTAAAATATGCGGTATCTAATATAAAAACTAGATCGAAAAAATTGTTTCACTTGCCTAAGACTCGCACAAATGCTGGCCGACGCGCCCCAATCTATCGCATGACAAACTTGTATAACAAGAAGTTTTTAAATATTGATATATTCTCCCTAAATAAAATCAAATTTAGGTCAGAGGTGAGTAAGAACCTCATTTCTGAGTAAATGATTTTGGCCATGCCTCACACCGTCGCAGTTTCCGGTACTTGTTTCTATTGCCTTAGAATCATAACAGTTGTTTTCAAACCGCGTTCCATCATGCCGATGACAACTCCCTTCTTCTTATTCTTATTTTGCTTGTTTTTTGAAGTGTTGTTGTTACTGTTTCTGTTACCATGTTATTATGTGTTTTTATGTTATCTCATTACTTGTACTTGGTGTTTGCATCTCAAATTGGTGTTTAATCACAAACATACATACTTTCACATTATTATTAAGTACCTACAAGTCACTGTTTGACTATGGTTAACTAATATTTTTGTCGTGTAGTTCATTCTCAGTCCTCACTAATTTATTGTAACGTGTCTTTGTGAGAATTGTTCATGGGGTCAAATTTGTTAATTAAGATTGATTTACCTTTGTACTTACTTTCCTATATTTGTATCCTGTTTTTTCTCCTAATAAAAAAAAAAAAAAAAAAAAAAAAATGTAAGGTCAATAAAATAAAGTAAAAAATAATGACTAAGAGAACAACATGACGAGGTCTCTACTTCAGGAACGATAATTAAAATAACTAAATTGGAAAACAGGCCAACAGGACAACTTTCAAGCGTGAACAGACCGAACCACACAGACAGCACCCGTTCACGAGTATGACGCGTATCTCAGCCATCGCCTCCGTCAACCGTGTGTTCGGGAAGGTGGCGACCCGATCAACGACGCCGCCGTAAGCAAGTGAGCACCTCTAAGTGAGCATGACATGCTCATGCTGCCGGACAAAGATAACAATAAAAAAGTATCTGTCCGGTGAGAAACGTTATAATGTGTTCTCAATTCTAGAATGTCTTGTGCACATTACAATCAATAAAAAAAACACAATAATTAAATTTAAATTTAAAAGTGTACATCATTGGCTTAAAGGCATTTTGCAATAAGCGCTGCCCATTGCTCAGCTATAATTACAAAAAAGATAAAATAACCCTAATTTCAGTAAGCTCACACTACTTAAAAACGTCTGCCCGGTTGGTTGCTATGATCATTTGGATCTTTAGCTTACTAATGGTGCGTTCCTATATTCAAAACCGTTGGTACAGTTGTGACGTCTCGTTGAAAATTGACACATTTTGTACGTAGCAAATGTCATAACACTACTGGCCGTAAGGAAAACGATTCGTTTCTGTATTATAGGAACCGGGCATTAGTCGTCATGGCATGTGCAGTGTTCACCAACAATTAAACGGACGGTTAGCGGTTTGACGGTTGTCAAATGTATTGACTAACGGTTGATTAAGACTTAACCGTCTGTTAAATTGGTTGGTGAACTCGGCCCTAAGACGTTTTACAACCAAGCCCTTTCGACTACTTTAGAATATTGCAATGCAGCCGTTTTGCACATCAAGACGTCTTTCTATCTAGACAATATACACCTAAGACGTTTTGGTTACCGAGGCAAAATGCAACCAATTCCTCCTGGATCGAACCCAAAAATTGTTACTTAGGAACGATAAAATCGCCTTTGAGTGCTGCCGTAGGACCGTTAGACAAATATAAAATGTCCAACTCTCCTAAAATAACAAGCCTTACAAAAAGCAAGCTTTGGAAACGCAAATGTTAAACTGCCATTTCTACTGACGCTACGACGAATCTAACGACAGCTTGTTTGTCCAAATCGGGCCATCCGCCATAAAGAGAGAAAATAAAACTGCACAAACCCACGTTCATACATACATATATACTTCTTATGCAGTCGGGTAAAGGTATAATAAAGTGTTGAAGTTTTATTTTTCTTATTCATACCTATTCCGGAGTATTGTTGCGATATTACTAGTTTACATAAAACATACAGTGTCGTATTTTGAGATAAAGCGTATTCCTTTGCTAGTTTGAGGTACAAGTTACTAATAGTATAGCCAAAGTATTAATAGTAGCTCTGGGAGGTTATTATGACACAATTATGCAGTTCAGTTTACGCTGAGAGAAAAGGACAGAGATATACAGTGTGGAAAAATAAGTCGGGCCCTGCAGGGAAACTACCTAAAATCCTCAAGTCGGCTCATTTTACTTAAAGGAGACATTCCTCTGTTTTAAAAAAGACACAAAACTGTATTCAAAGATTTTCCAAAACTCGCTTGCCTCGCCCGGGACTTGAACAAGCTAAAATAAAAAAAAAACACGCTATTTTATTATACTAATCGATAGGATTATTTTTCAGGATAAAAATTTATCTTACAAACATTTGATTTTAAAAATAAAAATGATCGGAGAACATGAACTCTATTTGATTATAATTTTTGTAACACTTAAATTATTTAACTGATAAATTGTTCGAAATGAGCCCCCTCGTTCCGGGAACACAGTCTCCGTTGAAATTCATTTCTTGTAGCCTCCAGCAAAGTGTGGTGGTGTATGTCCCTCCCTAATAACATTTTCTACCGCAACCCTTAGCTCTTGCACGGTTTCAAAACAGGTTGTATAAATAACATTTTTACATGACTTCATAAAAAGAAGTCCATGGGCGCGCGTATTATGTAAGAAGGAAATGTGCAGAGGTATATTATTACCACTAAACGATTTTCTTATCGAAGACTTCAACAAAGTATTTAGAGATATATTAGCAAGCGTGTACTTCTACGAAGTCTTTGTCTGTTGGAGAGAAGAGAACTGTTACGTGTCTTTAACGGTGGAAAGTGAACAGTAAGTACTAGGTAATGTTTATTAAAGAATTTGTGTACCAAATAGGTATTCTTCATGGC